>CM077094.1:134494262-135094262 GCA_039513925.1 Platanthera zijinensis
GAAGCTTACCTTCAACAACTTAGAAGGAATGCCTTCAGCATGTCCTAGTTCCAATAGCATCCTGCTATACTCCTGAGTATCTTGATCATACTCTTCTTGACCATTGATCAAACCAAAAGTCTCAGTTAAGACGGCAGGAGTCAAAATTACCTCCTCGTCGCCGATCGTCCCGGTCATCTATTCGTTACTGGAAGACGATGTATAGACCCATTCTTTGATTTCTGGAATATTTATCTTAATCCTTGTAGACATAAGCTTCTCCAGTCCTTGATCTTTGCATAACTGTAGCATCTCGAGAATATCGGCATCGCAGGCATTGAAGGAATCAAAATCGACGCTAAAGCCAACATCAAACTTCATCACGGTCAGCAAAGCTGGAGCAATCGCCATGGATTTTGATAGGGAAGACGAGAGAAACGAAAGCAGAAAGCGCGGAGCAGAGCTCAAGTCAAACCTTTCAAGCAGTAATGAGGAATATGAAACGACGAGCTCTGTCGACTATAAAAAGCACGATCTATTAACCTAGGTCGACCATCGGTTTATATTTAAACAGCAATCATCGACCTATTTCAACAGATACTAGAAACGATGGTCGATCGATCGTTCGACGATCGTTTCTTGAAGCAAAGTAGTCGAGCTATCGCTCGACTATTTCTGTCTTCACAAACAAACGAGCCGTCATCAACCATAGGTCGATGATAGGCTCAACCTGTTCGACTATGGTGGAACGACATTCGACGATTTTCGAGCAGATTTCAACATAGGCAGAAAACTATACTTGGTCTATTCCATTTATCATACCTAGTTGATTCAAAAAGAACAGATGCTTCTGTTCATCTAAGGGCTTGGTGAAAATATACCTCTCTGAAGGTCAGTGGATATGAACTCAAGACTGATTTTGTTCTTTTCCACACAATCTCTTAGAAAATGGTGTCTGATCTCAATGTGCTTGGTCCTAGAGTGGTGCATAGGATTTTGTGCTTTGGAAATAGCACTGGTACTATCACACATGATTTTTGTGTTCTTGTGTGTGTACCCATAATCCAAAAGCTGGTTTTGAATCCACAGGATCTGTGAACAACAACTAGCAGCTGCTATATATTCAGCCTCTGCAGTTGAAGTTGAGACAGAAGCCTATTTCTTGCAGAACCAAGAGACTAATCTCTCTCCCAGGAACTGACATGTCCCTGAGGTACTTTTCCTGTCAACTCTACAACTAGCATAGTCAGAATCAGAGTATCCAATTAACTCAAATTCTGATTCAGCTGGGTACCACAGTCCTAAATTTGGACATCCCTTCAGGTATCTCAAAATTCTCTTGAGAAGAATCAAATGAGATTCCTTGGGTTAGACCTGGAATCTAGCACATAAGCATGTGACAAACATTATATCAGGTCTACTTGCAGTTAAATACAATAGGGAACCAACAATGTCCCTATAGATTTTCTGATCGACTGGCTTACCCTGATCATCAGAGTCTATAACTACATTCATAGCCATGGGTGTATGCATTGCTGAAGCATCAGCCATCCCAAATTTCTTTACCAATTCTTTCGCATATTTGGATTGGGAGATGAAGATGCCATCAGCATCTTGCTTTACTTGGAGACCAAGAAAGTAAGACAGCTCACCCATACTACTCATCTCAAACTTAGAGTGCATCAGGTCTGAGAACCTTTTGCAAAGTTTGGGATCAGTTAAACTAAAGATAATGTCATCCACATAGACTTGAACTAACAAGATTGTGTCCTTATGATGCTTAACAAATAGGGTTCTATCAACTACTCCCCTAACAAAGTTGTGCTCTAACAGGAAACTAGCTAGAGTCTCATACCAGGCTCTGGGTGCTTGCTTAAATCCATAAAGAGCTTTTTGCAACTTATAAACAAATGAGGGTTGAGTTGAAGAAACAAACCCAGGAGGTTGTTCAACAAACACCTCTTCCTTTAGCTCACCATTTAGGAATGCACTTTTAACATCCATTTGAAAAACCTTAAACTTCATATAGGCTGCATAGGCTAGAAAGATCCTTATTGCCTCTAGCCTTACAATAGGGGAAAAGGTTTGGTCATAGTCTATACCTTCCTCCTGTCTGTAGCCCTGAGCTACAAGCCTAGCTTTGTTCCTTATAATAATCCCTTGAGCATCCAACTTGTTTCTGAACACCCACTTGATGCCTATGATCAGTTGGCCTTTTGGTCTTGGAACCAAAGTCCATACTTTACATCTTTCAAATTGATTAAGCTCCTCTTGCATAGCAATGATCCAGTGGGGATCTAGCTCAGCAACTTTTATGGTGAGGGGCTCAATTTGTGAAAGGAAACAAGCACGCATCACATCCTATCTTAATTGATGTCTTGTTTGCACACCAGCTGATATGTCACCAATCACTTGAGATGTAGGATGATCTCTAAGTGTGACAATATCAGTAGGTGGGATGTGATCTTCAACAACAGTTTGGATTAATTCCTCTTGTGGAATAGGATTAACTGTTGGTGGTACAGCAACTGCTTCCACAAAGTCTTCGTCACTGTCTGAATCAGTAATATGAAGAGTTGATAGAGGGGGAATCTCTTGGGTGAGATCCTTGCATAACTATGGTACCTGCAATGAGTTTGAGGAAGGATAAGTTTCCTTCTCCTTGTAAAACTTTTTTGACTCATCAAAGGAAACATGCACAGACTCTTCTATTTTTAAAGTTGATTTGTTAAACACCCTATAAGCTTTTCTTACTTGGGAATATCCAAGAAAAATTAACATTGAAGCTTTTGCTTTAAACTTTCTAAGGTATTCTTTGTTGTTATTGTGAATGTACACTACACAACCAAAGACTCTAAAATAGTTAATTTTAGGTTTCTTTCCTTTAAGTAATTCATAAGGAGTTTTACTCTTAAGCTTATGTATTAGACATCTGTTCAAAACATAATTAGCTGTGCTAACAGCTTCTGCCATATAAGAGAGAGGCATGTTAGCATCTGCCAACAATGTTCCTGCAGCTTCAATTAAGGTTCTATTTTTCTTTTCCACTACCCTATTTTGTTGAGGAGTTCTAGGAACAGAGAAGCTATGTTTGATACCTTCTTTCTCACAGAATTCTTGCATGAGAAGAGACTCAAACTCAGTACCATGATCACTTCTGATCAAGACAACATGAGTAGAATACTCAGTCTGCACACATAGCAGAAAGTCTGTAAGAACTTTGAAGTTATCAGCCTTAGTTCTCAAAAATAACACCCAAGTGAACCTAGAGAAATCATCTACAATCACTAAAGTGTAAAATTTCCCTCCTAGACTCTGTACATTTATTGGGCCAAAAATTTCCAAGTGCAATAAGTACAGGACTCTAAGTGAATCACTCTTATTTACAGATTTGAAAGAATTTTTGGTTTGCTTGCCTAATTGACAAGCCCTGCATAGACCTTTCTTCTTGTAGGGGCAAGAAGGTAAGCCTCTAACAAGGTTGTATTTAGATAACCTTGATATATTCTTGAGGTTAACATGGCTAAGCCTTTTATGCCATAAAGTGTTATTATTGGTTACTTCATTAAACAGGCAGATTTCAGATTGAGTTGAATTAAAATCTACTAAGTAAATGTTACCCTGTCTAATGCCTACTAACACTACATTACTATTTAAAGTAATATTGCAAAGAGTGTCAGTGAATGATACCTGATAACCTGCATCACATAACTGGCTTACTGAGATTAAGTTGTGCTTCAGCCCAGTTACATATACAACCCTTTTGAATGTCACTGCTATAATGGTAAACTTACCATATCCTTCTGTTTGACCACAGCTTGAATCCCCAAAGATCACCTTTGGTCCAAGCTTGGCCTTGAAGCTTGACAGATTGTTTTTGTTTCCTGTCATATGTTTGGAACAACCACTATCCAAATACCATTTGTCTTTAGTAGTTAGATAGGTCTTCACTTGCAAAATAAACAGTTAGACATTGTGGACCCAGACAACCTTGGGTCCATTATTCTTCACATAATTAAAACTTGAAATGAAAGAATAAGCAGTCTGAGGTTTATATCCTGAGGGATATGATCTCCTAGGTGGAATACTCCATGCAGTTGATGGGTCAATGAACCTAGTGTTTCTATTTACCTTAGTGTTTCTAAGGTTCTGATTATTATTTTGAAAATCATGTTAAGATCGTCGATCAACGTTCGAAGATCGATGCCCAGATCGTCGAGTATCAGTCGACCATTGAGCCTGCGATCGTCGAGCATAGTTCGACGATTTTTGTATTTCTTTAAATTTCTATTTTGTCTTCTCTCTCTTAGCCTTATTTAAAGCTTTGTTAACTTGAATTACTTGCTCAGTATTCTTTATTCTATCAGCTGAAATAAAGTTTATTGGAGTGGAAAGATGGTTTTTCAGAACCATGGGGGGTTCACTTGGTGAAGCTCCTAAGCCTAGCTTATTGTTACCTATCCTAGTGTTTGACATGCTAGTAATCTCTAGCAGCTTAAGACTTCTACCATTAAGAGATTCTTCTAATCTTTTAGATTTGGCTAGTTCAGTTTTAAGAAATTTGATTTCTTCAGTAGATCTAGTGAGTTCAGCTTCTAGCCTAGCATTTTCACTAGATAGGGATTCTGATTCAGCTATCCTATTTCTAAGCTCCTTAATTTCCTTCTCTGAGCTAATTAAATCTAAATAGAGAGATTTAAATTCAAATCTAAATTCAATAGAAGTAAAATCATAAGAAGATAATACCTGATCTTCAGTAGACATTTCTTCTTCATCAGAACTCTCTGTAGCTGAATGATTGCTACAGGCATCAATTGCCATTAGGCAAATTTCTTTTGCCTTCTTCTCTTCCTCATCTTCACTGGAGCTTGAGGAGGAAGATTCCTCATCAGTATCACTCCAGGTTTTAGCCACAAATCCTTTCTCCTTCTTCTTATTTTTGTAGGAAGAGGACTTGGAATGGTTCTTCTGATATTCTTTGTCTTTTCTCTTCTCCTTGTTCTTTTCCTCTGGACACTCAGGTAAAATTTTTCCAGATTTCCTGTAGCCATAACATATAAGTTTTTTAGTTGGTGTTCTGTCATACCTTAGTTTGTCTTCATATCTGGAAGACTTCTTTCTGAAGTCCTTTCTGCCCATTTTGAGAAACCTTTTGGCAAAGAGTGTGATTAGCTCCTCATTTGATTGGCTTCCTTCAGATGCATCAACAGCCTTTAGAGCAAGAGTTTGATCTTTCCTTGTTGGAGTAAGTGCTTTGGCTTCAGCTTTAGCTTCCCTGGTCTTCAGTACTTGCTCAAATAATTTGAGCTTGCCAAGGAGAGCTTCAGTTGAGATCTCAGTTGTACTTCTGGACTCTTTGATGGGCCAGATCCTGAGATCCCATGTGCTGGGGAAGCACATCAATATCTTGTCATTGACTTCTATCAATGTGATCTCCTTATCAAGGGTTCTCAGCTCATTGATGATGGAGCTGAGCCTGGTGTACATTGCATCAACTGATTCTGCTTCAGTCTTCTTGAAATTCTCATATTGGGATATGAGGTTGGACCTTATGTCCTTCCTTTCATCAGCTAAACCAGCTACAATCTGGTTCAGTGAGTCCCACATGGCTTTTGCTGAAGTGCAATCAACCACTTTCTGGAAAGTTTCATCAAACATGGTCTGAGTCAGAATGTTCATAGCTTTTGCATCAGCAATCTTTGCTTTCTTGTAAGCATCATTATAGTCAGGAGGTGGCACTGCACTCAGATTTGTTGAAGTTGTAGCAGTAGTTGCAGCAGGTGGTGTTGGTGGTCCTATCAAAATAGAAGAAAAGATATCTTCATTAATAGAATTCATATACAGTTTGATTCTTGCCTTCCAGATGCTGAACTTAGCTAAGTTGCATACTGGAGGTCTGATGCTAGAATAATCCTTGTACTAGGCCATGAAGTGAATATCTATAAACTTCGTATCTACCTAGATCTTGTGACTCAGGTGTTAGCCTGTACAGTCAGTAAACCTCCCTCTGATACCAATTGAAAGTGAGGATAGATACAACTCTAGAGGGGGGGGGGTGAATAGAGTATTCAAAAATATGACAATCTACTCAACTCCTTTAGAGTTAATTTGCTGAATAAGTATATAGATATATGAAACCCTAGAGCCTAACACAAAGTGAGGTGCACAAGAGAAAGCTTACTGTAATTATAGTTGAAGCTTTAGTCCTAACACATCAACTAACAATCCTAGTTAATTCTACTCACAGCCACAGTGCAGTAATTAAAATAAGCAACACAGACAACACAAGGAGATTTATAGTGGTTCCCTCTCAATAGGTACATCCACTGTTCTACCACCCTGGTAGGAATCCACTACAGGTTTTTGTTCAGGTGCCCTGCCACCAACTGATCTGATTCAGGTAGATCAAGTAAACCCTTTGACCTTTTGATCAGGAGCTCAAAATCAAACACAAGTTTTTGCTAAGGCGCCCTGCCACTAAGGTTCACTTTTGAAGGGAGTAATAACCCTTTGTACAGGAGGTTGAGAGAGTTAGAATGTCTTCTCTATTGTTAAATAGAATTAGAGAAGCTAGTGGATTGCAATGATCTATAGAAAGCTCTGAAGGAATCAAAGCTCCCCCTGGCTTAGAGAATATCCAGGAAGAAGCCTTGCTTCAGGGTACAGGATCTCTTCAGAACTCTTGACAGAGAAGATCTGTTGACTTGAAGTTCTTGAAGGAGCAGCTTGAAGAAGACTCTTGATGTGGAATGGTTGTTCTTCTTCAACAGATTTTCTTCTTCTTCTTGAAGCTCTGAGTATGAATGTTCCTGTGAGCAGGATGAACTCGGGATTGAAGAAGAGAATTCTGAAGAGAGTTGTTCTTCTCAACTGTATGTAAAAATATATGAGAGCTGTATCTTCTTGTTCTTGTTGTATATGAATGTATGTTCTCTTCTTTTTAACTACTCTCTCTAGATTTTATATATAAGCCTTTGTAATGGTTCATATCTTTCTCTTAATTTGAAACTTATCTTCTTTTGAGATCTGCAATCTGGGCTGCAAATAACACATAGTACAAATAGCCTGTAGAAAGACATCCTATAAGGAGATAAAGCTTTCTTAGAAGTTGCTTATCCATTCTGCAAGTCCAAAAGATATTAGAAAAAGTCACATCAAAAACAACCTCTTTACGACCAGAGACAGACATCTGTGTCTAACGGCTATAAAGGACAGCATAGCAGATAAAGCAAAAAGACTTTTCAACTAATAGGACAAAAGACTTTGTCAGATAGAACTTGACTTATGCATAAAGAATAAGGCAAAGATTGCCTTGATATGTAAGCATAAAATCAATGAAACAATCTTTAATAAAATAAGCCATATAAATAAGAAATAACTCACAGAAGAAAAAGAATACAATATCTCTAAATGCAGACAAAAGATCGTCGAACGAATCACAGAGATCGTCGACCTCTCAGAGAAGATAGTCGAACTATCAGAATAGATAGTCGAACTACAAGAAATATGTATGGACAAAAGAAGTCGAGCAGGGCTCGATGATCGACGATGCTGAGACCACAGATCGTCGAGCTAACAAAGAAGAACTAACTCAGAGATAGTCGATCTGCTGATAGACGATAGTCGATCAACTGATAGATGATAGTCGAGCGGCGTTCGACTAGAGTCGAACTAAAAACACTTAACCAGATTTTCATCTGGATAAACAACAACTCTACACAACTGATGGAATCTAACTTAAATCTAACCTTTGACCATAGATAAATCTTGGGTCAAGAAACTAATTGAGAAGACTTAACTCAAATCCAAACTAGGGTTCCAACACAATCCACTCAGCTCTACCAAAAAAGCTACCCGATAGGCAGCTTCCCCAACTCGCTCTACCACTTCAAACAGACCAAGATATCTCAGACTTAGCCTTTTCAAACGCCGAATACTGGACACGCCTTTGAAGGGCTTGATCTTCAAATAAACCCAACCGCCCACCGCGAACTCCACGTTCCGGTGCTTAGCATTATAGTACTTTGCTTGACAATCCAGGGCTATCAGTAGCCTCTCTCGAATAGAGCGTATTATCGAATTAACTTCTTCGACTTCTTTACGCTTATACAGCTTGGATTTGCCTGCTTCTACCCAAGCTAACGGTGTACGACATTTACGACCATACAAAGCTTCAAATGGAGCCATACTGATACTCGCTTGGTAGCTATTATTGTAGGAAAACTCCACCATATAAAGATGATCTTCCCATCTCTTAGCAAAATCCAGGGCGCAAATTCGGAGCATGTCCTCCATTATCTTGTTGGTCCTCTCAGTCTTGCCATCCGTTTGGGGATGAAAGGTCATACTGAACGTTAACTTTGTTCCCAATAATTGATAGATTAGCCTCTAATCATTCGATGTGAATCGCCCATCACGTTCACTTACGATGCTCCAAGGAACACCGTGCAATTAGACAATCTGCTCCACATAGAGTTTTGCCAAGATTTCTACTGAATCGTCCCTCTTGTTCGGAAGGAGGTGAGCCACTTTTTTCAACCGGTCTACAATCACCCATATTGAATCATTCCCGTGTTGAGAACTCGACAACCCGTGCACGAAATCCATTGAAATATCATCAAACTTCCATTCCGAAATAGGCAACGATTTCAAGAAATCTCCGGGCTTTTGGCATTCCGCTTTCACCAACGCACAAGTTTGACATTTCGCTACATAATGTGCTATGTCTTTCTTTAATCTGGGCCACCAGAATAACTTTTTCATATCCTTATATATACAACCCCATATTCGCTGGGTGGGACCTAGAGGTGTCAACGGTTGGGGTTGGACCAGCCTCAGGCTAGCTTGGGCCTGGAGACCAGAAGAGCTCTCGCAAGCCGGAGGATCTCCCACCAAGGAGCGGGTGAGATCCATCCCGTGACTAGAGGCGGGCGAGAGGGCTGAGAGGGCGTTGAGTGGTCTCAACGCCATGGTCAGAAGCAAGGGCGTTGAGTGAGCTCCATTCACTCAACGCCGTGTCCAGTAGCAAGGGCGTTGAGTGAGCTCCACTCACTCAACGCCGTGTCCAGCGACAAGGGCGGTGAGTGAGCTCCACTCACTCAACGCCGCGTCCAATAGCGACAGCGTCAAGACTACTGGAGGCGAGAAGGCGAGAAGGTTATCGGCACAGAGAACGCCACGTCTAGCAGCAAGGGCGTTGAGTGAGCTCCACTCACTCAATGACGCGCCCAGCAGTGACAACGTCAAGACCACTAGAGGCGAGAAGGTTCTCGGCACAGAGTTCTCGCCGAGTGGGGCCCAGTGCCCATGGTAAAATTACTTAATTGCCCTCGGATAAAATTACCCATATATCCCTAGGGGATGCATTTAGTACTTTACAAACAGCGGGATTTGGCTATTGGCAGACCAGCCAAGGGTATTTCAGTAACTTCAGGTCAGCAAAAGACTATAAATAGACCCACAAGGTCTCCTTAGAAAGCAGACTCTCATTATTCTCCAAATTTCTAGTGCTTTCTGAGAAGCTCCTAGCCCAGCTTTTGGCTTTGGAGGGGAAGCTCTCAGAGATCTTCCGGGTGTGAGGTGGGACCTCCCTACTGAGGCTTTCGATAAGTCCTAGGTACTAAGCAACCAGTCGAGGGTCGGGGCTTGAGAGAAGTAGGTGTTGGCTGCACCCCTATTTTTGAACTCCCGTTGAGGTCAATTTTGGCTTCAACAGTTCTGGTGCGGTGAGCGTGGAACACAGTCGATACAAGAAAGCCTTGAGTTTGGTCCCATGACTGGAGGTGATGGTGAAGGGTCTGGCTCAGGAGGATCCCCCACCCGTGGAGAAGAAGCAACGAGGAAGATGCTAGAAGACTTCAGGCGAGAGGTCCAGCAGACCATCAAATTGGCCTTCTCTGCGAGGAGTGAGTGGGCAACTCCTCAGGTTCCGGTTGAGATGGTCCCGCTCTTGGCAAGAACGCACCTGGGCAGCGTCCCAAGAAGGAGATCTCGGTGGAGGTCGGCGAGAGGGACGTGATCGCGCGAGAACTTTTCCCAGGCCAGTACCCCGAAAAGGAGATTCTGGCAGATTTAGGCGAGAGGGAGGCGGCTGTGCGAGAACTCTTCCCTGGGCACGGTCTCGTAGATCGGGCCAGTCAGCCGAGGACGCGACGTGCCCTCTCGCCAGGCAGGAGGTGAGAGCCCTTTCAGCGAGCTCATCATCTCAGCTCCGGTGCTAGAGGGGTTCCGGGAGCCGTACATGTCCTATTACTCGGGAAAGGATGACCCTGTGCAACATATACAGTGGTTCGAGGATGTAGTTTCGATCAGGCAGATGACAGATGCCTTTAAGTGTCGGCTATTCGCCATCACATTGAAGGAGAAGGCCCGGGACTGGTTCCACCAGTTGCGGGCAAGTTCGATATACAGCTTTGAAGATCTGCGCAGGGGGTTTATGTTGAGGTTCTCAACATCGAAGAAGCGGAAGAAGGAGGAGGAGTGCATGTTTGCAGTAAGGCAGAAGCCGGAAGAGACGCTGGGTCATTATGTCGACCGATTTCAGGAAGAGGTTCTCCTTGTCTAGGGGGTCCCAGGGTACACATTGATGCTTACCTTCACCTTGGGACTGAGGTCAGGTTTCTTCATCATGGAGTTGAAGAGAGTTCCCCCTCTCCTTAGAGGAGCTCATGGAGAGGGCGGAAAAAGAGATAGACTTTGAAAGGGCGAATCCGGCATTTGCCAGGAAGTTGTCCAGATTGGCGGAGGATGATGTGAAGGAGCCTGCAGCGGGAAGGTAGAGGGAGCAAAGAGAAGAGAGAAGGAGGGAAGAACCCCGAGGGCAGGGGCAGTAGCATGGATGGGGGGCCTAGGAGCCAAATAACTGGTTGGGTTGGAGGCCTCAGGAGGGTCGTCCCCAGGGTCAAGGAGGAGGTTTTTAGGTAAGAGATAACCTTCGGGAGCCGAGGAGGTTCGAACAGCAGGCGTGGAGGCAGGGACCGAGGGGTCACTTCCCGTCGCTGCAAGAAGCAATGGAGGTTGGTAGAGGAAGAGGAGGAAGAAGAGGAGTTCGAGGGGCTGGAAGAAGGGGAAGTGGAGAAGGAAGAGGGGGCAGGGTGGCATTGCCCTTCTGTGACTTCCACCAGGAGGAAGGTCACACGACAGCCACCTGCCCAGAGTTCTTAGAGATGAGGGAAGCTAGAGGAATGGGGAGGCAGGATCCGCCGGTAAGGATCGTGGAAGTGCAGCAGGGGGAGGGAGAAGATAGGTGCGAGGATAGAGTAGACGTGGGGTCCCGAGGAGGAAGCGGGGTGATCCACGGAGGAGTTGGGATCGAGGCAACCCTCTAGGGGAGCCTTCAAACCATGTATCAGAGGGGGGTCGCCTCTACCTCCAAGGTTCCCCCGCCGGAAGAAAAGATCACCTTTTCATCAGCGGACATGCCGTACTATGAGGATCCGTTATGCGACGCCCTGGTGATCCAGATAGCAGTGGAGAACTTCACGGTCGTCAGGGTACTGGTGGACAATGGGAGCTCAGTAAAGGTTATCTTCAAGAAGGCTTTTGACGAGATGAAGTTCAAAGGGAAAAGGGTCTTGGCTTCGGATGGACCGCTGTTCGGGTTTTCTGGAGAAAGGAAGGAAGTAGAAGGAGGGGTAGGACTACATGTAAAGCTAGGGGCGTGTCACGGAACTGTAGGTTCGTGATAGTGGACGCCCCAAGTAGTTACAATGCTATCTTTGGGCGTCCCCTCATCAGCGCCTTTCGCTGCATCCCCTCCTCATTCCATCAATGCCTTAAGTTCAATAACGGAGGGGTGCAGGTCAGGATTAGGGGGGATCCAAAGGTGGCGAGGCAATGCGATGTGATGGAAGTTAACACGCTGTCTTGGATGGCTGAAGCAGAAGAGCTGGAAAGTGAGCTGGCGGAGCAGGAAGAGGAGGTCGAGGGAGAGGAGATGAGCCTAGGGGAGGCGAGGAGTGAGAGCACAGAGGCACAGAGGGGAGTTGAGTAGGAGGCCGGGGGGCATTGAAGTTGAGCACTAGCAGTGGGAGAGCTTGGAGGAGGTGATGGAGGTAGAGGAGAAGCGAGCAACAGGAGTTAAATAGGAGAGTCTGGAGGAGGCGATGGAGGTTGAGGAGTTAGGAAGGGAGGTGGAGCTGGAGGAAGAAGCAAGGATTGGCTGGGAACAGTCGCGCCTGGAGCCAGCCGAGGAAGTGGTGGAGATGGTGGTCTTCACCAGCGCGGGACAGGTCCATAGGGTGCGGATCGGCGGGGTCTTAGGCCCTGAGGATCAGGAACGGGTGAGATCTTGCATCCAGAGCAACATCGACATCTTCGCTTGGAGCGTGGCGGACATGCCGGGCATCGATGCGGACGTAGCCTGCAACCTCCTGAACCTGGACCCCCGGACTCACCCCATACGCCAAAAGATGAGGGCAATCGCCACCAAGCTGGAGGAGCCCATTCACGAGGAGGTCAGAAAGCTCCTGGAAGCCGGCTTCATCTCGGAGGTCCAGTATTCGGGCTGGATCTCCAATGTGGTAATGGTTAAGAAAGGGGGTGGGAAATGACGAATGTGTATCGATTTTTCTTTATTAAATAAATCATGTCCTAAGGATTGCTACCCCCTGCCTCGGATCGACGCGCTGGTCGATTCAGCCGTCGGTTTTTCTATTATGAGCTTTTTGGATGCTTTTTCAGGTTATCACCAGATCCGGATGCACTCTCCCGATGTCAAGGATGTCTCCTTCATCACGAGGGAGGGATGCTTCAGCTATAAGATGATGCCCTTTGGGTTGAAAAATGCAGGGGCTACATACAAACACATGATGGATCCGGTCTTCTGAGATCAAAGGGGGAGGAATTTGGAAGTTTATGTCGATGACCTAATGGTCAAGAGCAAGTGTGTGGATTCGCACTTGCGAGACCTAGAGGATACGTTCGCCACCCTACAGAGATTCAATATGATGCTAAACCCCTTGAAGTGTGTCTTCGGGGCCAGCCGCGGGAAGTTCCTTGGGCATCTCTTGAATTCGGCTGGAGTAGAGCCTAACCCAGATAAGGTGAAGGCCATCCTAGATTTGGAATCACCTCACAGTGCCAAGGAGGTCCAGCGCTTGACAGGCAAGTTGGCCGGACTGAGTAGATTGATCTCCAGGTTAGGATACAAGTGTTTGTCATTCTTCAAAGTGTTGAGTGGTAACCAAAGGTTTGAGTGGACCACCGAGTGCGCGGAAGCTTTCCAGGGGCTGAAGAGATAGCTCTCCCAGGCTCCTCTACTTCAAAGTCCGAAAGAAGGAGAGAACCTAGACTTATATCTTGGGGTAGGAGCGGAGGCCGTGAGCTCTGTTCTGGTCAGGGAAGAGGGGATGAAGCAGCTGCCAATCTACTACGTGAGCCGGATCCTGAAGAAGGCGGAGCTCCGCTACCCCATCCTAGAAAAGCTAGCATACGCTCTAATTATTTCAGCAAGGAAACTTCGGCCGTACTTTCAAGCACCCTCGATTAAGGTGGTGACCGACCATCCTCTTCATAAGATCTTTGAAGGAGTAGAGCACTCAGGGAGGCTTGCCAAGTTGTCAATTGAATTGAGCGAGTTCGACATCTCTTTCGTTCCGAGACTTTCCATTAAGGCGATGGCGGTAGCAAATTATGTTGTTGAGGTCAAGGAGGGGGAGCCGCAGCCGCAGGGGGCATGGAGGATGATGGTTGATGGGGCCTCGGGAAGGCATTCCCTTGGGGGAGGAGTGGTGCTGATAAGCCCCCAGGGGGTCTCCATAGAGTAGGCGGTGGCTTACCACTTTCCGGTAACCAACAACCAGGCAGAATATGAGGCCGTGATAGTCGGCTTTCGTTTGGAAAAGGAGCTTGAGATCCGAGACATGGAGGCCTTCATAGACTCGATGGTGGTAGCATCGCAGATTTGAGGAGAGTTTGAAGCTCAGGAGCCTACCCTCATAAAGTACCTATCCAAGGTAAGGGCAATCATCGGAGGTTTCCGATCATTCTCAATCAAGCATGTCCCCCGGGAGGAGAGTGCAGCCACCGATCGATTGGCAAAGTTTGGGCCTCGGGGAGGAGGGACCCTGACTGAACTGTTCCGACCAGCGATCGAGGAAGGAGAGTTGATGGAGGTAGGTTAGCAATCCTCGTGGGTGGATCCGTTGGTAACCTTCCTAACCACGGGCGAGCTAACGGAGGAGGTTAAGGATGCAAAAAGCTTCAGGCATAAAGCAGCTCACTACCTGATGTTGGAAGGGGGGTTGCATCGTAAGATATTGTCAGGGCTCTTGGCAAGATGTGTGACCGAAGAAGAGATCCCGAGGATCCTGGGGGAGGTGCACTCGAGCGAGTGCGACAACTACTCGGGAGGAAGGACGCTGGAAGCAAGGGTGGTAAGGAACTTCTGGCCGACCTTGAGGAAGGACGCAGCCGAGTTTGCAAAGAGATGCCAAAAATGTCAGCTGTACGCCCCCCTCCATTTCTTGCCCGCTCAAAGGCTCAGGAGCATTTCGTCGCCATGGCCTTTCGCCGTCTGGGGGATGGACTTGGTTGGGCCTTTCCCTCCAGCTAGTGGGTAGAGGAGGTTCCTCCTAGTAATGGTCGATTACTTCTCAAAGTGGTTGGAGGTTAAAGCCTTAGCCAAGGTCACCTCACAAGTTATAAAGAACTTCGTCTCGGGGGAGATCATATACAGGTACGGACTACCCCAAGCGATAGTGACATACAATGGACCCTAGTTTGCCAGCGAAGAGTTCATCAGCTTCTGCGCCCAACTGGGGATAGATCTCAGGTTTGCCTCTGTCCATCACCCCCGGAGCAACGAACAGGTGGAAGCAACAAACAAAATTATTGTGAACTTACTCAAGAAAAAAGTAGAAAACTTGAGGGGAAATTGGGTGGAGCAGCTCCCCTCAGTTCTATGGGCCTTAAGAACGACCCCGAACACGGCCATGGGCGAGACCCCCTTCAAGCTTTCTCGCGGGTGTGAGGTAGTCCTGCTAGTGGAATTCGAGGTTCGGTCCCCGCGGGTCGCAGCCGCAGGGGAAGGAGATGAGGCTTGGAGGTTGGAAAATGAGGAAGGGTTGCGCCTCTCGCTAGACATGACGGAAGAAGCGCGGGATGTCGCAACCATCAGGCAAGAAGAGATCAAGAGACGTATGGCAAAATACTTCGACAAGCATGTCAAGACCAGGCAGTTCGTCGAAGGAGATCTGGTATTGAAAAAGGTTGACGCTGCGGGAAGGTCAGCCCCCGTGGGCAAGTTCAACCCAAACTGGGAGGGGCCTTACATAGTAAAAGAGGTCCTAAGAACGAGAAGTTATTACCTCCGGCACGTGGGAGGGAGGACCTGGAGCAGTGATGATCTAAAGCGCTTCTACCCATGAGGGGGAGGAGGTGATTGTATTTTTGTTTTCAAATGCTATCATAATATATTTCATACCTAGATCCATTGTCAACTCTTTTCATTTTAAAGTCAGAATTAGAATAATGTGTGTTATGAAATCTTCATCGACACCCCGAGCTCGGCTCGGCCCCAGGTAGACCCGCTGCGCAGGCTCTCATCTAGCTGGCAGGTCTGAAGGCTCGTGTAACACCTCTACCTGTCAAGAATAATATAATAGAGGGTCCGGCCGGGGCCCCACACCATATTCCACAAACAGGCGGAGACGTTACTAAATAATATCAATACCAACGCATCCTAACCCAGAGTATTCTAGCGGAATCTTCACGATTGAATCCTTGAACTCAAGCAAAACAAGAACTGTCCACTACTAAAAACGGGAATGTATACAACCAAAGAGTCTGGCCTAAAGGCCTTACAAATTTCTCTTAACAAGGTGTGGTTTACAGACATCGGCACGCAGTCCGGCCACACATGAACAAGAAGAAACAAAATAAAGCCTTTGAGGGTAGCATCGCATCTTGGGCTTCAGCCCGCTAAGTATTGCTTGGACCAGCACCTCCTGTACCTGTAAGAACCAATCCACCAAGCGGTGGCAAACAGGGCAACGGTCAGCATTTGGCTGACCAATTATAACGACTCTGCCCATGGCACGGGGCAGCGGAATTCCATCCCTGCATAGAATTTTTGCAACAGTATGTATAACAAACCACACAAGACGTGCACGACCGCACAGTCAATACATATCACAAACACCGGCACGACGGCCCGACGCTCCGTGCACTCAGGGCACATTCTGGTGTACCGGAAACACCGGGTCCCACCACCGTTCAGAGGTCCCAGACATGACGGTCCAATTTGAGCATTCTAGTCTGATCGGCACGCAACCTGTCGACTCTCGCTATGTGATCCTAACAGGGCCTTAAGCACCCAAGGTTAGACAACCATAACGCGGGTACAGATCCACCTTTCCCGTTGCTCAAAATTGTCAGACTCAAGACTGGACTGACGTGGGTATAGCTTCACCTTGCCCGTCCGCCACCAAGGCATTCATCCAGTTGCAGCCTAACGGCTCAACTTCATACCATATGGCACTCACGGCCACAAGAGTTGAACCCAACTCTCACCATTTCCTGTACTTCCTCCAGTATTTCCTGTGGTACCAAGCCACAGGTATCCACCACGGATTTCATGCATACAAGCAATAATCACAGAGTCTTCTCCGATGTGCAAACAAGCATCACCAATCCAGACCAGCATGTCCAGATGGGCTTCACACAGCATGCCTAGATCCGTACTCCGATTCCGGACTCTAATAAGGGGAACTTCACATATCTACCCCAAGGGACACCGCAATCCACCGCACACTCGCGGGGAAGGGTTTTCCCTATGCAAATGTAGGAAAGTAGGACTTCACATGTCCAAGAAGGAAATCGTTACCCTTGGAATTTGCTTCGGAGCCATGGAGAGAAAACAAACGGATGAAAGTCTTCGCAGCAGCCACGCCTTCGCAAATCCGATCTCGGCTCGCGATTTGGACCACCGTAGCACCACCGGCAGCCGGATTCCCCTTCTTCCCCACCTTGCTCTCCCCTCTCTCTTCTTTGTATAAAGAGAAAGATGAAACTCAAATGAGCTTTCTCAACTCAAATCCCGGCCTTATCAGCCCAGGGAACAGCCTAAGCCATTTGATCTTGGTCAAAGGAAATGGAAGGCTCAGATTAGTCCTAAAATTGATTTTCCTAGGCCAAACACGGCTTATGACGCGCCCATATAACAGGCCATATCCCTTAAGCGGCACACAACCGACTCAAGTCAGACTAGTATACGGGCTCTGACACGCCCGTGTCAAGTCCCGACACGCCCGTGTCGGCATGTACACGCACGTGATCCCGGGCGTGTCACCCATCCGACAAAGTCTCAGAACATCCCTGTTGGGTACATTGGAAAATGTGTACCTGATTTGAAGAAGCCCAACTTAGCTCAATGATATACATCAAGGTGTATTTGATGTTGTTTTGAGTTGACATGTGCAGGTGAAGAAGTATTAAAGAATGCAGAAAGATATTCTAAGTCCACATGTCGACACCTGAAGAAATTGTGTCGACACTTCAGAATATTTGTGTCGACACTTCAGAATATTTGTGTCGACACTTCAGAATATTTGTGTCGACACTTCAGAATATTTGTGTCGACACTTCAGAATATTTGTGTCGACACTTCAGAATATCAGTGTCGACACAGAGAATGATAGTCGACCACATTTATGTCGACACTGGGAAGCAGTGTCGACACATAAAGAAAATCGTCGACCTCAGCACTGGGAAGCGGTGTCGACACCGTGAAAGATAGTCGACACCGTGAAAGATAGTCGACCAGAGAAGGTTAGTCGACACCGTGAAAGATAGTCGACCAGAGAAGGTTAGTCGACACCGTGAAAGATAGTCGACTAGTGAAAGATAGTCGACCAGAGAAAGATAGTCGACTCACAGAAGACGATAGTCGACCACAACTGTGTCGACACTGGGTGGATGTGTCGACACCAGAAGACTGTGTCGACACATATTGGCAGAAGTCGACTATGCTTGTGTCGACACCAGAAGACTGAGTCGACACATTTTGGCAGGATTGAAGATTGCTGTGTCGACACCTAAAGGCTGAGTCGACACATGCTGAGTTCTAAATCTACAACAACTGTGTTGACACACAGGACTTGTGTCGACACACTGCAGAGTCTAGACCAAGTTATTTTCTGAAGAAGCTGTGTCGACTTAAAGGCAACTTAGTCGACATCATCAAAGACTGTGTCGACACCAAAGTCACTTGTGTCGACACAGATAGACAGATTGGTCTCGACACTTTCTAACTGACTGTCTCGACATTTTGCTGTCCAAGGCTAAGGTACAAGAATTGTTTGAAGACTTGACAGCTGTGGGTTGCCACCGTTTAACTGAAGCTGTCAGACCTGTCAGAAAACAGTTAAAAACCGGATCAGCCGGTTACCATGAAGAAAGTCTATAAATAGACACATTCAGAAGGAATTAAAAAGCAGCTAAGCTAAGAAAATTATAGAAGAAGATCTAAGAAGAAGAAACAGAAGGATTACGATCCTGTTGAAGTTTCAATTCAAGAAAGTGAATAAGAAGATCTTCTTCAGAAGGTCTAAGAAGAAGAAGTCTGAAGTATCAAAAGAGGTGTTGGATAGAGGGAGATCCAGTCATCTTGAAGAAGAAGAAGGAAGCCATCAGTGGTTTCTCAAGAAGCTGTTTGGAAATCAACTCAGCTAAGTTCAGATTCAAGAAGCTTTGAAGAAAGCTCAAATTCAGTTGATTTCATCAGCTGATCAAGAAGTGTCTTGTCCTCTTCTCTCTCAACAAAGGCAAGACATCAAAATACCTTTTTCTAAATTTCTGTAGGATCTGTTTACACAGATCTGAGTTGTAAGCCTGTGTTATAAAGGCTGAGTGTAGGAGAGGTGATCTCTGAGTGGTAGGGCTATTTGCCTGAGTGTAGGAGAAAGTTATTCTCTGAGTGGTAGGCCTTGAGGCAAGGCTGAGGTAGGGCTGTTGAGCCTGAGTTGTAGGAACCTATCCTGGTTCTGAGCTGTAGGATCTGAGGATCTGAGTATAGTGGAAGTTTGGCCGAATCTAGCATATTGCTAGATAGGTGAAGGGGGAAAGTGGATGTACCCAGATCTTGGGGAACCACTATAAAACATTGTGCAATCTGTGATGCTTAGTTGTCTGTGAATGCTGTGCTAGATGTTTTAAATTGTAATTGAATTCTGCCTAGATTTATAGACAATAAATTAGAACCTATTCACCCCCCCTCTAGGTGTTTAGGTTGTCTTGAAAGTAAAACTATCAAGTGGTATCAGAGCCAGGTTCCTCAAAAAGGACTTAACAGTCTGAGGTAGATCTGATAGGCAGAATCAAGATTCAAAAAGATGGGTTTTGGTGAGAATCATAAGGAGCTAGGGTCTATGAAATTACCCATATGCAAGAAAGAAATTTTTGGAATTTGGAAAGAAAGAGTCAGACTGTTTATGGAAGCATCTGACCCAAGAATTTACATCACAGTACAGGAAGGCCCCTTCATTCCAATGAAGGTATCAGTTCTTGATGCAAATATCCAAACTCCAAAGAGTTATTCAGAAATGACCAAGGATGAAATCATCTTGGCAACCATGGATAAAAGAGCTCAGAACATTATTGTTAGTGCCATAGATGATTCAACATTTCAGAATCTGATTCACTGCAAGACCTCCAAAGAGATGTGGGACACATTGATTGTCTACATGGAGGGATCTGAAGAAGTGAGGCAGGACAAGAAATCTATGCTCAATCAGGAGTATGAAAGTTTTAGACAAGGAAAATCTGATAGCATAACTGAGTGTTATAAGAAATTCTATAGAATTGTGAATGAGCTTATGTCCTATGGAAGAGTCTTCAGTACTTATGAACTGAATGACAAATTCTTGAGATCCTTAACAAAGGATTGGGACACAAAGATTTGTGCCATAAGAGAAGTGGCTAAATTGGCAGAGATATCTCCTCCCACCTTGTTTGGAAAGTTGCTATCCCATGAAATGCAACTTATGGTGAGGAAGGAGGAGGAAAAGAATTCAAGAGGAGAGCATAGAGAAAAGACTGTGGCATTCAATGCAGAAGCCACTAGAAAGAATAGGAGGAAATCACCATCTCCTCCTAAGGAAGTTGCAGAAGATAGTTCTGAGAATTCAGATAAGGGTTCAGAAAGCGGTGATTCAGATGCAGACTTTGTTGCATTCACAAGGCAATTCCAAAGGTTCTTGAAAAAGAAGCAATGGAAGTCTAAGCCTTCCACATCATAGCAAGTTGATGACTATTATCAGAAGAAAAGGTCATCAAGGAAAGAGAAGAGCAGATCAAAGCCCAGCAAAGCCACTACTTCAAAGATTGTCTGCTATTGTTGCAATAGGCCTGGACATGTAGTGGCTGACTGTCCTGATAAGAGAAAGGAATCTTCAGACAAAAAGAAGACTTATCAGAAAGGCAAGAAGGAGAAATCCTTTGTTGCAAAGAAAGATAAGAGTCTAACAAACCAGTCAACTTCAGAGTCAGAATCTGAAGCTGAAGCATATATTGGACTATATGCTGCATCTGAAGAAGAGGAGTTTCTGCAGTTGCTAGACTCCATCAATGAACAAAAGGATCATCAGTGTATGGGGCTGATGGCAGGATCAGAAGAGGACATATGCCAGAATCAGTCTGGTCATAATAAGGTACAATGTCCTTCTATTACATCTGTTTGTTGTACAAGTGAAGAATCAGCTACATCTGCATCAACAGATGTAGATGCATCTGAATCTGAAGGAGATGTCTATCAACTGATAGACAAGTATGAGGACCTGTTGCAGGCCCTTAAGAAAAGCAAGAACCTGGTTAAATCTCAGGCTCAGGAAATTGCTGAACTAAGGGTTGCTACAACTGAGTTAGAAAAAGTTATTGATAAAAAATTAAATGAAATTGCCAAGCTGAAGAATATAACTATTATTCAGATGGGCACAATTAATTATACTAATGATCAAGTGAAGAGTCTGGAGGCCAGACTTAGAATTGAAAGGGATTTAGTGGCTAGTTACTCTAAGCCAAAATCTGTCTTACCCTTGATAGATGAATTTGTCACTCAAAAGGGTAAGGCTGGATTAGGATTTAAAGGTAACTCCAGGGCTGGCAGATTCAAGAGGAAAGGCAAAGCTCCTGTTCAGCCACTAAACCTTTCAGTCCCCATAAAGTTTAGTAAGGTGAAAGTGCCTTCTAACAAATATGATCATGAAGACATTCAAGGTCATATTAAGACTAATGTTCTGAAGAACAAGGGTGTAAATGCAAGCAGGCCTACCTATGGTCATAAACCCAATGGTTTTAAGAAATCAGTAGGTGAAGTTGCTACAGCACCAGCAATGAACAGAAATTCTTCTGACAAGGATGTATCTAGATCTAGATATAATAAGTTTGAATGTTGGTGCTGTGGCAAGAGAGGCCATTTTGCATTAGACTGCTGGTATAACACAAGTGTTATAAAGAATAATAGTCTACCTGTTAGAAGAGGTTATGATAGCTTTATTAATGCTAACCTGAACCAAGGACCCAAGACTTACTTGGGTTCTAAGGGTAAGTAATTCTGTGTTGCAGGTGAATCCAAGTAACCATGCCCCTATATGGTACTTGGATAGTGGTTGTTCCAGGCACATGACTGGAACAAAGGGGCTGCTGAAGGAGTATTCATCTGTCAAAGATGGACCTAAAGTGATCTTTGGTGGATCTGAAAAAGGAGTCATCAAAGGGTTTGGTAACATTTCTTCTAACCTAATTACTATCACTCAAGTGGCTTATGTAAAAGGTTTAAAACATAATCTAATAAGCATAAGCCAGCTAAGTGATTTAGGATATGACATTTCATTTGTTAAAGATGGATGTCATATCAAGAGGTCAAGTGATCAAAAGATCATATTGACTGGGTATAGGAAGAGAAATGTATATTGTCTTAATTTTGAATGTGAGAATAAGGCTTCTCCCATCTGTCTTGTAGCTGATGACAATGCTTCTCATTGTGTTAAGTGGCACAAGAGATTGGCTCATCTAAACTACAAGACAATTGGCCAACTCTTTAGCAAAGAGCTAGTGAGGAATGAACCTCAAATTAAGTGTATAAAGGAAGGGATATGCTCAGCTTGTCAAAAGGGAAAGCAGACAAAATCCTCCTTTCAAAGCCTTGAAAACAAGGATTCTATGAGGTGCTTATACCTCTTGCATATGGATCTTTTTGGTCCTATGCCAGTTCATAGTCTAGGTAGGAAGGTCTACACTTTTGTGGTTGTAGATGACTATTCTAGATTTACATGGGTGTTCTTTCTGAGACAAAAATCTGAAACCCCAAGTGTATTACTTAATTTTGTAAAGCAAATTCAGAATGAACTGAATAGTACAGTGGTCAAAATCAGAAGTGACCATGGTACTGAGTTTCAATCTGAAAGCATAACAAACTTGTGTAAAGACTTTGGGATTTTCCAAGAGTTCTCCTCACCTAGAACACCTCAGCAAAATGGAATTGCTGAAAGAAAGAATAGAACATTAATTGAAGCTGGTAGAACTCTATTGAGTGACACCTCTCTCCCAGAATATTTTTGGGCTGAGGCAGTTAACACTGCTTGTCATGTAATCAATAGGGCTACTATCACCAAAAGCCACAAAATGACTCCCTATGAGATTGTGAAAGGCAGAAAACCAAATCTATCTTACTTTAGGATCTTTGGTTGCAAGTGTTATATACTTAACAATGACAAGTCATATTTGACTAAGTTTGCTGCCAAATCCCAGGATGGGATATTTGTTGGGTACAACACAAATAGTAAGGCCTATAGAGTCTTCAACTTGACCACTCAAGTTGTTGAAGAATCTGTGCATGTTGTGTTTGATGAAACGAGATTAATCAACTGTGAGTTGTCTTGTAGATCAAATGACTCAACAGGTATAAGCAAAAGTATGGACAAGCTTTCCATTACTGAAGTATCAAAGGAAGATGGGGCATTGGAAAATGAAGGCTTCAGTCCAGGGGGAGAACAAGACACTATAGAAGCTGATGAAAATCAAGAGAATCAGTTAAATGAAGGAGCTGGAGATGTTCAACCAGAAGGAAATCTTCCTCCAGCTACAAGACATTTAAGAGATCATCCAGCTGATCAGATAATAGGTGATCCAAGACAAGGGGTGCAAACTAGAAGCAGAAATCAAAACACAGTTCTACATTCAAGTTTCCTGTCATAATTGGAGCCTAAGAAGTTTGAAGAAGTTATCCAAGACCAGCACTGGATTGATGCTATGCAAGAGGAGCTGAATCAATTCAGAAGGTGCAATGTCTGGGAGCTTGTTCCTAAACCAAGAGGCCACAACATAATTGGCACAAAATGGATCTATAGGAACAAGCTAGATGAAAGTGGAATAATAGTAAAGAATAAAGCAAGATTGGTTGCAAAAGGATACAGGCAGGAAGAAGGGATTGACTTTGATCAAACCTTTGCTCCATGTTGCTGTATAGGCCTGGGCGGACAGGCGGCTTGACTGGCGGTTTGGTAGCCGGGCGGTCAGCCGGCTAATCTATGGCGGGTTGTTAGCCGGGCGGTCTGCCGGCTAATCTCTGGGATCTCAGTGGATTGGCGGCGTGCTCTGATGGTGGTGACCGGGCGGTTAGTGCCTACTAACCGCGCGGTTAGGCGGTCTCCTGGGCGGTTTGGCGGTTAGATTTGTAGATGATGTATTTGTGTATTTAGTCCCACATTGGGTATTTGTTATCTCTCTCATCTCCTCCATTCTATATAAGGGAGGCTATACCTTTGTAATACTCAGTTTTTTGGATAATAAAAATTCCTTTACTCCAGTTTTTCCGGTCTCTTGTTTCTATTCGCACATGGTATCAGAGGACTCGGTCTACTCCTCCTGATTGGGTCTTCTTCTGTCCGTGCGGCCTCTGTGTCCTCTTCTCGCGGCCTGTTACCGCGGCTTGTCTCCTTCGCCGGCTTGCATTCTGCTCGCGCGGCTTCTTTCCTTGTCGTTGCTCTCTGCCTGCACGACCTGTTGCCTTTTGCCTTCTAGTTTCTCCTCTTCTGTTCGCGCGGTCTGTCTGCTAGCCGCCCGACTTCTCTCCCTCTGTTTGGTTCTGCGGCTTGGTCGTGGCTTTTCCAGCCGCTGATGTCTGTCATCGTGACCGCTGCAGATCGTTTCTTCCTATCCGCGCGATTTCTCTCTGTTCCCGTGCGTTCCCGCCCGGTTTCCTTTGTTAACCGAGCGGCCTCTCTTCTTGTGCTTTGCAGCTTGGTCGTGGCATTGCTTGCCGCTGGTCTCTGTGTGACCGCTGCGATCTCTCCTTCTCTTGCTCGCCCGGTCTCTCCTCTTAACCGCGCGACCTCTCTTCCAAGATGACCAATTCTGATGGCTCCACCTCGTCTACTGTCGTTGTCCCACCGCCTCCTCCTTCTCCTGCTTCTGGGAATCTTGGCACCCTCTCTAAGCTTCTGGGGCCCAATTATCCCGACTGGAGTGTCTCATTTACTTTTCTTCTCCGCTCTCAGCGCAAGCGTCATCATCTTACCGATGACCCTCCGCCTACTGACTCTGCCGAGTTTAATGATTGGGATGCGAATGATGCACTGGTTCGCACTTGGCTGGCGAACAGCCTGTCTGATGAATGTCTTCCTGTCATCCGTCACGATGAGACGGTCAAACAAGCTTGGAATCACTTGGCCGCTCTCTACTCCAAGGGGGGCCAAACCTCTCGCATCTATACTCTCTACGCGGATCTCTTTTCTCGCCAGTCCATGTCCCCTCCGGCAGCTTACCAACAGGTCCAAGCCCTTGGCGCTGAGATTCTACAAAATCGTCCTCTCTCTGCAGATGTGGCCACTCAGCTGAAGCACTTCCAGGAACTCCTAGTGGTCTGTTACCTTCTGCGGCTTCCGGACTCATACGATATGATCCGGCAGCAAATTCTTGGAGAGGCTGAGTCTCCTACCCTGGATGCTACTGCTGCCCGCATTGCCGCTGTTACCTCTCTGCTCCAACGCCCCGTGCTTGCCGCTCCTCCGGCTCCGGATGCCTATGCCCACCAGGCTCATCGTGGTGGATTTAGTGGCCGTGGTACCCACTCTGGCGGGCGTGGCCCTTCTCGCTACCTCTGTACTCATTGTGGTCGCACAGGACACCTGATTGACCGCTGCTGGACAAAGCATCCACATCTTCGCCCCGCTGGTGATGCTCCTTCTACTTCCAAGCCATCTGCCTCCGTGGCCACGACCTCAGGTAGTGCCCACGTGGTTACCCAAGGTAAATGTCTAATCGACTCTGGCGCCACTAATCATATGACGGGCAATCCTCAGTGTTTTTCTCTCCTAGAAACACATGATCGGTTGCCTCCTGTTCTAGTTGCGGATGGTTCTCCCTCTCCGGTGCATGGAACGGGCATGGTTCAAGTTACTCCGTCACTTCGCCTGGCGGATACCCTCTATGTGCCCAAGTTTCCGTGCAATTTATTGTCGGTTACTTCTCTTTGCAAGCAACTTCAGTGTTCGGTAACATTTACTCCTTCTTCTTGTTCGTTTCAGGACCCGGACTCCAAGCGGACGATTGCTACTGGGACTGAGCGAGGCGGTCTCTACTTCCTTGATGATGTATCCGCACTTACCGTCTTCTCTCCAGCTTCTACAGATCTTCTTCAGTGGCACCTTCGACTGGGGCATCCTCCCTCACGTCTCATCCACCAACTGTTCCCTCATCTACCTCAGCACAACTCTCCTCTCAACTGTGATGCCTGTCAACTGGGCAAACATCACCGTTCCCCCTTTCCTCCTAGACAAGGTCGTGGCTCTTCCAAGCCGTTCGACCTTATTCACTCTGATGTTTGGGGACCTTCCCCTACCCTCACCATAGGGCGTGGGAGTTCATATTTTGTAACGTTTATTGATGATTATTCTAGATGTACGTGGGTGTATCTATTAAAGGATCGCTCCGAACTATTCTCTGTATGGACATCATTTTACTATATGATTCAAAATCAATTTGCTGCCTCTGTGAAAATTTTTCGCTCTGATAATGCAAAAGAATATCTGAGTAGTGATTTCGCTTCTTTTTGTACGCAACATGGCATCATTCACCAAACTAGCTGCGTCTATACCTCCCAGCAAAATGGGGTGGCGGAACGTAAAAACCGTCACCTCCTTGATGTCGCTCGCACTCTCATGACGCAGATGCAGGTTCCTCGTAGCTATTGGGGCTACGCGGTCCTCCTCTCCTGCTACCTCATCAATCGCATTCCCTCTACTGTCCTCAAAGGCAAAACCCCGTTTTCCATCCTCTATCCCTCCAAAGAACCCTTTCCCTTACCTCTCCGCATTTTTGGGTGCACTGCCTTTGTTCATAGCCCTGCCGCAACTCGCGACAAATTGTCCCCTCGTGCCACGAAGTGTATCTTTTTGGGCTACTCCACAACTCAAAAAGGTTACTGCTGCTTTGACCCGGTTACTCGCAAGCAGTTCGTCTCGGCGGATGTGACATTCTTTGAAAATGCCGCCTACTTCTCTTCTGACCTCCCACAGGTCGATGGATCGAACCTCCCTCTTCCTCCTACCGACTCGACCTCTCCACCCATTCTCTCCACCACATCCACGCCTCTTGAGATTCCTCCATCACCACCTCTACCGGCCCCTCCTTCTATTGCTCATGCTCCTTCTCCCTCGTCTCCTCGGCCGTCTCTCTCTTCTCCCGGGCCAGCTCTCTCCGCCACGGATGCACCGGCGACTGAGGAACTCGAGGACTTGGAGCTGCCCATTGCCCTTCGCAAAGGGGTTCGGACGTGCACCCAGCACTCGCTGGCAGCTGTTGTTTCTTATGATCAGCTAACACCTTCTCGCAGGGACTTCGCCCTAGCTATCTCAGCGACTACCACACCTCGCACTTACCAGGAAGCTCTTGGTATTCCTCACTGGAAGGCTGCCATGGATGAGGAGATTACTACTCTCTCTGACCGGGGCACTTGGACCCTTGTGCCTCCTCCTTTTGGCACGGATGTGGTTGGTTGTCGATGGGTGTTTGTCGTTAAGTTCCGTCCCGATGGCAGTGTGGACCGGTACAAAGCCCGACTTGTTGCAAAAGGGTTTACTCAGACCTATGGCGTTGATTACTTTGACACGTTCTCGCCCGTTGCTCGCCTCAGCACAATTCGAGTCCTTTTGTCGGTGGCGGTCAACAAGGATTGGCCTATTTCGCAGTTAGACGTCAAGAATGCCTTCCTCTATGGTGACCTTCACGAGGACGTCTACATGGAGCAACCTCCTGGGTATGTTGCTCAGGGGGAGACTCAAGTATGCAAGTTGAAGAAGGCCATCTATGGCCTAAAGCAGAGTCCCAGGGCGTGGTTCGATAAGTTCAGTAGCATCGTTGGGGCTATCGGTTTCACCAGGAGTTCGGCTGATCACTCCTTGTTCATTCGCAAGACCGCTTCCGGTCTGGTTGTGCTAGCTGTTTACGTGGACGATATTCTTCTTACTGGCAACGATCAAGCTGGTGTAGCCTTGACGAAGGTCCATCTCCGCCAACACCTAGTCACGAAGGATATGGGTTCTCCAAAATACTTCTTGGGAATTGAAATCTCTCGGAAACCGGGTTCCTTGGTTCTCTCCCAACGGAAGTATGCTCTTGATTTGTTGAAAGAAGCAGGGTTTGACGGGTGCTAAACCTGCCAGGTGTCCTATGGCTCCTGGAGAAGACAAGACATGGACAGACGAATCTCCACCTTTATTGGACACTACGAGGTATCGGCGTCTTGTTGGCAAACTCATCTACCTTACGGTGACCAGACCTGACATCTCCTATGCAGTGGGAAAGGTCAGCCAGTTTATGCAGTCGCCTAGGGAATGTCATCTTCAATCTGCTCTCAGGATATTGGAGTATGTGAAGTCCGCACCTGGGAAAGGTCTTCTCTTTCAGAAAAACGGTCACCTAAGAGTCGAAGCGTACTCCGATGCTAGCTATGCGGACGACAAAGGGGACCGCAAGTCGACTTCCGGTTTTTGCACGTTTGTTGGAGGAAACTTGGTTAGCTGGAAGAGCAAGAAGCAGTCAGTCGTCTCCAGGTCTAGTGCGGAAGCTGAATACCGTAGCATGGCGTCAACCACATGTGAGTTAAAATGGTTGCGGGCTCTCATGCTAGATCTTGGAGAGGTCTATAACCATCCTCTTCCCATGTTCTGCGACAACAAAGCCGCGATCTACATTTCTAAAAATCCGGTCTTCCATGAGCGAACAAAGCACATAGAGGTTGATTGTCACTTCGTTCGAGAAGAAGTGTTGAAGAACCAGATTTGCACTCCGTTTGTTACCTCGGAGAAAGAGCTGGCAGATATATTCACAAAACCTGTGTCCGCCTCTTTCTTCCACATTTGCAGCAAGCTAGGCATGATTGACATCTATGCTCCAGCTTGAGGGGGAGTGTTGCTGTATAGGCCTGGGCGGACAGGCGGCTTGACTGGCGGTTTGGTAGCCGGGCGGTCAGCCGGCTAATCTATGGCGGGTTGTTAGCCGGGCGGTCTGCCGGCTAATCTCTGGGATCTCAGTGGATTGGCGGCGTGCTCTGATGGTGGTGACCGGGCGGTTAGTGCCTACTAACCGCGCGGTTAGGCGGTCTCCTGGGCGGTTTGGCGGTTAGATTTGTAGATGATGTATTTGTGTATTTAGTCCCACATTGGGTATTTGTTATCTCTCTCATCTCCTCCATTCTATATAAGGGAGGCTATACCTTTGTAATACTCAGTTTTTTGGATAATAAAAATTCCTTTACTCCAGTTTTTCCGGTCTCTTGTTTCTATTCGCACACTCCAGTAGCAAGGCTGGAGGCAATCAGAATATTCCTTGCCTATGCAGCCTATCAAGACTTCAAAGTATACCAGATGGATGTGAAGTCAGCATTTCTGAATGGTGATCTTAAAGAAGAAGTATATGTAGAGCAGCCATCAGGTTTTGTAGATCCTCTTAAACCTGATTTTGTTTATAAGCTTAGGAAAGCTTTGTATGGGTTAAAACAAGCCCCAAGGGCTTGGTATGAAACCCTGTCTACTTTCCTTATTGAGAATAAATTCTCAAGAGGAAAAATTGACAAAACTCTATTCCTTAGGGAATCCAAAGGCAAGATCATCTTAGTTCAGATCTATGTTGATGACATAATCTTTGGATCTACTGAAAATAACCTTTGTAAAAAGTTTGCCAAACTTATGCAAGGGAAGTTTGAGATGAGCAGTATGGGGGAACTGAAATTCTTCTTGGGACTCCAAGTAAGACAGACTGATGATGGCTTGTCCATATCCCAGTCTAAGTTCACCAAAGAATTGATTAAGAAATATGGTATGGAGTCATCCTCCACCATGAGAACTCCTATGGGAACAAGTATGCCTATATGCAAAGATGATGCAGGTAAACCTGTTGATGAGACTTTGTATAGAGGAATAGTTGGCTCACTACTATATCTCACTGCTAGTAGACCAGATATTATGTATGCTACATGTGTCTGTGCTAGGTACCAAGCCTGTCCTAAAGAATCTCATTATACTGCAGTCAAAAGGATTCTGAGATATCTTAAGGGCACACCTAATCTAGGTCTTTGGTACCCTAGGAATAGAGATTTTCAACTAACAGGCTATTCAGATGCAGATTTTGCAGGATGTAGAGAGGATAGAAAGAGTACTACAGGTACTTGTCAATTCCTGGGAGGAAGACTAATATCATGGAGTAGTAAGAAGCAGACTAGTGTGGCAATTTCCACAGCTGAGTCAGAGTATGTTGCTGCTGGAAGCTGCTGTGCACAGCTATTATGGATGCAGCATCAGCTAAAGGATTATGGTATTCAAGTAAGTAGAACACCTCTTTTGTGTGATTCTAAGAGTGCAATTTCTATTGCTAATAATCCTGTTTCTCATAATAGAACTAAGCATATAGAAATAAAATACCATTTTCTTAGAGAACATGTAGAAAAAGAAGACATCTCATTGGAATTTGTGAAAATAGATTATCAAATAGCAGATGTGTTTACTAAGCCCCTAGATGAGACAAAATTCAATAAATTCAAAATTGAATTAGGTATGTTAACCATTGATTAGTGTAATCACAAAATCATCAACAATAAAGTTGAAGTGGTAACAAGACATTCAAGTGATATTAAGACACATTGAAGTAGTATAAAGTACTTTGTTGTACTTATAAGTTGTGATGAACAAACAGAAATTGGCTAAGTAAGATGGTGTCGACACATTCAGTAATTATGTGTCGACTCAGGGTAGTAATGTCGACAAGTCAGAGATATTGTGTCGACACAGAAAATATGTGTCGACACTTGAGAATCTTATTGTCGACTTATCCAGGAATGTAGTGTCGACTTCACCAGGATAGTGGTGTCGACACCTACAGATTTTGTGTCGACACTTATACTAAGAGTCGACACAGAATTTCTGATGCTCTACTATATATCCCTAGTGTCGACATAACCGCAAATTGGTGTCGACACATAGTAGACGAACTTGTAGTCGAGACAATAGAAGCTTGTGTCGACACAATCCATCTGTGTCGACACTTATAGTCTGTTTTTGGCGACTTTTGATCTTCTTTAAACAGAAGGTATAAATAGGTCAAAAACTCATTCTGTCGACACGCTTACAAGGTTTTCGAAACCCTGTGTCGACATTCTCTCTCTCTCTCTCTCTTTCTTTCATCTTTCAAGCTTTCTCGACTGATCAATGGCGCCGAAGATTGAAGATAATGTGAATGAAGGATATGAGTTGGTGCGCCAGGCCTTTGCAGCTGCCCCTCCAGATGTTCTTGGGGTTATCTCTCTCCTCTCCGACTCTGGTTTAGAATTTCTGGTCTCCGAACCTTCAAAGATATGGAAGAAGGAGGTGCATGAGTTCTTTACCTCTGCCTCTGTAAACTCTGAAAGTCATGAAATAAAATCCACAGTTCATGGGTCACCTGTGGAGATTACACCGAGTAAGATAAGAACAATTCTGCAATTATCTACAATTGAGAATGAAGAGGATGTCCCTGCTTCTAAATCTAGGGAGGCTCTTCAATGGTGTGGATTGGAATCCACCATGAAAATTGGAGCTGCGTTCAATCGGAAAGGAATGAATCAACAAGGCAAGTTCCTGTCAGAAGTAGTAGGAAAGGTTATTCTGTGCAAGTCAGGTGGACATGATAGGATTTCTGCCTATATGTTCAGCCTAATGACCAGGATTGTGTTTACAATTCCAACGGATTGGTCATCTGTAATTTTTGAAAAGATTAAGGAAGGGATCAAGAAGCCAAATCTGGCTAGGATAATGAGTATATATCTAAGTAAGGAGATTCCTGAGGTTATGCAACAACAACCTGGAACTAAAATTAATCATATGAGAAGGATGGACATGAGATTGTTCTCTAGATGGGATAGGGTGCTGACCAAAGAGATGCCTGAAGTGGAAAGGCAAGATTCCCCTGAGAAATCCCCAGGTCATGCTACCAGTACTGGGCATCCACAAGAAGAGCAAGTAAGACTGGAGGTTGAAGATCAGCCTGCATCTATACAAGTTCAGGATGCCACAATACCTGCAGTTCAAGAAGAAGAAGTAAGTATACCAGCTCAACAAGTTTATTCACCTACACAAACTGTATCTACTCATGACCAGGAACAGGTGCAGGGGGAGCTGGTGTATTTACCTACAAAAGAGATTTCTAATATTTCTATTTCTGCACAGGTCCAGGGGGAGCAAGTGCTAGAAGATGCTCCAATTCATCAATCTCCAAATTTGAATACTGCAAATGAACAAGCCCAGAAGGAATATACTCTGGAGGAGTTATTTCCAAATGATGAAATAATTACTGATAGTCTGGAAGTGGAGCAAGAAAATGAGGGGGAGCCAGTGCATGTTGAGACTGTACAACATGGCACTGAAGCAGCTGTTTCTCCTCCTCCCAAAGAAAGAGTTCAAATTGATAGCACTTCTGATTCAGAGACTGAAGAAGCCAGGGTGGCTAAAAAGAGAAAACTTATGGTCTTTCAGAGAAGGAGCAAGAGCTATAAGCAGGCTCTACAGTCTACAGCACATCACACTCCTTCTGTCTTTGATTATAACAAGTTCTTGGTAGATTTGCAAGTGAAATTGGATGAACACAGGGTAGCCATTGAAAAATATGTTGATGAGAACAACAAGTCTATGCAGTTTGACTTAGCTCAAGATATAAAATCAATTAGGTTTGAGGTCAATATGCATAAGAAGGAAATGACAGATTGCTTCCATAAGGGAGGTAATGCTGTGGTATATCTGGCAAAACAACAAAAGACTATCATCCCTAAGGTGGAGGACATTGCTTTAAAGCAAAGCTATGTCTTGGAAAATCAGTTAAGAATAAATGATAATTTAACTGAATCTCATCATGAGATAATAGAGGAATTGAAAAAGATTGTTCCAGGCCTGCCTGCAGATAGAATAAAAGAAATGGAAGAATTTGATAAGAACTTTCAAGCTGCTATTGCTTCTGTTAAGACTGCAATCACTACCTCTCAAAAAGAAATATCTGAAAAGCTTCAAAAGTTAAAACCATTTTTTAAAGAGGGTGTCAATTATCTGGATGGCCAAATCAGATTTCAAAAGGAAGATCTCAGAGATCATGTTTCTAGAGAAGCCATAAAGGGGGAGAGGATGCTAGTTCATGCAGGCTCAGAGCACTCCAAATGGGTGACCAATAGTATTCGAGCCACATTAGGATATCCCCCATTGTGTGATGATGCTATGGTGGCTGAGTCAGAAATACAAACAAGTCTACTTGAAGGCAATCAACCTGAGGTTGCCCAAGTCATTTACCCCCCTCCAGATTTTGATATGATTGATCAGCAGGTTCAAGGGATGTATAGTCCTCCAAAGGAGGTTACTAATATTGTTATTGGGAAGGTTGATAAGCCTGAGGCTACTTTGAAAGACTAGCAAGATGCTCTTCTATCTAAGAAAAGGTTTAGAGAGCAGGCTGATCTTAAGCCAGACTTTGAGCAGTGGAGTCCTACTTCCAGAAATATAATACTCACTGCATGGAAGGCTGTCAAAGACCAAGTGCAGGAAAGAGGCAAGTGGTACAATGAGATGGAATGGTAGAAGTATGAAGCCAGACAAGAGGCCATTGTACAGTTTAGAAGAAAAGCCAAGCTGGGTAGGCTGCCTACAGATGCTCAGGAGCCAAGCAAATATTTCCCAAAGCCCTTTCATTATTTTAAAAGGCAAAGGCTCAAGGAAGAAGCAAAGAAGAAGGCTGATCTAAAAGGCAAGAAGCCAGCTGAAGATTCTGAAGCTCCTGTGAAGGCTCAAGTTCTATCTGGCAAAGGGATTGTCATTAAAGAGCCTGATCAGTCTTAGTTTTTTTAGTTCTTTCAAAGTATTTTGTAATGTTTTGATTAAATCATTAAATGTAATTCTCTGTATTCAAACATTATCAAGTTATAAACAAAATGTTGTTTGGCATCATATAATGTTCATTCTGTGATGGATTGTTTTTATGTTTTGTTTATATTAAGTATTCCTGTTATGTCATATATCATCAGTTTATACTTTTTATAAATGGTGTATATCATTGGCTATAGGGTTATGACTTCTCCAAATAGGGGGAGATTGTTGGGTACATTGGAAAATGTGTACCTGATTTGAAGAAGCCCAACTTAGCTCAATGATATACATCAAGGTGTATTTGATGTTGTTTTGAGTTGACATGTGCAGGTGAAGAAGTATTAAAGAATGCAGAAAGATATTCTAAGTCCACATGTCGACACCTGAAGAAATTGTGTCGACACTTCAGAATATTTGTGTCGACACTTCAGAATATTTGTGTCGACACTTCAGAATATTTGTGTCGACACTTCAGAATATTTGTGTCGACACTTCAGAATATCAGTGTCGACACAGAGAATGATAGTCGACCACATTTATGTCGACACTGGGAAGCAGTGTCGACACATAAAGAAAATCGTCGACCTCAGCACTGGGAAGCGGTGTCGACACGTGAAGATAGTCGACACCGTGAAAGATAGTCGACCAGAGAAGGTTAGTCGACACACGTGAAAGATAGTCGACCAGAGAAGGTTAGTCGACACCGTGAAAGATAGTCGACTAGTGAAAGATAGTTGACCAGAGAAAGATAGTCGACTCACAGAAGAAGATAGTCGACCACAACTGTGTCGACACTGGGTGGATGTGTCGACACCAGAAGACTGTGTCGACACATATTGGCAGAAGTCGACTATGCTTGTGTCGACACCAGAAGACTGAGTCGACACATTTTGGCAGGATTGAAGATTGCTGTGTCGACACCTGAAGGCTGAGTCGACACATGCTGAGTTCTGAATCTACAACAACTGTGTCGACACACAGGACTTGTGTCGACACACTGCAGAGTCTAGACCAAGTTATTTTCTGAAGAAGCTGTGTCGACTTAAAGGCAACTTAGTCGACATCATCAAAGACTGTGTCGACACCAAAGTCACTTGTGTCGACACAGATAGACAGATTGGTCTCGACACTTTCTAACTGACTGTCTCGACATTTTGCTGTCCAAGGCTAAGGTACAAGAACTGTTTGAAGACTTGACAGCTGTGGGTTGCCACGTTTAACTGAAGCTGTCAGACTTGTCAGAAAACAGTTAGAAACCGGATCAGCCGGTTACCATGAAGAAAGTCTATAAATAGACACATTCAGAAGGAATTAAAAAGCAGCTAAGCTAAGAAAAATTATAGAAGAAGATCTAAGAAGAAGAAACAGAAGGATTACGATCCTGTTGAAGTTTCAATTCAAGAAAGTGAATAAGAAGATCTTCTTCAGAAGGTCTAAGAAGAAGAAGTCTGAAGTATCAAAAGAGGTGTTGGATAGAGAGAGATCCAGTCATCTTGAAGAAGAAGAAGGAAGCCATCAGTGGTTTCTCAAGAAGCTGTTTGGAAATCAACTCAGCTAAGTTCAGATTCAAGAAGCTTTGAAGAAAGCTCAGATTCAGTTGATTTCATCAGCTGATCAAGAAGTGTCTTGTCCTCTTCTCTCTCAACAAAGGCAAGACATCAAAATACCTTTTTCTAAATTTCTGTAGGATCTGTTTACACAGATCTGAGTTGTAAGCCTGTGTTATAAAGGCTGAGTGTAGGAGAGGTGATCTCTGAGTGGTAGGGCTATTTGCCTGAGTGTAGGAGAAAGTTATTCTCTGAGTGGTAGGCCTTGAGGCAAGGCTGAGGTAGGGCTGTTGAGCCTGAGTTGTAGGAACCTATCCTAGTTCTGAGCTGTAGGATCTGAGGATCTGAGTATAGTGGAAGTTTGGCCGAATCTAGCATATTGCTAGATAGGTGAAGGGGGAAAGTGGATGTACCCAGATCTTGGGGAACCACTATAAAACATTGTGCAATCTGTGATGCTTAGTTGTTTGTGAATGCTGTGCTAGATGTTTTAAATTGTAATTGAATTCTGCCTAGATTTATAGACAATAAATTAGAACCTATTCACCCCCCCTCTAGGTGTTTAGGTTGTCTTGAAAGTAAAACTATCAATCCCGAGAAGTGCACGGGTTGGCCACACTCCCGTGTCACATTCAGCATGGCCGTATCACGATAGACATGGCTGGGCATCCAGGTCGTGTCCTCCTCGGGTCATTCTGGCAATTACTTGGGTCTGACACGCCCTGGGACACGCCCGTGTCCCAGGCCGTGTCACCTCTCAACGATCGTCGACTATGTCGACAGAGAAGAAAACGCCCTGGGACACGCCTGTGTCCCAGACCGTGTACACCTGATACGCCCTGAGACACGCCCGTGTCTCAGGCCGTGTCAGCCAACCTGAATCCCAATTTTGGCTTTTGAGATTTCTGGGGTGTTACAATCCTCCCCTCCTTAATAAAATTTCGTCCCGAAATTTGAAGACAGTAGAGAGATAAAAACATAACATAATATATGATAGTGAGACATATATGTTTCTATCACATATACAAACGAGCCAACAGGTTACGAAAATAACTCAGGAAACTCGGCTCGCATGGTCTGCTCTCGCTCCCATGTTAGCTCTTCTCGGCCACAATTGTCCCACCGGACTTTGACCATCCCGATCGTTTTGTTCCGCAACTATTTCTCGGCTCGATCCTCGATCCGAATGGGCCTCAACTTTGTCATTAGCCCATACTCAACCGACACCCGATCATTCTCAATCACTTGAGCTGGATCCTTGACTGCTTTTCGTAGTACCGAGATGTGGAATACATCATGCAGTCCACCCAATTCCGATGAAAGAGCTAGCTGATAGGCAGCTTCCCCAACTCGCTCCACCACTTCAAACAGACCAAGGTATCGCGGACTTAGCTTTTTCAACCGCCGAATCCGAGATACGCCTTTGAAGGGTTTAATCTTTAAATAAAACCAGTCACCCACCGCGAACTCCACGTTCCGGTGTTTAGCATTGTAATACTTGGCTTGCCGATCCTGGGCTATTAGCAGCCTCTCTCGAATAGAGCGTATTGTTAAGTTAGCATCCTCGACTTCCTTTTGTCCCAACAGTTTGGACTCGCCAGTTTTTGCCCAAGCTAGCGGTGTACGGCACTTGCGACCATACAGAGCTTCAAACGGTGCCATGCTGATGCTTTCTTCGTAGCTATTATTATAGGCAAATTCAACCATAACAAGATGATCTTCCCATTTCTTACCGAAGTCCAGGGCGCACATACGGAGCATATCCTCCATTTTCCTGTTGGTTCGTTCAGTTTGGCCATCCGTTTGCGGATGAAAGGCCGTACTGAATGCTAACTTCGTGCCCAACAGCTGATGAATTAGCCTCCAATCTTTTGAAGTAAATCACCCATCACGGTCACTGACGATGCTTCGGGGAACACCGTGCAATCGAACAATCTGCTCCACATAGAGCTTTGCCAACATTTCCACAGAATTGTCCCGCTTGTTCGGTAGAAAGTGAGCCACCTTGTCAACCGGTCTACAATCACCCAGATTGAGTCATTTCCGCGTTGAGATCTCGGCAATCCGTGCACGAAATCCATAGAAATATCCTCAAACTTCCACTGCGGAACCGGCAACGATTTCAGGAAACCACTCGGCCCTTGACATTTTGCCTTTACCAAAGCACAAGTATGACACTTAGCCACATACTCGGCTATGTCCTTCTTTAAACCGGGCCACCAGAAAAATTTCTTCATGTCCTTGTACATTTTTGTGCTCCCAGGGTGAATTGAGTCATCCTTCCGTAATAAACCGTCATCCCAGGAGAATTGGTCACCAGACCCTTCCTTTGCATAGCGCTGGAGACTTTCATCCACCTCCGTTGCCCGCCGAACTCTGTCCGCAAGGTCATATTGAACCTCCATCCAGTTCAAGCGTGCATCGGCCGAAGAATCCCTCTCAACACAAGATATCTCCAACGCTTCCAACTCCTGCATTAGACGCTCATTATGTATCCGCAACCAACTTGCCCGCACCAGAGTCTGACGACTCAAGGCATCCGCGACCACATTTCCCTTTCCGGGAATATAGTGAATATCGAAGGTGTAGTCCCCAAGGAACTCCATCCACCTCCGTTGTCGCATATTCAAATCCTTCTGATCGAGCAGATACTTTAGGCTTTTATGATCTGTATAAATATCTACCTTCACGCCATAAAGATAGTGCCGCCACAACTTTAGCGAAAAGATCACCGCCGCCAACTCCAAGTCGTGGAAGGGGTAATTACGCTCATGCACCTTCAATTGACGTGAGCCATATGCGATCACCTTGCTAAACTGCAGGAGAACGCAACCTAAGCCGCTCCCTGACGCATCGCTGTATATCTCAAAACCGTCTGTACCACATGGCGACGTCAAAACGGGCGCCGTGGTCAAACGACTCTTTAGCTCCTCAAAAGCTCGCGCGCACTCCAGCGTCCAAACAAACTTCTGATATTTTCTCGTCAATGTAGTCAAAGGCAAAGCAATCCGGGAGAAGTTCTCCACAAATCGTCTATTGTAGCCTGCCAGTCCAAGAAAACTCCTGACTTTGGCCACCGAAGACATCACTGGCCAATCACGAATGACACTAATCTTTGCCGGATCCACCGCTATGCCCTCTCCACTTACCACATGGCCCAGAAAAGCCACCGACGAGAGCCAGAACTCACACTTAGAGAACTTGGCATACAGCTTATTCCTCCGCAAGGTGTGCAATACCAACCACAAATTGTTTGCATGATCTTCCTCCGACTGTGAGTACACAAGGATATCATCAATGAACACGATCACAAATAGATCCAAGTATTCGCGGAACGTTCGATGCATGAGATCCATGAATACCGAAGGCACATTACATAAGCCGAACGACATCACTGTGAACTCATAATGACCATAGCGTGTGCCAAACGCTGTCTTGGGAATGTCACTTTCCTGAATCCGCAATTGATAATACCCGGATTTCAAATCCAACTTGGAATAGACGGTTGAGCCCTCTAGCTGATCAAACAAGTCATCGATCCGTGGAATCGGATACTTATTTTTCTTCGTCAGCTTATTCAGTTCACAATAATCAATACATAGCTGCAAACTACCGTCTTTCTTTTTTACAAAAAGAACAGGCGCGCTCCAAGATGACATACTTGGGCGTATGTATCCCTGCTCCAACAGCTCTTGCAACTGAACTTTCAGTTCAGCCATCTCTTTTGGTGCTACCTGATACGGCGAACTGGCCACAGGCTTTGCACCTGACACCAGCTCGATAGCGAAGTCGATTTCCCTTTGGGGAGGTAACCCCGGAAGGTCCTTTGGAAACATATTAGCATACTCCGACACAATCGACACTTCACTCACACTGGCCTTCAGCGCCACCGCCTCTACAAGTGTGAAGAATAACTCCGCACCCTTCCGAACTGCCTTAATGACTTGGAGTGCAGATAACAACATCCCACTCATCCCTTGTATACCAATGAACTTGGTCACTTGTTCGGTATTCTGCCCGAGTGTGACCTCTTTTGAAGTGTAATCTATATAGGCACGCTGCTCTGAAAGCCAGTCTATACCAAAGATTATCTCAAATTCCTTGATCGGCAATACTAGTGTTTCCACCTTGAACTCCCGACTCCCTATCTTGACCGCAAGACTGCAAGATTTATCCGCGCACATCAAACATCTGTTAGGTAACAACACCTTTACACTGTCTGTCGTGGTACGGATAGGTACCCTGATACGAAAGACAAAATCTTCAGACAGAAACGAATGGGAAGCACCTGTATAAAACAGTGCTCGCATCGGATACTCTCGTATAATGACAAAACCTATAACACCACAATTAAACAAGCACAACACATAGTATAAAATAACATTAAAAACTGCGCGCACCTGTGACGACATCGGCCTGCTTAATGGCCTCCTGTTGTCCAAGGTTGAAGAACCTGGGCTGCGCGTGCGAGGCAGAAGACTCCACCACAGCCTTCCCTTTCTCCGCATAAGACGCTCTCGTCTTCTTGTCACCCTTTGGAGGACCAACTCAGCAATCACGTGCGAAGTGTCCCAACTTACCGCACGTAAAACAAGCACGAGATCCATACCCAGATGTCTCTGTCACAGTCGCAGAAGGAGCTTGTCCAGTAGACTTGAACTTCTTTCCCCATCTCTTACGGTACCCAAACTTCTCCGGACGTGGTGGCTTGAACTCTGGCTTTGTCACAGCCAAGGTCCCCTTTACTTGCCCCCTTCTCAAGTCCGTCTCCAAAGACCGAGCCGTACAGACTAAGGCTTGAAATCCCTGACTCACAGAACTCGAGAGAAAATACCGCAGCTCATCTCGCAGTCCCGCATAAAACCTACTAGTCTTACGCTCTTCTTCGGCGAAGATTGTACCAGCATATCTTCCCAAACGTGTGAACTCATGTAGGTAATCATCCACACTACGATCTCCTTGAGTTAACAGTTGAAATTCCATTTCCATCGATATCCTATGCTGCATTGGTAGATATTGTGCCAAGAACAACCGAGAAAATTCGTCCATCGAGACCTCTGCAAGTTGCCTACCGGCCAAGTGATGCAGTTCAATCTCATCCCACCATAAACGAGCCTCTCCTTCCAGGAGGAAAGTGGCCAACATAACCTTCTGTCCCTCCTCAATCTTGATCGCTCTAATGATCCTCTTGATCCTTGCAAGCCAATCCTCTGCTTGGGCCGGCGAACCATCCCCAGTAAATTGCGGAGGATTGAAGCTCAGGAATTGCTTCAATTGTTGATCTGCTACCCGCGGATCAACTACAGCTTCTGCCGGTTCTTGTCGTACCCCAGCATGTGTTGGCACTACTGCAGGACGTGCCTGCCCAGCCTGCTGAACATTCATCATAGCAAGTACCATTTCTGTGATGAAACGTACCGTTTCAGCGGATGGAGGAGGTGTGGGCACCTCAGCTGGTGCCGCACTTTCTACAGAATGTTGAGGTTTGGATTGACCTGCAACACTTCTAGTCACCTATATGTGTAAAACACACAATTTAGCGACCAAGTAAAATGACAAACATACAAAAAGAATACACAGGTTCAACAAACAAGTGTATTTGCATTCCTAAGTGGGCATTCTTGAGTTCAAGTTAAGTGTTATAACGACAGCACTGACACGTGCTCGCCACCCCTCAAAAGAATTCGTCCGCGAATTCGGAAGAGATCGATAAACAAGCTGATACAAAATTCTAAAACCTCTACCCATCAAGAAGAATATAATAGAGGATCCGGCCGGGGCCCCACACCATATTCCACAAACAGGCGGATACGTTACTAAATAATATCAATACCAACGCATCCTAACCCAGATCATTCTAGCGGAATCTTCACGGTTGAATCCTTGAACTCAAGCAAAACAAGAACTGTCCACTACTAAAAACGGGAATGTATACAACCAAAGAGTCTGGCCTTAAGGCCTTAAGAATTTCTCTTAACAAGGTGTGGTTTACAGACATCGGCACGCAGGCCGGCCACACATGAACAAGAAGAAACAAAATAAAGCCTTCGAGGGCAGCATCGCTGCTTGGGCTTCAGCCCGCTTGGACCAGCACCTCCAGCACCTGCAAGAATCAATCAACCAAACGGTGGAAAATAGGGCAACGGTCAGCATTCGACTGACCAATTATAATGACTCTGCCCCTGGCATGGGGCAGCGGAATTCCATCCCTGCATAGCATTTTTGCAATAGTATGTATAACAAATCACACAATACGTGCACGACCGCACAGTCAATTCATATCACAAATACCGGCACGACGGCCCGACGCTCCGTGCACTCAGGGCACATTCTGGTGTATCGGAAACACCGGGTCCCACCACCGTTCAGAGGTCCCAGACATGACGGTCCAATTTGAGCATTCTAGTCTGATCGGCACGCAAGCCGTCGAATCTCTCTATGTGATCCTAACAGGGCCTTAAGCAGCCAAGGTTAGACAACCATAACACGGGTACAGATCCACCTTTCCCGTTGCTCAAAATCGTCAGACTCAAGACTGGACTGACGCGGGTACAGCTTCACCTTGCCCATCCGCCACCAAGGCATTCATTCAGTTGCAGCCTAACGGCTCAACTTCATACTATATGGCACTCACGACCACAAGAGTTGAACCCAACTCTCACCATTTCCTGGACTTCCTCCAGTATTTCCTGCGGTACCAAGCCACAGGTATCCACCATGGATTTCATGCATACAAGAAATAATCACGGAGTCTTCTCCGATGTGCAAATAAGCATCACCAATCCAGACCAACATGTTCAGATGGGCTTCACACAGCATGCCTAGATCCATACTCTGATTTCGGACTCTAACAAGGGGGACTTCACATATCTACCCCAAGGGACACCGTAATCCACCGCACACTCGCGGAGAAGGGTTTTCCCTATGCAAATGCAGGAAAGTAGGACTTCACATGTCCAAGAAGGAAATCGTTACCCTTGGAATTCTCTTCGGAGCTATGGAGAGAAAGCAAACGGATGAAAGTCTTCGCAGCAGCCTTGCCTTCGCAAATCCGAACTCGGATCGCGATTTGGACCACCGTAGCACCACCGGCAACCGGATTCCCCTTCTTCTTCCTCACATTTCTCTCCCCTCTCTCTTTTTTGTAGACAGAGAAAGATGAAACTAAAATGAGCTTTCTCAACTCAAATCCCGGCCTTATAAGCCCAGGGAACAGCCTAGGCCATTGGATTTTGGTCAAAGGAAATGGAAGGCTCAGATTAGTACTGAAATTGATTTTCCTGGGTCGAACACGGCTTGTGACACGCCCGTGTCACAGGCCGTGTCCCTTAAGCGGCACATAACCGACTCAAGTCGGACCAGTACACGGGCTCTGACATGCCTGTGTCAAGCCCCGACACGCCCGTGTTGGCATGTACATGCCCGTGATCCCGGGCGTGTCACCCATCCGACACAGTCTAAGAACATCCCGAGAAGTGTAGGGTTGGCCACACGCCCGTGTCACATTCGACACAGCCGTGTCACGATAGACACGGCTGGGCATCCAGGCCGTGTCCTCCTCGGGTCATTCTGGCAATTACTTGGGTATGACACACCCTGGGACACGCCCGTGTCCCAGGCCGTGTCACCTCTCAACGATCGTCGACTCAACGATCGTCGACTACGTCGACTGAGAAGAACACGCCCTAGGACACGCCTGTGTCCCAGGCCATGTACACTTGACACGCCCTGAGACACGCCCGTGTCTCAGGCCGTGTCAGCCAACCTAAATCCCAATTTTGGCTTTTGAGATTTCTGGGGTGTTACAACTCGCCTGTGGGGGAGAGGTTTTGGTTATGAAATCTTCATCAACACGTCGAGCTCGGCTCGGCCCCAGGTAGACCTGCTGCGCAGGCTCTCATCTAGCTGGCAGGTCTGAAGGCTCGCCTGTGGGGGAGAGGTTTTGGTTATGAAATCTTCATCAGCACCCCAAGATCGGCTCGGCCCCAGGTAGACCCGCTGCGCAGGCTCTCATCTAGCTGGAAGGTCCGAAGGCTCGCTTGTGGGGGAGAGGTTTCTGTTATGAAATCTTCATCGACACCCCGAGCTCGCCTCGACCCTAAGTAGACCCACTGCGCAGGCTCTCATCTAGCTGGCAGGTCCGAAGGCCCGCCTGTGGGGGGAGAGGTTTTGGTTATGAAATCTTCATCGGCACCCCGAGCTCGGCTCGGCCCCAGGTAGACCCACTGCGCAGGCTCTCATCTAGCTGGCAGGTCCGAAGGCTCGCCTGTGGGGGGAGAAGTTTTGGTTATGAAATCTTCATCGACACCCCGAGCTCGGCTCGGCTCGGCCCCAGGTAGACCCACTACACAGGCTCTCTTCTAGCTGGCAGGTCCGAAGGCTCTCCTGTGGGGGAGAGGTTTTGGTTATGAAATCTTCATCGACACCCCTATCTCGACTCGGCCCCAGGTAGACCACTTCACAGGCTCTTATCTAGCTGGCAGGTCCGAAGGCTCGCCTGTGGGGGAGAGGTTTTGGTTATGAAATCTTCATCAACACCCCGAGCTCGGCTCTGCCCCAGGTAGACCCGCTGCGCAGGCTCTCATCTAGCTGGCAAAATTCGAAGGCTCGCCTGTGGGGGAGAGGTTTTTGTTATGAAATCTTCATCGACACCCCGAGATCGGCTCGACCCCAGGTATACCCGCTACGCAGGATCTCATCTAGCTTGCAGGTCCGAAGGCTCGCCTGTGGGGGAGAGGTTTTGGTTATGAAATCTTCATCGACACCCCGAGCTCGGCTCGACCCTAGGTAGACCCGCTGCGCAGGCTCTCATCTAGCTGGCAGGTCTGAAGGCTCGCCTGTGGGGGAGAGGTTTTGGTTATGAAATCTTCATCGACACCCCGAGCTCGGATCGGCCCCAGGTAGACCTTATGCACAGGCTCTCATCTAGCTGGCAGGTCCGAAGGCTCGCCTGTGGGAGAGAGGTTTTGGTTATGAAATCTTCATCGACGCCCCGAGCTCGGCTCGGCCCCAGGTAGACCCGCTGCGCAAGCTCTCGTCTAGCTGACAGGTCTGAAGGCTCGCCTGTGGGGGAGAGGCTTGGTTCTTGGTTCTTGGTCCTTGGTTCTTAGTTCTTGGTTCTTGATCCTTAGTTACTTTTGCACTACCCCGAGCTCGGCTCGGCCCCAGGTAGACTCGCTGCGCAGGCTCTCATCTATCTGGCAGGTCCGAGGGCTCGCCTATGGGGGATAGGTTAAGTTTTTAGAAATATTTCGAGATAGATGTTCTAGGTTAGACAAAAGACACACCCTGAAGGCAGACCCAAAAGAAGTATCGGCCAGGAAAGATCTCGGCCAGCAGGTCTCAGCTGGGGGATCCCCCAAATGAAGTTCCCGACAAGTCTAGGCGAAGAGACCCGATCGATCGCGCAAGGTAAGGAGGGTCGGTCTTTCCTTAAAAGGCCTATTAACGACGCTCCCGACAAATGGTTCTCGGCAGAACACGGGAGCGACGTGTTTAAGGCTTGAGCTCTCGGCAGGTTCCCACCTATTAATCGCTAAGGGAGACTATCCTAGAGGGGGCCAAGGGCCTCGGCGGAAGCTTGCTTGAGCAACATTTGTTATCAACAAAAAAAACAACTGTACAAACACTTACAATTTATATATTCAAATGTGATTACAAAAATTAGAGCATCTTGCTCATTACAGAAACAAAAGGAGAGAAGGAAACCAATCAGGGAGAAGCGTTGTATCCGCTCGAGCTCCCGCTTGAGTTCCCGTGGGAGTTCTTGCCTGAGCTCTCCCCGAATGTCTCTCTAGCAGCCGTGGAGGATCTCAGGACATCCGGGGGCGGGGAGTCGGGTGCGCCTTGGGGCTTCGGGATAGGGTCGAAGAGCCAGGGAACAAGCTGGGGAGCTGTGACGATCTTGTCACTCTCGTTCAAATATCCCGCATCTCGCAACATCTCAAGGGTCAGAATGACCATTGCTTGAGCGTTGGTCTGCAGGAGCTTGTCGATGTCGTACTCCGAGAAATGTCGGCTCCTCAGCCTTTAGTCCAGCGAAGGAGGAGGCTCAACCACGGCCGCCACCACCTCTATGTGCCAGAGCTAGTCCCTCAACAGGACGTTCTCGTACCTTACCCTGGTCAGCTCCGCGCGAAGTACCGTACTCTGGGAAGAATCCTGCGTAAGAGAGAAATCGATTAAATACAGGAGATGGCGAGCCGAGGATTACAGAGGTGAGAGCGAGTGCTCGAAAGATCTTGCTTACCTCCTCCGCTGGGCATAAGGAAAGAAGTCCCATAGCATCCTCCAGCTGTGACTTCAGAGTCACCACCTGGGCCGCCGCCTGGTCCCGCGCCTTGAGCATCTCGCCGAAGTTGCGGTCAATGGTGATGCTCCGGCGCGCACACATATGCGCAAGCTCGAACCCACGCATCAGAGCCCGTACGGAGTCAATGGCCAGGAGCCATGTGGGCAGCTGATCATAAAGGTCGGCATTCTACCGGCTGTAAAGGTCGTAGCCCAGCGCGAAGGCCTTGCCGGTGACATGATCGCGCTCCGCCCAGCTGGGGAGGAGGGTCAATACGGAGACTTGGTTGGTCTCAGGGTCCCACCGAAGCAAGGATCTCCCTTCCGCGTCAAGGCACTTCATATCGAGACCAAAATTCTCGTGCCCTCTTGGTACCTCCTTGGTCGGGGGTCGAGTAGAGGTCTCGACGGCTGCCCCCTCGCGACCAGCCCCGCTTGCGGATGGAAGGTTCTTGGCAGGGGCCCTGATGCTATTCCTGGCGGCAGCGGTCATCTCGTTGGCCACCTGCAGTACCTCTTCAAAGGACTGGCCTAGTGTGAGAGGTCAGATGGGTGCAGTCGCCACAGATTTCCCTTTATCGGCAGCGGTTGGCTTTGTTCTTTTCAGCATCCCGGAAGAAAAGGCATCGGGCTTTCGCTTCCCGGCACTGGTCGAAGGAGGCGGGGACGGCTCGTTCCGAAAAGCCTGAGCCGCAGATTTCATGAGAGCCAGAGGATCTCTCGCAGCCTGGCCCTCGGTAACCTGAGTCTCGGCAAAGGGTTGGTGCAAAGGAATTTCTCGCTCTCCTGCAAGGGCGACAATGGTCAGTGTGGAAGTTTAGAATGGGAATATCAGGTTAAAGGTTAGACCGTACCTTCACTGGGGAGCACGGGAGGGAGAGAGTCGACGTCCTGTCGGAGGAATTGGACGTCGAATTCCTTCATCCCAAAGAACTCCAGAATGGCGCTCTTGCGCGATCCCAGGGTGGGCGGCTTGTAGGCGGCATCCTCATATTGGACAAGCGAGAGGGACACTTCCAAAGTCGCCAGAGATGAAGATAAACTTCTCACCCCAATGATGATGCTTGTTGGCAAGACTGGTGGTCTTGAGCAGTTGCCCAGAGAAGAAGACCACCCCTCCCTTCGCGCAGAAGGTGAATAGCTTTCGGAAGATCGGGAGGCTTAATTCAATCTTCTCTGATCGCATGTAGCAGATGAACGCTACAAGGATGGCGAACGAGTTAGGGTTCAGCTGCGTGGGAACCAATCCATAGTAACGGAGGGCCTGGCGCATCTCCGGCCAGAGGGGAAGGCGAAAGCCCACCTTGAAGTGTTCGAGGGGGATGGCGAGCTCCCCCTCTCCCACGCTGTTTACCCTGTCTTAGTTGTCGGGATTTCTCACGGTGAAGCCGACAGGAACGTACTGAGAAGTGACCAACTTGTACTCTTAAAGGGTTATGCGACAAGTGGGGAATTGATGTTTTCAGAAGGCTTCCGCGCAATGAGAACGTCCCTCATTTTCGCCCGGCATTTTGTTTGGGGGATTGAAGATGAGATTTCAAAGGAATGGGTGAGAGCAAAAGTTAGGCGAGAACAAGAGAAGAAGGCAGAAGCAAAGGGGAGTTCTCGGCAAGTCGCTATAATAACGAGGAGAGGAATAAGGGTTCCGGATCGGAGAAATAAATGTGTTTGGTGAACTCCTCTATTTATTGAAAACCGTGGTAATGATGACTTTTCTAAAAAAAGAAAAATAAAAAAAATGGCGGCGGTACATGCGTCATGCCCCAAGTCAGCGACGCCTCGGGTTCCGATTTGAGATGACGACGACCAGCCGAAGGTTCATATTCGCGCAAGCATTTCAAAATGGCCACGTAAAACATAAAGGAAAACCAAAGCAGGGATCGCTCTAGCCGGGAGAGAGCTAAAAAAGAAAAAATAAATAATGATTGAAAGGTTACAAATGAACAGTCCAAAATATAAAGAAACAGGGTACATTGCGAGAAGGGAAGACCAAGAGGTGAGAAGTGGCGAGACTTCTTCAATCAATACGGCTCCCAGCGCCATCATCCTCGCTCCCGTCGTCTAGTCCTCGGGGGCGCCAACGGGTTGTAGTAGGAAGACAGGGTGGTACACCCTAGGTTGATCCGATGAGCCTGGTCTCGAATCTGCGCGATACACCTCCCGGGGGAAGACTCGGCGGTAGGCCCACTAGGCCTCCCCGTCTCGCCAAAGAAATAGTCGCTCTCAAGGGCCTCCAGCCTCTACTCCACCATCTCGTGGAATTCTTTCGCCGCAGTGGCACGGTCTCGCTCCCACCGCACAAGCTTTGACAGGAGGGCAGCAATCTTCTTCCCTCGTCTCTTCGCGCTCCCGGCATCATTCACAATGTCCTCCATCTTGCCAGACGAAGGAAGTGGGGAGCTATCGCCATCCTCTTCCTCTTCGTCTTCATCATCGTCTTCATCATCTTCATTGGCCCCCGTTCGCGAGTCCGGATCCTCTGAGAAAACAGTTTCATGGTTACGGCGAGAGCTGAGTAAGAGCTATGGTAATATTTCGCTTACCTACAGCATGACGAGAGCCACTGGCCGGCGGCTGGCGAGAAGGCTCGACCCCCCCCCCCCCCCCCCTCAGTCCCATAGAGGAGGTGGAGCGGCTTTCCGTGTCCCGGGCGAAAAATCTCGCGATCCCGGCCTGGCCGGAAGCAGGGGGGAAGTCGTTCTCTCTCGCGAAATGGCTGACCTCCTTTTGGGCTATGGAGGGGTCGATAGACACCCCTCCCGCTAGTGCGGAGGGATTAGCCACTTGGCCGAGCAGGTTAGAAGCCATTATTTCACCCTCCCGGGTGGCGAGACCCGAGTTGGCAGAAGCTGAGGATGTGAGAAGTCAATTCGACAGCAGGGGAGGCTACGATTGAAATGGTCAGAAAGGGGTAACAGATAAAAGTATACCCATGGTTCTCGGAGAGGCAGCCGGAGGAGTGACCTCCGTAACCCATGGTCGATCCTCGGGAGGGTGAGGCGATGGGTCCGGAGGCACCAGTGGTGACCCAGTGTCGTCATCTCGAGCCGTTTCCTGCGAGAAGTATTGCACCAGTTACCAACCCTTTCGTGTAATAAAATCGTAATCGACTCACAATCTTGGGGATCAGCAAATCAGAGAGACATACCTTCTGCAGAGTGGAAGCATCATCCGCACGATCGGGAGTCAGGGTAGGTGAGTCCCTGTTCTCGCGAGAAAGGTCCCGCTGGACCACCTTCTCCTTCTTCTTCTCTTTCTTCTTCTTTAGCGGGAAAGGATTAGCGGCTGGCGACTTTCTCGCCAACCAAGGGGAAACCACAACACTGTTCGCCATGGCTCGCGCCTGAGCCGCGTTGATGTGGTCTTGGAGGTCTCTCAGGAGCGGCTTGTCAACACGTTTGGAATGCATGGCGAGATCTCGCGAGAGCTCAGGCAGAGAGCGGCGACTCAGGGACAGATTTACGGCCATCTATCCACACATATATATAGCCATGGTTTGGACCACCAAAAGATTCTCCTTTTTAAATGACACGTGCCCAGCGAATATTGTTGGGTTGGACGTGTCTTTTCGAGCACAGGGCTAGCTCAAAAAGAGCGGGGATTGTGTACAATCCTATATTCGCTGGGTGAGACCTAGAGGCATCAACAGTCGGGGTTGGACCAGCCTCGGGCTAGCTTGGGCCTGGAGACCAGAAGAGCTCTCGCAAGCCGGGGGAGCTCCCGCTGAGGAGCGGGCGAGATCCCGCCCGTGACCAGAGGCGGGCGAGAGGGCCGAGATGGCGTTGAGTGGTCTCAATGCCATGGTCAGCAATAAGGGCGTTGATTGAGCTCCACTTACTCAACACCACGTCCAGCAGCAAGGGCGTTGAGTGAGCTCCACTCACTCAATGCCGCGTCCAGCAGCAAGGGCGTTGAGTGAGCTATACTCACTCAATGCCATGTCCAGTGGCAAGGGCGTTGAGTGAGCTCCACTCACTCAACGCCGCGTCCAGCAGCGACAGTGTCAAGACCACTGGAGGCGAGAATACGAGAAGGTTCTTGGCACAGAGAACGCCGCGTCCAGCAGCAAGGGCGTTGAGTGAGCTCCACTCACTCAACGTCGTGCCCAGCAGCGACAACGTCAAGACCACTGGAGGCGAGAAGGTTCTCGGCACAGAGTTCTCGCCGAGTGTGGCCCAGGGCCCAGGGTAAAATTACTTAATTGCCCCGGATAAAATTACCCATATATCACCAAGGGCTGCATTTAGTATTTTATAAACATCGGGATTTGGCTATTGGCAGACCAGCCAGGGGTATTTCAGTAACTTTAGGTCAGCAAAAGACTATAAATAGACCCACAAGGTCTCCTTAGAAAGCAGACTCTCATTATTCTCAAAATTTCTAGTGCTTTCTGAGGAGATCCTAGCCAAGCTTTTGGCTTTGGAGGGGAAGCTCTCAGAGATCTTCCGGGTGTGAGGTGGGACCTCCCTGCTGAGGCTTTGGGTCAGTACTAGGTACTTAGCAACCAGTCAAGGGTCAGGGCTTGAGAGAAGTAGGTGTTGGCTGCACCCCTGTTTTTGAACTCCCTTTGATGTCAATTTTGGCTTCAACATTATACATCTTTGTGCTCCCAAGGTGAATTGAGTATTTTGTAAAGTGAGCTTCATACATCAACTCTTCCCTCAACTTACCCATACTTGGGACGCACAACTAGCCATCTTTCTGTAACAGGCCGTCATCCCCGGAGAATTGGTCATTTGACCCATCCTTTGCATAGCGTTGAAGACTTTCATCAAGTCTCGTTGCTCGTCGAACCCTGTCCGCAAGGTCATATTGTACCTTCGTCCAGTTCAAGCATGCATCGGCTGTGGAATTCTTGTCAACACAAGAAATCACTAACGCGTCCAACTCCTGGATCAGATGCTCATCATGCATCTACAACCAGTTTGCCCTTCTATGAGTCCTACGACTCAAGGCATATGTGACCACGTTTCCCTTCCCGGGAGTAGAGTGAATATCAAAGGTTTAGTCCCCAAGGAACTCCATCCACCTTCGTTGTCGCATATTGAGCTCATTCTGATCCAATAGATACTTTAGGCTCTTATGATCTATAAAGATATCCACTTTGATGCCATATAGATAGTGTCGCCATAATTTAAGAGTATCGAAGTATGAGACCGGGCGGTCTGGCGGTTTGAGCCTGACGGGTTGTAGACCGGGCGGTCTGGCGGTTTGAGTATGGCAGGTTGATATCCAGGCTTTTGTTGTGTGGTGTCCGGCGGTCTGACGGTTTATCTCCGGCGGCTTGGAAATCGGGCGATCTAGCGGTCTCCTACCGCATCTCTCTCTCTTGCTTCTGGTATTGTCGAGTGGTTAGAACATTGTCTAACCGCGCGGCCTGTTCCGGTCTGTTGTTTTAGCCGTCCAGACCTGTTGTATAGCTTTAGTCCTACATTGTTAGTTTGTACTCTATCCTCTCTCCTCCATTCTATAAAAGGGAGGCCATATCTTTGTAAATGATACCTTTTTGGATAATAAAATTTCAATTATTCACAGTTCCGGCTTGTTTTCTAGTCGTTTGTTCGCTACTTTAGCCGTTTGTTCGCTACTTATCACATGGTATCAGAGGACTCGATCTTCTCCTCCTGATTCTGTGCGCCCTGTCCGCGCGGCTTGCCTCTTCTTCTCGCGACCTGTTCTCGCAGTTTGTCTCTTCTGCCTGCTTGTGCCCTGTCCGCGCGACCTCCTTTTTCCTGCCTTTGTTCGCCGCGACCTGCTGCCTTATTTGCCTTGTTTTTTCCTCCCTTCTGTTCGCGTGGTCTATCTTCTAGCCATTCGACTTCTTCCCTGCTTGTATCTGCGGCTTGGTCGTGGCTTCTCTGGCTGCTGGTGTCTGACATCCTGACAGCCGCAGCTCTTCTTCTTCCTATCCGCGCGGCTTGTATTCTAACCGCACGGCTTCTCACAGATTTCTCCTATGGCCCTTTCTGAAACCTCCACTACCACCACTCTAATCGCCACTCCGGCTCCGCCTCCTACTCACTATGGCAACCTTGGCACAGTTTCTAAACTTGTTGGCTCCAACTATCCGGATTGGAGAGTTTCTTTCACCTTTCTTCTTCGCTCTCAGCACAAACGTCATCACCTCACTGATGACCCTCCTCCTCCATACTCTACTGAATTTGATGACTGGGATGCTAGTGATGCGCTTGTCCGCACGTGGGGTGCTAACAGCCTCTCTGATGAATGTCTTCCTATCATACGCCATGATGAGATGGTCAAGACCGCGTGGCTTCACCTTGCAGCTCTCTACTCGAAGGGGGCCCAAACATCCCGCATTTATACTCTCTATGCGGATCTCTTCGCTCGCCCTTCCATGTCTCCTGCTGCGGCTTATCAGCAAGTTCAGGCTCTTGGCGCCGAAATCCTCCAGAATCTCCCTTTCTCCGCGGACTTGGCCGAGCAGCACAAACACTTCCAGGAACTCCTGGTTGTTTGTTATCTTCTACGGCTCCCTGAGTCTTTTGATATGATCTGCCAGCAGATCTTGGGAGAAGTAGAGTCTCCCACCTTGGATGCCACCGTGGCTCGCATCACCGCTGTTACTTCACTACTCCAACGTCCTCTGTTGTCCTCCCCTCCTCCACAGGACTCCTATGTTCACCAAGTTCAGCGGGGTGGCAATAGTGGCCACAGCCAGTCTGGCACGCGCGGTTCGTCAAGGTTCCTCTGCCTCACTGTAGTCGTACCGGCCACTCTGTTGACCGCTGCTGGCAAAAACATCCTCATCTTCGTCCCTCCGGTGATACTTCTTCCTCAATCTCCGCCTCCTCTCGGCCATCTGCTTCTGTGGCCACGACCTCAGGTAGTGCACACGTCATTACCCAAGGTAAATGGCTGATTGACTCTAGTGCTACAAATCACATGACCGGAAACCCTCACTGATTCTCTCTCCTAGAGACGCATGATCGGTTACCCCCCGGTTCTTATTGCGAATGGTTCGCCTTCCCCGGTTCATGGGACGGGCATGGTTCAAGTCACCCGGTCGCTTCTCTTAGCGTACACTCTCTATGTCCCGAAGTTCCCTTGCAATTTGCTCTCAGTTACTACTTTATGCAAGCAACTTCAGTGTTCTGTATTATTTACTCCTACTTCTTGTTGTTTTCAGGACCCGAGGACCCAACGGACGATTGCTACTGGGACCGAGAGCGGCGGCCACTACTTCCTCGACAATGTTTCCGCTCTGTCCGCCTTCGCTTCCTCGTCTACTGATCTGCTTCAATGGCATCTTCTCCTTGGACATCCTCCTCCTCGGATTCTTTGTCAGCTTCTTCCCCACTTACCTCAGACCAGTCCTCCGCTCAACTGTGATGTGTGTCAGCTTGGCAAACATCACCGCTCCTCCTTCCCGCCGAAGCAAGGCCGTGGTTCCTCCCGCCCTTTTGATCTCATTCATTCTGATGTCTGGGGTCCTGCTCCTACTCTCACCGTTGTTCGGGGTAGTTCTTACTTTGTAACTTTTATTGATTATTTCTCTAGATGTACCTTGGTGTATCTATTAAAAGATCGCTCTGAACTATTATCTGTATGACAATCCTTTTACAATATGATTAAAACTCAGTTTGCTATTTCTATTAAAGTGCTACGCTCTAATAATGCTAAAGAATATCTCAGTCATGAGTTTTCGTCTTTTTGTATGCAATATGGTCTTATTAATCAGACCAGCTGTGTTGACACCTCCCAACAAAATGGGGTGGCAGAGCGTAAAAACCGTCATCTCCTCGATATCGCTCGCACTCTAATGACGCAGATGCAGGTGCCTCGCTCCTACTGGGGCTATGTTGTTCTTCTTGCCTGCTATCTCATCAATCGCATTCCTTATTCAGTTCTTCACGGCAAGACCCCCTTCTCCATTTTCTACCCGGGCAAGGAACCCTTTCCTCTTCCTCTCCGTATCTTTGGGTGTACGGCTTTTGTGCATGCTCTGTCTGCTACCCGTGACAAGCTTTCCCACCGTTCCACAAAATGTGTCTTTTTTGGATACTCGACCACTCAAAAAGGCTATTGTAGCTTTGACCCCGTTCTGCGGAAACAGTTTATTTCCGCGGACGTCACCTTCTTCGAAAATGCATCCTACTTTTCTTCTCCATCCCCGCTTCCTCCTGTTGTCTCTCCACCATCTCTCTGTGATCCTTCCACGCATATCGACGTCTCCCCTCCTATATCATCTCCTCCTCCGTCTCCTCCTCTCCCTATTATATCCCCTCCTTCTTCTCCGCAGCCGTCTCTCTCTAGTCCCAGGCCAGCTTTCTCCGCCACGGACGCTCTGGTCCCTGCGACACAAGATGACCTGGATCTTCCCATTTCCCTTCGCAAAGGGGTGTGGGCGTGTACCCAACACCCGCTTGCGGCTGTTGTTTCCTATGATCGGCTTACTCCCTCTCGCAGGTGCTTTGCTTTGGCTATCTTGGCTACTACCACTCCCCGCACTTACCAGGAGGCTCTTGTTATTCCTCATTGGAAATCTGCCATGGATGAGGAAATCACAACTCTTACTGAAAGGGGTACCTGGGCCCTTGTTCCTCCACCGGTAGGTACTGATGTGGTAGGCTGCCGCTGGGTGTTCGTTGTGAAGTTTCGCCCAGACGGCACTGTGGATCGTTACAAAGCCCGCCTGGTGGCCAAAGTCTTTACTCAGACTTATGGAGTTGACTATTTTTATACTTTCTCCCTGGTTGCTCGCCTCAACACCATCCGGGTTCGTCTTTCTGTGGCCGTCAACATGGAGTGGGCTATTTCTCAGCTTGATGTCAAGAATGCTTTTCTGTATGGGGATCTTCAGGAGGACATCTATATGGAGCAACCTCCTGGGTATGTTGCTCAGGGGGAGACACGAGTATGCCAGTTGAAGAAGGCCATCTACGGCCTAAAACAGAGCCCTCGGGCATGGTTCGACAAGTTTAGTGGCATTGTGGCTGCCATTGGCTTTACAAGAAGTTCAGCCGATCACTCATTGTTTATTTGCAAAACCGCATCGGGCCTTGTGGTTTTGGAGGTGTATGTGGATGATATTCTTCTTACCGGCGATGACCAGGCTGGGGTGGACTTGACAAAGAAACACGTCCGTCAACACCTAGTTACAAAGGATATGGGCTCCCCGAAATATTTTTTGGGGATAGAAATCTCTCGGAAGCCCGACTCGTTGGTTCTCTCCCAACGAAAGTATGCTCTTGATCTTCTACAAGAGGCAGGATTGACCGGTGCCAAACCGGCCCGGTATCCCATGGCCACTGGAGAGGACAAAACATGGACAAATGACTCACCTCTTATATCCGATGCCACGAGGTATAGACGTCTGGTGGGCAAACTCATTTATCTCACGGTGACCAGACCCAACATCGCCTATGCTGTAGGAAAGGTCAGTCAGTTCATGCAAGCTCCCAGGGAATGCCATCTTCAGTCTGCCTTGAAGATACTAGAGTATGTCAAAGCAGCACAAGGAAAAGGGCTACTCTTTCAGAAGCATGGTCATCTGACAGTTGAAGCCTACTCAGACTCAAGCTATGCGGATGATAAAGGTGACCGTAAATCTATATTGGGTTTCTGCACATTTGTTGGAGGTAATATTGTGAGCTGGAAGAGCAAGAAGCAGTCTGTTGTCTTAAGGTCCAGTGCAGAAGCCAAATACCGGAGTATGACGTCAACCACGTGTGAGTTAAAATGGTTGTGGGCTCTCATGCTTGACCTAGGAGAGGTCTACGACTATCCTCTGCCTATGTTCTGTGACAACAATGCCGCTATATACATATCCAAAAATCTGGTCTTCTATGAGAGAACGAAACATATAGAGGTCGACTGCCATTTCATTCGAGAAGAGGTCTTGAAGAGACAGATTTGTACTCCGTTCGTCACCTCCGACAAAGAGTTGGCAGATATCTTCACCAAGCCGGTTTCTACTTCCTTCTTCCACATTTGTGACAACCTGGGCATGATTGATATCTATGCTCCAGCTTGAGGGGGTGTGTCGAAGTATGAGATCGGGCGGTCTGGCAGTTTGAGCCTGGCGGGTTGTAGACCGGGCGGTCTGGCGGTTTGAGTCTGGCGGGTTGATATCCAGGCTGTTGCTGTGTGGTGTCCGACGGTCTGACGATTTATCTCCGGCGGCTTGGAAACCGGGCGGTCGAGCGGTCTCCTACCGCATCTCTCTCTTGCTTCTGGTATTGCCGAGCGGTTAGAACATTATCTAACCGCACGGCCTGTTCCGGTCTGTTGTTCTAGCCGCCCAGACCTATTGTATAGCTTTAGTCCCACATTGTTAGTTTGTACTCTATCCTCTCTCCTCCATTCTATAAAAGGGAGGTCATACCTTTGTAAATGATATCTTTTTGGATAATAAAATTTCAATTATTCAAAGTTCCGTCTTGTTTTCTAGTCGTTTGTTCGCAACTTTAGTCGTTTGTTCGCTACTTCTCACAAAGAGCAAAGATCACCGCCGCCAACTACAAGTCGTGGACGGGATAATTCCGTTCATGCACTTTCAACTGGCGTGAGCCATAAGCAATCACCTTTCCAAACTGTAGAAGAATTCGGCCTAAGCCGCTCCCTGACACATCACAATAGATCTCATAGCCGTCTGTACCACATGACGATGTTAACACAGGCGCCATGATCAAATGACTCTTCGGCTCTTCAAAAGCTCACACACACTCTGGCGTCCAAACAAACTTCTGATCCTTCCTCGTTAATGTGGTAAGAGGCAAAGCAATCCGTGAGAAATTTTCTACAAAATGTCTGTAGTACCCTGCCAATCCAAAAAACTTCTAACTTCAGCCACTGAGGACAATACCGGCCACTCCTATATGGCTCTTATCTTTGACGGATCCACTGTTATGCCCTCTCCACTAACCATGTGGCCAAGAAAAACCACCGACGATAGCCAAAACTCACACTTTGAGAACTTGGCATAGAGCTTATTCCTCTGCAAGATATGCAACACCAACCGCAAATGGTTTGCATGATCAACTTCTGATTGAGAGTACACTAAGATATCATCAATGAATATAATCAAAAATAGTTCCAAGTACTATTCGGTGCATTAGATCCATGAATACCGATGGCGCATTACATAGCCCAAATGACATTACTGTAAACTCATAATGCCCGTAGCGTGTTCCAAACGCTATCTTGGGAATGCCATCTTCCCGAATCCTCAACTAGCAATATCCAGATTTTAAATCCAATTTAGAATAGACGGTTGATCCCACTAGCTGATCGAACAAGTCATCTATCCGTGGAATCAGATACTTGTTTTTTTTCCGTCAGCTTATTCAATTCACGATAGTCAATACATAACCATAAACTACCGTCCTTCTTCTTCACAAACAGAACATGCGTGCTCCAAGGTGACATACTTGGGCGTATGTATCCCTGTTCCCACAACTCTTGTAGTTATACTTTCAATTCAGTCATTTCCTTTGGCGTTACGCGATATGGCGAGCAGGCCACAAGTTTCGCACTTGGTACCAACTCAATCATGAAGTCGATCTCCCGTTGGGGTGGTAACCCAGGAAGATCCTTAGGAAATACACCAGCAAACTCCGACACAATCGAAACATCGTTCACACTGGCATTTGGCTCAATAGCATGAATAAGCGTAAAGAATAACTTCGCGCCCTTCTGCACAACATTGACGACTTAGAGAGCAGACACCAAGATCCCGCTCACTCCTCGCATACCAGCGAACTTAGTCTCAAGCTCGGTATTCTGGGCCAGTGTTATCTCCTTTGAATTGCAATCAATAAAGGCACGCTGCTCCGAGAGCCAATCCATACCAAAGATCACATCAAATTCCAATATCGGTAGCACATATGCACTCAAATTGAAATCCCGACTTCCTATTTGAACTTCCACATCGCAAGCTATATCCGCAAGTATCACACAACCATTCGGTAATAACACCTTTATACTATCTGTCGTCACATGACTCGATACTCCAATTCGATCTACGAAGTCCTTAGACAGAAATGAATGTGAAGCACCTGTACCAAATAGGGCTCTCGTATGGTTGTTCCGAATCATAACAAAGGCTGTAGCAAACACATCATGCACAAGCTACATACAAAGTATGCAATATGAAAAGCAAGCAAGAACTTAAATCGTACCTGTGACGATGTCACTTTGCTCTATGGCCTCTTCCTGGCCAAGATTATAAACTCTGGGTTGCGTTTGGGATGTAGAGGACTCCACCACTACTTTGCCCTTAACAGCATAAGACGTGCCCATCTTCTTTTCCACCTTTGGCGGAGAAACCCATAATCACGGGCTATATTCCCCACTCTGCCACATGTAAAGCAGGTACGAGACTCCTGCCTCGAAGTTGCCCCTGACGCGACTGTCACAGAAGCTTGCCTAGAAGGTTTGGACCTCTTGCCCCATTTCTTCTGGTAGTATGATTTTCCGGGATGGGGTGATTTGAACTCTGGCTTTGTCACAGCCAAATCCTTTATACCTTGCACCCGTTTCATATCCTTTTCTAGTGCACACGCAGTATTGACCAACGCCTAGAATCCTTGGTTCACCGAACTCGAGAGCAGGAATCTCAACTCATCTCGCAACTCTTCGTAGAACCTGTTGGTTTTCTTTTGTTCATCAACGAAGATGGAACCCGCATACCGTCGCAACCTTGTAAACTCATGTAAGTACGTATCAACGTTTCTTTCCCCTTACGTTAACCATTGGAACTCATTCTCCATGGCAATGCATTGTGCCGCTGGTAAGTGCTTTGCCAAAAAGAATCGAGAAAACTCCTCAATCGACACTTGTGTTAACTGCCTGCCCGCTAAATGATGTAACTCGACCTCGTCCCACCGTCACCGAGCCTCTCCTTCCAACATGAAGGTTGCCAAGATGACCTTCTGATCTTCCTCCGTCCTGATCACCGTCAATATACGGTTGACTCGCGATAACCAATCCTCTTCCTGCATTGGGGATCCCAAACCCGTAAACGTAGGAGGATTGAAGCTCATGAATTGCTTCAACTGTTGTTCAGCTGCTCGAGGATCCACAGCCTGAACCGGTTCGGGCCTTACACCAACACGATCTTGCACCAATGCCTGCTGCGCCTGCCTGGTAGGCTGAATTATGGCAAATAGCGCCTCAGCAACTAAACGAACTATTTTCGCAGAAGGATGAGGTGAAGGAACCTATAGGTGAACAAGACACATATTAGTGACCTTGCACAAGCAATAACAAAAATTTAGGAACGAGCAGGTTCCTCAAATAAGTGTATTTGCATTTATTAGTGGACATTCAATAAGTCATTAGTGTTAAAGCGGTTCGCACAGACACGTGCTAGCCACCCCCAAAAAAGAATTCGACCACGAATTCGAAAGAGGAAGACCAAGACAAGCTGATACCAAAATGTAACGACTCCACCCGTTAAATAACAGAATAGAAGGTCTTGCTGGGGCCCCACACTATATGCCATAAACAGACGGCGAGGTCACAGGTTAATACCAAAAAACAATCGCACCCTAACACAGAGCATGCTAGCAGAAGATTTTAACAATATCTTGAACACAAACCAGGAATGCCCACTATATTATATAGGAATATACTGCAAATACAAAATGTTTGGCCTTAAGGCCTTACAGTTCCTCTTTATAAGTATGGCTTCCAAACATCGGCGCGCCGACCGACCACACATGAACAAAACACAACACAAAGCTTATCCTTTAAGGGCTAGCAGCAGCAGGGACTTCAGCCCTTTATTTTTCGCTTGGCTCTCCAGCACCTGCACAGGGACAGCCCACCCAGAAGGTGGCAAACAAGGCAATGGTCAGCATTTAGCTGACCAATTTATAACGACCCCACCCCTTTTCCCGGGATAGTGGTATTCCTTCCCTGTAGGCATAGCAATTCAAAAGCAGGTATATTACACATTGTTGCTCTCACGCACAATCAATCCATCACAAACCCGACCACACGGATCGACGCTCCATGCACTCAGGGCACATTCTTGGTGGATCGGAAACAACCAAGGCTCCACCACCGTTCAAGGTCCAAAGCCTAACGGTAAACTTGAGCATTTAGTCTTAATTGCGTACAGGCCTAAGACTCTCATTATGCACTCCAATGAAACCAATAAATTAGGTCTCCCAGTTGGTCAAACATAACGCAGGTACAGATCAACCACCCCCCGTTGCTCAAACCGTTATGCCATCAGCAAATACTGAAGTACAAATTGCCAATTTATTGATGCAGGTCGGTCTCACCTTTCCTGTTCGACACGAGGCCTTTTAAAGAGCTCCCAGGTCACAATAGCCACACTATCCACCAAGGACTGGCTTCACAATCCAAAATGGGAGTTAATGCCAGCGTCCTTCACGATTGCTTGGCGGGTTCAGCAGAACTCTCTATCTACACCCAAACTCAACCCTACCCTACAGTTCCTGCAGTGCCAGAAAATTGGTCCTTAATAGCATACAACACAAGCATGACAAGGGTGTTTATCTGGAATTCTACTTCAGTACTTCCTGTTACTGCCCTTCACAGGTACTGTAACACCCCTATCCATCGCATAGTATATAGCAGTAGGTCCGGCCGGGGCCGGACGCCATATACTACGGACAGACCGGTTGGTTACGCGTTGAAACCATTCAACCAATCATGTCGTCCTACACAACACCTAGCGGAAGCAATTTATTAAGTTGCAAAAGAAAATAAGAACCCAGCCACAACAACATGAATGTACACTACAAACTCAGGAATGTATACATACAACCAAAGAGAAATGGCCTTAAGGCCTTACACTGTTCACTTAATAAATGAAGTGTTTTCCAAACTTCGGCACGCAGGCCGGCCATACATAAAAACGGGAAAGAAACATAAGCAATTAGGCCTTCGAGGGACGGCACAGCAACAAGGGCTTTAGCCCGCTATTTCCCGCTCTGCTCCGCATCACCTGCAAGCCACAGACCACCGCCCGATGGCAAACAATAGCAACGGTCAGCAATGCTGACCAAATTATAACGATCCTGCCCCCACATTCGGGGCGGCAATGCTCTTTCCCTGCACTTTATTAGCAAAGGCAATTATATAAAGTATTTGCACTTCACCACAGGCGTGGGCTCGCACGGCCACACACCCCGTGCACTCAGGGCACATTCTCGGCGAACCGGCCAACGTCATGTCAATTCAAGCCATAGACGTTCCCAATCCACCACCGCCTCTTGGACGGTCATCCATATGAGCATTTTGCCTTCCTGGCCTTGGTCACGTCAATTTAAGCCATAGACTGCCAAAGACCCTCATCCATGCCAACGGTCCTACCGAACGACATAGACCGGGTACAGTTCCGCCTGACCCGTGCTCACACCGCAACGACAATTTAAGCCATATGCGCAGGCCAAGACTCACCGAGTCCAGTTTCCACCACAATAATCACATAACCCGGTTATGTTCACGTTGGCTCCCCGGCCACCGTGTTGGCAAAACCCGCTTTTGCCCAGTTTTCCGGGTGCACCTTGGAGTTAATCTCCAAGGCTCCCTGATGCAATCTACCACGTAGAAAACCCGAAAACACCCAAACACCCGGATTCTTGCCCAGTTCAAATGCAATGCAACATCACCGATCCGGACCAACATGTCCGAATAGGCTTCACACACAATGCCTATGTCCGTTTATGCATACGGACTCTACACTAGGGGGACTTCACTTATCTACCCCAAGGAACGCTCCAACTCTTCGCTCACTCGCGAGAGAGGGCTTCCTATGCAAAGGAAAAGAGGGCTTCACATGCCCAAGGATGAGAAATCGTTACCCTTGCGTTCTTCCGCGGCGCCATCGAAAACTATACGGTTGAAAAGCACCGCAACGGCGTCGCCTCCGCAGATCTGGACTCGGATCGCGATTTGGAGCTCCGAAGCTCTTCCGGCGGCCGGATCTTGGACTCCTCCTTCCTCCTTGCTCTCCCTTCTCTCTAACTTTTAGAGAGAGATTGGCCAATGGAAAATGGGTTTCTAAACCCTATTTCCCGACTATAACCACCCAGGAGCAGCCCCCCACAGTCGGATCCAAAGCCAAGGAAATGAACGGCCCGGATTAAATCCAAAATCATAAAATCTGGGCCGAACACGGGTTGGCACACGGCCGTGTGCCTGGCCGTGTAGCTCATTCGCCGTCTCGATCAAAATTGAAAACCAGCACACGGCCTTTGACACGGCCTCCGACAAGCCCGTGTCACCTGCGACACGCCCGTGTCGGGACCCGTGTCACGCCCCCCGTGTGCAATCGGCCAACAATTTACAGTCAGAGGTGTACACGGCTTGGTGACACGGCATCAGACACGCCCGTATCAAACTAGACACGCCCGTGTTCGTGCCCGTGTCATTACCCGTGTACCCAACCGCACAGCCCAGGTGTGACATGGCCTGGGACACGCCCGTGTCCTAGGCCGTGTTCCACCACACGACCATCGTCGACCTGCGCTGGTCGACGACACGGCCAGCTCGACGGCCCGAGCTCGACACGCCCGACACGGCCTCCGACATGCCCGTGTTGGGGCCCGTGTTACCTGCACCAAAATCTTGTCTTAGCCAAAATCGATCCCCGTCGCTCCTACAACATTTTGGGGTGATACAATTCTACCCCCCTTAAAGAATTTCGTCCACGAAATTAATAAAGGACAAACAGGACTTAACGTAAAACAGTACCTGAGCGGAACAATTCCGGGTACTCCTCGAGCATAGTCTGCTCCCGTTCCCAAGAGAGCTCCTCACGCCCGCAATTATCCCACCGGACCTTAACCATTCGGATCTCCTTGTTACGGAGTCTCTTGACCTCAACATCTTCGATACGAATGGGCTTGACCCTAGTCGTCAACCCTTCGTCCACCGACACTTGGTCAACCGCGATCACCTGCGAAGGCTCTTGCACCGCCTTCCGCAACACAGAAATGTGGAACACATCATGTAATCCACTCAACTCCACTGATAGCTTCAAACGGTATGCAGCTTCGCCGACTCGCTCCAGAACCTCAAAAGGTCCAAGGTATCTTGGGCTCAGCTTCTTCAAGCGTCTCACCCGCGAAACCCCCTTGAACGGCTTCACTTTCAGGTATACCCAATCGCCTACCGCGAACTCCACGTTCCGGTGCTTGGCATTGTAATACTTCGCCTGCCGGTCCTGAGCGATCAACAAGCGCTCTCGAATGATCCGCACTAACGAGGTAGCACTCTCCACCTCCTGCTTCTTGTACAACCTTGCCTCACCCGTTTCAAGCCACGATAACGGCGTGCGACACTTCCTACCATACAGGGCCTCGAAGGGCGCCATTTGTATACTCGCTTGGTAGCTGTTGTTGTACGCAAACTCCACCAAATAAAGGTGGTATTCCCAATGCTTACCGAAATCCAGAACACACATGTGTAGCATGTCCTCATCGTTCTATTGACCCTCTCGGTCTGCCCATCCGTCTGCGGATGGAAAGCTGTACTGAACTTTAACTTTGTTCCCAGCATCTGCTGCACCAACCTCCAATCATTTGACGTGAACAGCCCATCGCGATCACTCACAATGCTACGGGGCACACCATGCAGCCTAACAATATTGTCAACATACAACTTTGCCAATTTCTCCACTGGATCATCCTTCCTATGCGGAACGAAGTGCGACACCTTGGTTAGCCGATCTACGATCACCTAGATGGCGTCATTCCCCTTCTGCGACCTTGGCAACCCGTGCACAAAGTCCATAGATATATCGTCAAATTTCCACTCCGGTATAGGCAAGGACTTCAGAAATCCTCCCGGCTTTTGGCACTCCGCCTTTACCAAGGCGCACGTTTGGCACTTAGCCACGTACAACGCCACATCTTTCTTGAGCCCCGGCCACCAAAACAACTTTTTGAGATCACGATACATCTTCGTGCTCCCTGGGTGGATTGAGTACTTGGTATGATGAGCCTCGTACATCAACTCCTCCCGGAGGTTACCCCCACTCGGGACGCACAACCGATGATCTTTCCTTAATAAACCATCTTCCACCGAGAACTGGGAATTTGACCCATCCAGAGAGGCCTCCAAAAGCTCCTTCATGGAGTCATCTAACTCCAATGCCTGCCGAACCCGGTCAACCAGGTCATACTGAACTTCTGTCCAGTTTAACATTGCTTTGGCGCTCTTCTGCTTGTCAACGCAACAGATCTCAAGCTCCTCCAACTCCCGTACTAGCCGCTCATCATGCAACGACAACCAGTTGGCTTGGGCGGGAGCCCTGCGGCTCAGCGCATCCGCAACTGCGTTGCCCTTCCCGGGTACATAATGTATTTTGAAGGTGTAGTCCCCTAGGAACTCCATCCACCTCCTCTGCCTCATATTAAGGTCCTTTTGATCCAACAAGTATTTTAGGCTCTTGTGATCGGTGTATATATCGAACCTTACGCCGTATAGGTAGTGCCTCCACAACTTGAGTGCAAATATCACGGCCGCTAACTCCAAGTCGTGCACCGGATAATTTCTTTCATGCACCTTCGGCTGACGCGATCCATACGCTATCACGCTCCCATGCTGCAACAACACGCAGCCCAAGCCACTACCCGAAGCGTCGCTATACACCTCGAAGCCCTCGGTCCCACTCGGCGAACTAAGCACTAGCGTCGTGGTCAACCGTCTCTTCAGCTCCTCAAAAGCTTACACGCACTCTTGCGTACACAAGAATTTCTGATCCTTCCTTGTCAACTTCGTGAGAGGTAATGCTAACCGCGAGAAGTTCTCTACGAAGCGCCTGTAATATCCGGCAAGTCCGAGAAAACTACGGACTTCCGTGATAGAAGATAACGCAGGCCACTCCCGTATCGCAACAATCTTCGCCGGATCCACCGCTATACCTTCCCCACTCACTATATGACCAAGGAACGCTACCGAGGGTAGCCAGAACTCGCACTTGGAGAACTTTGCGTAAAGCTCATTCCTCCTCAAAGTCTCCAACACCAAATGCAAGTGCTTGAAGTGGTCTTCTTCGCACTGCGAGTACACCAAAATATCGTCAATAAAGACGATCACAAAGCGTCCAGGTAATCTCTGAACGTCCTGTTCATCAGATCCATAAATACTGATGGCGCATTCGTCAGTCCAAATGGCATGACCGTGAACTCGAAATGCCCATACCTCGTACTGAACGTCGTCTTCGGGATATCACACTCCCTGATCCTCAGCTGATAGTACCCCGAATTCAAGTCCAACTTGGAGTATACCGAAGATCCGACCAACTGATCAAAGAGATCATCAATCCTCGGGATCGGGTACTTATTCTTCTCCGTTTGCTTGTTCAACTCTCTGTAGTCGATACACAGCCGCATACTACCATCCTTCTTCTTAACAAAGAGGACCGGTGCGCTCCAAGGCGACGAGCTTAGACGCACATACCCTTGCTCCATCAGCTCCTCTAGCTGAACTTTCAACTCTGCCATCTCCTTAGGCGCCAACCTATACGGAGCACGTGATACCAGTTTGGCCCCCGGCACGAGCTCGATGGTGAAATCAATCTCCCGCTGCGGTGGGGCTCCGGGAAGACTATCCGGGAACACATCGGGGTATTCACAAACCACGGGAATGCTATCCAACGTGGACTTTGGCTCTACAGCCCCCACTATTGCGAAGAACGGCTCTACACCAGCATGAACCGCCTTCACCACCTGAAGAGCAGACATCAGTGTCTTGCTCGACCCCTTTAGCCCCTCGAATGTAGTCTCCCGCCCTACACCCAGCTTGACCTCCTTCCGGTCACAGTCAATCCAAGCTTTCTGCTCTGACAGCCAATCCATCCCAAAGATCACGTCGAACTCTACTAGCGGCAGCAATGACGCTAGCAAGTCGAACTCTTGGCTCCCAATGTGAACCTTTACTGCGCACACCCTGTCCGCACGCATCGAGCACCCATTCGGTAGCAGCACATCCAACTTGTCCTTCGCCATCGAAGAAGGGACTCTGATGCGCGATATAAAGCTTTCAGACAAGAAGGAGTGTGAAGCTCCCGTATCGAACAGTGCCCGTGCCGGACTATCACTAATCACAACAAAGCCTATACAAACAATATTAGGCTAACAAGCAATAGATAACGGTATTAAAGCTAACTTACTATAAATTAACTCATACCTGTCACCACATCCGCTTGCTTGATGGCCTCCTGCTGGCCCAAGTTATAGACTCTAGGCTGAGTCGGAGCATAGTGGGACGCGGTCGATTCCACCGCTTTGCCCTTCTCCTCGTAGGTAGCTTCTTGTTTCCTTTCGGACTTTGAGTGTCCACTCCAGCAATCACGGGCAAAGTGCCCCGTCTTTCCACACGTGAAACAAGCGCCCGAGGTTCGATTGGTAGTTGCCTCCGAGGCACCTGAAGAGGCTGGACCCGACGTCTTAGCTTTCTTATAGAATCTGCGGTAGCCCGACTTCGACGTAGTTGGTGCCTTGAACTCCGCTTTCTTACTACCGGATTCCTTCTTTGCTTGGACATTCTTCATGTCCTTCTCCAAGGACCGGGCCGAGTTGACCAGGGTCATGAAACCCTGCGCCTTGGGCCCCGACAGTAGCAACCTTAAATCATCTCTTAGCCCTTCGTAGAAGCGGCTCGTCTTGCGCTCCTCGTCTGCGAAGGTAGCGTCGGCATATCTCCCCAACCGAGTAAACTCGTGGAGGTACTCATCAATGGTGCAATCCCCTTGCACTAACTTCTGAAACTCGCTTTCTAGCGCAATTCTCTGCGCCGAGGGGAGGTATCGAGCCATGAATAGTCTCGCAAACTCCTCCATCGAAACTACGGCCAACGGCCTTCCCCGCAACTGATGTAGCTCTAGGCCTTCCCACCATAGTCTTGCGTCCCCATCCAACAGGAACGTCGCTATTGTGGTCTTCTGCCACTCTTCCGTTTCCATCGCAGTCATCACCCTGTTGACCCTTGAGAGCCAATCCTCTGCTTGGGTCGGGGTTTCTGCCCCCCGTGAATACCGGTGGATGAAATCCCATCACGTGCTTCAGTTGTCTTTCAGTTGCTCTCCGAGGCAACTCTGGCTCCAAAACTACTTGCTCAACCCTCCTTTGCTCTGCCATCTGAAGCGGTACTTGCTTCACAGCAGGAGCAGGTTGCTGCACCTGCCTTGCAGGCTGCGCATTGATCATTGCCATGACCGCTTCTGCCACCAACCTAATGGTCTCGGCAGACGGAGGTGTTGCAGGCGCATCGCTTGGCGCACTGCTCGCCTCAGAACCTGGCCGTTCTGACGGCCCAACACCACTTCTGGTCACCTATAATCGTGCAAAACACCAATAAGCGACCCAAAAATTACTGCAAACAGCAATTATAGGAACACGCAGGTTCCTCAAACATGTATATTTTCATTCCTAAGTGGACATTCATGGGTTCTTTTCATGTTATAACGATGACGCACACATGTGCTCACCACCCCTTAAAGTGAATTCGTCCACGAATTCATTTAAGCTTGACCGAAACCAGATGTCTGATACCAATTTGTAATACCCCTATCCGTCGCATAGCATATAGCAGTAGGTCCGGCCGGGGCCCGACGCCATATACTACGGACAGACCGGTTGGTTACGCGTTGAAACCATTCAACCAATCATGTCGTCCTACACAACACCTAGCGGAAGCAATTTACTAAGTTGCAAAAGAAAATAAGAACCCAGCCACAACAGCATGAATGTCCACTACAAACTCAGGAATGTATACATACAACCAAAGAGAAATGGCCTTAAGGCCTTACACTATTCACTTAATAAATGAAGTGTTTTCCAAACTTCGGCACGCAAGCCGGCCATACATGAAAACGGGAAAGAAACATAAGCAATTAGGCCTTTGAGGGCCGGCACAGCAACAAGGGCTTTAGCCCGCTATTTCCCGCTCTGCTCCGCAGCACCTGCAAGCCACAGACCACCACCCGATGGCAAACAATAGCAATGGTCAGCAATGCTGACCAAATTATAACGATCCCGCCCCCACATTCGGGGCGGCAATGCTCTTTCCCTGCACTTTATTAGCATAAGCAATTATATAAAGTATTTGCACTTCACCACAGGCGTAGGCTCGCACGGCCACACACCCCGTGCACTCAGGGCACATTCTCGGCGAACCGGCCAACGTCACGTCAATTCAAGCCATAGACATTCCCAATCCACCACCGCCTCTTGGACGGTCATCCATATGAGCATTTTGCCTTCCTGGCCTTGGTCACGACAATTTAAGCCATAGACCACCGAAGACCCTCATCCATGCCAACGGTCCTACCGAATGACATAGACCGGGTACGGTTCCGCCTGACCCGTGCTCACACCGCAACGACAATTTAAGCCATATGCGCAGGCCAAGACTCACCGAGTCCCGTTTCCACCACAATAATCACATAACCCAGTTATGTTCACGTTGGCTCCCCGGCCACCGTGTTGGCAAAACCCGCTTTTGCCCAGTTTTCCGGGTGCACCTTGGAGTTAATCTCCAAGTCTCCCTGATGCAATCTACCACGTAGAAAACCCGAAAACACCCAAACACCCGGATTCTTGCCCGGTTCAAATGCAATGCAACATCACCGATCCGGACCAACATGTCCGAATAGGCTTCACACACAATGCTTATGTCCGTTTACGCATACAGACTCTACACAAGGGGGACTTCACATATCTACCCCAAGGAACGCTCCAACTCTTCGCTCACTCGCGAGAGAGGGCTTCCTATGCAAAGGAAAAGAGGGCTTCACATGCCCAATGATGAGAAATCGTTACCCTTGCGTTTTTCCGCGGCGCCATCGAAAACTATACGGTTGGAAAGCACCGCAACGACGTCGCCTCTGCGGATCTGGACTCGGATCGCGATTCGGAGCTCCGAAGCTCTTCCGGCGGCCGGATCTTGGACTCCTCCTTCCTCCTTGCTCTCCCTTCTCTCTAACTTTTAGAGAGAGATTGGCCAATGGAAAATGGGTTTCTAAACCCTATTTCCCGACTATAACCACCCAGGAGCAGCCCCACACCGTCGGATCCAAAGCCAAGGAAACGAACGGCCCAGATTAAATCCAAAATCATAAAATCTAGGCTGAACACGGGTTGGCACACGGCCGTGTGCCTGGCCGTGTAGCTCATTCGCCGTCTCGACCAAAATTGAAAACCAGCACACGGTCTTTGGCACGGCCTCCGACACGCCCGTATCACCTGCGACACGCCCATGTCGGGACCCGTGTCACGCCCCCCGTGTGCAATCGGCCAACAATTTGCAGTCAGAGGGGTACACGGCTTGGTGACACGGCATCAAACACGCCCGTGTCAAACTAGACATGCCCGTGTTCGTGCCCGTGTCATTACCCGTGTACCCAACCGCACAGCCCAGGTGTGACACGGCCTGGGACACGCCCGTGTCCTAGGACGTGTTCCACCACACGACCATCGTCGACCTGCGCTGGTCGACGACACGGCCAGCTCGAGGGCCCGAGCTCGACACGCCCGACACGGCCTCCGACACGCCCGTGTCGGGGCCCGTGTCACCTGCACCAAAACCTTGTCTTGGCCAAAATCAATCCCCGTCGCTCCAACAACATTTTGGGGTGTTACAGGTACACCCATCGACTCCACAACTACACGTTTAAACGCTGAGTCTTCTCTGGTGCGTAAAATGAAACATCACTAATCCAGACCAACCTTTCCAGATGGGCTTCACACAGCATGTCTATTCCGTACTATACATTTTCGGATCTATATGCAAGACTTGATGGGGATTCTATGAATCAAACCAAGGGAAATCCCTCAATCATCCACCCTTTGGTGGGGGTAAATCCATGCATATGCCAAAAAGGAGGACTTCACTTGTCCAAGAAGAAAGATCGTTACCCTTGACAATCTCTTTGGAGCCATGGAAAAACTAGCCGGTTGGAAAGCACCGCAGCGGCCTTGCCTCCATAAAACTGGCCTCAGATCTCGAATCGGAACTCGGAAGCTCCACCGATGGCTAGATCCTCTCCACCTTCTCTTCCTCCTCTCCCTTCTCTCTTCTTTTTAGAAAGAGAATATCCAATCTTTGACAGAAAACTTTCATGCAAATCCGGGGTTTAACACAACAGGGAGGAGCTTGGGCCATTGGATCCAAGATGAAGGAAATGAACGGCCACAGATCGCCCTGAAAAGTCTATTTTTTGGGCTGACACGGCCTGTGACACGCCCGTGTCACAGGCCGTGTACTATAAGCGGTACACGAACCGACTGATCCAAAATAGGACACGACCATGTGACACGCCCGTGTCACAGGCCGTCTACACTGACACGGCTTCGGACACGCCCATGTCTAGGCCGTATTCACCAGGCCTCAATTCCCTGGACAATTCCAGAGAAGGACACGACCCTGTGACATGCCCGTGTCACAGGTCGTGTGCCTAGACACGGCTTCGGACACGCACGTGTCCAACCCGAGTTTAATAGGCCGCACAAACCTGTCCAAAACCCGTGGTGGACACGGCCTTTGAAATGCCAGTGTCATTGGCCGTGTGGGGCTCCCTGGCCAAATCTAGAGAAGGACACGGCCTCTGAAACACCCGTGTCATTGGTTATGTGCCCCACACAGAGCAGGACACGGTTTGGGACACGCCCGTGTCCCAGGCTGTGTTGCCTAGCCTGAACTCCATATTGGGATTTGGGGTGTTATACCGTAAGTGTATTTAGACTTTCTCCAAGGGAAAGACGATCCACCGTCGATCCCGAGAACAACCTTTCTCCTGGTCAACTAGGCTCTCACAACCTGTCTTCCATTGGTGATCTTATTCATTATCAACTAAACCAGGTACACCAACTATCTCACCTTCCCATTCAAAGTCCTGCATGTTACCTTATTTCTACAGTTTTATTATGTGCAGACCTAATGAGCTACATGATGTGCATGAATGGTGACCCCTTCAAATATTCATCCAAATAGCCTAAGATTATTATTGGGGGTCTATCATGATACTTTATGAATAAATCCAAAAGATTGCAATTTTCCTACTTTATTTGGTATTTATTTAATTTCGTGCAAAATCAGGCCAACTGTGCTTTTGAACACAGAGTATAAGTTTATAACAAGATATGGTCTCAAAAAAATTATGATAGGATTGTAACATCAAAATAACAGCAATCACTAAAGGTCCCAATTTTCCTAAAAGGCTTTGACCTCGAGAAAAAATATTGAATAATTTACCATAATATTAAAGTAAAGAAGGAAGTACCAACTTTATTCATCCAAAAATCATGATAAAATTACCAGAGGTTCAAGGTGACCAGAAAAGACTTCGGACAAGAAATAATAACTTCCTATGCTCATTTGGTCATATATATAAATTACTTAAAGATATTCAACATAGGGCACTTTGTGAATGATCCTAAATGAAAAATCTTCCAAAATTTTTATAAAATTTCACAGAACATTATAATGCCCTAAGATGTCCTCTGACTAAGTCTCAAAAAATTTCAGTGGATATTTAACTCATAATTAATTTATTTAATAATTTTCTACAAAAGGCACTTTGTCAAATAACTTGTATAAAAAAAGCTTCCAATAATTTTGTAAAAATTCTCAAAGCTCAGGAATGTCCTAAAAAGTCCTCTGACTAAGTTATATAATTCTCCAGCGTGTAACAATCCCATAATTAATTTTCTTGCAATTAGGGTAAACATTGGGGTTGTGAATAATGTACCATATATATCAATCCAAAATTCATAACAAAATTATCAGAGATTAATAACATCAATATAAGCTTACTGCCAAAGTTGCATGAACATCCAAGATTATATAAACATGAAATTTCATTTGAAACAAAGTGCCCTAATTAATCCTTATGTAATTCGGGGGGGGGGGGTAGGGGGGGTAAATGTTCTTAAAAATTTCTGTAAAATTATATAGGGCTTATTAACACCCGATGAAGTAGTCTACAAATATTCAAGTTAATCCAAGGGCATATGACCCCATGTCCTTCTCAATACTAAAGGGAAACCCTAGGGTTTGTACTAGGGTTTATGGGCATCTCCACCCCAAACCACCCTAAATCCCTTGTGGGAGTGTTTTAGATGATCTTGAGGCTCTGTCCAAGAATTCATCACCTTTGGATGAGAATTAGACACTCTAACCATCAAACAACCCTTGCCCTAATTTACCCTAAAGGGACCAAAGTTTGGTCACTCAAATTCCTACTCAAATCAAACCCAAATGGGTTAAGATTTTTACCAAAGTCTTATCATGACCCTAAAGGTCAGCCGCTAAAATTTTGGGAACTTATGAGGTAATTAGATTTTCTAACTAACCTATACATGGATTATTAAATGTTTACAAAAACTATAGTAAAATATTCTCCAAAAATTCCCATTTTTGGATATCGTAGAGGTATAAATAAGAGTGATCCCCTGTCTAAATTTCAAGTAATTTAGATTGCTGGATTGATCGGGGCACTTAATTTTATCTCTGGTTAACCCTAGGTATAGACTACACCATTTTGAGTGGTGTGCTCAGACCAATGACCTAAATGAGTTGAAACTAATTTTTTAAAAAACTAGACATCAAGGGCTACAACTTTGATGTTGACCATTTTTCCAGCAGGTGGCTCTACGTTTTTTTAATAATTAATTTAAAACACTGCAATAATAGTGACAGAAATGAAATAATAATATCCTTAACTAAATCGGGCCGCACGAATCTTGAAGCAGGATTGGACGGAATCCATTCATCTCCTTCCTTGAGCCAACGACTCAGATTGCTTCGACATGTAGCTTCTTCATCCATATTTTCCCGGCCACCTGGGCACCTCCTCGGCCAGCCAGTGCCATCACCACCTTCGTTGAGGTGGTGGTCGACGATGGACGGTGGTTGGCCGGTCGGAGGTGGTCGGAGCAGGGATTTTCGATTGGAATTAAAAGCTCCAAAACTGGAGTTTTCGGCCAACCCGATCTAGGGCCAATTGGCCTCAAATCGAGTCACCAAGGAGGGTGGATCTATCCACTGGAAGAGAGGAAGAGGATAGGACCTATGTGGGGAGTTGTTGCCTTGCCGATCTCCTAGTCGCCATGGCCAGATTGAAGCTTTCGGGTGCTCTACAACAGTACAGTCAAAGGCTTCGATTTCTTCAGGGGAAGGGTGGAAACGACTCATCTCAGCCTGATGAAGCTTTTAAAATAATCAAATGGGGGAGGGGAGTTGTCATGAAATCAATGACATTAATGACCATTAGTGGAGGTTTTCGGCCATGGTGGGATTCACTGAATTCAGCCCTATATGGCTGGGGAAAACTCTTGGTATCCTCTAACTGATGAGGGGAGATGGATCTCCATCAATTGGGAGAGAGATGAAGGGCCAAGGGCATTCAAATACCATGAATTGTCATTTTTTCTCTTTTCTATCTCTCCTCCAATTTGAGGAAACTCTCATTTCTCTCTCCTAGTCACCTCCTTCAGAAAATGGATGGCTAATTATTTAATTATCAGCCTCCTAAAGCTAGTGGGCCACTTAAATTGGGCTTAGCCCAAGTGGCTTGGGCTTGGTTAGGTCATTTAGGCTAGTTTGACCTATTTTAGGGTTAAGTTGACTTTGGTCAATTTGACCTTTTGGGTTGACCCCAATGGGTCCCTAGTGACCCATTGACCTCTCTTAAGGTCTTGGGAGATTTGGGTAGGGTTTGTTTGACACTTTAGTGGTCACTTGACCCTTATTAGGGTACTTTGACCATTTTAGGGTTTAGGTTGACTTTGGTCAACTTGACCTCTTGGGGTGACCCCAATGGGCCCTTAGTGGCCCAATGAACCTCCTTAGGGTTAGGAAGGTTCAGGTGGGGTCAAGGAGTCAAGTTGAATCCCTAAAGTCAAACCCTAGGTTTGGTGATTGGAATGTGTTATTTTCAGACCGTGTTGATCTTTACCTTCATGACTAAGTTCACATAGTCTCTTTGAGCTTCCTAGGGTTTTGTCATGACCTAGTCATGAAAAAATAATCTTAGGGGTCTAGTTGTTTGAGGGATGTTACAAATCCCAATAAACAAAAAAAATAATTTCGTCCCCAAAATTCAGGTTAGGCCTACGAGATTTCTACTAGGAGAAACCGAATGTAACATCCCTCAGAAATTGAAGTTATACTCGCTGCAAAGGTCTCCATGTACTTCTGTTGTATCGGATCCAGTGGCTCCCAGGTATGCTTCTCATGTCCATGATTTTCCCATATGATCTTGACCACCGGAACCTTCTTGCACCGCAAGACTCACACTGCCGTATCATTTATCCTGACCGGCTCGAAGCGGACCGATCGATCAGAAGCTGTCGAGCCATCTATACTAGGAACCTGCTGTTCCGGTCGATAAACCTCACCATGCATCACAGAATCCATGATGTCTTTCTTTATTCCGAGGAAAAATAAGTTCTGATAAACATAATTCTCTTCCGGTAATTTGAATTCTTGTTTGTGAGTGTAGACAATGACTTTATACACTTCCTTTACACGATCAGGTTCTTATTCCATCTAGTATGCCTGAGTAATCTATCAACTCATCTTCATGAGTTATCTAATCTTATCAATTAATGGGAATGATCACTTCATCAAATGACCCATCATCCTCAAAATTAAAGAGGGTGTACTCGTGAATTTTTTGGAGATTATCATTAATACCCATTAATTTTGTGTCATTTCGCCGTAATTACACTTGATACCCAAAAATCCATTTTTCATAGTCATGAATCTTGCTAACCGTAACTATGTCATCAAACGTATACATTCTGGTCTTTGATGCTATCCGAATCAAGTCTGCAGAGTCATATCTAAGGTATAGTCTTCAATATATTGTCTGCTAATTTCTTACAAATTCCTAGAGTTATCATACTTCTGATGTTACAACATAGCGATTTAATCTTATCTTCCCAGATATCTTGAATCTTGTTACCCATCATCTAATTCACATGATATCTTGTAATAGTTAAGTCTCGTAATTACTCCTCCTTATTATCATGGCATTGACCTGGTAATGCTACAGATCATCATTTCGAACACGCTTTTACAAAATCTTATCTTCGCCTGAATAACGTCGAATAAGATCAACTTCAATCTCATTATGTTTGTGACACCACATCTTCTAAATTAGGTCTAAGGAAACCCAAGTCAATAACCAATTTACCCAATAAACAAAAGACAAGCCCCCAATAAATAAAAGATAAGCCCCTACCTACCTTGGGCTAAGTATCTTCGATATTACCATGTTATATTCGGGCTAGATATGCATACCATCCTTAGGGTATGCAAACTTAGACTTAAGGTTCCATCCTGAAACTCGTTGATATACTCCGTACTTTAGACTTTCCAGGTTACCATTTACAACAACTTTCTCAAAGTCAACATGTGACTTTATCCCAAATGGGTCTCTTCTGAACCTGAATTCTTATTCGACTCTTGTTATTTGGTATGATGGTTGTCTCATCCTAATCGTGTCATCGATATGAGGGTTGAGTTTATGAGTCCCCTACTATTCCATTAAAGGTTCATAGGCGTCAATTCTCCTTAAGTTGGTCCTATTTGTTTAGGTAACATGGGATAATACTACTTGATGAGTAAAGTATGGACATTAGAGTTTAATCTTAAGTACCTTCTCTCGCGTTAGACTCTTCCTCTAGTAATTTCGGGTATCCTCGTACCTTAACTGAATTATACATAAAGTTAATTTTGACCAGAATATAGTAAGAATCATCTTGGTGAGTCAAGTTTTCTTGTTGGATTGACCTAACTCATTGATTTATGGAATATATATTGTGATTTTTACACATGGGCACTAAAACTTATGGAGCCAAAGGTTGGTGGGGGTGCTTCCCTCATGGGGCAGTTCCTCCGAATGTGTCCCAGTTGGTTGTACCGATAGCATGTCGGTGCCTCCTCAATTGCCCTCGACATCTCCCGCTGTTGCTCCCTGTCTCCCATCCGGAGCTCCTGAAATGTTTGGTCCACCGACCGTTAATCAAAAAGACTAAGCCTGATTTCCCCCCACCCCTCCCCCAGTGGCTCCTAGGCACTGTACAGGAGGAATGAAAGGAAAGCATATGAAGGTGGAGAGTAAACAAAGGCATATGGCGGTGGATCTATCCAGCAGTCATATAGTATCCGTATATAACAATCTAATCTAGTTGTTTTGTAACAAGTATAACAGTAATGTAAGCAAGGTAAAGACAAAGTAGTAAGTACATGCTACAGTACTATAAGTAATAAAAGTATAAATAAAGTAAGCTATGGAATAAGTAACCTTAACTTATAAGAATGTCCATACAAACTTATAAGTTAAGGGGTATTTTTCAAAACTCCCATCGTATAACCTATCTCATACTAGTTTATATGATGGGGTATCAGGTTATATGCGGGGTATGTGTGTAGTGATATGATATGTCATGATTCATGCAAGTGCAACACACACATATGACTCTATGCACACAGACCTTTAGTTCCCCCAATTTTGAATCTAGCTTCACTCCCAAGAGCCTCCGTAGTGGCCAACAGAGACAGTAGGTCGGGCCACCCCACTCTTAGCCAGGTAACTGCACTACCAGTCCTAGCCCTTACGTATGCCTCAATGTGAATAACACAACTACGGAGCTCCTGCGTACGCTGGCAAAACCACCAGTCTTTTCCTTGGCTAAGTGAGAACCACACTTGCCGAGTCAACGTATCGACGTCGGTGCGATCGACCTTCTAATACCAAAGACCCACCACCTTTTTGCACATGCAATTATGAATTCCCAAGCCATAGGATTCCCGGACTAACCTGTCCGTTACAACTACCTTCCGAGCCTTCGGCTTGTCGGGCTAACTTGCCTATTTCCACAACCACCGAGCCTACCGCTCGGATAACCCAACTAAACTAACCTTGTCATCGGGACGAGTGAATGTGAAGTATTAGTATTTACTAATTGCTCTTTTATCATTTTAGTATATTATTCTTATAGTTTAGGATTAACCTTGGACTGCTAGGGCATTCCCTGTGAAGGGCTCTCGAGGGCACCAGTAACTACGATGGGCTGAAGCACAAATCTTCCTTTCACAAGGTACTTATTATTGTTGGTATCTACCCATGTCCCGACTCTACTGATCTTACACTTGATCTAATCCTAAGTGTATTTAGACTTTCTCCAAGGGAAAGACGATCCACCGTCAATCCCGACCACAACCTTGCCCCTGGTCAACCAGGCTCTCATAACCTGCCTTCCATTGGTGACCTTAATCATTCTCAACTAGACCAGGTATACCAACTATCTCACCTTCCTATACAAAGGCCAACATGTTATCTTATTTCTACAGTTTTATTATGTGTAGACCTAATGAGCTACATGCTGTGCATGAATGGTGACCCCTTCAAACATTCATCCAAATGGCCTAAGATTATTATTGAGGGTCTATCATAATACTTTATGAATAAATTCGGAAGATTGCAATTTTCCTACTTTATTTGATATTTATTTAATTTTCTACAAAATCAGGTCAACTATGCTTTTGAACACAGAGTATAAGTTTCTGACAAGATATGGTCTCAACAAAATTATGATAGGATTATAACATCAAAATAACATCAATCACTAAAGGTCCCAATTTTCCTAAAAGGCTTTGACCTCGAGATAAAATATTGAACAATTTACCAGAATATTAGAGTAAAGAAGGAAGTACCAAATTTATTCATCTAAAAATCATGATTAAATTACCAGAGATTCAAGGTGACCAGCAAAGACTTCGGACCAAAAATAATAACTTCCTAATTGCATTTGGTCACAAATAAATTACTTAAAGATATTCAACATAGGGCACTTTGTGAATGATCCTAAATGAAAAATCTTCCAATAATTTTATAAAATTTCACAGAACATTATAATGCCCTAAGATGTCCTCTGACCAAGTTTCATAATTTTTCAGTGGATATTTAACTCATAATTAATTTATTTAATAATCTTCTACAAAAGGCACTTTGTGAAATAACTTGTATAAAAAGTCTTCCAATAATTTTGTAAAACTTCTTAGAGCTCAGGAATGTCCTAAAAAGTCGTCTGACCAAGTTACATAATTCTTTAGCGAGTAACAATCCCATAATTAATTTTCTTGCAATTAGGGTAAACATTGGGGTTGCGAATAAAGTACCATATATATCAATCCAAAATTCATAAAAAAATTATCAGAGATTAATAACATCAATATAAGCTTATTGCCAAAGTTTCATGAACATCCAAGATTATATAAACATGAAATTTCATTTTGAAACAAAGTGCCCTAATTAATCCTTAATTAATTCGGGGGGGGGGGGGTAAATGTTCCTACAAATTTCTGTAAAATTATATAGGGCTTATTAACAACCTATGAAGTAGTCTACCAATATTCAAGTTAATCCAAGGATATATGACCCCATGTCCTTCTCAATACTCAAGGGCAACCCTAGGGTTTGTACTAGGGTTTATGGGCATCTCCACCCCAAACCACCCTAAATCCCTTGTGGGAGTGTTTTAGATGATCTTGAGGCTCTGGACAAGAATTCATCACCTTTGGATGAGAATTGGACACTCTAACCATCAAACAACCCTTGCCCTAATTTACCCTTAAGAGACCAAAGTTTGGTCACACAAATTCCTACTCAAATCAAACCCAAATGGGTTAAGATTTTACCAGAGTCTTATCATGACCCTAAAGGTCAGTCGCCAAAATTTTGGGAACTTATGAGGTAATTAGATCCTCTAACTAACCTATAGATGGATTTTTAAATGTTTACAAAAACTATAGTAAAATATTCTCCAAAAATTCCCATTTTTGGATATAGTAGAGCTATAGATAAGAGTGACCCCCAATCCAAATTTCAAGTAATTTCGATTGCTGGATTGATGGGGGCACTCATTTTTATCTCTAGTTAACCCTAGGTATAGACTGCACCATTTTGAGTGATGTGATCAAACCAATGACCCAAATGAGTTGAAACAAATTTTAAAATAAATTAGACATCAAGGGATACAACTTTGGCTTTGACCATTTTTCTAGCAAATGGATCTATGTATTTTTAATAGTTAATTTAAAAATACTGCAATAATAGTGACAAAAATGAAATAATAATATCCTTAACTAAATCGGGCCGCACGAATCTTGAAGCAGGAATTGACGGAATCCGTTCATCTCCTTCCTTAAGCCAATAGCTCAGATTGCTTCAACCTGTAGCTTCTTCATCCTTATTTTCCCGCCCACCTGAGCACCTCCCTGGCTGGCTAGTGCCACCACCACTTTCGTTGAGGTGGTGGCCGGCGATGGGCAGTGGTTAGCTGGCCGGAGGTGGTCAGAACATGGATTTTCAATTGGAATTAAAATCTCCAAAACTGGAGTTTTCAGCCAACCCGATCTAGGGCCAATTTGCCTCAAATCGAGTCACCAAGGAGGGTGGATCTATCCACTGGAAGAGAGGAAGAGGATAGGACCTGTGTGGGGAGTTGTTGCCTTGCACATCTCCTAGTCGTCATGGCCGGATTGAAGCTTTCGAGTGCTCTTCAACAGTACAACCAAAGGCTTCGATTTCTTCAGGGGGAGGGTGGAAAAGACTCCTCTCAGCCTGGTGAAGCTTTTAAAATAATCAAATGGGGGAGGGGAGTGGTCATGACATCAATGCCATTAATGGCCATTAGTGGAGGTTTTCGGCCATGGTGGGATTCACTGAATTCAACCCTATGTGGCTAGGGAAAACTCTTGGTCTCATCTAACTGATGAGGGGATATGGATCTCCATCAATTGGGAGAGAGATGAGGGGTCAAGGGCATTCAAACACCATGAATGGCCATTTTCTCTCTCTTCTCTCTCTTCTCCAATTTGAGGAAATTCTCATTTCTCTCTCCTAGTCACCTCCTTCAGAAAATGGATGGCTAATTATGTAATTATCAGCCTCCTAAAGCTAGTGGGCCACTCAAATTGGGCTTAGCACAAGTGATTTGAGCTTGGTTAGGTCATTTAGGCTAGTTTGACCTATTTTAGGGTTGAGTTAACTTTGGTCAATTTGACCTTTTGGGTTGACCCCAATGGGTCCCTACTGACTCATTGACCTCTCCTAAGGTCTAGGGAGACTTTGGTAGGGTTGATTTGGCACCTTGGTGGTCACTTGACCCTTATTAGAGTACTTCGACCATTTTAGGGTTTAGGTTGACTTTGGTCAACTTGACCTCTTGGGTTGACTTTAGGGATTCACCTTGACTCTTTGACCCTACCTGAACCTTCCTAACCCCAATGGGTCCCTAGGATTGGTGATTGGAATGTGTTATTTACAGACCATGGAGATCTTCACCTTCATGCATAAGTTCACATGGTCTCTTTGAGCTTCCTAGGTTTTTGTCATGACCTAGTCATGACAAAATCATCTTTGAGGTCTAGTTGCTTGAGGGATGTTACACTTGAACAAGCTTGTGATTGATTACTCTATAATTTATTATGAAGTTGTCATATATATCATGACTACTTGGATAAATCCATACAAAACTTATTTTATTTCGAGGTGGATTAATAAATTTCTTCATTTGGGTAATTAAACCACCAATCGAGTAGAAGGTGCACATAGTCAACTTAAGAAATTTTTGGAGGTTTTTATTGGTAGTTTATCAACTATTTGGAGAACCTTTGATCAAATGATCAACATTCAACACACAGATATTAAGAGATCATTTGGTGCTAGTTGCATTCAAGTAAATAAAGAGTTTGAAGGTTCTTTGTATGTCGACCTTCTTGGTCGTGTGTCTCCTAAAGCTCTACAATGCATAAAAGAAAAGGTTGATGTAACACCCCAGTTTGCAAACCTGGAGTCGCTAGAAGCTAACGCTCGACGGTAAAGGTGCCACGGGCGATGGGTGGTCGTTTTCGGCTGTTGTTTAAAGTGCACGATCACTGGATCTAGTGCGCACGACCACTGGCCGTGCGCCGCTGCTCGTGCGCACTTTATCCTAGTTAGCCAAGTTCTGGTTGGGTAAACACACGATCTTTGGTCAGAGTGCGCACGACCACTGGTCGTGCGCCGCTGCTCGTGCACGTTTATCCCTTTCTTTCTGGAGTTCGGCCAGAGGTAATCGTACGACCATGGGATCTATTGCGCACGACCACTGGTCGTGTGCCACTGATCGTGCGGTCGAGATGATTCTGTCAATTTTGCTTCGTGTCCGTCCGATGCTTCTCCAAATTAGATGCAAATGCTAGGATCTTCTGCCCAAACGATCTTATTAGGGTTGAGAGGGTTTTTCCTCTCATTATTCTCATCTTTCGGGTTGAGAGAGGGGTTGGAGAGGAAGAGATGGGAAGAGGAAGGAGAGAGCTTCTTTTGCCATTGACGGAGCTGCGGAGCTCCGATCGCTGTTCCGAGACCAGATCCATGGAGAGGGCGTGGAGGCGCTCGTGTCAAGCCGTTAAAAGCAAAGCTTCCATGGCTAGGAAGAGGGTTTGTAAGGTAACGACACTTCTCCTCTTAGTTTTAGGATGCACGTTTAGCATCTTCTCTTATTCTCATTTCTTTTGGGCTCCAGATCTCTCAAATGAGAGGTGTTTGGGTTATCATGGTTCAAGATGAACACCCAGGTAGATTGTGTCCGTCCCCGACATGATTTTGCATTAGAGATCCGCTCCGTTAGTGGATTAGGCATTGTGGGTGAAGCCGAAGTCATGACCGTTAGTCTGACTCGGTGATGTTGCATAGCGAGCTTTGAGGATTCAATAGAAATCCGTTACGGCTAGATGTAGTTATGATTTATGTGTTTTTCCCTTTTCTTGAGTGAGTACTCATAGCCGGAACCGGGCAAGGTTAGCTCCGCTTCGGTGGTATATGGTTTACTTGGTGCGCGGGAACGTTGCGGTATGAATGATGGATTAGGGTGGGGAATTATGGTTGTGCTGTGCTAAGGCATGGCTACGTCTCCATGGTCGGCTGGCTATCCCATGACGTGCATGTCACTTGGGGAAAGTGTCCCGACGAGACTAGTCCCCTTCTATGAGACTGACGAGAACACTAAGCGTAGGGCAAGCCCGGGCAATGAAGCCATGAGCGGGTGGGGTCCAGCAAGGGTTCTTAGAATTGGTTGTGTATGATACAGAATCCTGACGTGAGAAGTCAGAATTTGCAGGCAAGCCCTGTAAGACCACCTTTTTTTTTCTTTTTCAACCACCGGGGTCTTAGCCTAGAATTGTCGCTTTGCGGTGGCACCGACTCACGGGAAGGCCGCCACTACAAAACACCAATTATGCCGGCCCTTTTCGATCACAAAGAGAGAGAAGTAAGTATTACATTGAATGTAAACATGTCCACAGAAACTCATATGAATAAAATCACAACAAGTCCATCAATATATAGAAAGTACTGCAAAAAACAGCTCAGATGAAATAAAGAAACGGGCTCGAGCCCGGTACATCAGAGTCCTCACTACAAATCACTCATCGCGGAAGCTATAAAAATACTAAACACTCACGGAGCTGGTCACAGGTGCTCCGGTGCTAGACTGGCTCACCTCCAGGCGCACCGTACTCCGCTGGTGCTGGTCCCTGGGCTGCTGGTCCCTGTCTCCCATCCGGAGCTCCTGTAATGTTGTGGTTCGAAAATCATTAGTCATAAAGACTAAGCCCTATCATCCCCTACCCCTCCCCCCACGGCTCCTAAGCACCGAGCGGAGAGGAGGAAAGGGAAGCTACAAAGGTGGAGAATGATCAAACGGATGACGGTGGAACTAGTCTAACAATTGTTCATGGTGTATAAACAACTAATTAAAATAAAGTACATCTAGCAGTTCTACGGTAGTGAGTAGTAGAGTAGACATGTAGTGAGTAGTATAATCATAAGAAGACAAATAAAAAACAAGTAAGTAAGTAACCTTAACTTATATGAATGCCCATACAAACTTATAAGTTAAGGGGTCTTTTGCAAGACTCCCATCGTATAAAAAGTCTCATACCGATTTATACGTTGGGGTGTCGGTTGTATGCAAATATGAGTGTAGTGATATGCTATGCCATGATTCATGCAAGTGCAACTCACGCACACGACTCTATGCGCACAGACATTTAGTTCCCCCTGTTCGGGCAGCTAGCTTCACTCCCAGGAACCTCTGTAGTGGCAAAAAGATACAGTGGGTCGGGCCCCCCACTCCTAGGCGGGTATCCACACTATCGGGACTAGCCCTTCCGTACGCCCCTAGAAGAACACAACCTAGAGTATCCGCGTACTAGTGCTGGTTATATCCACCAGACTTCTTTGTCTAAGTGTCCTACACCGCCGAGTCAATGTACCGATGTCGGTGTGAACGACAATCAAATACCGAAGACCCACCACCTTATTCTGTATTCAAACCCTCGAGCCCTCGGCTCCCCGGACTGTCCCGTCCGTGCATCTACCTTCAGAGCTACCGTCTGAATGACAACCAAACCAACTTATTCTACCTCCCTAGCTACCGGGGTGTGTGAATGTGCAACCCTAGATATTCTAGTTGCTCTTTTAGTTTATTATTCCTACGGTTTACGTTAGCCTAGGACTGCCCCCGGTATTCCCTATGAAGGGCTCTCAAAGGGCACTAGGAACTATGATGGTAGCTGAAGCCCATCGTTCCCTTTCGCAAGGCACTTACTTTTATTGGTTATTACCCATTGCCCGATCCCATTCAAATTACTTTGGATCTAACCCTAGTGTGTTAAGCCTCTTCCTCTCCCACCGGGAAGGACGATCTTTCGTCGGTCCCGAGCACCTCTTATGACTCGATAACCTACCAACCTAACCTCGTTTTAGTTACTGAGGATGCATTCATATACATTTCCAAACCACTAACCCAATACCCAAATCCTCTAAGTTCATCCTGTAGCCTAATATGATTTCAGCTGTTTTACTAAACGCAGACCATCCTAAGCTATATGAGGTATACAAGGGGAGGTACTTCAACTTCTCTTCCAAATCTCCTGTAAAATTTACTGGAGGTCTATCATGACATAATTAGCCTAAATCCAGAAATTTATAATTTTCCTAATTAATCTGATATTTATTTAATTTTCCCAAAAGTTGGCCATGGGTAATTTTAAACATAAACTACATTATTTTATCAAGTAATGGCCACCCAAAAATTATGATCACTAAATAACAGCAAGGTATCATCAAATACTAATTTTCATGATTTTACAAAAAGTATTTAGCTTCTAATTTATTTATCCATTATAATCTCATTAATCCTATGTAAAGAAGGAAGTACTAAAATTACTCATCATAAAATTATAGAAAAATTACTGCATATTAATATGGTATATAAAAGGTCATTTTCCAAAGATCATAATTTTACAGGCTTGCTAGACACTAAAATAGATTTAATTAAGTTTTCATGGGAAATAACATTTAATGAAGCAAGCCTTAGAATTAAACATCTAAAAATCCCATAAAAATTCATAGAGATTTAAAACATAATTAAAAGGCCTCTTCCTAAAGTTCATCAATTTTCAGAAAGTATTTTCTCCATAATAAATTTCTAAGCAAATAATACAAACTACTAAATTGTTAATGAAGTATCCAAAAAATGATCCTAAATTCATAATAAAATCTCCATAGCTTGTACTAACCTTAAAAACTACTCTACCTAAATCTCATCACTGTTCAGTGAGTTTTAGTGACATTTTCTATCTCTACAAGTTTTGTACCCTAAACTAGGGTTAGGGTTTTGAGAGACTTATTTACTTTAAAATCCATTTAGATTTCTACAAGAGGATTCTAGCTACCCTAGAATTCTATCTACCAAGTTTCAGATCATAACCAGGTCATTTGACCACTTGCCCTTCACAAACCACCAAGAACCATCCTTAGGGTTTGACCTTGGGTCCTAGGGAAAATTTACCCCGATCCACCTCAAAATCCATGAGAGGGTGGTAGGCATCATGCCTAGTTAGTGGCAAAAATCTCAGCCTCCGTTGAGGTGATCTGGCCACTCCAATCTCAAAGTGCACTTTTGACCTAAAAACCCCTTAATATGGCAAAGCTTAGGTTTGTCCATTTATAATCTAAAACATCTCCAAATGAGATGAAAAATTATACAGAGCCTTATGATGAATCTAGGGACCACTCACCAAAATTTGGGAGGGTTTGGAAGTCATTAAGCCATCTAATTAATTTACCTTAAAATTATTAAATTTTTCTAAAAACTATAGAAAACAATTCTCCAAAAATTCCCATTTTTGGACAGGACCTAAGTATATCTAGGGTAGACTCCCTGCCCAAATTTCAGATCATTTGGTCAAGGAATGAAGAGTGGGCACACCTTTTAGTCTCTGCCTAACTCTAAGTATAGATCCCACCAAAAGAGGTGCCCTGGTCAAACCAGTTGACCAAATTGACCCAAATCAATTTTAAAATAAAATAGACCCATAGGGATACAAATTATATGTTTACCATTTCTTCATATAGTGCCTCTAAGTAGTTTTCATAAATTAACTAAAGTGACTGTTATTTTGTACAGAAAATTCATATAAAAGAAAAGAATTAAATAACAGCACTAATCTTGAAGCAGATCCAACAGTGCTGGGTCTTCTTCTTCCTCCAGCCAAGGGCTGAGATTAGCCCGACCTGGAGTGCATTCCAGACGCTACCGCCGGCCATCAAGCCTCCTCCCTGGCCGGCCACCGCCACCACCACCTCCGTTGAGGTGGTGGCCATCGCCGGGCGGCGGTGCGGCCGCCGGAGAGGCGGAATCCGGCGAACCAGAGCACTAAAATTTTGCGAGAAAACTAGGAAGAGAAGTACCCCCCCCCCCCCAATCGGGCTCAGTTGAGCCCGATTCTTAATCCTAAAGAAGGCTAAGATCTACCCGTAGAGAGAGAGGAGGGGAGGACCTTGTTCGCGGGCTGGAGGCGTGCAGATCGACGGAAAGCCATTTCCGATGGTACGCAATAGCACGATGGGAGGGCTCGAAAAGCTTCAGGTAAGGGCTGGGAAACGTTCCTTTTGGGCCTCTGATGGTGTTTAAAGGCTCGGTTAAAGAGGGGAGAGGCCAGAACTTCAATGGCCATTAATGTCATTGAAAGCTTGGCTCGGCCATGGAGGTGGGTGGCTGAACCTAGCTCAATCCAGCCAAGTAACGGCTGGAAACTCCTCCTCTTCCCTAGAGGAGTTGAGTCCAGCCATTAAAGAGGAGGGGAAAAGGCCACGACATCAAGTGCCATTGATGGCCATGAGAGCAGGTTCTCAGCCTTGGCCGAAACTATTCTGCATTTCAAAACCGATGGCCACGTGGCCTACCTCCATTTGACCGGTAAGAATTGATTTAAATTAAGGCTTAACTAAGTCTTAATAAGAGAAAACGGCCCACTTCCTAGAAACGGCCCGGTTCAACTGAACCAGCACCAAGCCAAAATCTCCCAGAAAAATTCTAAGTAAAATGGTGTTGAGTGAGCTCTGCTCACTCAACGCCATCCATGCTGCGGCATTGAGTGAGCTCTGTTCACTCAACGCCATCCCGGACACGGCGTTGAGTAAGCTCTGCTCACTCAACGCCATCCAGAATGGCCCTCCCAGACTATGGCGTTGAGTGAGCTCAGCTCACTCAACGCCATCCATATTATGGCTTTGAGTGAGCTCTGCTCACTCAACGCCATCCAGCCTACTCAAGGTGGCATTGAGTGCAGCTTGTGCACTCAATGCCGTCTAGCTTATGGCGTTGAGTGAGGTAAGCTCACTCAACGCCATCCAAACTACGGCGTTGAGTGAGCTCAGCTCACTCAACGCCATTCCAGGCCTCAGCAGACAGCGTTGAGTGCAGTCCGTGCACTCAACGCTGTCTAGTTTATGGCGTTGAGTGAGCTAAGCTCACTCAACGCCATTCAATCTACTTAAGATGGCGTTGAGTGCAGTCTGTGCACTCAATGTCGTCTAGCTTATGGCATTGAGTGAGCTCTTCTAACTCAACGCCATCCAGCCTACTTAAGATGGCATTGAGTGCAGTCTGTTCACTCAACGTCGTCTAGCTTATGGCGTTGAGTGAGATAAGCTCACTCAACGCCATCCAGACTATGGCATTGAGTGAGCTCAGCTCACTCAACGCCATTCCAGGGTCACGGGCGTGACGAATCGGTCACGGGCATGCCAGGCCCATGTTGAAATTTCTGAGCTCGCCGATCGTCTTTCTGAGGTCGACGATCGTCGAAGGGGTCACGCCCTAGGTCACGGGCGTGACGGGTCGGTCATGTAAGACCCCCTTTTTTTTTTCTTTTTCAAACCCGGGGTCTTAGGCCCAGAACCGCCGCTTTGCGGTGACACCTCCACGTCCTGAAGGGTCATCACCACAAGGCGCCGATTCTGCCGGCCAAATCGATCACAGAAGTAGCACAATTATTGAAGTAATAGTAAACAGTCCACAATAATAAAATCACATCTATATAATAAAACTCCACGAAGGGAGTGTCCACAGAAACATCAGAGTACTATAAATACGGGCTTATGCCCGGTACAAAATGTCCTCACTACAAGTCTCTCATGCGGAAGCGAAACAGTAAACTACTCAAGGATCGAGACTCACGGTCCCGGCGGTGTGAACTCCGGAGCTAGACTGCCCCATCTCTAGGCGCACCGATCTCTGGGGCTGCTCCTCCATGCTGGGCTCCACGATCCCCTAAATGATGCGGTTCGAAAACCGTTAGTCATAATAGTGGGCTCCCTCCAGCCTTCGACGATCGTCGGCCTCAGTTCGACGATCGTCGAGCCAGAAATTTTTTATAACGGTCCAGGCCCGCCAACCCGCGGGACCCAGCTGGCACCGCCGGCCCACCAGTAGTCCAGACCCGGGCCCACTACTGGCAGTAAGCCTATCACATTCAAGCCTGCAGGCCAATGCACCCCAACCCCTCTCCATCCAGGCAGGTTGTTGGTGGCCGTAGCCCCCCTTAGATGAGTCAAACTCGATAGTCAAGCCCGCACTACGGGGACTTCCCAGGAGGTCACCCATCCCAGTACTACTCCAGCCCGAGCACGCTTAACTATGGAGTTCTTTCAACTCTCATCACCAATTGAGCTGCAGATCAATTGGTGATGAGAGTTGAAAGAACTCCATAGTTAAGCGTGCTCGGGCTGGAGTAGTACTGGGATGGGTGACCTCCTGGGAAGTCCCCGTAGTGCGGGCTTGACTATCGAGTTTGACTCATCTAAGGGGGGCTACGGCCACCAACAACCCGCCTGGATGGAGAGGGGTTGGGGTGCATTGGCCTGCAGGCTTGAATGTGATAGGCTTACTGCCAGTAGTGGGCCCGGGTCTGGACTACTGGTGGGCCGGCGGTGCCAGCTGGGTCCCGCGGGTTGGCGGGCCTGGACCGTTATAAAAAGTGCACTTTTTGTAACGGTCCAGGCCCGCCAACCCGCGGGACCCAGCAGGCACCGCCGGCCCACCAGTAGTCCAGACCCGGGCCCACTACTGGCAGTAAGCCTATCACATTCAAGCCTGCAGGCCAATGCACCCCAACCCCTCTCCATCCAGGCGGGTTGTTGGTGGCCGTAGCCCCCCTTAGATGAGTCAAACTCGATAGTCAAGCCCGCACTACGGGGACTTCCCAGGAGGTCACCCATCCCAGTACTACTCCAGCCCGAGCACGCTTAACTATGGAGTTCTTTCAACTTTCATCACCAATTGATCAGCTGGAGGGAGCCCACTATTTCTCGAAGCTGGACTTGAGATCAGGATACTACCAGTTGCGGATCCAGGAGGAGGATATCCCGAAGACGGCCTTTAGTAGCAGATATGGCCTGTATGAGTTCACCGTGATGCCCTTCGGGCTCACGAATGCTCCGTCGGCGTTCATGAGTCTCATGAACCGGGTTTTCGAAGCCTACTTGGATGTGTTCGTCATAGTATTCATAGACGACATCCTGATCTACTCCAGGACGGAGGAGGAACACACTCGACATCTGGCACTGACCTTGGAGAGGTTGCGGGAGCATCACCTTTATGCCAAATTCAGCAAGTGTCAGTTCTGGTTGAAGGAGGTGGCCTTCCTAGGCCACATCATCAGCGGAGCCGGGTTATCAGTAGATCCAGCAAAGGTTCGGGCAGTTCGCGATTGGCCGCAGCTGAGGACAGCCACCGATGTACGCAGTTTCTTGGGGCTTGCCGGTTACTACCGGAAGTTCGTGGAGGGGTTCTCTCGGATTGCCCTCCCCCTCACATCTTTGACAAAGAAGGAGGCACCTTTTGTTTGGACCCCGCAGTGCCAGGCGGCTTTTCAGGAGCTGAAGGACCGACTCATCTCAGCCCCTATTCTGGCCCTTCCATCGGGAAAGGAAGGATTCCAGGTGTATACCGACGCTTCGTACCAAGGGATGGGAGCGGTGCTGATGCAGAACGGACATGTCATAGCATATGCCTCCCGCCAGCTGAAGACCCATGAGAGGAACTACCCGGTGCACGACCTCGAGATGGGAGCGGTCGTTTTTGCTCTGAAGGTCTGGCGTCATTACCTTTATGGAGTCCACTGCGACATCTTCTCTGATCACAAGAACTTGAAATACGTGGACACTCAGAAGGAGCTGAATATCAGGCAGAGGCGCTGGGTGGAGTTCTTAGCAGATTATCAGTATGAGATGCACTACCACCCAGGGAAGGCAAACGTGGTGGCCGACGCGTTGAGCCGGAGAGCGACCACTTCCGAAGCTGGGTCCCAGGTTATGTCTATGGAACTGGTCCAGTCATTCAGAGACATGCAGATATCCCTAGTGTCCGAGGATGATCCAGATCTGTATAGGGAGTATCTGGCATCGATAGTGGCCATAGACGACATTCGGGATCGCATTCGGGACGGACAGAGGACAGATGCGTGGGCGGAGCCGATGTTCCGAGCTTTGGAGGAAGGTTCGACAGGAGATTATTCCCTGAGAGATGGTTTGCTCCACTTCAGAGGCAGAGTATATATACCTGCAGGAGGCCAGATCTGAGAGGATATTCTGACGGAGGCGCATTGCAGCCGGTACTCCGTGCACCCGGGGATCACAAAGATGACCGCTGATTTGAAGAGGACGATGTTTTGGCCGGGCATGAAGAAAGACATTACGTACTTCGTGACCCATTGCGAGGCGTGTCAGTTGGTGAAGGCGGAGTGCAGGAACCCCGCAGGACTGTTGCAGCCACTCCCGGTGCCGGAGTGGAAGTTTGACGACATAGCGATGGATTTTATACATGGTCTTCCCCGGTCTCGGACAGGGAACGACTCGATTTGGGTGATTGTCGATCGTTTGACGAAGGTGGCCCGCTTTATACCGATCAGGAAGGATGACTCGGTGGGAGTGCTGGTACGGAAGTTTGTGGAGCAGTATGTCCGATATCATGGCGTGCCCCGGACGATAGTGTCGGACCGCGATGGACGGTTTACATCCAGGGAGTGGCGGTCAGTGCAGGCATATTTGGGCACCCGGTTGACTTTTAGCACGGCCTTCCACCCGCAGACGGACGGGCAGACCGAGCACACCAACAGGACCTTGGAGGACTTACTACGGCTGTGTATACTGGACCGAGGGGAGCCGTGGGAGAAGATGTTACCGTTGGTCGAGTTCTCCTACAATAATAGTTACCAGTCCAGCATCAGGATGGCGCCTTATGAGGCCTTGTATGGAAGGAAATGTAGGACCCCGCTTTCTTGGGTTCAGGACGAGGATCCGAAGCTGCTGGGATCGGATTTCGTTGAAGACACCGAGGCTCAGGTGAGGCTGATCAGAGATAGGATGCTGGAGGCGCAGAGCAGACAAGCAAAATACTATGACGCTCGGCATCGTCAGGTGGAGTTCCGGGTAGGAGATCGAGTGTTCTTGAAGATCCGGCCCATGCACGGAGTCTCACGGGTGCGCGGTCGGAGGAAGAAACTCAGCCCTAGGTATATGGGCCCTTACCGGATCCTGGAGCGGATCGGACCCTTAGCCTACAGGCTAGAGTTGCCACCAGAGCTGGCAGCTCTACACGACGTCTTCCACATCTCTTCGCTGAGAAGGGCTCTACTACGCCCGGAGCAGCGGATTTTGACCACAGAAGGGCCGGTAGCTTCAGACCGATCTGTTCACTTGGAGCCGGTTCGGATCGATGACAAAGGAGTGCGGATCTTGCGCCGCAAGAAGATTCCCTTAGTCAAGGTTCTGTGGAGAAATCACGGTCAGGAGGAGCACACCTGGGAACCGCAGGATCTGATGAGGCAAAGATACCCGGAGTTGTTCAGTCAGGTACATCTCACCACCTCTCGGTATACTATAAACTGCCATCTTGTTTTGGAATGATAAGACTAGACAAGGGAAATCTAGGACCTAGGCATGCACACTTAATCAGAATGGTAGGGGCTAATCTTTTGTTTATTGGGGAGATTGTCTTCGTTATCAAACGAACGGTCGCCTGAACCCAATAGAAAGATCGAATGGGATGTTACAAGATTAATTTATTCCGATAGAAATCCCCGTAGGCTCAACCTCAATTTCGGGGACGAAATTTTTGTTTTGTTTATTGGGATTTGTAACATCCCATTTCCGGCTAGACCCCTAGGAGTCAGATTGGTCGTGACGGAACCCTAGGAAGCCCAAAATTGGAAATAAAGCGACCAATATTGCGGGTCACGGGTTGGTCACGCCCGTGACCGGCCCGTCACGCCCGTGACCGGGGCGTGTCTACTTCGACGATCGTCGATCTCCACGAGACGATCGTCGAACGCGCTGTCTGGGCATGTCACGCCCGTGACCATGAGTGGCACGCCCGTGACCTAGGGCGTGACCAGCCTTCGACGATCGTCGACCTCAATTCGACGATCGTCGGGCTCGAAACTTGCCGTTCGGGCATGTCACGCCCGTGACCTGGAGGTCACGCCCGTGACCTAGGGCGTGACCAGCCTTCGACGATCGTCGACCTCAGTTCGACGATCGTCGAGCCAGAAATTTACCGTCCGGGCATGTCACGCCCGTGACCTAGAGGTCATGCCCGTGACCTAGGGCGTGACCAGCGTTCGACGACCGTCGATCTCAAATCGACGATCGTCGACCATATTTAACCGCCCGACGCTGTCACGCCCGTGACACAGGTGTCACGCCCGTGACTACCGATCGACGATCGTCGATCTCAGTTCGACGATCGTCGAACCCAGAATGGGCTACCCGGGCCTGTCACGCCCGTGACCTATGTGTCACGCCCGTGACTTTGGCCGAAACGACGGTTCAGACCCGAAATTATTCCAACACGCGTGGTAATAAATACTGGTGTGGGAAGTTACACCAGGAGTAACTACCGGCCGTTTTCCTTCTGAAATTATATAATAAATGAGGAAAAGGTGGTCCAATAGAAAATCGCCAGCTGGACACACCTGTTCAGTTCCGCCGTTTCTTATCTCTTCACCGTAACCGAAACGTTAAGGAGGGAACTTCATGGCCATAATGGCTTAAACCATTCACCTTCCCACCTTCCTGTTTATAAAAGCCCACTTGGACAAGAGGAGAGGGTTTACACGCTCAAGCAAACCAAGCAGATCCTTGTTCTTGCTGTAAAGAGGAGTTCAGCAACGCCACCCACCGCGCCATGGCACCTCGTCGCTCTTCTCGCCTCCAAACCGCGAACAAGGTCCTCCTCTACTCCTTCTCTTTCATGGGTAGATCTTAGGATTCTTAGAAAGGAGGTTCGCGCTCAACGGAGCCGGATCCATCTCTCGTTTTCATGGAAAAACCATGAAAAAGATATTTTGAGTTCGCCGGAAACCGCCACCTCCGGCGGCCAAACCACCGCCGACCGCTAGCCATCGCCTCAACGGAGGTGGTGGTGGTGGTGGCTGGCCAGGGAAGTGACCGGACGGCCGGCAACGGATCACGGAATGCTTACAGGAAAAATGATTTTTCCTGTGTCTGTTCGGGTTCATGAAGAAGATGAACAGTAAATCGTTTTATATTTATAAATTATGTAAATAATTTTATAAGGAAAAGTATACTCGGTTTAGTATATTTTAAGGCTGCAAAATGAGGCACTTAGAGGCCGATTTAGGAAAAATGACCAGACACAAAAGTTGTAGCCCTCTGGGTCTACTTTAATATAAAATTGATTTTATTCAATTTGGGTGAGTGGTTTGACCACAGCACTCATTTTGGTGGGATCAAGACCTAGGCTAACCAGAAATTGAATTGGTTGCCTACGGTTCATAACAGGTCCAAATGACTTGAAATTTGGACTGGAGGTCTATAATATGTACATCGAGAGGCTGTCCAACAATGAGAATTTTTGGAGAACTTTTGCCTAAAGTTTTTGTAAAAATTTAATAAACAATATAAAATTAATTAGGGGATGAAATTAAGTCCAAACTCCCCCAAATTTTGGGTGGTGGTCCCTGGCATCAATATTAAGATCTGTACAAAATTTCAACTCGAATGGTCGAGTTTTGAATAGGGAAGTATCAAGTCCTACATAGGTCTTGGCGAGGGGTACTTTGGGGAAAAGTACGATTGGGGGTGGAGTGGACAAATCTCCTCAAAAGAGGCTGATGAGTTGGCCACTGATTTGTTGGGACTATGTCTACCCTCTTGGGTATCATGGTGTGGCTTAGGGTGGATTTTACCCTGAGAGATTGGCTCAACTCCAACGGGTGGGAGTTTGAGGTTTGTGAAGGACATAGGAGCAAAAGCTCTTGTATGCCCTTGAAATTTGGAGGAGAGGGGGATGATATGATGAAAACCCTCTGGTTGAGATAGTGATGGATTTGGAGGTAGTTAGGTACCTCACAAGTTGAGATGTAGGATTAGGATGGAAACGTAATTTAGTTATTTTAAGCACTAAAGCTAATCCAAAAATTATGAAACTCGGAGGAGGGAGTTTTAGGATGTATTAGACTTATGGTAATTTTTCTGGAATTTTATGATTAATTTATATTATACTTCATGTGTTAAAGAACTATTAGCCCAATTTGTTGTTTCAATTATTTGGAGGCTTTACATTATTTATAATCAGTTAAAATTCTGGATTTAGATCTTGACTAGTAGAACATTGATCCCTGAATTTTTATAGAATTTTATGATGAGTAAATCTAGTACATTATTCACAAAAGATTGGAAGGGCTTTTATGTTTAAAAATTAATTATGGATAAAATACTTGCTGGAAAATTATGAAACTTGGCCAGTGCTAATTTTAGGCCTTAATCATCATGTCATAATTTATTTAGAATTTTTGGAAGAACATTTGCTGTACTTGATTCATAAACTATAGAAATTAGAGATTAATTCCAAAATAGTTTACATGTCATTTTGATGATAGAAAAATTATGATACTTAGGGTTTAGCCTTCTGAGATAGCCTACTAATTATCATAAATTTGCTGGACATCTTGCATGAATAATTAGGATAGTTCATGTTCAAACCGGTGGCCTTGAGATTTTCGAGGAATTTAATTAAATGCCAAATAAATTAGGAAAATTTCCATTTTCTGGATTTAGGTTATTTATACCAAGATAAGTCTCCAGTAAATAGTTTAGGGCATTTGGATGAGTAATCGATCCTTGCATAACCGGTTCGACATGTAGCCTAGGTCGGTCTACATTTAGTAAATTGTGAAATGCAATAAAACATGATCTGATGAAGATATAAAGAGTAGTGAGTAGTGGTGATAGTTAGAGTTAAGAGGTGCTCGGGTTTGGCGAAAGATCGCTTTTCCCGAGGAGTGGAAGGTTTAAAAATCACCCTAGGATAGTCTATCGTAATATGAGAAGGAAATCGGGCTAAGGGAAAACAACCAATAACAATAAGTGCCTTGCGAAAGGGAACTTCGGGCCGTAATGCACCGTCTTGGTTCCTAGTGCCCCTTGAGAGCCCTTCACGGGGTATACCGGGGGCAGTCCTGGGCTAACGTAAACTGTAATAACAAATCGACAAGAGTAACTTAGTAACTAGGGCTGCACTCTTCACAACACTGTTGGCACAGGAAGGTTGGGTTGGAAACGGACGGATGGTCCGGGGAGCTTCGGCTCGGTTGGGTTGGAAACGGACGGATGGTCCGGGGAGCTTCGGCTCGGTTGGTTTGGAGACGGACGGTTGGTCCAGGGAGCTTCGGCTCGGTTCTGTTTGGAGACGGACGTTTTGGTCCGGGGAGCTTCGGCTCGGTTCTGTTTGTTTGCGATTAAACTTGCATGTGCATAAGATAGGAAAGTTAAGGTGGTGGGTCTTTCGATATCGGGGAGTTCGATTGCACCGACACCGATATCGTTGACTCGGCGAGGTGGTTAGCACTTCGCCAACAGAAGTCCGGCGGACCAGTCGGCAAGAGTACGCAGGAGTCCGCCTCGTGCACCAGGCGTTGAGGGCGTACGATAGGTCAGACCAGTGTGCTTTACTGGTTTTGGAGGTGGGCGAGGCCCAACCCACCGCTTCCGTTTGCCACTACGGAGGTATCCTGGGAGGTAATGGCTCCGAAAGGGGGAACTAAAGGTCTGTGTGCACAGAGTCGGGTGTGTGAGTTGCACTGCATGACATAACATACCCACCATATAGTCGCATATCATAATCATTCATAACAACCTTGACACCTAAAGTATAAGTGGAATGGGACGCTTATACATTGGGACCTGCAAAACGACCCCTTGGTCTATAAGCTTGTGTGGGCAAGTTTATAAATCAAAGGTTATTTTCATATATAATAACCCCTGCTGTTTGATAACCGACACCCCAAGGTATAAGTGGTATGGGACACTTATACGATGGGAGCCTTGCAAAAGATCCCTTGCTTATGTGTTCTCGCATAAGTGAAGGTTTAAATTCATTTAATTGCTTTTCTTACTGCTAGACCTATTACAACAACTATATTAACTGCTCACCTAATACAACTTGCTAGATTAGTTTCCGCTGCCATCTGTTTTCATGTTTAATCTCTACCTTCATGTCCTTCCCTTTCTTCCTCTCCGCTCGGTACCTAGGAGCCATGGGGGGGAAGGGGTAGGGGATGATTCGTCTATCCGTGGAAGCGGATAGGTATTCCGGACGGTCAGCCTGTTTAGCGCTCGATAATCGATGCACAGGCGGAGTGTCCCATCCTTCTTCTTTACAAATAAGACCGGTGCTCCCCATGGCGAGGAACTCGGTCTGACAAAACCTGCCTCCACCAATTCCTGCAACTGGGTCCGAAACTCTGCCAACTCCTTTGGGGCCATCCGATAAGGGGCCCTAGACGCCGGCTTGGCCCCCGGCACAAGCTGTATCTGAAAATCCTGCTCTCGGTGTGGAGGTAATCCTGGTAGTTTCTCTGGAAAGACGTCAGCGAAATCTCGTACCACCGGGATGTCTGTTACCGACTCCTTGACTTCCGCCACCTCAAAAAGAATCTGATAGACCTCCTCTCCCTGCAGATGGGCCTTAACGGCCTGTACCGAAGATAAGAGTATACGAGAGACAGGTCTTATACCTTCAATGGTAATGAAAGAGTCCCCGTGTCTCACGGTGATCCTCTTTGCCTGGCAGTCAATCTGGGCATAGTTCCAGTGCAGCCATACCATGCCCAGGATCAGGTCGTAGTCCGTCAGCTTCAAAATCGTCGCTGGAGCCTCGAACGCTTTTCCACCAATCTCTGCCTCCATATTGCAGTGATCCGTGGTAAGGAGCTCAGATCCATCCGGTAGTCGCACCCTCATCCTCGAGCCGGTGAACCGCTCCACACCTTCCAGTCCTTCCAAGAACGACTCCGACACAAAGGAGTGAGTAGCTCCAGTATCGAACAGCGTGCGGGCAGGCTTGCCGCTGATGAAGACTATACCTGGGGTGATTAGATATCTTAGGGTTCTATAATGAGTTTTTACTTTCCTTGCTATCAATCTAAAATCCACCCTAAGCCACACCATGATACCCAAGAGGGTAGACATAGTCCCAACAAATCAGTGGCCAACTCATCAGCCTCTTTTGAGGAGATTTGTCCACTCCACCCCCAATCGTACTTTTCCCCAAAGTACCCCTCGCCAAGACCTATCTAGGACTTGATACTTCCCTATTCAAAACTCGACCATTCGAGTTGAAATTTTGTACAGATCTTAATATTGATGCCAGGGACCACCACCCAAAATTTGGGGGAGTTTGGACTTAATTTCATCCCCTAATTAATTTTATATTGTTTATTAAATTTTTACAAAAACTTTAGGCAAAAGTTCTCCAAAAATTCTCATTGTTGGACAGCCTCTCGATGTACATATTATAGACCTCCAGTCCAAATTTCAAGTCATTTGGACCTGTTATGAACCGTAGGCAACCAATTCAATTTCTGGTTAGCCTAGGTCTTGATCCCACCAAAATGAGTGCTGTGGTCAAACCACTCACCCAAATTGAATAAAATCAATTTTATATTAAAGTAGACCCAGAGGGCTACAACTTTTGTGTCTGGTCATTTTTCCTAAATCGGCCTCTAAGTGCCTCATTTTGCAGCCTTAAAATATACTAAACCGAGTATACTTTTCCTTATAAAATTATTTACATAATTTATAAATATAAAACGATTTACTGTTCATCTTCTTCATGAACCCGAACAGACACAGGAAAAATCATTTTTCCTGTAAGCATTCCGTGATCCGTTGCCGGCCGTCCGGTCACTTCCCTGGCAGCCACCACCACCACCACCTCCGTTGAGGCGATGGCTAGCGGTCGGCGGTGGTTTGGCCGCCGGAGGTGGCGGTTTCCGGCGAACTCAAAATATCTTTTTCATGGTTTTTCCATGAAAACGAGAGATGGATCCGGCTCCGTTGAGCGCGAACCTCCTTTCTAAGAATCCTAAGATCTACCCATGAAAGAGAAGGAGTAGAGGAGGACCTTGTTCGCGGTTTGGAGGCGAGAAGAGCGACGAGGTGCCATGGCGCGGTGGTGGCGTTGCTGAACTCCTCTTTACAGCAAGAACAAGGATCTGCTTGGTTTGCTTGAGCATGTAAACCCTCTCCTCTTGTCCAAGTGGGCTTTTATAAACAGGAAGGTGGGAAGGCGAATGGTTTAAGCCATTATGGCCATGAAGTTCCCTCCTTAACGTTTCGGTTACGGTGAAGAGATAAGAAACGGCGGAACTGAACAGGTGTGTCCAGCTGGCGGTTTTCTATTGGACCACCTTTTCCTCATTTATTATATAATTTCAGAAGGAAAACGGCCGGTAGTTACTCCTGGTGTAACTTCCCACACCAGCATTTATTACCACGCGTGTTGGAATAATTTCGGGTCTGAACCGTCGTTTCGGCCAAAGTCACGGGCGTGACACATAGGTCACGGGCGTGACAGGCCCGGGTAGCCCATTCTGGGTTCGACGATCGTCGAACTGAGATCGACGATCATCGATCGGTAGTCACGGGCGTGACACCTGTGTCACGGGCGTGACAGCGTCGGGCGGTTAAATATGGTCGACGATCGTCGATTTGAGATCGACGGTCGTCGAACGCTGGTCACGCCCTAGGTCACGGGCGTGACCTCTAGGTCACGGGCGTGACATGCCCGGACGGTAAATTTCTGGCTCGACGATCGTCGAACTGAGGTCGACGATCGTCGAAGGCTGATCACGCCCTAGGTCACGGGTGTGACCTCCAGGTCACGGGCGTGACATGCCCGAACGGCAAGTTTCGAGCCCGACGATCGTCGAATTGAGGTCGACGATCGTCGAAGGCTGGTCACGCCCTAGGTCACGGGCGTGCCACTCATGGTCACGGGCGTGACATGCCCAGACAGCGCGTTCGACGATCGTCTCGTGGAGATCGACGATCGTCGAAGTAGACACGCCCCAGTCACGGGCGTGACGGGCCGGTCACGGGCGTGACCAACCCGTGACCCGCAATATTGGTCGCTTTATTTCCAATTTTGGGCTTCCTAGGGTTCCGTCACGACCAATCTGACTCCTAGGGGTCTAGCCGGAAATGGGATGTTACAGGTCACGGGCGTGACCAACCCGTGACTCGAAATCTTGGTCGATAGACTTCAATTCTTGGGTTTCCTAGGGTTCTGTTATGACAAAACCACCTCGAGGGGTTTAGTTTGAAATGAGATGTTACAAATCCCAATAAACAAAACAAAGATTTCGTCCCCGAAATCAAGGTTAAGCCTACGGGGGCTCCTAGCGGGGAGAAAGAAACTTGTAATATCCCATGAGAAGTGAAAGATTACATCGCGACGCCATGTTTGCTATGTGAGGTTTAAAGGCGATTGTCAAATCTAAGACCGATTCGCCCAATTGGCAAAGTCTAGACCCCAAAAAACAAAAGATTAGCCCCTATTCTTGAAATTTCAGTCCTATTGGTTTAAAATAGGAAAGCAAATTGATTGTCCGGAGGGGTTGTGAGGTATACCTGACTGAAAAGCTCCGGATACTTTTTTCGCATCAAGTCCTGTGGCTCCCATGTATGCTCCTCCTGCCCATGATTGCTCCACATAACCTTGACTAGCAGAACCTTCTTATGTCGTAAGACCCGCACTGCCGTGTCATCGATCCTTTTAGGCTCTAAGTTGACTGACCGATCCGAGGCCACCGGGCCATCTGCCGAGGAAATCGGCTGTTCAGGGCGTAGCAGAGCCCTCCATAGTGAGGAGACGTGGAATACGTCATGCAATCCCGCTAACTCCGGCGGCAGCTCCAGTCTATAAGCCAAGGGGCCGATCTGCTCCAGGATCCTGTAAGGCCCCATATATCTCGGACTGAGCTTCTTCCGCCCGCGAACCTGCGAGACTCCGTGCATCGGCCATATCTTCAAGAAAACTCGATCTCCCACCTGGAACTCTACCCGACGATGCCTTGCATCGTAGTATTTGGCCTGCCTGCTCTGGGCTTCCAACATCCTGTCCCGGATCAATCTAATCTGAGCATCCGTATCCCCCATAAACTCCGAGCCCAATGCCCGCAGATCTTCATCCTGAACCCATGATAGTGGGGTCCTGCACCTCCATCCATACAACGCCTCGTATGGATCCATGCCTATGCTGGACTGATGGGCATTGTTGTACGAAAACTCGACCAGTGGCAGCAATCTCTCCCAAGGCTCGCCGCGGTCCAAAATACACAAGCGCAAAAGATCTTCTAGTGTACGGTTGGTGCGCTCCGTCTGCCCGTCGGTCTGAGGGTGAAAATCTGTGCTGAATGTCAACCGAGAACCCAGATGGGCCTAGATTGACCTCCACTCCCTGGATGTAAACCGCCCATCCCGATCTGAAACGATAGTCTTGGGCACCCCATGATAACGCATAAACTGCTCAATGAACCTCCGTACTAATACACTAACCGGGGCGCCCTTTGCCACTGGAATGAATCTGGCCACCTTTGTTAGCCTGTCCACTATCACCCAGATCGAGTCATTTCCTGCACGGGATCGAGGTAGCCCATGTATGAAGTCCATGGCTATATCTTCAAATTTCCACTCCGGCACCGGAAGTGGCTGCAACAAGCCTGCCGAGTTCCTACACTCTGCCTTTACTAGTTGGCAGGCCTCGCAATGCGTCACAAAGTACGTAATGTCCTTCTTCATACCTGGCCAGTACATCGTCCTCTTCAAATCTTTTACCATCTTGGTGATCCCAGGGTGTACCGAGTATCAGCTGCAGTGAGCTTCCGCCATAATGTCCTCCCGGATCTGGCCTCCTACCGGTATGTAGACCCTGCCTCTGAAACACAGGTGCCCGTCTCTCAAAGAGTAATCTCTTGCCATGCCTTACTCCAAGGCCCTGAATATCGGCTCAGCTCTCACATCCAGCTTCTGCCCATCTCTGATTCGGTCCCGAATATCATCAGTGGTAACCATCGATCCCAGGTACTCCATGTATAACTCCGGGTCATCCTCGGACACTAGTGATATCTGCATCTCCTCGAATGATTTAACCAACTCCAAGGCCATCAACTGCGGGCCTACTCCTGATGTACTCGCTCTCCGACTCAAAGCGTCTGCGACCACGTTTGCCTTCCATGGATGGTAGTGCATGGTATACTGGTAGTCCGACAAAAACTCCACCCAATGTCTCTTCCTGATGTTTAACTCCTTCTGTGTGTCTACGTATTTCAAGTTCTTGTGGTCTGAGAAGATATCGCAATGTACTCCGTAGAGATAGTGTCGCCATATCTTAAGAGCAAAAACGACTTCCCCCATCTCCAAATCGTGCACGGGGTAGTTCTGCTCATGCTGCTTCAACTGACGGGAGGCGTAGGCTCTTACGTGCCCGTTCTGCATCAGAATGATACCCATCCCCTGATAGGAAGCATCTGTGTACACCTGGAATCCTTCCTTCCCTGATGGAAGAGCAAGGATGGGAGCCGAGGTAAGCCGGTCCTTCAGCTCCTGAAAAGCAGATTCGCATCGTGGTGTCCAAATAAAAGGGGACTCCTTCGTCAGAGACATAAGAGGGAGGGCAATCTGAGAGAACCCCTTTACAAACTTCCGGTAATAACCAGCAAGTCCTAAGAAACTTTGAACATCCGAGGCCGATTTTAGTGGTGGCCAATCTCGTACCGCCTGGACCTTTGCCGGATCTACTGCCAAACCTGCTCCACTGATGACATGGCCCAAAAAGGCCACCTCCTTTAGCCAGAACTGGCACTTGCTGAACTTTGCATACATCTTCTGCTCCCGCAGCTTCTCCAAGGTCAAGACCAAATGTCTCACGTGCTCCTCCTCCGTCCTTGAATAGATAAGGATGTCGTCAATGAATATGATAACAAAGACATCCAGATACTCTTCGAACACCCGATTCATCAAGGTCATGAATGCGGAGGGTGCATTCGTGAGACCGAAAGGCATCACGGTAAACTCGTACAAACCATATCTACTGCTGAAGGCCGTCTTCGGGATGTCCTCCTCCCGAAGGCGAAGCTGGTAGTACCCCGACCTCAGATCCAGCTTTGAGAACCAATGGGCTCCCTCCAGCTGGTCAAATACTCGTCTATCCTTGGCAAGGGATAAGTATTCCGGACCATCAACCTGTTCAGGGCCCGGTAATCTATATACAGCCGAAGGGTTCCGTCCTTTTTCTTGACGAATAACACCGGAGCTCCCCATGGTGAAGAGCTAGGCCGAACGAACCCGGCCTCCACTGACTCTTGAAGCTGGCTTCAAAATTCCACCAACTCCTTTGGGGCCATTCGATAGGGAGCTCTGGATATCGGTTTAGCCCCTGGTACGAGCTGAATCTGGAAGTCCTTCTCTCGGTGCGGGGGTAGCCCTGGTAGCTTCTCCGGAAATACGTCGGCGAAGTCTCGTACTACGGGAATATCTGAAATGGATCCCTTGGCCATGACCGCCTCAAAAAGGACCTGATAAACCTCTTCCCCCTGCAGATGGGCCTTAACGGCCTGCACAGATGATAATAAGGTGCGGGGTGCTGGTATAATACCTTCGATAACAATAAAGGAGTCCCCGTGCCTCACGGTGATCCTCTTCGCCACGCAGTCGATCTGGGCATGGTTCCAGCACAGCCAAGTCATGCCCAGGATCAGATCATAATCTGACATCTTCAGAATCGTCGCTGGTGCCTCAAACGCCTTCCCGCCAATCTCTGCTTCCATATTGCAATGAGCAGAGGTCATTAGCTCTGATCCATTGGGTAGGCGCACCCTCATCATCTTTCCGGTGAACGGCTCCACGCCTTCCAATCCTTTCACGAAATCTTCCGACATAAATGAGTGTGAAGCACCAGTGTCGAAGAGCGTGTGAGCGGGCTTGCCGCTAATGAAGACTATGCCTGAGTTAATTAAATGTCTTAGTATTCTTATTATAGTTATCTTCTCTTAATTTCTAACTAGGTTATGTCTAGAAAAACTAGTTCATAGGAAGAAACTTAAAAGTACTGCCATACCTGCGATAACCTGCTCCGGGTTCCGGGGCTGTGTCAGGTCTAGAGCATACACTTGCTCCCTCTCTGGCCTGTGGCCTCGGCCCTGATATCCTCATCCTCGATCGTGTCCTCGGTCGCCAAACTGTCGGGGAGGTGGGGCACCCTAATGTGCTGGTGGGGGTGCTCGCCTCATAGGGCAGTTCCTCTTGATATGCCCCGACTGATTGCACTGAAAGCATACTAGTGCCTGCTCTACTGTCCTTGGCATCTCCAGCATCTGTAAAGGCTGGGGAGCCAATACCCCCTGACTCCTCTGCTCCTGCCCAATATCCTAACGAGGTTGATCCCCGTTCCTTCTCTCCCCAATAACCTGGCCTCGAGGACGGTCTCTACGACCTCCAATCACTGCATCGTCAGTCGGTCTCTTCCGGCTCTTGACTGTAAGCTGATCCGCTTCTCTCTTTTTAGCAATCTCCAGAATCCTGGCCAAACTCCCCTCTAAGACGAAGAGGAGGGTCTGTCTCATGTCATCTTGCAGCCCATTATAAAACCTCCTGGCATAGCCAGCGTCGTCCAACTGATAAGCGTTTGCATAGTGGGCTAGGTGAGTAAACTCCTGATAGTACTCCAGCACCGTCCTGTTCCCCTGCCTCAACCGCAGGAATCTATCCTCTAGCTCGACCCTCGCCGACTGAGGTACGAAATGTCCCAGGAGTGCTGCTTTGAACTCCTCCCAAGTAATATCAGCGCAATCCATACCCGTAAAAGTGGTGTCCAGCTGTGATTTCCACCATCTCTTTCCGTGTGACTCCAGGTAGGAGACTGCCAAAGCAACTGCCTCCTCAGTGGGGCATCGGATCCCCGCAAGCATCTCGTAAATGGTATCTAACCACTCCTCAGTGCATACTGCCGATTCGGTCCCCAGGTAGGATAGAGGGGAAAGTCCCCGGAAGACGCTCATCTAGTTGGCCCCGGGGTTCTGCTTTGGAGCCGGGGCTTGTTGAGCTCTGAAGGCCTCCAGAATGGCCGTCAGTGTTTGCCCCATCTCCGTATGCTGGAACGGAGCTGGAGCCGGCGAAGGCGGGACCACATTCGGAGCCTGAGGTGTCCCCTACTGTGATGTTGGGTTTGTCGCAGGCTACATGGAAAGATTCCATTTGTTAGAGAACGTATGAATGGAATATAAGAAAGGGGGTAGGATGGACTTTCACGTGTGATTTCCCTTATGGGAACACCACTGCTTCTGCTGCTAGTTTGTCCGCAAACTAAGCTCGCACGGGGGTGACCCAAGGTTTTGTGGACTACTTCTCTTCCGATCGAGGTCTCCTCTGATACCACTTGTAAGACCCCCCCCCCTTTTTTTCTTTTTCAATCACCGGGGTCTTAGCCCAGAATTGCCGCTTTGCGGTGGCACCGACTCACGGGAAGGCCGCCACTACAAAATGCCAATTATGCCGGCCCTTTTCGATCGCAAAGAGAGAGAAGTAAGTATTACATTGAATGTAAACATGTCCACAGAAACTCATATGAATAAAATCAGAATAAGTCCATCAATATATAGAAAGTACTGCAAAAAACAGCTCAGATGAAATAAAGAAACGGGCTCGAGCCCGGTACATCAGAGTCCTCACTACAAATCACTCATCGCGGAAGCTAAAAAATTATAAACACTCACAGAGCTGGTCACAGGTACTCCGGTGCTAGACTGGCCACCTCCATGCGCACCGTACTTCGCTGGTGCTGGTCCCTAGGCTGCTGGTCCCTGTCTCCTATCTGGAGCTCCTATAATATTGTGGTTCGAAAACAATTAGTCATAAAGACTAAGCCCTATCATCCCCTACCCCTCCCCCCACGGCTCTTAAGCACCGAGCGGAGAGGAGGAAAGGGAAGCTACAAAGGTGGAGAGAGATCAAATGGATGATGGTGGAACTAGTCTAACAATTGTTCATGGTGTATAAACAACTAATTAAAATAGAGTACATCTAGCAGTTCTACGGTAGTGAGTAGTAAAGTAGACATGTAGTTAGTAGTATAATCATAAGAAGACAAATAGAAAATAAGTTAGTAAGTAAGTAAGTAACCTTAACTTATATGAATGCCCATACAAACTTATAAGTTAAGGGGTCTTTTGCAAGGCTCCCATCGTATAAAAAGCCCATACCGATTTATATGTTGGGGTGTCGGTTGTATGGAAATATGAGTGTAGTGCTATGCTATGCCATGATTCATGCAAGTGCAACTCACGCACACGACTCTATGCGCACAGACCTTTAGTTCCCCCTGTTCGGGCAGCTAGCTTCACTCCCAGGAACCTCCGTAATGGCAAACGGAGACAGTGGGTCTGGCCCCCGCTCCTAGGCGGGTATCCACACTACCGGGCCTAGCCATTTTGTACGCCCCTAGAAGAACACAACCTAGAGTATCCGCGTATTAGTGCTGGCTATATCCACCAGACTTCTTTGGCTAAGTGTCCCACACCGCCGAGTCAACGTACCGATGTCGATGTGAACGAAAACCAAATACTGAAGACCCGCCACCTTATTCTGTATTCAAACCCTCGAGCCCTCGGCTCCCCGGACTGTCTCGTCCGTGCATCTACATTCAGAGCTACCGTCTGAATGGCAACCAAACCAACTTATTCTACCTCCCTAGCTAACGGGGTGTGTGAATGTGCAACCCTAGATATTCTAGTTGCTCTTTTAGTTTATTATTCCTACGGTTTACGTTAGCCCAGGTGTTGGTAACCTAGTTTGGATTTGAGTTCAGTCTTCTCATTTAGTTTCTTGACCCAAGATTTATCTATGGTCAAAGGTTAGTTGTTTAGTTAGATTGCTCTAGTTGTAGAGTTGTCACTTATCCAGATGAAAATTTGGTTAAGTTGTTTTTGGTTCGACTATAGTCGAACGCCGCTCGACTATCGTCTATCGACTGGTCGACGATCGTCTATCAGTTGGTCGACGTTTTTCTATCAGTAGATCGTCTAACTCTGAGTTAGTTCAACTCTTGTTAGCTCGACGATCTGTGGTATCTGCCTCTTCGATCGTCGAACCCCGCTCGACTTCTTTTGACCAGACAGATTTCTTGATAGTTCGACAATCTGCTTTGGATAGTTAAACTATCTGATAGCTCGACTATCTGTTTGATAGGTCGATTATCTGTTCTGTTTGATAGTTCGACTATCTGCTTGGATAGTTCAACTATCTGATAGCTCGACTATCTGTTTGATAGGTCGACTATCTGTTTTGCTTGATAGTTCGACTATCTGCTTGGATAGTTCAACTATCTAATAGCTCGACTATCTGTTTGATAGGTCGACTATCTGTTTTGCTTGATAGTTCGACTATCTGTCTTAATAGGTCGACTATCTGTTCTGCTTGATAGTTCGACTATCTGTCTTGATAGGTCGACTATCTGTTCTGTTTGATAGTTCGACTATCTGCTTGGATAGTTCAACTATCTGATAGCTCGACTATCTGTTTGATAGGTCGACTATCTGTTTTGCTTGATAGTTCGACTATCTGCTTGGATAGTTTGACTATCTGTTTGATAGGTCGACTATCTGTTTTGCTTGATAGTTCGACTATCTGTCTTGATAGGTCGACTATCTGATAGCTCGACTATCTTTTCTGATAGTTCGACTATCTGCTGTGGTAGTTCGACTATCTGCTTTGATAGTTCGACTATCTGTGTCATTCGACTATCTGGTCTGATAGGTCGACGATCTCTGTGCCTCGTTCGACGATCTCCGAGGATCGTTCGACGATCTTTTGTCTGCCTTTAGTAATTTTGTACTCCTTCTGTTCTATGATTTAATTCCTGTTTATTTAGCATATTTTATTAAAGATTATTTCATTGATTTTATGCATACATCTCAAGGCAATCTTTGCCCCATCCTTTGTGCATAAGTCAAGTTTTATCTGACAAAGTTTTTTATCTTATTAGTTGAAATATCTTTTTTGCTTTATCTGCCATGCTGTCCTTTATAGCCGCTAGACTCAAAAGTCTTCTTTGGCCGTAAAGAGTTTAGTCTGATGTGACTTTCTTTAGTACTCCTTTTATCAGATTGGATATGCAGCTTCTTAGAAAGCTTTATCCCTTTATAACATGTCTGCATGCAGGATATGTTTTGTTTTGTGCTATTTGCAGCCCAGGTTGTAGATTTCAGAAGAAGACAAAATTCAAACAAAGATTAGAGCCGTTGCAAAGGCCAATATATAAAGTGCTTTCAAAAGACAACAATACACAGCAACATACAGAGAGATAACAAGTTGGCATAGAGATTGAAAACAAGAAAGATCTACAGCTCTCAGTCATTGTTGCATTCAACTGAGAAGATCATCTCTCTTCAACATTCTTCTTCAACCCTGAGTCCATTTTGCTTACAGGAACATCTACTCAGTGCCTAGAAGAAGAAGAAGAAGAATAAAGGAAGCTGATTAAAGAAGAACAACCTATTACAAATAAAGAGTCTTCTTAAAGCTTCTCCTTTAGAATTTCAAGACAGTTCTCTGTCTCAAATTCAGAAGAGTTCCTGCACCCTGAAGCAATACTTCTTTCTGGATATTCTCTAAGCCAGGGGAGCCTTGATTCTTTAGAGCTTTCTAGCTTTATGCAATCCACTAGCTTCTCTAATCTGTTTTAACAATAGAGAAGAAACTTTAACTCTCTCAACCTCCTATATAAAGGGTTATTACTCCCTTCAAAAGTGAACCTTGGTGGCAGGGCACCTGATCAAAAACCTGTGTTGGATTTTGAGCTCCTGATCAAAAGCTCAAAGGGTCTACTTGACCTACCTGAAGCAGATCAGTTAGTGGCAGGGCACCTGAACAAAAACCTGTAGTGGATTCCTACCAGGGTGGTAGAAGAGTGGACATACCTATTTAGAGGGAACCACTATAAACTTCTTGTGTCGTCTGTGTTGCTTCATTTAATTATTGCACTGTGGCTGTGAGTAGAAATAACTAGGATTGCTAGTTGCTGTGATAGGACCAAAGCTCAACTGTAATTACAGTTAGCTTTCTCTAGTGCACTTCACTTTGTGTTAGGCTCTAGGGTTTCAAATATCTATAAACTCATTCCGCAAATTAACTCTAAGGGAGTTGAGTAGGGTGTCATAATTTTTGAATACTCTATTCACCCCCCCCCCCTCTAGAGTTATATCTATCCTCACTTTCAATTGGTATCAGAGCCAGGTTTACTGACTGTACAGGCTAATACCTGAGTGACAAGATCTAGATAGATACCAAGCTTATAGATATTCACTTCATGGCCCAGTCCAAGGATTACTCTAGCACCAGACCTCCAGCTTGCAACTTAGCTAAGTTTAGCATCTGGAAGGCAAGAATCAAATTATATATGAACTCTATTGATGAAGACATTTTTTCTTCTATTTTGATAGGACCTCCAACACCTCCTGCTGCAGCCACTGCTACAACATCTACAAATCTCAGTGCAGTGCCTCCTCCAGACTACAATGATGCCTACAAGAAGGCAAAGATAGTTGATGCCAAAGCTATGAGCATTCTGGCTCAGACTATGTCTGAGGAAATCTTCTAGAAAGTGGCTGATTGCACCTCTGCAAAAGCCATGTGGGACTCACTGAACCAGATTGTAGCTGGTTTAGTTGATGAAAGGAAGGACAGAAGGTCCAACCTTATATCTCAGTATGAAAACTTCAAGAAGACTAAAGCTGAATCAGTTTAAGGAATGTACACAAGGCTCAGCTCAATCATCAATGAGCTGAGAACTCTTGATAAGAAGATTACATTGACAGAGGTCAATGATAAGATACTGATGTGCTTCCCAAGCACATGGGATCTCAGGATCTGGTCTATCAAGGAGGCCATAAGTACAACTGAAATCTCAACTGAAGCTCTCTTTGGCAAGCTCAAGTCTTTTGAGCAAGTTCTAAAGACCAGGGAAGCTGAGGCTGAAGCCAAGACTCCAACTCCAACAAGGAAAGAGCAAACTCTTGCTCTCAAAGCTGCTGATGCTTCTGAAGGAAGCCAATCCAATGAGGAGTTGATGGCACTCTTTGCCAAAAGGTTTCTCAAGATGGGAAGAAAAGACTTCACAAAGAAATCTTCAAGATATGAAGATAAACTAAGGTATGACAGATCTCCTGCTAAAGAAATTATTTGTTATGGCTGCAGGAAACCTGGACACATTCTACCAGAGTGTCCAGAGAAAAGGAACAAAGAAAAGAGAAAGGAAAAAGAACATCACAAGAGACACTCCAAGTCCTCCTCCTACAAAAATAAGAAGAAGGAGAAAGGATTTGTTGCTGAGACCTGGAGTGATTCAGATGAGGAATCTTCCTCCTCAAGCTCCAGTGAAGATGAGGAAGAGAAGAAGGCAAAGGAAATTTGCCTAATGGCAATTGATGCCTGCAGCAACCACTCAGTTGCAGAGAGTTCTGATGATGATGAAGAAATGCCTACAGAAGATCAGGTATTATCTTCTTATGATTTTTATTCTACTGAATTTAAATCTAAATTTAAATCTCTTTGTTTAGATTTAATCAGTTCAGAAAAAGAAATTAAGGAACTTAGAAATAAGTTAGCTGAATCAGAATCTATTTCCAATGAAAACACTAGGCTAGAAGCAGAACTCACTAAGTCTAGTGAAGAAATAAAGTTTCTTAAAAATGAACTAGCAAAGTCCAAGAGATTAGAAGAATCTTTAAATGGTAGAAGCCTTAAGCTGCTAGTAATCACTAGCATGACAAACACTAGGTCGGGCAATAATAAGCTAGGCTTAGGAGCCTCATCAAGTGAACTCCCATTGGTTCTTAAAAATCATCTTTCAACTCTAGTAAACTTTATTTCAGCTGATGGAATAAAGAATACTGAGCAAGTAAAACAAGTTAATCAAGCCTTAAATAAAGCTAAGAGAGAAAAGATAAAGCAAAAATTTAAAGAGCTACAAAAAACGTCGAACGCTGCTCGACGATCGAAGGCTCAATGGTCGAACGATGCTCGACGATCTGAGCATCAATCGTCGAACGCTGATCGACGATTTCAATTTGATTTTCAAAATTACAACCAGAACCTTAGAAACCCTAATATAAATAGAAACCCTAGGTTTGTGGACCCATTAACTGCTTAGAGTATCCCACCTAGGAGATCTTACCCTTTAGGATATAAACCCCAACCTGCTTATTCTTTTATTTCAAGTTTTCATTATGTGAAGAATAATGGACCCAAGGTTGTCTGGGTCCACAATGTCTAACTGTTTAATTTGCAGGTGAAGACCTATCCAATTACTAAAGATAAATGGTATTTGGATAGTGGCTGTTCCAAACACATGACAGGAAACAAAGAAAATCTGTCAAGATACAAGGCCAAGCTTGGACCAAAGGTGATCTTTGGGGATTCTTGCTGTGGTCAAACAGAAGGATATGGTAGGATTACTATTGGAGCAGTAACTTTCAAGAGGGTTGCATATGTAACTGGACTGAAGCACAACCTTATCTCAGTAAGCCAGTTATGTGATGCAGGATATCAGGTATCTTTCACTAACTCTCTCTGTAATATTACTTTAAATAGTAATGTTGTGTTAGTATGTATTAGACAGGGTAATATTTATTTAGTAGATTTTAACTCAACTCATTCTGAAATCTGCTTATTTAATGAAGTAATAAATAACAACACCTTATGGCATAGGAGGCTTAGCCATGTTAACCTCAAGAACATATCTAGGTTATTTAAATACAACCTTGTTAGAGGTTTACCTTCTTGCCCCTACAAGAAGGAGAGCCTATGCAAGGCTTGTCAATTAGGCAAGCAAACCAAAAATTCCTTTAAATCTGTAAATAAAAGTGATTCACCTAGAATCCTGTATTTAATACATTTGGAATTTTTTGGCCCAATAAATGTACAGAGTCTAGGAGGGAAGTATTACACTTTAGTAATTGTAGACGACTTCTCTAGGTTCACATGGGTGTTCTTCTTGAGAACTAAGGCTGATAACTTCAAAGTTCTTACAGACTTTCTGCTATGTGTGCAGACTGAGTATTCTACTCATGTTGCCTTGATCAGAAGTGATCATGGTACTGAGTTTGATTCTCTTCTCATGCAAGAATTCTGTGAGAAAGAAGGTATCAAACATAACTTCTCTGCTCCTAGAACTCCCCAACAAAATGGGGTAGTGGAAAGAAAGAATAGAACCCTGATTGAAGCTGCTGGAACATTATTTGCAGATGCTAACATGCCTCTTTTTTATTGGGCAGAAGCTGTTAGCACAGCTAATTATGTCTTGAACAGAAGTCTTATACACAAGCTTAAGAGTAAAACTCCTTATGAGTTGCTTAAAAGAAAGAAACCTAAAATTAATTATTTTAGAGTATTTGGTTGTGTAGTATACATTCATAACAATAACAAAGAATAACTTATAAAGTTTGAAGCAAAAGCTTCAATGGGAATTTTTCTTGGATATTCCCAAATAAGCAAAGCTTATAGGGTATTTAATAAATCAACTTCTAAAATTGAGGAGTCTGTACATGTTTCTTTTGATGAATCTCAGATGTTTTATAAGGAGAAGGAAACTGCTCCTTCCTCAAGTTCATTGCAGGTACCAGAATCTAATAAAGATATCACTCAAGAGATTCTCCATCTTTCAACTCTCCATATCACTGATTCAGACAGTGATGGAGACACTGTGGAAGCAGTTGCTGTACCACCAATAGTTGATCCAATTCCACCTGAGGAATTAATTCCAACTATTGCTGAAGATCACATCCCACCTGCTGATCTTGTCACACTTAGAGATCATCCTACATCTCAAGTGATTGGAGACAAATCAGCTGGTGTACAAACAAGACATAAATTAAGACAGGATGTGATGCATGCTTGTTTCCTTTCACAAATTGAGCCCCTCGCCATAAAAGATGCTGAGCTAGATCCCCACTAGATCATAGCTATGCAAGAGGAACTCAATCAATTTGAAAGATGTAAGGTATGGACTTTGGTTCCAAGACCAAAAGGCCAACTGATCATAGACACCAAGTGGGTGTTTAGAAATAAGTTGATGCAAATGGAATTATTGTAAGGAACAAAGCTAGGCTTGTAGCTCAGGGCTACAAACAGGAGAAAGGTATAGATTATGACCAAACCTTTGCCCCTGTTGCAAGGCTAGAGGCAATAAGGATCTTTCTAGCCTATGCATCCTATATGAAGTTTAAGGTAGTTCAAATGGATGTCAAGAGTGCCTTCCTAAATGGTGAGCTAAAGAAAGAGGTGTTTGTTGAACAACCTCCTGGGTTTGTCTCTTAAACTCAACCTTCATTTGTGTACAAGTTGCAAAAAGCTCTTTATGGACTTAAACAAGCACCCAGAGCCTGGTATGAGACTCTAGCTAGTTTCTTGTTAGAGCACAACTTTGTTAGGGGAGTAGTTGATAGAACCCTCTTCGTTAAGTACCACAAGGACACAATCCTATTAGTTCAAGTGTATGTGGATGATATTATTTTTGGCTCCACTGATCCCAAACTGTGCAAAAAGTTCTCTGACCTGATGCATTCTAAGTTTGAGATGAGTAGTATGGGTGAGCTGTCTTACTTTCTTGGTCTCCAAGTAAAGTAAGATGCTGATGGCATCTTCATCTCCCAATCCAAATATGTCAAGGAATTGGTAAAGAAGTTTGGGATGACTTATGCTTCAGCAATGCATACACCTATGACTACTAATGTAGTTATAGATTCTGATGATCAGGGTAAGCCAGTTGATCAGAAAAACTATAGGGCTATTGTTGGTTCCCTGTTGTATTTAACTGCAAGTAGACCAGATATAATGTTTGTCACATGCCTATGTGCTAGATTCCAGGTCAACCCCAAGGAATCTCATTTGATTCTTCTCAAGAGAATTTTGATATACCTGAAGGGTTGTCCAAATTTAGGACTATGGTACCCAGCTGAATCAGAATTTGAGTTAATTGGATACTCTGATTCTGACTATGTTGGTTGTAGAGTTGACAGGAAAAGTACCTCAGGAACTTGTCAGTTCCTGGGAGAGAGATTGGTCTCTTGGTTCTGTAAGAAGCAGGCTTCTGTCTCAACTTCAACTGCAGAGGCTGAATATATAGCAGCTGCTAGTTGTTGTTCACAGATCCTGTGGATTCAAACCCAGCTTTTGGATTATGGGTACACACACAAGAACACAAAAATCATGTGTGACAGTACCAGTGCTATCTCCATTGCACAAAATCCTGTGCACCACTCTAGAACCAAGCACATTGAGATTGGACACCATTTTCTGAGAGATTGTGTGGAAAAGAACAAGATCAGCCTTGAGTTCATATCCACTGACCTTCAGAGAGGTGATATTTTCACCAAGCCCTTAGATGAACAGAAGCATCTGTTCTTTTTGGTTCAACTAGGCATGATTAATGGAAAAGACTAAGTGTGACTTCTGCCTTTGTTGAAATCTGTTTGAAGATCGTCGAACGACGTTCGACGATAGTCGAACAGGTTGAGCCTATCGTCGACCTACAGGCGACGACAGCTTATTTGTTTGTGAAGACAGAAATAGTCGAACGATTGATCGACTACTCTGCTTCAAGAAAAGATCGTCGAACGACCGGTCGACCATCGTCTCCAGTATCTGTTAAAATAGATCGACGATTGCTGTTTTAATATAAAACCGATGGTCAACCTAGGTTAATAGATCGTTCTTTTTGTCGTCGATGGAGCTCGTCTTTTCGTATTCCGTCTTTCTGTTTGAGCTCTGCCTTGCGCTCTCTACCGTTTCGCTTTCATCATCTCTCTCATCTTCTCCAACCCAATCAATGGCGATTGCTCCAGCTCTTCTGTCAGTGATGAATTTCGACGTCGGCTTCAGCGTAGATTTTGACTCCTTCAGCGCCTTTGATTCTGAGATAGTAGAAATCCTCCAGCTCTGCAAGGAACAAGGACTGGAACGGCTAATGTCCACAAGGATCAAGATACACATCCCAGATATTAAAGAGTGGGACTTCACTTCGTCTTCTAGTGACGAATCTATGACTGGGACGATTGGCGGCGAAGAGGTAAGCTTGACTCCTGCCGTATTAACTGATATTTTCGGATTACTGAATGGTGAAGAGGAATATGAACAAGATACTCCAGAGTTTGGGAGGATGTTGATCGAATTAGGACATGCAGAAGGCATTCCTTCTAAATTCCTAAAGGTTAATTTTTCGTTAAGGATAAAGTTCTTGGCTGAATTAGTTGGAAAAGTGCTTCTGGGCAAGCACTCTGCTCATGATAACATCATCAGGCAACAGTTTGCCTTGATGTGTGCAATAGTAAATAAGAAACAGATAAATTGGGCAGGAATTATGTTTGACTTGATCAGAAAGAAGAATAGCAAGAAGGAAGTAACCCTGGGTAGGGTACTTGGGATATTTCTAAGAGAGAAATATCCCCAACTGTTGGTTACAGTCTCAACATCCATCACTGCTAGTAAGAAGATGGATCCAACATTATTTGTTAAGTGGAAAAGGAGTTTTCAGAAGCCTTCTCCAGTAGGGGTAGCTCCAGTTGTGTCTGAGAGCACAAGGACTGTTTCAGTCACTCCCTACCTACATGAAGCAGGCTCTTCCATTCTCTCCATTCCATCCACTTCTTCTGCATTACCATCCACTTCTACTGAAGTGCCATCCACATCTGCTTTACCATCTACTTCAATTGAAGTTCCATCTACTTCAATTGAAGTACCATCTACTGCCTCTCTTCTTCTTGATTTCTCCATAATTCTCCATGCATCACCACCAGCATCTTCACTTCCGTCTCATCTTGCTAGGATTTCTCATCCTAGTTTTGATTTTATTGGTTTCTGAGCTATCCACTCCTCCTCAGTCACCAATTCCTCATTCAGATCATATTGATCTTCATGCATCCACCCATCAATCACCAGTTCACACTTCATCTCATCAGGAGAACACCATCCCTGATGATCATCCATCTACTGTGATTCCTCCACCATCATTTGAAATCACACCAGCCTTCATTGCAACCATATTGGAGCTAATTACTCCTTCAATCAAAGTCATGATTGAAGAAACAATTGCCCCTCTCATTTCTTCCATCTCTACCTTGTCATCTTCCATCCTAGCCCTCTCAAAATCTGCTGAGCCATCTTCAGTTAGGGGCCTGACTTCAGTTTCTACTGAAATCAGGCAGGGGGAGATATACGAGGAAGATGCCTCAGTACTGCCCCTTGTTTCTATTCCAGTAGAGCCCCAAGCTGAGATTCAAGAAGTAACAGCAGTTCCAGTTGACATCACAACACCATCTGCAGTTCCAACACCAGTTCAGAAGCCTTCTGATATCATAATGGAAGCAGAATTTTCGTTCAAAGTATGCCTTGAAGAAGCTTCTACTCCCTTAGTTGCCCCAAGCTGAGATTCAAGAAGTAACAGCAGTTCCAGTTGACATCACAACACCATCTGCAGTTCTAGCACCAGTTCAGAAGCCTTCCGATATCATAATGGAAGCAGAATTTGCGTTCAAAGTATGCCTTGAAGAAGCTTCTACTCCCTTAGTTGCTCTTTTCCTAGAAGGAGTCATTACCTCCTTTCTAGATGACTTGTGGGAGTTAGGAAATTCTGAAGAGAATCATGAAGGTAATTCATTTACTCATTTCCTTGACATGTTAACTGACATGCTAGTCTGTGAATACCTAGAAGGGATGTTTCAATTTCATTTAGCAAATCTGTGTTCCTGATCCTGCAGATCTAGTGGAAGAAGTTCAAGCTGCTCCAGAACCTGCTCAACAACCAGTGCAAGAACCTGCTATTCAAGATCATGTTTCTTCTCCTCCAGCTCAGGTAGCTGTGAATGATGAACTGGTCCTCATGACAATTGCAGTTGAGAAAGAAAAAGTTTCAGATGTTCAAGAAGAAAAGTCTACAGTCTGAGATGACACCCCAGGACTAGATCTGGATACTCTTCTGGCACAGGATGCCTTAGAAGAAGAGAAAGAAAAAGCTGAATTAAAAGACAAAGAAAAAGCTGTGCAAGAGGCTTTTGATCCTTATGATCAACCTCTATTATCTCATTCTGAGGATGAGGATGACTCTGATGATTCAGAAGAGTCTAAGAAAAAGAAATCTGCTAAAAGGAAAAGGAAAGCTGCTGCTCCTCCTCCTAACCCTGACCATGATATTCCATATTATATCTTGAAAGGAATAGATCCCAAGTCCAAAGAATATCAGCACTGGATGGGATTTTCCAAGAATCAGCAAAAGCAAAGAAAGAAATCCAAAAGATATGATAGTCCAGCACCTAAATGGACCCCTAGAGGTCCTCCTCCTCCACCTCCCAGTGCAGGAGCTTCTGGTAATATGTCTGCAAATCCCTCAGCCCCGTCTGCTAGATTCACTCCATCTCAATCTCATCAAAGAAAAAGCAATCCAGGATATCAAAGCAGATCCCAATCTGGATATCAAAGGCAAGATGCTGATACAAGAGAGCAAGTAAAGGATGTAGTATATCAGAAGCCAACCTTTTCTCCTCCTCCTTCTCCCAAGAGAAGAGCATCACCTTCCAAAGAAACCAAAAGCATATCTTCCTCAAAGCCAGCTCAATAAAAGAAAACTGATTCAAAAGGTAAAAGAGTTATTTTCTCTGAAAAATCAAGTAAGAAATATGCTGAGTTTGCTCCTCCATCTTCCTTAGTTATTCAAGAAAATAGAGAACCAGCTGCAAGCATGTTAGAACTATCTACTAAATTTAAAGCTGTAAAACCTTTAGATTCAACTGGTGAAAATGAATATGAAAGTCAAGAGCTTAATCCTGATTTCAGGATGGCTAGATTTCTTGAACTAGTTGGATCAGCCCAGATCAGAAAAGCCAAAGCTGAAGGAAAAGATATTACAGGCTTAACTACTATGTCTAAATTCAGAAAGAAGGAGCTAGACAAATTCCAGGTTAGACCTGAGGTTTTTGATCCTTCAAAATATATGGAAAAGTACCCTGAAGCAGTAGTACCAAGAACAGGAGAATCTAGAATTATTGGAGAACAAGATTTAAAGATATCAAAGAAAGAAGCTTTAGATCCTTTCAGAAAAATTTCTTTTCTTCCTGGTTCCTCTGTATCTAAACCAGATTCTGATGCTTCTTAAGTTTCATTGATTGACAGTTGTTTATTTGTCTGTTTGATTGATGCTATTTGCTGCTTAGATATTTCTTTTCCTGAATTATATTTATTTCCAGTAGTTTGTTTTGTTTGTTTGTTATTGAGAGACATAACCCAAATAGGGGGAGATTGTTGGTACCCTAGTTTGGATTTGAGTTCTGTCTTCTCATTTAGTTTCTTGACCCGAGATTTATCTATGGTCAAAGGTTAGTTGTTTAGTTAGATTGCTCTAGTTGTAGAGTTGTCACTTATCCATATGAAAATTTGGTTAAGTTGTTTTGGTTCGACTATAGTCGAACGCCGCTCGACTATCGTCTATCGACTGGTCAACGATCATCTATCAGTTGGTCAACGTTTGTCTGTCAGCAGATCGTCTAACTCTGAGTTAGTTCAACTCTTGTTAGCTCGACGATCTATGGTATCTGCCTCGTCGATCGTCGAACCCCGCTCGACTTCTTTTGACCAGACAGATTTCTTGATAGTTCAACTATCTGCTTTGGATAGTTAAACTATCTGATAGCTCGACTATCTGTTTGATAGATCGACTATCTATTCTGTTTGATAGTTCGACTATCTGCTTGGATAGTTCAACTATCTGATAGCTCGACTATCTGTTTGATAGGTCGACTATCTGTTTTGCTTGATAGTTCGACTATCTGCTTGGATAGTTCAACTATCTGATAGCTCGACTATCTGTTTGATAGGTCGACTATCTGTTTTGCTTGATAGTTCGACTATCTATCTTGATAGGTCGACTATCTGTTCTGCTTGATAGTTCTACTATCTGTCTTGATAGGTCGACTATCTGTTCTGTTTGATAGTTCGACTATCTGCTTGGATAGTTCAACTATCTGATATCTCGACTATCTGTTTGATAGGTCGACTATCTATTTTGCTTGATAGTTCGACTATCTGCTTGGATAGTTCGACTATCTGATAGCTCGACTATCTGTTTGATAGGTCGACTATCTGTTTTGCTTGATAGTTCGACTATCTGTCTTGATAGGTCGACTATCTGATATCTCGACTATCTGTTCTGATAGTTCGACTATCTGCTGTGGTAGTTCGACTATCTGCTTTGATAGTTCGACTATCTGTGTCGTTCGACTATCTCTTCTGATAGGTCGACGATCTCTGTGCCTCGTTCGACGATCTCCGAGGATCGTTCGACGATCTTTTGTCTGCCTTTAGTAATTTTGTACTCCTTCTGTTCTATGATTTAATTCCTGTTTATTTAGCATATTTTATTAAAGATTATTTCATTGATTTTATGCATACATCTCAAGGCAATCTTTGGCTCATCCTTTGTACATAAGTCAAGCTTTATCTGACAAAGTTTTTTATCTTATTAGTTGAAATATCTTTTCTGCTTTATCTGTCATGCTGTCCTTTATAGCCGTTAGACTCAAAAGTCTTCTTTGGCCGTAAAGAGTTTAGTCTGATGTGACTTTCTTTAGTACTCCTTTTATCAGATTGGATATGCAGCTTCTTAGAAAGCTTTATCCCTTTATAACATGTCTGCCTGCAGGATATGTTTTGTTTTGTGCTATTTGCAGCCCAGATTGCAGATTTCAGAAGAAGACAAAATTCAAACAAAGATTAGAGCCGTTGCAAAGGCCAATATATAAAGTGCTTTCAAAAGACAACAATACACAGCAACATACAGAGAGATAACAAGTTGGCATAGAGATTGAAAACAAGAAAGATCTACAGCTCTCAGTCATTGTTACATTCAACTGAGAAGATCATCTCTCTTCAACATTCTTCTTCAACTCTGAGTCCATCCTGCTTACAGGAACATCTACTCAGTGCCTAGAAGAAGAAGAAGAAGAAGAAAGGAAGCTGATTAAAGAAGAACAACCTATTACAAATAAAGAGTCTTCTTAAAGCTTCTCCTTCAGAATTTCAAGACAGTTCTCTGTCTCAAATTCAGAAGAGTTCCTGCACCCTGAAGCAAGACTTCTTCCTGGATATTCTCTAAGCCAGGGGAGCCTTGATTCTTTAGAGCTTTCTAGCTCTGTGCAATCCACTAGCTTCTCTAATCTGTTTTAACAATAGAGAAGAAACTTTAACTCTCTCAACCTCCTGTATAAAGGGTTATTACTCCCTTCAAAAGTGAACCTTGGTGGCAGGGCACCTGATCAAAAACATGTGTTGGATTTTGAGCTCCTGATCAAAAGCTCAAAGGGTCTACTTGATCTACCTGAAGCAGATCAGTTGGTGGCAGGGTACCTGAACAAAAACTTGTAGTGGATTCCTATTAGGGTGGTAAAAGAGTGGACATACCTATTTAGAGGTAACTACTATAAACTTCTTGTATCATCTGTGTTGCTTCATTTAATTATTGCACTGTGACTGTGAGTAGAAATAACTTGGATTACTAGTTGCTGTGATAGGACCAAAGCTCAACTGTAATTACAGTTAGCTGTCTCTAGTGCACTTCACTTTGTGTTAGGCTATAGGGTTTCAAATATCTATAAACTCATTCCGCAAATTAACTCTAAGGGAGTTGAGTAGGGTGTCATAATTTTTGAATACTCTATTCACCCCCCCCCCCCTCTAGAGTTGTATCTATCCTCACTTTCACCAGGACTGCCCCCGGTATTCCGTGTGAAGGGCTCTCAAAGGGCACTAGGAACTATGATGGTAGCTGAAGCCCATCATTCCCTTTCGCAAGGCACTTACTTTTATTGGTTATTACCCATTACCTGATCCCATTCAAAATACTTTGGATCTAACCCTAGTGTGTTAAGCCTCTTCCTCTCCCACCGGGAAGGACGACCTTTCGTCAGTCCCGAGCAGCTCTTATGACTCGACAACCTACCAACCTAACCTCATCTTGGTTACTGAGGATGCATTCATATACATTTCCAAACCACTAACCCAATATCCAAATCCTCTAAGTTCATCCTGTAGCCTAATATGATTTCAGCTGTTTTACGAAACGCAGACCATCGTAAGCTATATGAGGTATATAAGGGGAGGTACTCCAAATTGTCTTTTAAATCTCCTATAAAATTTACTGGAGGTCTATCATGACATAATTAGCCTAAATCTAGAAATTTATAATTTTCCTAACTAATCTGATATTTATTTAATTTTCCCAAAAGATTGGCCATGGATAATTTTAAACATGAACTACATGATTTTCTCAAGTAATGGCCACCCAAAAAGTATGATCACTACATAAAAGCAAGGTATCATCAAATACTAATTTTCATGATTTTACAGAAAGTATTTAGCTTCTAATTAATTTATCCATTATAATCTCATTAATCCTATGTAAAGAAGGAAGTACTAAAATTACTCATCATAAAATTATAGAAAAATTACTGCATATTAATATGGTACAGAAAAGGTCATTGTGCAAAGATCATAATTTTACAGGCTTGCTAGACATTAAAATAGATTTAACTAAGTTTTCATTGGAAACAACACTTAATGAAGCAAGCCTTAGAATTAAACATCTAAAAATCCCATAAAAATTCATAGAGCTTTAAAACATAATTAAAAGGCCTCTTCCTAAAGTTCATCAATTTTCAGAAAGTCTTTTCTCCATAATAAATTTCTAAGCAAATAATACAAACTACTAAATTGTTAATGAAGTATCCAAAAAATGATCCTAAATTCATAATAAAATCTCCAGAGCTTGTATTAACCTTAAAAACTACTCTACCCAAATCTCATCACTGTTCAGTGAGTTTTAGTGACATTTTCTATCTCTACAAGTTTTGTGCCCTAAACTAGGGTTAGGGTTTTGAGAGACTTATTTACTTTAAAATCCATTTAGATTTCTACAAGAGGATTCTAGCTACCCTAGAATTCTATCTACCAAGTTTCAGATCATAACCAGGTCATTTGACCACTTGCTCTTCACAAACCACCAAGAACCATCCTTAGGATTTGACCTTGGGTCCTAGGGAAAATTTACCCCGATCCACCTCAAAATCCATGAGAGGGTGGTAGGAATCATGCCTAGTTTGTGGCAAAAATCTCAGCCTCTGTTGAGGTGATCTGGCCACTCCAATCTCAAAGTGCACTTTTGACCTAAAAACCCCTTAATAGGGCAAAGCTTAGGTTTGTCCATTTACAATCTAAAACATCTCCAAATGAGATGAAAACTTATACAGAGCCTTATGATGAATCTAGGGACCACTCACCAAAATTTGGGAGGGTTTGGAAGTCATTAAGCCATCTAATTAATTTACCCTAAGATTATTAAATTTTTATAAAACTATAGAAAACAATTCTCCAAAAATTCCCATTTTTGGATAGGACCATATCTAGGGTAGACTCCCTGCCCAAATTTCAGATCATTTGGTCAAGGGATGAAGAGTGGGCACACCTTTTAGTCTCTGCCTAACTCTAGGTATAGATCCCACCAAAAGAGGTGCCCTGGTCAAACCAGTTGACCAAATTGACCCAAATCAATTTTAAACTAAAATAGACCAATAGGGCTACAAATTACATGTTGACCATTTCTTCATATAGAGTCTCTAAGTAGTTTTCATAAATTAACTAAAGTGGCTGTTATTTTGTACAGAAAATTCATATAAAAGAAAAGAATTAAATAACAGCACTAATCTTGAAGCAGATCCAACAGTGCTGGGTCTTCTTCTTCCTCCAGCAAAGGGCTTAGATTAGCCCGACCTGGAGTGCATTCCAAACGCTGCCGTCGGCCATCCAGACTCCTCCCTGGCCGGCCACCGCCACCACCACCTCCGTTGAGGTGGTGGCCATTGCCGGGCGGCGGCGCGGCCGCCGAAGAGGCGGAATTCGGCGAACCCGAGCACTAAAATATTGTGGGAAAACTAGGAAGAGAAGCTCCCCCCCCCCCCCCCCCCCCCGCCAATCGGTCTCAGTTGAGCCCGATTCTTAATCCTAAAGAAGGCTAAGATCTACCCGTAGAGAGAGAGGAGGGGAGGACCTTGTTCGCGGGCTGGAGGCGTGCATATCAACGGAAAGCCATTTCTGATGGTGGTGCCGCTCGGCTTCTACAATAGCACGGTGGGAAGGATCAAAAATCTTCAGGTAAGGGCTTGGAAACATTACTTTTGGGCCTCTGATGGTGTTTAAAGGCTCGGTTAAGGAGGGGAGAGGCCAGAACTTCAATGGCCATTAATGCCATTGAAAGCTTGGCTCGGTCATGGAGGTATGGGGCTGAACCTAGCTCAATCCAGCCAAGTAACGGCTGGAAACTCCTCCTCTTACCTAGAGGAGTTGAGTCCAGCCATTAAAGAGGAGGGGAAAAGGCCACGGCATCAAGTGCCATTGATGGCCATGAGAGCAGGTTCTCGGCCATGGCCGAAACTATTCTGCATTTCAAAAACGACGGCCACATGGCCTATCTCCATTTGACCGGTCAGAATTGATTTAAATAAAGGCTTAACTAAGTCTTAATAAGAGAAAACGGCCCACTTCCTAGAAACGACCCGGTTCAACTGAACCAGCACCCAGCCAAAATCTGCCAGAAAAATTCTAAGTAAAATGGCATTGAGTGAGCTCTACTCACTCTACGCCATCCATGCTGATGCATTGAGTGAGCTCTGCTCACTCAATGCCATCCCGGATATGGCGTTGAGTGAGCTCTGCTCACTCAACGCCATCCAGAATGGCCCTCCCAGACTATGGCGTTGAGTGAGCTCAGCTCAATCAACGCCATCAATATTATGGCGTTGAGTGAGCTCAGCTCACTCAACGCCATCAATATTATGGCGTTGAGTGAGCTCTGCTCACTCAATGCCATCCAGCCTACTAAGGTTGTGTTGAGTGCAGCCTATGCACTCAACGCCGTCTAGTTTATGGCGTTGAGTGAGGTAAGCTCACTCAACGCCATCCAAACTACGGAGTTGAGTGAGCTCAGCTCACTCAACGCCATTCCAGGCCTCAGCAGACGGCGTTGAGTGCAGTCCGTGCACTCAACGCTGTCTAGTTTATGGCGTTGAGTGAGCTAAGCTCACTCAATGCCATCCATTCTACTTAAGATGGCGTTGAGTGCAGTCTGTGCACTCAACGTCGTCTAGCTTATGGAGTTGAGTGAGCTCTGCTCACTCAACGCCATCCAGCCTACTTAAGATGGTGTTGAGCGCAGTCTGTGCACTCAACGCCGTCTAGCTTATGGCGTTGAGTGAGCTAAGCTCACTCAATGCCATCCAGACGATGGCATTGAGTGAGCTCAACTAACTCAACGTCATTCCAGGGTCACGCGCGTGATGGATCGGTCACGGGTGTGCCAGGCCCATGTTGAAATTTCTGAGCTCGCCGATCGTCTTTCTGAGGTCGACGATCGTCGAAGGGGTCACTCCATAGGTCACGGGCGTGACGGGTCAGTCACCGGCGTGACTTACCCGTGACTCGAGATCTTAGTTGATAGACTTCAATTCTTGGGTTTCCTAGGGTTCTGTTATGACAAAACCACCTCTAGGGGTCTAGTTGGAAATGGGATGTTAAAAGCCCAGGGTTTAAGACCCATGTGCAGGTGGGGCCTTTGCAAGATTTTCATGTAACGGCGCTTGGGCCGGTAGGGACAATGTAGTTCCCTTTTGTTTGTGGCTTATTCCAGTGGGGAAACGGAAGTACCCAGTGCTTGATGGTGTGTTAGATGCATATGAGATAGGGTTCCTTGGGCAAAGCCCGGGTTTGCATACATGTTGCATAATAGGCCCATTTCACTCTGTTCTAAACATAGAAAATGTGTTTGTTGTAGGAGACATCCAAACCTGTTTTATAGCTTTATATATATATTTGCATTTGGTGTACGAAGTGCTAACTTGCAGGTTGGAGGGGTACCCTGGGGTCCGTTAGGGGCGGCCGTGAGGAGTTATGGTTGTTACGCAGTAGAGGTCAGCCTTTGCTGACCCACGTTACTTAAAATCTTTACAGGGCAAGGATCGCAAGCAGGAGCTAGTGCGTCGGGCGAAAAGCCCTAAGCCTCAAGAAGTGTTGCTGTACTTTTAGCTTGTTTCTTTTTTCTTGTCTTGTATGATCCATGTTTTGGACATTGTCCGGCTTGCACGCCGAGGTATCTTTGGAATGCTTTTGCACGTTCATGTTTGACCTTGTGGTCTTTATTTGATGGTCTCTTTTGTGCAAGTCCCTAAATCCATTTGATACTCCTGATAGTGGTGGATAACTTCTAGTGGTTTTACTTTGTTTCCGCTGTGTTTAGTTCTGATTTTTGAGTTTGGGTAGTAATATCATCTTATAATGCTGAAGCTGTGGCGTTTGTATGTTATGGGGCCCCGACCGGACCCATATCATACGGTCCTTACAGGGGAGGTGTTACAATTTGGTATTAGAGGGAGGTTAGTGTTCCAAGGAAAGGATTCGTGGTCGAAAGTCAAAATCGAGTCGCGTATAAGAAGTTATCCACATAAGAGTATCGCGGGACCATGAGTGTCCTTGTGTTTGAGACTTGCGATCAGAGACTTATTTGTATTTTTCTTTGCTTGTGTTAAGAGTGCAAGCAACGAGGTGGGAACGTCGAGGCCGGGAGAAGAGCTCTCGGTGAGTAGCGCTACTGCGCAAGGTCCGTTAGGCATGGGGGTAACTCTGGCCGACTTTTTCCGCATGCATGCAGAAGCGATGGTGGCGGCCTAAGATGCAGCGACAACACAAGTAGCAGCCCCCGTTGCTCAGGTAGCAACTCCTGCTACCCCGGATACGGCGACGGCCATGCCGGGCGGGGAAGCCAGGCGGGCAGAGCCGCTGGCCGAAAGGGTGATTGTCGGGCATGGTGACCGACAAATGAAGTATTTCCTGAGCTTCCACCCTCCAACCTTTAAGGGAGCCGGCATGCCAACAGATGCAGAGGATTGGTGGGCTCAGATTAAGGAGCTGTTGAGAGCGGCAGTGTAACGTCCCGATTCGCGCTAGGTCCCTTGTGCGTGTTTTTGGTGTCGGGAGAGCTGGTGTAGGCTCAAGGGGGTGCATGTGATCAGGTGCACACTTGCGGGAAATAAGAAAATAGGCTGAAAACTTGAGTTGAGCTTGACACGGGTAAGGACACGGGCGTGTCCCTACCCGTGTTCAGTGACGTTGAGTGACTATGGTGCTGAGGGATTCTGAAATGGCTTTGAGTGGTGTGTCCCGAGAAGGACACGGGTAGGGACACGGGCGTGTACCTACCCGTGTGCCATGGCTTTGAGTGAAATGGCGTTGAGTGGTTCATCCCGAAAAGAACACGGGTAGAGACACGGTCGTGTCTCTACCCATGTGCATCTAGCCAATAAGTGTCCCGTGAAGGACACGGGTAGGGACACAGGCGTGTCCTTACACGTGTGCTTCAAGCCCAGCTCGACGAGTTTCGTCCCGAGAAGGAAACGGGTGGAGACACGATCGTGTCTCTACCCGTGTGCATCTATCCAATAAGTGTCCCATGAAGGACACGGGTAGGGACACGGGCGTGTCCCTACCCGTGTGCTTCAAGCCCAGCTCGACGAATTTTGCCCCGAGAACCACACGGGTGTTGACACAGGAAGTGTCACTGCCGTGCCACCTAGACACGGGTACCGACACGGGCGTGTCAGTACCCGTGTAGGAACACGAAGCGGCGATCAAGCCGTTTCGCCAAAGCAGGACACGGGTAAGGACACGGCCGTGTCCCTACTCGTGTCACTTCTGTATAAAAGTGAAAATTGAAACCCTAACCTTTTCATCCTCTTCCCAAGCCCTATTTTATGGAGAGAAATTCCTGGAGCAAGAGGAACTTCTGGAGCAAGCTTTGGAGGAGGAGAATTGCCACCGCCGTCAAGGAGAAAGTGATGTCACGGTTGAGGATGATAAGATCCATGGTCGAGGATGGTATTACCGCTGGAAATGAGATGAGCTTCCTCCCCTCTCCCTTGGTGCTAGATCTGTAGATATCTAGGTGAGATGTTGACTCAAGAGAGTCTAGACATGGGAGATGGAGATTTCTTTAGGAAGGGCCTTGCTAGAACATGTGTTCTAAAGATTAGTCATCTTCAACCTTCCCTTCCTCAAATGATGGTGGGGGTGGCTCCGTGAAGAGGAATGGACTTGAGAGGGAGAATAAGGGTGGAGGAATTTTTGGTGGCTATTTGGGGAAAATCGTTTGAGGAGGAAGATGAACGGATGTCGTTCATTCTGCTTCAAGATGCGTGCAGAATCTGTATTCTGCACGCAGCGACCTTCTTCGCCATTTTCGGGCAAGAAATGGTCGAATCTGGGTTTTCAACTAAACACGAAAGTTGTAGCCACTGAGATTACCTTTCCAATGGGTGGTTACACACCTTTGGGTGAAGTCTTTAGCCACAGGAATTTCTGATCGAATTAAGGGCTGTAAACTATGCGCACCGAATTTGTATTATGTACGCTGCAGTCTTTGGAGCCGATTTCGTGTAGGTTAGAGCTTTATATGGGTTGCAAGCTGAACACGAAAGTTGTAGCCTATGGAAAGACCTTTCCATAGAGGGGTTACTCGCACTCACCGAATTCTTGTAGCCACGGTAATCCTCGGTTGAAGTGGCTGTCCAGAGTTATTTCTGCACTTAAATTGTTGGGTGATTATAACGTGAACTTGGATTTGGTGGAATTAATGTTGCAATCTACTGCGAGGTTTGGGTGAACTCTATTATGATAACCACCATAGTGATATGAATATTGAAGCTTTTTAATTTGAATTCGTAATATGGGTGATGACGCAAGCGTAAATTGAACGAAATGCCTCGACATAAATTGCTAGATCATTCATGCGCATTGTATATAGTCTATGTGGAAATCTTTTGGGGTGACATGTAGATGAATAAGTTATGGCCATATGTATGTTGTGTTGATAGAATGATATCTATTAGTCCAATGTTTAGAGTGTCGTCTCCCTACGGGTAGTATTATGGAAAGTTGTAAGTGCAGCGTTGGCCGTCATTAGTCGGAATGGGTTGAGATGAATAAAGTGGATGGTTGGGCTTGACCCTCGTGCTTTTCCGAGGTTCCTTCCATGCCACGGTGTTGTGGAATTGCATGTGGTGTGAGTCGACACGTGGTGTCGTAATCCCGAGTTAAGGATATTGTGGCAGGTCTACGGGCTCGCCTATCGTTCCACCGATGGGAGTTGACGGATAGACTTAGGGCGATTGGGCTTGCCCCTCGTGTTTTCTTCGTGCTCCCTTCCGTGCCAAGTGATTGGTTGGATTTGATCCTCGTGCTTTTCCGAGGATCCATCCGTCCCACATGGCCAGTTCGGGGCTAGGATCTTGGTGCACATCTACCCAGGTAAACCCGCTGGGTCGTAGTCCGCATGGGCTCCGCTGTTTTGTGTTCTTAGCGTTGAGGCGTATGGGGGCCTTAGTGAAGTAGTGTGAATACCCACTTAGTAGTAGAAATGTCTGTTCTACTGTCACCATATGGCCATGACGGTTGGCGCCTGAGAGGTTAGCTACCTGCTCGAAAAGTGGGAACTACTAGTCTGTGTCGACATAGCAACTACATGTGCGTGATCATGGGTGTGTCATTGCATTGCATACATAACATTGCAACTCATTACATACACAAGACCCTCATCATATAAGTTTTTATGGGCACTCTTATACGATGAGTTATTTATTGCTGAACGATCCTCAACTTATATGCTTGTATGGGCATCCATATAAGTTGAGTTACTTTTGTTGTAACTCTATATTCATATGATGTGATAGATGGTAGAACTGATAGAATCTCTTATACTCGTGTTGCCACTTGATTGTTTATACTCCTGTTTATTATTTGTTATAATATTGTACCTTGTCTATTTCTCCGCCCGGTACCGAGGAGTCTTCGGGGGAGCGGATGTGAAGCCACTTAGTATTTATGACTAACGGTTGCTACGTCTTCCTTTTTAGGAGGAAATCCCGCAGGTGGAGCAGTAGGTGATGGAGCCGGTCTGCCAGGCCAGGATGACAGGGCCTGAAGGGATAGTGTCATCGTTACCGTCTTTTACGGATGTGAGTGATGAGAGTTTTGTTGTAGTCCTTCGGGGCAATTTTGTTGTTATACTCTGATATTATAGAAGCATGTTTTAGCTTCTATTTTTCTATACATTTGGATATATAACTTGTGTGGATTGAATTCTTATATTCTTTTGGTTGGGTTGGCATGTTGTCTTGATATTGGTTGTAGCCGGCAGAATAGGCGACTTGGGGTACAGACAAACCCGCGTGTTGGTGCTACCCCAAGGAGGCTGTTCTAGGCATAAGACCCCTCTCGTGTCGTGTCTTGTGTTTCGGGAGGGGGGGGGGGTGGTCTTACAAATGGTATCAGTTTTCCATGATACTCAACTAAAGAAGTCATTCAATAATGGGCCACTCCCGTTCGACTAGTCAGTTTGGGGACAAACTGACTTAGCAGAAGCAGTGGTGTGCCCATATATAATTCACACTAAGTTTGTCCAACTCTGACCTTAAGATTAGACAACATGACCGTAAATTTGCATTCTACGTATAGATTACAGTGCATGTTGATCCATTGGGGGGCACTCCTGCCCCTCCCAAACCCACTCAGTTCCAACAGTCCGAGTTGGGGAAGACGCTCACCGCAATCTTGGATGCTTTCAGGGCACAACAACCTCTGGTGTTACAACAGGCCCCGGGCTCTAACTGTCTAAACGCCTTCCGGGCTTTCTCCCCTCCCACTTACCTTGGGACGAAGTTAGCCGTACGCACAGAAGAATGGCTTGACACAGTACAAGAGCTATTGGCTGGTATCCATTGTCCAGCCAACATGGCGGTGTCACTGGCAGTGTCCACCTTGGAGATACATGCTAAGAGGTGGTGGAAGTCACTCATGGGCTCCACCTTCCAAGGCCGAGTCTATACAGAGATAAGTTGGAGTGAATTATCTGATGTTTTTTTGGAGCACTTCATTCCTTCATCCGCTCGAGATGAACTTGAGGAGAGGTTTCTTCTACTGAAACAAGGATCAAAGACGGTTACGGAATACCAGCGAGAGTTCTAACATCTCGCAAGGTTCGCGGACTCATACGAGTTAGATGATAGAGGTTATGCCAAGCATTTCTATAAAGGGCTGCGAGATCCCCTAAGGAAGGCCCTTTTGTTTATAGCGGATGATAGCTTGGCGAAGATCATCGATATAGCAAAAAGATTGGAGCAGGACCACTTGGGTAGTAGTAAAAGACCTGCAGAGGGCGTTATAAAAGCTGGCCCGAGCAACAGAAGAAGATGGGACTTTAGAAGAAGAAGAGGATATCAAGGAGATGGAGGGCGCGTCCACCGAAACTATAGAGTGGAGCATCCGGGTCCGCAACTGCCCGCATTGCCTCCACCGCCACCGCCTTAACAATTCCAGCAACTTGAGAGGCGTCCTGGGCGGGTGTGTTTTGAATGCAACCAACCGGGTCACATTCGATGTTTCTGCCCGCAATTGTTTGGGAATGCCCCTCCCGCTCTCCCTCTGGCGGCCCCTCGAGGGCGGGGTTACATGCGTGGTCGAGGACGAGGGCCGCGAGGAGGTAATCCCGGCCCTGCTCGGGATCAAGTGTACGCGCTAGACATGGCGCAAGAATGGAATACTCAGAATGTTATTGCAGGTACGTGCAATAACCCTTCATGTTTTCAATATTAAACTTAAGTTGCTTACGACATTCTAGGCTAGCAATACATTTTGATTATTGGCACTTAGGCACCGTGAGGATTGGAGGAAAGACGGCTTATGCGCTGTTCGATACTGGTGCCTCACACTCCTTTGTGTCCGAGTATTTCATTAAGGACATGGGGGGTGTGCAGTACTTTGCTGGAATAGCCCGACTAGTGCGCCTTCCGGACGGTTCGGATATGGTTGCAACCGCTAAGTGCGAACTTGAGGTACTTATTGAGGGAAGGGCTTTCGATATGCCTGCCACTGTCTTGAAAATGCCAGAGTTCGACATCATTCTGGGCATGGCATGGTTGGACTGGCACTTTGCAAGGATCGACTGCGCGGAGAAGCGGATCTATTTGAGACATGGAGACTCCGATGTCATCTTCCAAGGTATTAACTTCGCACCTCGTCTGACGTTATCGTCCGTCCAAGTTGTAAAATCTCACATGAAGGAGATAGCATTGGATGTAAAAGACGTACGGGTAGTGCGGAACTTCCCCGAGGTATTTCCTGAGAAGTTACCAGGATTACCCCCTCATAGAGAGGTTGACTTCCAAATTAATTTGGTACCGGGTGCCAAGCCTATATCCAGGGCCCCTTACCGAATGGCCCCGAAAGAACTCGCGGAGTTTAGAGTTCAACTACAAGAACTGGTGGAGTCCGGATTTGTTCGCCCCAGTTCGTCACCATGGGGAGCCCCTATATTATTCGTGAAGAAGAAGGACGGAACCCTGCATCTGTGCATAGATTATCGGGAACTCAATCGGTTGACGGTGCAAAACACTTACCCGCTACCTCGGATCGACGAGTTGTTCGATCAACTAGTGGGAGCGCATTGGTTTTCTAAGCTGGACCTGCGCTCAGGGTATTACCAATTGAGAATACAAGAAGGGGACATCCAGAAAATAGCCTTCAGTTCAAGATATGGGTTGTACGAGTTCACTGTTATGCTGTTTGGGCTAACAAATGCCCCTTCGGCCTTCATGAGCCTGATGAACAAGGTGTTCGAGCCCTATTTGGACATCTTTGTCATTGTCTTCATCGACGACATCCTAGTCTACTCAAGGATGGAGGAGGAGCATGACGAGCACCTGACCTTGGTGTTGGAGAAATTGAAAGAGCACGCCTTGTACGCCAAATTTAGCAAATGTGAATTCTGGCTTAAGGAGGTTGCCTTCTTGGGTCATGTGATCAGTGGGGCTGGGCTAGCTATGGATCCGGCCAAAGTGCATGCCGTAAAGGAGTGGTCGCCTTTGAAGTCAGCGGCTGATGTGCAGAGCTTCCTTGGACTTGCCGGATACTACCGCAAGTTCATAAAAGGATTTTCCAAGATTGCCCTCCCGCTTACTTCTTTGACAAAGAAAGGAGTGTCATTTGAGTGGACACCCCAATGTGAAGCAGCGTTCCAAGAATTGAAGGATAGACTTACCTTATCCCCTATCGTCGTCCTTCTGTCTGAGAAGGAAGGATTCCAAGTTTACACAGACACATCATATCAAGGGATTGGTGTGGTATTGATGCAGCGCGGGCACGTGATTGCTTATGCTTCAAGACAATTGAAGAAGCACGAAATAAATTACCCGGTTCATGATTTGGAGCTAGGAGCAGTGGTGTTTGCCTTGAAGGTTTGGATGCATTATCTATATGGCGTCCACTACGAGATTTTCTCAGACCAAAAAAACTTGAAGTACGTCCATACTCAAAAGGAGTTGAACTTAAGACAACGGCGGTGGTTAGAGTTCCTATGCGACTATGAGTTCACCTTAAACTACCACCTCGGAAAAGCGAACTCGGTAGCCGATGCGTTGAGTAGAAAAATACAAGGCTCGAGCCCCGAGTCTCGGTTGATGAGTATGGAGCTGGCTCGGATGATTGAGGAGTTGGAGATTACTTTGATATTTACGGTCCCTTCGACGGAATATACGGAGTACTTGGCCAGCATGAGCATAGTTTGTGACATCCGGGACCGGATTCGTGTGGAGCAAGGAGTGGACGCGGATCTAGCCTCGGCAATCAAGTCAATCGAAGACGGGACTACCGATGAATACATCCTAAAAGACGGCCTCATTTATTTTCGCGGCCTTCTCTACATTCCCAAGGGCGGTAAAATCCGGGAGGATATCTTGAGAGAGGCACATTGCTCTCAGTATTCAGTGCACCCGGGAATTGCAAAGATGTACACCGGCCTACGAAAGACTATGTGTTGGCCGGGAATGAAGAAGGATGTCCGACACTTTGTTACACATTGTGAAGCCTGTCAAAGGGTGAAGGCGGAGTGCAGGAGTCCTGGTGGCCTGTTGCAGTCGTTGCCCATCCCTGAATGGAAGTTCGAGGATATTTTCATGGACTTTGTACATGGATTACCTCGCTCCCGCTCGGGGAATGATTCAGTGTGGGTGATTGTCGATCGACTGACCAAAGTAGCCTGGTTTATCCCTATGAAGAAGGAGGCTCACGTGGATGTCTTGGTACGCCTCTTTGTGGAGCAGTTTGTACGGTATCATAGCGTGCCTAAGACGATAGTCTCGGACCGTGATGGTCGCTTTACCTCCAAGGAGTGGAAGGCGGTACAGGCATATTTGGGCTCGCGCTTTACCTTCAGCACCGCGTTTCACCCTCAGACGGACGGGCAGTCTGAGCGGACCATCCGGACATTGGAAGATCTGTTGATATTATGTGTGTTGGATAGGGGAGAGCCGTGGGAAAGGCTCTTGCCATTGGTGGAATTCTCCAACAACAACACCCATCAAGCGAGCATCGGCATGGCGCCCCATGAGGCCCTTTATGGAAGAAGGTGTAGAACCCCTTTGTCTTGGGTGCAGGATGAAGACCCGAAGACTTTGGGAGTTGAATATATAGACGACACTGATGCGATGGTTAGACTGCAGGATCGTATGGTGGAGGCTCAATGTCGGCAGGCGAAGTATTATAATGCAAGGCATCGTATGGTGGAGTTTCAAGGGGGTGATAAGGTGTTTTTGAAAATCCGGCCGATGCATGGAGTGTCACGGGTGTGTGGAGTAAAGAAGCTCATCCTAAGGTATGTTGGGCCCTATGTCATTTTGGAAAGGATTGGCCCTTTGGCCTATCGGTTGGAGATACTACCGGAGCTGGAGAATCTCAACGAAGTGTTCCATGTGTCGTCGCTTCGGAAGGCGCTGTTGCGTCCCGATAAATACATCCCCACAACTGATGGTGCGGTGGCGTCTGATAGATCTGTGCGACTGGAGCTGGTGTGGATCGTAGACAACGAGATAAGAACCTTGCGCTGCAAAAGTGTTCCCTTAGTGAAGGTGCTATGGTCTAATCATGGGAAGGAGGAATTCACATGGGAGCCAATGGATTTGATGCAAAGACGCTATCCAGAGTTGTTTACTCCGAGGAAACTTTATTTAAAACCATATTCTATTTTTTGTATGCTTCATTCCCCATAGCCGTAGCCTGATTTCGGGGACGAAATCTTTTATTTTGTTTATAGGAATTGTAACGTCCCGATTCGCGCTAGGCCCCTTATGCATGTTTTTGGTGTCGGGAGAGCTGGTGTAAGCTCAAGGGGGTGCATGTGATCAAGTGTGCACTTGCGGGAAATAAGAAAATAGGCTGAAAATTTGAGTTGAGCTTGACACGGGTAAGGACACGGGTGTGTCCCTACCCGTGTTCAGTGGCGTTGAGTGACTATGGTGCTGAGGGATTCTGAAATGGCTTTGAGTGGTGTGTCCCGAGAAGGACACGGGTAGGGACACGGGCGTGTCCCTACCTGTGTGCCATGGCTTTGAGTGAAATGGCGTTGAGTGGTTCATCACGAGAAGGACACGGGTAGAGACACGGTCGTGTCTCTACCCGTGTGCATCTAGCCAATAATTGTCCCGTAAAGGACACGGGTAGGGACACAGGCGTGTCCCTACCCGTGTGCTTCAAGCCCAGCTCGACGAGTTTCGTCCCGAGAAGGACACAGGTAGAGACACGGCCTTGTCTATACCCGTATGCATCTAGACAATAAGTGTCCCATGAAGGACACGGGTAGGGACACGGGCATGTCCCTACCCGTGTGCTTCAAGCCCAGCTCGATGAATTTTGCCCCGAGAACCACACGGGTGTTGACACAAGAAGTGTCACGGCTGTATCACCTGGACACAGGTACCGACACGGGCGTGTCATTACCCGTGTAGGAACACGAAGCGGCGATCAAGCCGTTTCTCCAAAGCAGGACACGGGTAAGGACACGGTCGTGTACCTACCTATGTCACTTCTGTATAAATGTGAAACGCTAACCTTTTCATCCTCTTCCCAAGCCCAATTTTTTGGAGAGAAATTCCTGGAGCAAGAGGAACTTCTGGAGCAAGCTTTGGAGGAGGAGAAATGCCACCGCCGTCAAGGAGAAAGTGATGTCGCGGTTGAGGATGACAAGATCCATGGTCGAGTATGGTGTTACCGCTGGAAATGAGGTGAGCTTCCTACCCCCTCTCTTGGTGATAGATTTTGTAGATATATAGGTGAGATGTCGACTCAAGAGAGTCTAGACATGGGAGATGGAGATTTCTTTAGGAAGGGCCTTGCTAGAACATGTGTTCTAAAGATTAGTCATCTTCAACCTCCCCTTTCTCAAATGATGGTGGGGGTGGCTCCGTGAAGAGAAATGGCCTTGAGAGGAAGAATAAGGGTGGAGGAGTTTTTGGTGGTGATTTGGGGAAAATTGTTTGAGGAGGAAGATGAATGGATGCCATTCATTCCGCTTCAAGATGCGTGTAGAATCTGTGTTCTGCACACAGCGACCTTCTTGGCCGTATTCGGGCAAGAAATGGTCGAATCTAGGTTTTCGACTAAACACGAAAGTCGTAGCCACTGAGATTACCTTTCCAACGGGTGTTTACATGCCTTCGGGTGAAGTCTGTAGCCATGGGAATGTCTGATCGAATTAAGGGCTGTAAACTAAGCGCACCGAATTTGTATTCTGTACGCTGCAGTTTTTGGAGCCGATTTAGTGTAGGTTAGAGCCTGATATGGGTTGCAGGCTGAACACGAAAGTTGTAGCCTATGGAAATACCTTTTCATAGAGGGGTTACTCGCACTCACCGGATTCCTATAGCCACGGGAATCCTCGGTTGAAGTCGCTGTCAAGAGTTATTTCTGCACTTAAATTGCTGGGTGATTATAACGTGAACTTGGATTCGGTGGAATTAATGTTGCAATCTAATGCGAGGTTTGGGTGAACTCTCTTATGATAACCACCGTAGTGATATGAATATTGAAGCTTGTTAATTTGAATTCGTAATATGGGTGATGACGCAAGCGTAAATTGAATGAAATGCCTCGACATAAATTGCTAGATCATTCATGCGCATTGTATATAGTCTACGTGGAAATCTTTTGGGGTGACATGTAGATGAATAAGTTATGGCCATATATATGTTGTGTTGATAGAATGATATCTAGTAGTCCAATGCTTAGAGTGTCGTCTCCCTACGGGTAGCATTGTGGAAGGTTTTAAGTGCGGTGTTAGCCGTCACTAGTCGGAATGGGTTGAGATGAATAAAGTGGATGGATGGGCTTGACCCTCGTGCTTTCTTCGAGGTTCCTTCCATGCCACGGTGTTGTGGAAATGCATGTGGTGTGAGTCGACACACGGTGTCGTAATCCTGGGTTAAGGATAGTTTGGCAGGTCTACGGGCTCGCCTATCGTTCCACCGATGGGAGTTGACGGATAGACTTAGGGAGGTTGGGCTTGCCCCTCATGCTTTCTCCGAGGTCCTTTCCGTGCCAAGTGATTGGCTGGACTTGATCCTCGTGCTTTTCCGAGGATCCATCCGTCACACATGGCCAGTTCGGGGCTAGGATCATGGTGCACATCTACCCAGGTGAACCTGCTGGGCCGTAGTACGCATGGGCTCCGCTGTTTTGTGTTCTTAGCGTTGAGGCGTACGGGGGCCTAAGTGAAGTAGCGTGAATACCCACTTAATAGTAGAAATGCCCGTTCTACTGTCACCGTCTGGCCACGACGGTTGGCGCCTGAGAGGTTAGCTACCTGCTCGAAAAGTGGGAACTACTAGTCTGTGTCGACATAGGAACTGCATGTACGTGATCATGGGTGTGTCATTACATTGCATACATAACATTGCAACTCATTACATACATAAGAACCTCATCGTATAAGTTTATATGGACACTCCTATACGATGAGTTATTTATTACTTAACGATCCTCAACTTATATGCTTGTATGAGCATCCATATAAGTTGAGTTACTTTTGTTGTAACTCTATATTCATATGCTGTGATAGATGGTAGAACTGATAGAATCTATTATACTCGTGTTGCCACTTGCTTGTTTATACTCCTGTTTATTATTTTTTATAATATTGTACCTTGTCTATTTCTCCGCCCGGTGCCGACGAGTCGTCGAGGGAGCGGATGTGAAGCCACTTAGTATTTATGTCTAACGGTTGCTACGTCTTCCTTTTTAGGAGGAAATTTTGCAGGTGGAGCAGCAGGTGATGGAGCATGTCAGCCAGGCCAGGATGATAGGGCCTAAAGGGACGGTGTTATCGTTACCGTCTGTTACGGATGTGAGTGATGAGAGTTTTGTTGTAGTCCTTCGGGGCAATTTTGTTGTTATACTCTGATATTATAGAAGCATGTTTTAGCTTCTATTTTGCTATACATTTGGATATATAACTTATGTGGATTGACTTCTTATATTCTTTTGGTTGGGTTGGCATGTTGTCTTGATATTGGTTGTAGCCGTCAGAATAGACAACTTGGGGTACAGACTAACCCGCGTGTTGGTGCTACCCAAAGGCGGCTGTTCTGGGCATAAGACCCCTCTCGTGCCTTGTCTTGTGTCCCAGGAGGGGGGGTCTTGTAGACAGAGATGCTAGACGAGAAGAAAGCAGAATTTGTAGCCTTCATGTTGGAAGGAGATGCCAAGTTATGGTGGGTGAGCCATAGTGTCCGGCAGTTCCCAGGATGCATCCCGTACATAGATGAATTTGGGAATGCTTTTCTTAAAAAGTACATTCCGACGTTGACAAGGTTAGCCCTCTAGAGACAGTTTCTGCACTTGGCGCAGCGAGACAAGACCGTGGACGAGTATATTCAAGAATTCACTCGTTTGGGTTGTTATGCCGGAACGACCATGACGGATGATGAGGAGAGAGACAATCTCTTCTACCAAAGATTGAGGGAGAATCTGAGACAACCCCTCATATTTATTAAACGCGTCGGTTTCAACGAATTGGTTGAGGCGACCAGGATTTTGGAAAGTTATATGGAGCGAACCCAGTGCCGCAAGGGTTTCACACCCAAGCAAGGGGAAGGGAAGCCTTCTCAGTCCCACGGGAAGTCGGAAGGGGGCAGATGGAAGAAGAAGCCTCACCCATACAAATCTGGTGAAAAAAGTAACTGGACGTCCGAAGGGTCTCGCTCTAAGGGACCTCTGACGTGCTATAATTGTGGCAAGGCAGGGAATATATCAAGATTTTGTACTCAAGGTGGCACTGAGCAAGAACCAAGACAGGAGCAGACTGTGCGCCCTGGCCCCAGTGCCGTAGAGAAAGGGAAGATGGCGAAGTCGAGCGCTTCTCGGTTTCAATCGGTGCAGCCAAGGGCCTATAACCTTGGGAAACAGGAAGCGATCCGTCAACTCGATGTGGCGACAGGTATGAGAGTTTAACTTCCACCTTGGGTTTTCATGAATTCAAGTTGTTTATGTTTGTTGCATGTGTTTAGGCTTTGTGATAGTTTCTGGGTACCCCGCTAGGGTACTGTTTGATATGGGAGCGTCGCACTCCTTCCTTGCGGAAAGCTTTATCCGGAGGATTGGAGTTGAGTCTTTCTCAACGGACGCAGAATTGAAAGTGCGCATGCCCAATGGGTCATCTATGACTACCAGGGCTAAAGGATGTATATGTTGGAGTCTAGATGGAGTCAACTTTATGTTGATGGCGGCAGTCTTACCGTTGGCCGAGTTTGACATAATATTGGGGATGGACTGGCTAGCAGAGCAGCGTGCCAGTATCGACTACATGTCCAAGGTGGTAACCTTAAGGGGCGAAGGGCAAGCAGAAGTTAAGTTTGAGGGTCTTTACGGAGTGGCCTATTCCCTAGTTTCGGCCATGCAGTTAGCACGGGCGGTTAACCAAGGAGGTGTAGCCCTAGTAGCACTGTTGGAGGTTAGCCTTTCTAGGTTATCTCTTGGAGAAGTACCCGTAGTGGCAGAGTTCGAAGACGTGTTTCCTGAGGAGCTTCCGGGAGCACCTCCTCGGTGGGAGATTGATTTCTCTATCGAGCTAGTGTCATAGGCTAGGCCGGTGTCATGTCCTCCCTTTAAGATGGCACCAAAGGAGTTGGCCGAGCTTAAAGTTCAGTTGCAGGAGCTTTTTGAGCAGGGGTATATCAGACCCAGTTCTTCACCGTGGAGAGCGCCGGTGTAATTCGTGAAAAAGAAAGACTGTAGCATGCGGTTGTGCATAGACTACCGAGAGTTGAACAAACTTACTATTAAGAATAAGTATCTGATTCCTCGGATAGATGATTTATTCGACCAGTTGGTGGGATCGGTGGTATATTCCAAGTTAGACTTTAAGTCAGGATACTATCAGTTACGAATTCGAGATGAAGACATACCCAAGACTGCGTTTGGCACGAGGTATGGTCACTTTGAATTTTCAGTGATGCCATTCGGGCTGACGAACGCACCATCTGTATTCATGGACTTGATGAACTGAGTTTTTCGCAAATATTTGGACTCATTTGTAGTCGTATTTATTGATGACATCCTTGTTTATTCCAAGTCGTAAGAAGAGCACGAGACTCACTTGAGATTAGTGTTGCAAGTGTTGAGAGAGAACCAGCTTTATGCGAAGTTCTCCAAGTGCGAATTCTGGTTATTAAAAGTGGCGTTTTTGGGCCATGTGATTAGTGGAGATGGGGTGGCAGTAGATCCAACGAAAGTGGAAGCCATCAGAGATTGACCAGTATTGAGGACCGTGGCGGAAGTCCGGAGCTTTCTTGGACTTGTCGGGTACTATCGAAGGTTTGTGGAAAACTTTTTGCGGATAGCTCTACCCCTCACCTCACTATTTCGTAAGGATCAGAAGTTTGTTTTGACACAAGAGTGTAGTCAGGCGTTTGATACCCTGAAGGAAAGGCTGATGACAGCTCCAATCCTAAGTCTGCCAAAAGGGACTGGAGGATTTTAAATTTTCAGCGACGCGTCTGGATGTGGTTTAGGGTGCGTATTACTGCAACATGACAGCGTGATCGCCTTTGGGTCGAGGCAGTTGAAGCCTCACTAGAGAAACTACCCCATCCATGATTTAGAATTGGCGGCGGTAATTTTTGCGCTGAAATTGTGGCGGCACTACGTTTATGGTGCGAAGGTGGAGATCTATATGGATCACAAAAGTCTGAAGTATCTCCTAGATCAAAAGGACTTAAATATATGGCAACGCAGGTGGGTTGAGTTCCTTGGGGACTACAATGTGGCGATTCAGTACACGCCAGGCAAAGCCAATATGGTGGCCGATGCCTTGAGTAGAAAATACTCTGGGCAAGGGAATTGGATTGAAGCTCATGATGAGCGGTTGAGGCGGGACTGGGAGTCCCTCGGCATGGAGTGTGTGGCCAGAGGCGAGTCTAATGTGGCTCGGTTGAACTGGATTGAAATGCAGAACGATTTGTGCGATCAAATTTGGGAAGCGACCCGTTTGGATGCGGAGTTCCAACCGTACGTGGAGAAAGCTCTAAAGGGCGAGGGCAGCGCTTGGGAGATGATTGATGGGATTCTTAGGAAGGGCGGGAGGATTTGTGTACCGCAGTTCGGCAAGCTCCGTGTTGGGTACATTGGAAAATGTGTACCTGATTTGGAGAAGCCTCACTTAGTTCAATGATATACATCAAGGTGTATTTGATGTTATTTTGAGTTTATATGTGCAGGATAAGTATTGGCTAAAAAGCAGAAAAAGTTTCTAAGTCCATGTGTCGACACTTAAGGAAGTCTGTATCGACACTTAGAAAAGTTGTGTCGACACACAGAATTTTGTAGTCGACATCAACTGTGTCGACACCGGGAGGCAGTGTCGACATACAGAAATAGTTAGTCGACATCAACTGTGTCGACACCGGGAGGACTGGTCGACACACAGAATAGTTAGTCGACATCAACTGTGTCAAAACCAGAAGGCAGTGTCGACACAAAGAAGCAGAGTCGACATCAACTGTGTCGACACCTGGAGGCAGTGTCGACACACAAATTCTGAGACTAAATCAACTGTGTCGACACACAGGACTTGTGTCGACACACAGCAGAGTTTCAACATAGTTGATTGCTATGGAGTGGAGAAGTGATTGTGTCGACACAAATAATCAGTGTCGACACATTCTCAAGATGCAGTGTCAAGAAGCTGTGTCGACATCAAGACAGCTATGTCGACACCACCAAAGTCTGTGTCGACACTTAAGTCACTTGTGTCGACATATATTGACAGATTGTCTTGACACTTAATGACAGTCAGTCTCGATGCTTTGCCGACAGAGACAAAGGCTCAAGAACTATTTGAGGACTTGACAGTTGTGAGTTACAATAGGTTTACTGAAGCTGTCAGACTTGTCAGAAGTTTGTTAGGAACCGGATCAGCCGGTTACCATGGATGAAGTCTATATATATAAGTGGATTCAGAAGGACAACAAGAGAATAATACAACAATTGACACACAGCTACCACAACTATTGTGAGATTAATCTCTGATCAAGAAAGTGCAATTCACAGGAGAAGATCTTCGTGAGAAGATCTAAGAAGACATTTTGGAGTGATTATCCACTCAGATTTTGTCTAAGGGGAATTCATTAAGAATTCAGAAGTAACTTCAGAAGGTTTGGGGAGAGAGAGCTCCAGCTATTTTGAGGTCAAGAAGGAGACAATCACAAGTCTCTCAAGAAGTAGATCCTGAACTAGTCTACTAAGTAGATCCAGATCCATATCTGGATTCCAAGAAGGAAGCTGCCAGTCAGTCAACTTCAAAGGAGATCAACCCTACTAAGTTCAGATTCAAGAAGCTTTGAAGAAAGCTAAGAACAGGTTGATTTTAGCCATCAGTTTCATCAAGAAGCTGATCAAGAATTCTCTTATCCTTTCTCTCTCAACAAGGGTAAGAATCCATCAAAATTACTTATCAAATTCTGTAGGATCTTTTTAAAGATCTGAGTTGTAAGCCTATGTTATAAAGGCTGAGTGTAGGAGATTTAGATCTCTGAGTGGTAAGGCTGTTTGAGCCTGAGTGTAGGAGAATCAGTTCTCTGAGTTGTAGGCCTTCTGGCAAGGCTGAGGTAGGGGTGTTAGCCTGAGTTGTAGGAACCTTATAGGGTTCTGAGTTGTAGGAACCTTTCAGGGTTCTGAGCTGTAAGATCTGTGAATCTGAGAAGAAGGAATAAGTTAGGCTGAATCTAGCACACTGCTAGATAGGTGAAGGGGGAAAGTGGATGTACCCAGACCTTGGGGAACCACTATAAACCTGTGTGCAATCTGTGATGTGTGTATGTTTGTGATTTTTGTGTTGTGATTGCTGTAGATTACTTAGATTCTATTTTAAGATCTGAAAAATATTCTGGCTTAGTTTAAAACAAGGAAAAGAACCTATTCACCCCCCTAGGTGTTTGGGTTATCTTGAAATTAATTCTATCACTCCGTGAGGTGTTGATGTTTGAGGCCCACTTCACAAAGTACTCCATTCACTCGGGCAGTACAAAGATGTACTCGGATATGAAGAATTCCTATTGGTGGCCTGGTCTGAAGCGAGACGTAGCGTTGTATGTGAGTCGGTGCCAAACTTGTGCCTTGGTGAAGGCCGAGTGTCAGAAGCCGGGTGGGTTTTTGAAGCCTCTTCCTATCCCAGAGTGAAAATTCGATGACATCTCCATGGATTCTGTGCACGGGTTACCTAGATCGCAGCAGGATAACGACGCTATTTGGGTGATCGAGGATCGCTTGACCAAAGTGGCACACTTCATCCCAAATCGGAAGGAGGACAGCGTGGAGAAGTTGGTGGAATTGTACGTTCGCAACATTGTGCAACTGCATGGGATTTTGAAGAGCATAATTCGTGACCGCGATGGACGTTTCACGTCTAAGGATTGGAGGTTGGTGCAGAAAAGCCTGGGCACGAAGCTCAAGTTCAGTACGGCCTTCCATCCTCAAACTGATGGGAAGACCAAGAGAACGAACTGTACTATGAAGGATATGCTGAGGATGTGTACTCTTGACTTCAGCAAGAAATGGGAGGATCATCTCTTCATGGTAGAGTTCGCATATAACAATAGTTACAAAGCAAGTATAAAGATGGCGCCATACGAAGCTTTGTATAGGAGGCAGTGTCGAACACCGATGTCTTGGACAGAGGCAGGAGACACCAAGCTCTTGGGAAAAGAAGTTGTAGCTGACGCTTGTGAGTTGGTGCGAACCATTCAAGAGTGCATGAAGGTGGCTCAAGATCGGCAAGCTAAATATTTTAATGCTCGCCACAGGAATGTGGAGTTCGTGGTAGGCTACTGGGTTTATCTAAAGATCAAGTCATTCAAAGGCGTTTCGCGGATTCGCCGACTCAAGAAGTTGAGTCAAAGGTTTTTGGGACCCTTTGAGGTTATAGAACGGGTGGGATAAGCAGCATATCGGTTGGCGTTGTCCAGTGAGCTTAGTGGATTACATGATGTCTTCCATGTCTCCGTCTTGAGGAAGGCCTTAGTGGAGGCTAGTGTGGTGATCGAATCGGCATCAGTGCCGATAGAAGAGGACTTGAGAACGTGAGTTCATCCAGTTGGTATAAAAGACTCGGAAGTTCGGCAGTTGCAGAACAAAGAAGTCAAGCTCGTGAAGGTGTGTTGGGATAACTGCGGGCGTGACGAGTTCTCTTGGGAGCGTGATCAAGCAATGCGCGAGGACTATCCCGGGTTATTTTTGTAAGGCTTGTTTAAAACATTAGCCGATGTGTGGCAACAATGTTTTATTAGTTGCAATTATTGTTATTATTTCTTTCTTGTTGTCTCTCTTGATGAGGATTAATTTCGGGGACGAAATTCTTGTAAGGGGGGAGGAGTTGTAACACCCTAGTTTGCAGACCTAGAGTCGCTAGAAACTAACGCTCGGCGATAGGGGTGCCACGAGTGATGGGTGGCCATTTTCGGCTGTTGTTTAAAGCGCACGATCACTGGATCTAGTGCGCACGACCACTAGCCGTGCGCCGCTGCTCGTGCGCACTTTATCCCGGTTAGCCAAGTTCTGGTTGGGTAAACGCACGATCTTTGGTCAGAGTGTGCACGACCACTGGTCGTGCGCCGCTGCTCGTGTGCGTTTATCCCTTTCTTTCTGGAGTTCTGCTAGAGGTAATCGCACGACCATGGGATCTATTGCGCACGACCACTGGTCGTGCGCCACTGATCGTGCGGTCGGGACGATTCCATCAATTTTGCTTCGTGGTCGTCTGATGCTTCTCCAAATTAGATCCAAAGGCTAAGATCTTCCGCCCAAACGATCTTATTAGGGCTGAGAGGGTTTTTCCTCTCATTATTCTCTTCTTTAGGGTTGAGAGAGGGGTTGGAAAGGAAGATAAGGAAAGAGGAAGGAGAGAGCTTCTTCCACCATTGATGGAGCTTCGGAGTTCCGATCGCCGTTCCGAGACCAGATCCGTGGAGAGGGCGTGGAGGCGCTCGTGTCAAGCCGTTCAAAGCAAAGCTTCCATGGCTAGGAAGAGGAGTCATAAGGTAACGACACTTCTCCTCTTGGTTTTAGGATGCACGTTTAGCATCTTCTCTTATTCTCATTTCTTTTGGGCTCCAGATCTCTCAAATGAGAGGGGTTTGGGTTGCTATGGTTCAAGATGAACATCCGGGTCGATTGTGTTCGTCCCCGGCATGATTTTGCATTAGAGATCCGCTCTGTTAGTGGATTAGGCATTGTGGGTGAAGCCGAAGTCGTGACCGTTAGTCCGACTCGATGATGTTGCATAGCGAGCTTTGAGGATTCGGTAGAAATCCATTACGGCTAGATGTCGTTATGATTTATGCATTTTTTCCCTTTTCTTGAGTGAGTACTCGTAGCCGGAACCGGGCAAGGTTAGCTCCGCTTCGGCGGTAGATGGTTTCCATGGTGCGCAGGAACGTTGCGGTACGAATGATGGATTAGGGTGGGGAATTATGGTTGTGATGTGCTAAGGCGTGGCTACGTCTCCGTGGTCGGCTGGCTATCCCGTGACGTGCATGTCACTTGGGAAAAGTGTCCCGGCGAGACTAGTCCCCTTCTATGAGACTGACGAGAACGCCGAGCGTAGGGCAAGCTTGGGCAATGAAGCCATGAGCGGGTGGGGTCCAGCAAGGGTTCTTAGAATCGGTTGTGTGTGATACGGAATCCTGATGTGAGAAGTCAAAATTTACAGGCAAGCCCGGGTTTTAAGACCCATGTGCGGGTGGGGCCTTTACAAGATTTCCGTGTAACGGCGCTTGGGCCGGTAGGGACAATGTAGTTCCCTTTTGTTTGCGGCTTATGCCAATGGGGAAACGGAAGTACCCAATGCTTGATGATGTGTTAGATGCATACGAGATAGGGTTCCTTGGGCGAAGCCCGGGTTTGCATACATGTTGCATAATAGGCCCCTTTCACTCTATTCTAAACATAGAAAACGTGTTTGTTGTATGAGACATCCAAACCTGTTTTATAGCTTTATATATATATATATATTTGCATTTGGTGTACGAAGTACTGATTTGTAGGTTGGAGGGGTACCCCGGGGTCCGTTAGGGTCGGCCGAGAGGAGATGTGTTGGTTACACAGTAGAGATCAGCCTTTGCTGACCCACATTACTTAAAATTTTTACAGGGCAAGGATCGCAAGCAGGAGCTAGTGCGTCGGGCGAAAATCCCTAAGCCTCATGAAGTGTTGCTGTACTTTTAGCTTGTTTCCTTTTTCTTGTCTTGTATGATCCATGTTTTGGACATTATCCGGCTTGCACGCCGAGATAGCTTAGGAGTGCTTTTGCACGTTCATGTTTGACCTTGTGGTCTTTATTTGATGGACTCTTTTGTGTAAGGCCCTAAGGCCATTTGATACTCCTGATAGTGGTGGATAACTTCTAGTGGTTTTGCTTTGTTTCCGCTGTGTTTAGTTCTGAGATTTGAGTTTGGGTAGTAATATCATCTTATAATGCTGAAGCTGCGACGTCTGTATGTTGGGGCCCCGGCCGGACCCATATCATACGGTCCTTACAGGGGAGGTGTTACAGTTGAGATGGTGAAGAATGGAATGGAAAGGCATACGGTAGATACATGCACACATATCAAGAGATGTACTATGGGTTTGCCCTATGCACATGAGTTGAGGTCTATTGTTGCTAAATCAAGAGCAATTCCATTATGACTTGTACATGGACATTGGAAACAATTATCCTTGCGCATTGGAGAGGAGAAAGTTGATATAGAAGGGTCGAATGACATAAATAATGAAATAGGAGCAATCATTTGGAAGTTTACTCATGCAAATGACATACAAAAGAAGGAGTTAAAACGGAAGTTGCGCGAGATCATTGATCCAACCACAAGCCGAACAATTGAGCCTTTAGTTAAAGTGCATTTAAAAGGTAGGTCTAAAGGAAGTTATAAGAAATTTAGAGATAACTCTAAATACACAAAGCGTGATCCATCTCATTTTGAGTACGTCTTGATGGAGGAGAAGGAAAAAATGAAGGTTCGTCTAAAGTTGAATGCACGCAAGCGTACAATTTATAACAATGTTAATCCCATGCTTATTAATAAATTTTTGGATGACGTTTATGAGCAAATACTTTCTTATTTATCACATCACATTATGGAGGCTATTGATGTACTTGGCGATGAGCATTGCGGTTATAGAGTCATTGACCAAGCAATAGGAATTGAGGGTGGTTGGGCACAAGTCCGATTCGATCTCCATGAAGAACTTGAATCAAAATTGACATTGAATGATATCACGTTCGGAAAACTAAGAAGGGAAGAATTATTATATTCACTTAAATGCAATACAACTCCAGCGAGTTTGGACAAATGGATGTCGATGCCGGATATGAGGCTCATTATCGCTTCGTGCTACAATATAGTATTAGTCTGACTATCTAAAGTTTAATCATTCACCTTTCTTCTGTTACAATCACCTCCACTGGAAGAACAAAAAATTGTTTTCATTGGATTTATCGATGGTAATCATTTCATTGAACTTCACATGCGTGATGGATGTTTGTTACCGTTGATTTACCCTCTTTGGAGAAGGTATTGTGGAGAAATAGCACAAACATGAGAAACTTTATTTGCATCAATGATTAGAGTGGCGGAGAAGAATATTGGACATTCACCTTCATTGATAAATTTGGATGACTCTTCTTCCAAAGGTATAACATATTAAATTCATTTTGACTAAGCAATGTTTCTCGTGATATTTTATGGTTATAACAAATTCCATTAATTCTTAACAGTATAATGCAAGCTATTGCTAGACTTTTGCAAATTTCAATATCAAGTTCGATGTTTCAATGTTTTGCAAATACCAGTATCAAGGTCGGCGTTTCAATATTTTGTAAATATCAATATCAAGGTATGGACACTCATATAAATAAATTTATATTTTAATTTGATGAGTATACATATGTTCATTTGTATGATTGCAGGATTATTGGTTAAAAATCAAGTTTGAGGCGCAAACAAAGCAGGAGTTTGGGACATATAAGAGCATAATTTTTGTATTTTCCATTTTCTATCTAGTATGATTTTGTGGTGATTTTAATGGATATGTTGTTGGGTTTAGCTATGAGACAACTTTAATATGTTTAGCTATACAATTTTTGGTGTAATAGGACAGGTATGTGCAATAGCAGGAAATTAATCGATCATCTTATGAAGGTAATTCATCGAGATAAAGTTTCAATGAAATGATATGTGAAATAGCAGCTATATAGGTTAAAGGAATTCCACCATTGTCAAGATATATCCACATATGTAGTTTTGCTTCTCATATTTGATTTGCAAAAAAAATTTAGTGAATGCGGGGCGCGGATAAAATTTTCAAAAAATTTGGGGTGCGATTAATAATGGGGTGCAACAATCCAAATATCGGGGTGCGATTATATTTTCGGGTTGTGGTTAACAATGGAGTGCGGATAGCCAACACCGGGTTGCGGTTAACAATCGCCAAAAAAATGCTCAGCCAGTTATCAGCAGTTAGATCGAGTGAGGGGTGAACTGCACATAACAAAAGTCCCGATTTTCAAAAATCCGGAACTCCATTTCTCCTGATCCCTCGCCCGTCTGTACAGGCTTCTTCAACGTCGTTGACGGCCTGCCCAGCGGCCACCGGCAGGTTCGCCGGACCCCGGCGAACCCGCCGGGGATTATCCAGCGACGAGCGAGTAGGGCAACCCCCGGTGGGTTCGCCGGGGTCCGGCGAACATGTCGGTGATCACCGAGCAGGCCGCCGACACCGTTGAAGAAGCCTGTACTAGCGGGCGGGGATCGGGAAAAATGGAGTTCCTGCTTTTCAAAGATTTTTTTATTATTGTAAAACAATTAATAATAAATATATTACATATAATATATTTAATTTTAATTATTTAAAAACTAATAATTAAAAAATATGTGTTTAATAAAAAAATTATTTAACAAAAAATATAAATACAATATTTTAAATATAAAATAATATAAAATTTACAGGATTAAAAAAAATGCCGAAGCCCACCGATCACAGGCCATGTTTATCGCGTGGGGCACAGGAGCACTCGTGTGTGTACTATTTTATAAAGGAAAAGTGTTATTGCCAATTGTACACCTCATTTTTAAAATTAATTCCAAATGTTTTTTGATACTAAATTCATTTTTTAAAAAACTAAGGCATTCCGGCAATTTATTATTTCCCCCACAATTTTGGCTTAATTTTCGCATCTCATTTCCCGTCCATTTCTTATCAATCCCTGTGCAAACTTTTCCACGCCTCAAACTCCCCTCCCCAGCTCCTCCATAGTGACACTTTAGGCGACATCCTCCATCAGCCTTCGTTCCTACAATCGGCGAAAACAACCAGCAAGCCCCGTCTTTGACAGACCACACTCACGTCTTCACCTTCATGCGAGATCCTCACACTCGCGAAGCTGTCTAGGTAATCATGCAAACCCTAATGTGTTTCTTCAAGTTTCCCCAATCATCTCAAGCTTCACTTCTCCGCTCCACCTTCCAGATCTACTATACGCCAGCAAAAATCTCATTGAATCAACCGAATGTTGTTATTGCGGAAATGGGGGAAACGACCTCCCGCAGTAACGGGGGCAATGGCCGCCCGCGGCAAAGGGGCAACGACCGCTCGTGACAACGGGGGAACGACCGCAAGGCATAGTGGCGACCGACCTTGTGGTCGGCCACTGGCCTCCGCGTCTGATAGGCCGCGTCCGTGTGGGAAAGAGGCAGGCTGCATTGCGTCTGGCTAAGGGGCTCCGCGACCGCGGGGTTACGGCCACAAGGAGAGGAGGTGGCTGGTGGCGGGCTCCACGGCTGCAGGGGCTTGGCCGCGAGGGAAGACAACGGTTGGCCTTGTAGATGGCCACATGCTTTCGTGTCCGCGGGTGAGTGGCCTCGCTGCAAGGCGGTGAAAGACCTTACAGTTGGTTGTGCGCCTCAGAAGCCGCGAGGTTGCCGCGCCGGCCGGCCGTGTGGCTGGTCGTGGACTTGTCGCCATGAGGCACATCGACAGTTGCAACTGAGGGACCGCGTGCGCAGATACCGCTTGGATCGAGTGCGAGGTGGTTTTTCATAACCCCTGCTAATTTAATGAGGATCATGAAATTCCGGCTAATTGCAGCCCGGAATTCCTATAAATTATGGGTGGCTTATCATTTGTTGGTGCCAAAAATTTACCATGTTAATGATCCACAAACTTGAGGGATGAGGGAGGTAACTGTCGAGTAGCCACTTAATTTTAGTCATGAGTGAGATGGCAAGAGCCCGATAAGAGATGGTCGCACAATCCACTACTCAGGTCATCAGGTCGCACAGGTCGTCAGGCCGCACAAGTTGTCAGGCTGCACATGCCACTGCTCAGGTCGTCAGGACACACAGATCGCTTCTCAGGTCGCCAGACAACACAGGTCGCTTCTCAGGTCACACAGATCGATACTCAGGTCGTATAGGCCGCTTCTCAGGCCATCTAGATCACACACTCAGGTTGTACAAGTCGCTTCTCAGGTCGTTTAGATGCAGTTCTGATGAAAAGGGATCAGATGCCTCCAGTATGAATAATTTGGCTATTTCTTGCCGCAGTTTTGGTCCCCTCGACTATTGTGTCCCTTGGAGAGGTATGGGGGACTATTTATAGGCCCGGGGCATGAATATTCCCTAGATGAAGGGATATTCATAGAAACACTGCTACTAGGTGGTCTGGGCGAACTGAGAGAGGCAGACCACACCTGTAAAGCTCTTAGGCGATCTAGGCAAACTTAAAGAGGCAGACCGCACCTGCAAAGCTCCCAGGAAGTCTGGGTGAATTGGGAGAGGCAAACTGCACATACAGAGCTCCTATGCGGTCTGGGCGAACTGAAAGAGGCAAATAACACCTACAGAGCTCCAAGACGATCTAGTTTGAGAGAGGCAGACCACACCTGCGGAGCTCCCAGGTTGTCTGGGCAAACTGAAAGAGGCAGACCGCACCTGCAGAGCTCCTAGGCAGTCTAGGTGAATTTAGAGAGGCAGACTACGACCTTATTAGGAGTACCTGCAGAGAAAAAACCCCCAGGCAAGCTGGCTGATCAGGCCGCCTTCGGTCGCGACATCTCTAGGAGATAAACGGTGATAGTCATGGAGGCTGGGATCTTCATGGGGGAGCCCTCAAGAGGTCGTTGTGGACATGGAGGTATGATATCCAAGTTCGCGAACTAATCACCTTGGAGAGGATCATCGATTTCTGGGTAACATGATCCCCACACTTTTTTAAGTTTCGAAGAAATTTTCGAAAAAGTAAAACTTACCTATGAAAATTGTGATCTTGCTCCTCCGAACTGGAGAAAACAAATGCAAAAAATAGAGTGTGAGTACCTGAGGACTCTTGATAATGTTTATAGAGGGCATGCGACTACTTATATTTTTCTTCTGCAAAGGTGAAGAGTTAAAGCAAGCATGCAAGAAATATATCATGAAAATACCTGAGCAGGGTTGGCGATCACCCTCTAGTCTCCACAAAGGAGAAGTTAAAATAGGTTTAAAAAGAAATATAATATGCGAGTACCTAAGGAGAATTTGTGAACACCTACTAATCTCTACAAAAGAGATCAGAATTAAGGCAGATATTAAAGAAATATAATAAGTGAGCGCCTAAAGAGAACTCGCAAACACCTGCTAATCTCTGCATAAGAGATAAGGATCAAGACAGGTATAAACGAAATATAATATGTGAGTACCTGAAGAGAACTCGTGAACACTTCTTAATCTTTGTAGAAGAGATAAGAATCAAGGCAGGTATAGAATATAATGTGCGAATATCTGAAGAGAGCACGTGAACACCTGCTAATCTCTGCAGAAGAGATAAGAATCAAGACAGGTATAAAAGAAATATAATACGCGAATACTTGAAGAGAACTCGCAAACACCTACTAATCTCTGCAAAAGAGAAGTCAGAGCAGGTATAAAAGGAATATAATATGCGAGTACCTGAAGAGAACTCGTGAACACCTGCTAATCTCTGCAAAAGAGAAGTCAGAGCAGGTATAAAAGAAATATAATATGCGAGAACCTGAAGAGAGCTCGTGAACACCTGTTAATCTCTGCAAAAGAGAAGTCAGAGCATGTATAAAAGAAATATAATTCGTGAGTACCTGAAGAGAGCTCGTGAACACCTGTTAATCTCTGCAAAAGAGAAGTCAGTGTAAGTATAAAAGAAATATAATACGCGAGTATCTGAAGAGAACTCATGAACACTTACTAGTCTCTGCAAAAGAGAGGTGTCAAAGCAGTTGTATGAAATATACGAAGAGATATGTCAGGTACTCGAGGCAACTTACTGATATCTGCTCATTTCCTGTACTATCAGGTGCAAGATATAAACATTCATTAAAGATGAGTACTTCAAGAAGACTGGTTGATACTGTTATAGAACTTTGAAGGGCCTAAGAAATGATTACTTCACTTTGTATATGAGATATGAACATTTATATGAGCTCACTTTTTTGAGATGTTATTTTAATTAAGAGACATCTCCATTAAATAATATTCACATTTACTACAAGAGAAGACAATGTCCTAATAACCTCAAATTTGACTATTTGTGGAATGGTGACATGAAACCCAGAATGATCATACGAACTGAAAAATATAAATGTTTATAAGTATGATAGTCAGAAATCTGGGATAGAAACCTCGACATTTAGAAATCGATCCTTTTGAATGATATGCGTAGGCTTATATCACCTGAAATAATAGCTACCAACAAATGACCATATTGATGAGTGCAATTGTAATCCATTATTCAGTTGCAACACTGCAATCAATTAATTTGTTAATAGACAAGTACTTCTAACCTATCATCTAATAAGTAACATAATAATTAATAAAATTATGATCAGCTAGGCACTTTTAATTGAACTAAAGCAAGGTGGATTAAACAATCTGACAAAGCATCATGATTATTAATAGCGATACTTACAAAGAATTAACTTATGTTATCACTACACATCTACGAATAATTCTAGTGAGGTTACCACTATATATCCACAAATAATTCGAGCAAGATTACCATTATACATCTGCAAATAATTCGAGCGAGATGTGGTATTGGCGGCCTTAGCTCAAACATCACATTCATTTATAGTATCCACACATCACTTTACATCAATTATCTATATCCACGCTTATTAATGCTAAAAGTAAAGTAAGTAAAGCAAAGAAGAGAACTTAAAAAGCATTTGAATAATTGTTTGCATTGAAGGATACACCAAAAGATATGGATATGAATTTAAATGAATCCAATTGATGAGAGAGGGTCTTCATGAAGATGAATGTAGGTAGGACCTGATTTGCTGCTATATCTGTTACAAGTAATATTAAAGAAAAGAAAAAGGTGCAATAAACTCCGAACAAATGGGAGATATATCCAACGCATGAAAGAAAAACAAGCTACTCTTTCTACTTTATGTACTTGTGAGAAACGAACAAAAACAAGCTGGAACGGTTTAAACTGAAAGTTCATTATTAGAAAAAGGTATCTATTACAAAGGTATGACCTCCTTTATATAGAATGGAGGAGAGAAGAGAGAATACAAATAAGAGATGTGGGACTAAAAAATTACAATACACAACCGGACTGTACATAAACAAACCGCACAAGCCGAGTGGTTAGACAGAGGGGTTAACTGCTCGGCAACTGCCAGAGTGAGAGAGAGAGACCGCCATGTGAGACTGCCAGACCGCTCGATCTCCAAGTCGCCAGATACAAGCCGCTAGACCGCTTGGACCACAGACAGCACCACACAGCAACCAAACCGCTGAAGGGAAACCGCCAGACCGCCCGGTCATCAACCCGCCAAGCTAGACCGCCAGACCGCCCGATCACCACTTCAACACTCCCCCTCAAGCTGGAGCATATATATCGATCATGTCCAGCTTGTCACAAATATGGAGAAACGAGGCGGATACTGGCTTGGTGAAGATGTCAGCCAGCTCCTTCTCAGAAGTGACGAAGGGAGTGCAAATTTGCTCCTTCAAAATCTCTTCACGAATGAAATGACAGTCGACTTCAATGTGCTTGGTTCTTTCATGGAAGACTGGATTTTTGGAGATGTATATAGCAGCCTTATTGTCACAGAACATAGTTAGAGGATGGTTGTAGACCTCTCCTAAATCCAGCATGAGAGCCCGTAGCCATTTTAACTCACAAGTAGTCGATGCCATACTCCGATATTCTGCTTCAGCACTGGACCTGGAGACAACCGACTGCTTCTTGCTCTTCCAGCTCACCAGATTTCCCCCAACAAAAGTACAGAAATCGGAGGTGGACTTGCGGTCCCCTTTGTCATCAGCGTAACTCGCATCTGAGTATGCTTCAGCCCTCAGATGACCATTCTTCTGAAAGAGCAGTCCTTTCCCAGGGGCTGCTTTGACGTACTCCAAGATCTGCAAGGCGGACTGTAGATGGCATTCCCTGGGAGCTTGCATGAATTGACTCACCTTCCCCACAGCATAGGAAATGTCGGGCCTGGTCACTGTGAGGTATATGAGCTTACCAATAAGACGCCTGTACCGCGTAGTATCTGAAAGAAGAGGCGAATCATCTGTCCAGGTTTTATCCTCTCCAATAGTCATAGGGCACCGGGCAGGTTTGGCCCCAGTCAATCCTGCTTCTTTTAGAAGATCAAGGGCATACTTACGTTGGGAAAGGACCAATGAGTTGGGCTTTCGAGAGATCTCGATCCCCAAAAAGTACTTCGGAGAGCCCATGTCTTTCGTGACCAGATGTTGACGAAGATGCCGCTTTGTCAAGGCTACCCCTTCCTGGTCATCGTCAGTGAGAAGAATATCATCAACATACACAGCAAGAACCACCAGTCTCGAGGAGGTTTTGCGAATAAATATAGAGTGATCAGCAGAGCTGCGCGCAAAACCAACAGCCGTCACGATACCGCTGAACTTGTCAAACCAAGCTCGAGGGCTCTGCTTGAGGCCATAGATTGCCTTCTGCAGTCGGCATACTCGTGTCTCCCCCTGAGCAACATACCCAGGAGGTTGCTCCATGTAGACGGCTTCCTGAAGGTCACCATAAAGGAAGGCATTCTTAACATCCAGCTGGGAAATCGGCCAGTCTTTATTGACTGCCACAGAGAGAAGGACCCGTATAGTGGTGAGACGAGCCACGGGAGAAAAGGTATCAAAGTAATCAACTCCATAAGTCTGAGTAAAGCCTTTAACCACCAGGCGAGCTTTATAACGGTCCACAGTGCCATCCGGGCCAAATTTGACCACAAAAACCCAGCGACAACCAACAACATCAGTATCAAAAGGAGGAGGAACAAGAGTCCATGTACCCCGCTCCGTTAGAGTCGCCATTTCCTCATCCATGGCCATCTTCCAGTGAGGAATAGCAAGGGCCTCCTGGTAGGAACGAGGTGTGGTAGTGGCAGAGATAGCCAGCGCAAAGGTCCTGCGAGAAGAGGTAAGACGATCATATGAAACAACATCAGCAAGGGGGTGTAGGGTACACGTCTGCACCCCTTTGCGAAGAGCTACAGGAAGATCCAGGTCGGCGGGCCGCTCGGCATCCAGAGCATCCGTGGCAGAGAGAGCTGGCACGGGAGGAGAGAGCGACGACAACAGAGATGAAGGAGATGGTGGCGGAGAGAGAGGCGGAGGGAGTGGAAGGGACGGAGATGTAGGAGGGGTTGGTATCGCAGTAGGAGACGAGGGAACGAAGGGAATAACAGGAGACTCAGAGGTGGGGGGAAGAGAAGAGGAGGCATCCGAGAAGTAGGAGGCATTCTCGAAGAAGGTAACGTCAGCAGAGACGAACTGCTTACGAAGAACAGGGTCAAAGCAGCAGTAGCCTTTCTGAGTGGTGGAGTACCCCAAAAAGACACATTTAGTGGAGCGAGGGGAGAGCTTATCATGGGTGGCAGAGGGGGCATGCACAAAAGCAGTGCACCCAAAGATGCGGAGAGGGAGAGGAATCAGCTCCTTGCCTGGATGAAGTATGGAAAAAGGGGTTTTGCCGTGGAGAACGGAGGAAGGAATGCGATTGATGAGGTAGCAGGCAAGGAGAACAGCATAGCCCCAATATGATCGAGGGACTTGCATTTGAGTCATCAATGTGCGAGCGACATCGAGGAGGTGACGGTTTTTACGTTCCGCCACCCCATTTTGTTGGGATGTATAGACACAGCTTGTCTGATGAATGATGTCATATTGCACACAAAAAGAAGTAAAATCATGGCTTAAGTATTCTTTAGCATTATCAGAGCGAAAAGTTTTAATACCAACACCAAACTGATTTTGAATTAAACGATAAAAGGAGAGCCATACATTAAAAAGTTCAGAGCGATCTCGTAAGAGATATACCCAAGTACATCTGGAAAAATCATCAATAATGGTTACAAAATAAGAACTACACCGACCAATAGTAAGGGTAGGAGCAGGCCCCCAGATGTCGGAGTGGACTAGATCAAACGGACGACAAGAGCCGCGATCTTGCTTCGGCGGGAAGGAGGAACGGTGATGCTTGCCAAGTTGACAAGCGTCGCAGTTGAGAGGAGTACTGGAGGGAGGGAGGTGGGGTAGAAGCTGATGTAGAAGCCGTAGTGGAGGATGACCGAGACGGAGATGCCACTGGAGAAGATCCGTACACGAAGAAGAGAAGGCGGACAAGGCAGAAACATTGTCGAGGAAGTAGAGGCCACCGCTCTCAGTCCCAGTAGCAATCGTCCGCTGGGAGCTCGGATCCTGAAAAGAACAAGAAGTAGGAGTAAACGTTACAGAACATTGAAGCTGCTTGCACAAAGAAGTAACCGACAATAGATTGCACGGAAACTTGGGCACATAGAGAGTGTCCGCTAGCCGAAGGGACGGAGTAACATGAACCACACCCGACCCATGAACTGGGGAGGGGGAACCGTCTGCAACGAGGACAGGGGGCAACCGATCATGCTGTTCGAGGAGAGAGAAGCACTGAGGATTGCCCGTCATGTGATTAGTTGCACCGGAGTCGATAAGCCATTTACCTTGAGTGACCACGTGGGCACTACCTGATGATGTGACCACGGAAGCAGACGGTTTGGAAGAGGGGGCAGAAGAGTCACCCGAGGGGCGAAGATGGGGATGCTTCGTCCAGCAACGGTCTGAAGTATGGCCGGTGCGGCCACAGTGAGAGCAGAGGTAGCGGGAAGAAGGACGTCCGCCAGACTGATGACTGCGGCTACCAGAGCCACTCCGCTGAGTTTGATGAGCATAGTTATCCAGTGGAGAAGGAGCGGGCAGAAGCGGACGCTGAAGGAGAGAGGTGACAGCGGAGATGCGAGCAGCAGTGGCATCTAAAGTAGGGGATTCCGCTTCACCCAGAATTTGCTGGCGGATCATGTCATAAGTGTTCGGAAGACGGAGCAGATAACACACAACCAGAAGCTCCTGGAAGTGCTTGTGTTGTTGAGCTAAATCCGCAGAAAAGGGGCGATTCTGAAGAATCTCAGCCCCAAGAGCTTGAACTTGCTGGTAGGCAGCAGCAGTAGACAAGGTAGGCCGGGCAAAGAGGTCCGCATATAATGTATAGATTCAGGACATCTGAGCCCCTTTGGAGTACAGAGCAGCAAGATGAAGCCAAGCGGCCTTGACCGTCTCATCATGACGGATGACGGGAAGGCACTCATCGGATAGGCTATTAGCAAGCCAAGTATGCACAAGAGCGTCACTCGCATCCCAGTCATCAAAGATAGGTGAAGTGGTAGGAGGAGGGTCATCAACGAGATGGTGGCGCTTGCGTTGCGAGCGAAAGAGAAAGGTGAAAGAGACACTCTAATCCGGGTAATTGGAGCCGACAAGCTTGGAAACGGTGCCAAGGTTCCCGGAAGGAGTTGGAGGAAGAGGCGGAGCCGGATTGGCAACAGTGGTGGTGGCAGGAGTTGTGGCAGTAGAAGCCTCAGAAAGAGCCATAGGAGCAAACACAAGGAAGCCGCGCGGTTAGGAAGAAGAAATCGGCAGCGATCACGATGTCAAACACCAGCGGCCAGAGAGGCCACGACCAAGCCGCAGAAACAAGCAGAGGGGTAGAAGTCGAGCGACAAGCAGACAGTCCGCTCGAACAGAAGCACGAGCAAAAAACAAGGCACACGACGATAGGTCGCGGCGAACAGAGAGGCAGGTCGCAGCGAACAGGGAAACAGGTCGCAGAGAGCAGACCAAGAGCACCCAAGGCAACAGGCCAAGCAGCGACTAAGCACAAGAAGAAGGAGGTCGCGCACACAGAGGGCAACGACAAGGAGGAAGAAGGAGACCGCACGGACAGGGCGCAAGCCGGCGAAGCAAACCGCGCGGACAGAGACGGCGCACAGAATCAGGAGGAAAAGATCGAGTCCTCTGATACCATGTGAGAAACGAACAAAAACAAGCCGGAACGGTTTAAACTGAAAGTTTATTATCAGAAAAAGGTATCTATTACAAAGGTATGACCTCCCTTATATAGAATGGAGGAGAGAAGAGAGAATACAAATAAGAGATATGGGACTAAAAAATTACAATACACAAACAGACTGTACATAAACAAACCGCACAAGCCGAGCGGTTAGACAGAAGGGTTAACCGCTCGACAACTGCCAGAGTGAGAGAGAGAGACCGCCATGTGAGACTGCCAGACCGCCCGGTCTCCAAGTCGCCAGATACAAGCCGCTAGACCGCTTGGACCACAGACAGCACCACACAGCAACCAAACCGCTGAAGGGAAACCGCCAGACCGCCCGGTCATCAACCCGCCAAGCTAGACCGCCAGACCGCCCGGTCACCACTTCAACAGTACTCATATTATTGATGATCACAATCTTTGCTTGTATCATTGACTTTGCTGGCGGGAAGATCACTAAAATGTTATAGGGCAACATAATCTTGTAATTTTTCTGTCTTCGCAAATTGATCTGCCAGCTTTCGAAGAGCCTGGCAGTCCTCTGTATTATGACTGATGTTCATGTGATATTTGTAGAAGAGCTTTTTATGACATCTCTTTCTATTTTATCTTAAAGAACAAGTCTTTTCAAACTCTGACAATTTTGAATTATTGGAAGAAGCTCCTCCATGGGAATATTGAACTTGACATACTTGTCTTAATATCTTTCATATTTGAGTGTTTTGGGATTAAAAGATAGGATAATACATGCTTCTATATATTCAGCTGCCTCATTCTGTTGTGAAGGTTGTGCATGCATACTTTGAGGAGGAGAGTAAGATCTGACTTGTGGAGAGTTTTTTGATGAAGAAGATGTTGTTGATAAATGTTCCTCTAATTCTGATTGGTCCCTCAATTTAAAGAAGAGATATAGTTGTGGTTAATTGCTTCAACTGCTATAAACAAATTAGTTATCTTAATGAGATCTCCATAAGACTTTGGGGTTCACTTTTACTGACATTAAACTTGAGAGGGCTTTCTTGGAGTCCATTTATTAAGGCAAATTTGTATAAGTCTTGATCAACATTGACGACATCAAGGGCTTTCTTTTAGAATCGGTCGATGGAATGAGAAAGAGTCTCCCTATCACCTTGCTTGATTTGGAAGAGAGATGTTGGGCCTCTCTTCGCTTTCTTAAGGTAGCAAACCTTAAGAGAAATTGTCTTTGAAGATCCCAAAAACAATTGATTGATTTAGGTGGCAAATCGTAGAACAAATCCACAGCCTGACAATCAAAATACATGATGAGAAGCTTACACTTGATACCATCTGATAGGGCTCTTAAAGAAATAGCCGATTCAAAAACTTGGAACTAACAAACTGGATCGCTTATCCCGGAGTAAACTGGCAAACGAGGTTCTCTGAAATCATTAGAGATTATTTCCCATTTGATTTGGTCAGAAAATGGGAAGGGTCTTGCTCTTCTCCTAAGGGTATTAGAGTGTTTACTCTTGATGAACTTGGTAAGGATAAATAGCCATGTTCGCTTTATGGAGCTCGCAGGGAGGGATGAAGAACTCTTGCGCATCAGGTTGCAACAAACGCTCAACACGATCCGTAGAAGACTCATTATTACTGATTATCACCACACCAGATGAGAACCATCTTGTCCCTTTATGAGGTCTATCTTGGAAAGTAGGAGGTTGTTGTCGCTACTTTGGACAAGCATTTCTGGATGATTGGAGGGGTGATCGAGGGCCTCTAATGGAAATCCATGAAAACAGGAATTGCCGAAAGAGAAAAACTACAATAATGTTGGAACCCTTGTTTAGATTTATACTAGGTCTAATCTTAGGATGTTGACCCACCTGTATAGTCAGGGTCAAGGTCTAGGTTTAAGTCAGTCTCATTAAGTCAGATTTCTCAAGAACAGCTTTGGATTTCATTCAAGAACTCAGACTTAGAAGAATTCTGTGATATATATATATATCAGTTCGACTTTTGTCGAACTCAGCTCGACGATCGTTGATCTCCCATCAATGATCTCAGAGTTTATTCTCTGAACTGAGCTCGACGATCTAAGAGCTCAGGTCGACGATCTCTTATCTCTTCACAGTTTTCTCAGTTCGAAGATAGTTGAACTAAGCTCGACGATCTCCTAGCTTAGATCAACGATTTTATCCTATGTTCGACTACGTGTTTACAACATCAGTCTTGAAGATTTAAATCTTATTTTCTTGATTTTATTTATGACAAATAATATCTGGTAGTTAATGCAAATATTCTCAAGACATATAGCCGTTCCATTGCAGTATTAATTATGGTATTCATAGAGTTATTGTTTTGACTTATTTACCAAGATAGTTGAGGAGATAATTAAATGCCAGCAATTCTAGTCGTTCTCTCCTCGATCTCTGCAGTAAATTAAGTATTGTTTTTTAAATTCAAAGCAGCAGTTTTATTCGATTCTTCAAGGACATAGAGAAACACACAGACTGATTTTTAAGTTAGAAAAACCTACAGAGAGAGCTTCTTATTCTACATTTCTATATTTCTCTCTCAGATCTCTTTCAGTCTTCAAAACTCTTACTGCTCTCAGGAAACAGAAGAAGAACACCAAAAACCTCATCTTAAGTCTTCTTCAGTTTCCATCTTAAAAAACCTATAGAGATAGCAATCAATATCAATCTATAGATTCTAAAGAACATATCACCAGTCCTTTGAAGACCTACTCCCTGGACAAAGCTTCCATCTTCCCGAACCTTCTCAATATCTTAAGGGGAGCTTTGGCAATACAAAAATCCACTAAGTCTTCTCATTTGCTTTGAGAAAGAGAAGACTGTCATCAACTTTTTCCTTTTACCTTTTTCTGTACATGGTTATTACTCCCTTCAAAAGTAAACTCCTTGGTGATAGGGCACCTGATCAAAAACCTATTGGTTTTTAGGCACCTGATCAAAAGCCTGAAGGGTCTCTAGATCTACCTGAAGAAGATCTTGTGGTGATAGGGCACCTGATCAAAAATCTAAGTGGATTCCTACCAGGGTGGTAGAAGAGTGGAGTACCAAAATTTGGGGAACCACTATAATTTTCTTGTGCCGTCTGGTTGCTCATCTTTCTTTTATTTTCTGCTGTGCTGTGATTGCTTGTGATTTATTCTTCTCTTACTTATAAGTAACACTTATATTAATTCCGCTATAAAAATTACTTAAAAAGATTTTAATACTCTATTCACCCCCCCCCCCCCCTCTAGAGTAAATCAGATCTATCCCCCCTCTTTTAAATAACTTCAAAACAGAGTCAAATTTGGGCAATCTGTGAGTAAGAATAAAGCCCTAACTGGTTCCTGATTCGCTAAATTATAGATCTTTTAGAGCTCTTCAGGATGAGCTTTTTCAGTTTGAAAATAGACAAGCGGATCAAAGTTATGACTGTTTGAAGGATACACCAAAGGATATGGATATGAATTTGAATGAATCCAACTGATGAGATAGGGTCTTCATGAAAATGAATGTAGGTAGGACCTGATTTGCTGCTATATCTGTTACAAGTAATATTAAAGAAAAGGAAAAGGTGCAATAAACTCCGAACAAATGGGAGATATATCCAACGCATGAAAGAAAAACAAGCTACTCTTTCTACTTTATGTACTCATATTATTGATGATCACAATCTTTGCTTGTATCATTGACTTTGCTGGCGGGAAGATCACTAAAATGTTAGAGGGCAACATAATCTTGTAATTTTTCTGCCTTCACAAATTGATGTGCCAGCTTTCGAAGAGCCTGACAGTCCTCTGTATTATGACTGATGTTCATGTGATATTTGTAGAAGAGCTCTTTATGACATCTCTTTCTATTTTATCTTAAAGAACAAGGCTTTTGATACTCTGACATTTTTGAATTATTGGAAGAAGCTCCTCCATGGGAATGTTGAACTTGACATACTTGTCTGAATATCTTTCATATTTGAGTGTTTTAGGATTAAAAGATAAGATAATACATGCTTCTATATATTCAGCTGCCTCATTCTGTTGCGAAGGTTGTGCATGCATACTTTGAGGAGGAGAGTAAGATCTGACTTGTGGAGAGTTTTTTGATGAAGAAGGATGTTGTTGATAAAAGTTCCTCTAATTCTGCTTGGTCCCTCAATTTAAAGAAGCGATATAGTTGTGGTTAATTGCTTCAACTGCTATAAACTGATTAGTTATCTTAATGAGATCTCCACAAGACTTGGGGTTCACTTTTACTGACATTAAACTTGAGAGGGCTTTCTTGGAGTCCATTTATTAAGGCAAATTTGTATAAGTCTTGATCAACATTGACGACATCAAGGGTTTTCTTTTGGAATCGGTCGATGGAGTGAGCAAGAGTCTCCCTATCGCCTTGCTTGATCTGGGAGAGAGATGTTGGGATTCTCTTTTGCTTTCTTGAGGTAGCAAACTTTAAGAGAAATTGTCTTTGAAGATCCCAAAAACAATTGATTGATTTAGGTGGCAAATTGTAGAACAAATCCACAGCCTGACCATCAAAAGACATGATGAGAAGCTTACATATGAAACCATCTGATAGGGCTCATAAAGAAATAGTCGATTCAAAAACTTGGAACTGACAAACTGGATCGCTTATCCCGGAGTAAACTAGCAAACGAGGTTCTCTGAAATCATTAGAGATTATTTCCCATCGGATTTGGTCAGAAAAGGGGAAGGTTCTTGCTCTTCTCCTAAGGGGATCAGAGTGTTTACTCTTGATGAACTTGGTAAGGATAAATAGCCATTTTGCTTTATGGAGCTCGCAGGGAGGGATGACGAACTCTTGCGCATCAGGTTGCAACAAACGCTCAACACGATCCGTAGAAGACTCATTATTACTGATTATCACCACACTAGATGAGAACCATCTTGTCCCTTTAGGAGGTCTATCTTGGAAAGTAGGAGGTTGTATTCGCTACTTTGGACAAGCATTTCTGGATGATTGGAGGGGTGCTCGAGGGCCTCTAATGGAAATCCATGAAAATAGGAATTGCCGAAAGAGAAAAACTGCAATAATGTTAGAACCCTTATTTGGATTTGGGCTAGATCTACTCTTAGGATGTTGACCCACCTGTATAGCCAGGGTTAAAGTCTAGGTCTAAGTTAGTCTCATTAGGTAAGACTTCTTAGATTTCATTCAAGAACTCAGACTTAGAATAATTCTGTGATATATATATATATATCAGTTCGACTTTCATCGAACTCAGCTCGACGATCGTTGATCTCCCATCAACGATCTCAGAGTTTATTCTCTTAACTGAGCTCGACGATCTAAGAGCTCAGGTCGACGATCTCTTATCTCTTCACAGTTTTCTCAGTTTGAAGATAGCTGAACTCAGCTCGACGATCTCCTAGCTCAGATCAACGATTTTATCCTGTGTTCGACTACGTGTCTACAACATCAGTCTTGAAGATTTAAATCTTATTTTCTTGATTCTATTTATGACAAATAATCTCTAGTAGTTAATGCAAATATTCTCAAGGCAAATAGCCGTTCCATTGCAGCATTAACTATGATATTCACAGAGTTATTGTTTTGACTTATTTACCAAGACAGTTGAGGAGATAATTAAATGCCAGCAATTCTAGTCATTTTCTCCTCGATCTCTGCAGTAAATTAAGTATTGTTTTTGAAATTCAAAGCAACAGTTTTATTCGATTCTTCAAGGACATAGAGAGACACACAGACTGATTTTTAAGTTAGAAAAACCTACAGAGAGAGCTTCTTATTCTACAGTTCTATATTTCTCTCTCAGATCTCTTTCAGTCTTCAGAACTCTTACTGCTCTCAGGAAACAGAAGAAGAACACCAAAAATCTCATCTTGAGTCTTCTTCAATTTTCATCTTCAGAAACCTACAGAAACAGTAATCAATATCAATCTATAGATTCTAAAGAACATATCACCAGTCCTTTGAAGACCTACTCCCTGGACAAAGCTTCCATCTTCCCGAACCTACTCAATATCTCAGGGGGAGCTTTGGCAATACAAAAATCCACTAAGTCTTCTCATTTGCTTTGAGAAAGAGAAGACTGCCATCAACTTTTTCCTTTTACCTTTTTTTGTATAGGGTTATTACTCCCTTCAAAAGTGAACTCCTTGGTGATAGGGCACCTGATCAAAAACCTATTGGTTTTTAGGAACCTGATCAAAAGCTTGAAGGGTCTTTAGATCTACCTGAAGAAGATCTTGTGGTGATAGGGCACCTGATCAAAAACCTAAGTGGATTCCTACCAGGGTGGTAGAAGAGTGGAGTACCCAGATTTGGGGAACCACTATAATTTTCTTGTGTCATCTGGTTGCTCGTCTTTCTTTATTTTCTGCTGTGCTGTGATTGCTTGTGATTTATTTTTCTCTTACTTATAAGTAACATTTATATTAATTCCGCTATAAAAAATTACTTAAAAGATTTTAATACTCTATTTACCTCCCCCCCTCTAGAGTAAATCAGATCTATCCCCTCTCTTTTAAATAACTTCTAAATAGAGTCAAATTTGGGCAATCTGTGAGTAAGAATAAAGCCCTAACTGGTTCTTGATTCGCCAAATGATAGATCTTTCAGAGCTCTTCAGGATGAGCTTTTTCGGTTTGAAAATAGACAAGCGGATCAAAGTTATGACTGTTTGAAGGATACACCAAAGGATATGGATATGAATTTGAATGAATCCAACTGATGAGATAGGGTCTTCATGAAAATGAATGTAGGTAGGACCTGATTTGCTGCTATATCTGTTACAAGTAATATTAAAGAAAAGGAAAAGGTGCAATAAACTCCGAACAAATGGGAAATATATCCAACGCATGAAAGAAAAACAAGCTACTCTTTCTTCTTTATGTACTCATATTATTGATGATCACAATCTTTGCTTGTATCATTGACTTTGCTGGCGCGAAGATCACTAAAATGTTAGAGGGCAACATAATCTTGTAATTTTCCTGCCTTCGCAAATTGATCTGCCATCTTTCGAAGAGCCTGACAGTCCTCTGTATTATGAATGATGTTCATGTGATATTTGTAGAAGAGCTCCTTATGAAATCTCTTTCTATTTTATCTTAAAGAACAAGGCTTTTTAAACTCTGACATTTTTGAATTATTGGAAGAATCTCCTCCATTGGAATGTTGAACTTGACATACTTGTCTGAATATCTTTCATATTTGAGTGTTTTAGGATTAAAAGATAGGATAATACATGCTTCTATATATTCAGTTGCCGCATTCTGTTGCGAAGGTTGTGCATGCATACTTTGAGGAGGAGAGTAAGATCTGACTTGTGGAGAGTTTTTTGATGAAGAAGGATGTTTTTGATAAAAGTTCCTCTAATTCTGCTTGGTCCCTCAATTTAAAGAAGAGATATAGTTGTGGTTAATTGCTTCAACTGCTATAAACCGATTAGTTATCTTAATGAGATCTCCATAAGACTTGGGGTTCACTTTTACTGACATTAAACTTGAGAGGGCTTTCTTGAAGTCCATTTATTAAGGCAAATTTGTACAAGTCTTGATCAACATTGATGACATCAAGGGTTTTCTTTTGGAATCAGTCGATGGAATGAGCAAGAGTCTCCCTATCGCCTTGCTTGATCTGGAAGAGAGATGTTGGGCTTCTCTTTCGCTTTCTTAAGGTAGCAAACTTTAAGAGAAATTGTCTTTGAAGATCCCAAAAATAATTGATTGATTTAGGTGGAAAATTATAGAACAAATCCACAGCCTGACCATCAAAAGACATGACGAGAAGCTTACACATGAAACCATCTGATAGGGCTCTTAAAGAAATAGCCGATTCAAAAACTTGGAACTTACAATCTGGATCGCTTATCCCGGAGTAAACTAGCAAACGAGGTTCTCTGAAATCATTAGAGATTATTTCCCATCGGATTTGGTCAGAAAAGGGGAAGGTTCTTGCTCTTCTCCTAAGGGGATCAAAGTGTTTACTCTTGATGAACTTGGTAAGGATAAATAGCCATTTTCGCTTTATGGAGCTCGCAGGGAGGGATGAAGAACTCTTGCGCATCAGGTTGCAACAAACGCTCAACACGATCCGTAGAAGACTCATTATTACTGATTATCACCACACCAGATGAGAACCATCTTGTCCCTTTAGGAGGTCTATCTTGGAAAGTAGTAGGTTGTAGTCGGTACTTTGGACAAGCATTTCTGGATGATTGGAGGGGTGCTCGAGGGCCTCTAATGGAAATCCATGAAAACAGGAATTGTCGAAAGAGAAAAACTGCAATAATGTTGGAACCCTTGTTTGGATTTGGGCTAGGTCTACTCTTAGGATGTTGACCCACCTGTATAGCCAGGGTCAAGGTCTAGGTCTAAGTTAGATTAATTAGGTCAGACTTCTCAAGACCATCTTTGGTTTTCATTCAAGAACTCAGACTTAGAATAATTCTGTGATATATATATATCAATTCGACTTTCGTCGAACTCAGCTCGACGATCGTTGATCTCCCATCAACGATCTTAGAGTTTATTCTCTGAACTGAGCTCGACGATCTAAGAGCTTAGGTCGACGATCTCTTATCTCTTCACAGTTTTCTCAGTTTGAAGATAGTTGAACTCAGCTCGACGATCTCCTAGCTCAGATCAACGATTTTATCCTGTTTTCTACTACGTGTCTACATCGCCAGTCTTGAAGATTTAAATCTTATTTTCTTGATTCTATTTATGATAAATAATCTTTGGTAGTTAATGCAAATATTCTCAAGACTTATAGTCGTTCTATTGCAGCATTAACTATGGTATTCACAGAGTTATTGTTTTGACTAATTTACCAAGACAGTTGAGGAGATAATTAAATGCCAGCAATTCTAGCCATTCTCTCCTCGATCTCTATAGTAAATTAAGTATTGTTTTTGAAATTCAAAGCAGCAATTTTATTCAATTCTTTAAGGACATAGAGAAACACACAGATTGATTTTTAAGTTAGAAAAACCTACAGAGAGAGCTTCTTATTCTACAGTTCTATATTTCTCTCTCAGATCTCTTTTAGTCTTCAGAACTCTTACTGCTCTCAGGAAACAGAAGAAGAACACCAAAAACCTCATCTTGAGTCTTCTTCAGTTTTCATCTTCAGAAACCTACAGAAACAGTAATCAATATCAATCTACAGATTCTGAAGAACATAACACCAGTCCTTTGAAGAACTACTCCCTGGACAAAGCTTCCATCTTCTTAGACCTACTCAATATCTCAGGGGGAGCTTTGACAATACAAAAATCCACTAAGTATTCTCATTTGCTTTGAGAAAGAGAAGACTTCCATCAACTTTTTCCTTTTACCTTTTTTTGTACAGGGTTATTACTCCCTTCAAAAGTGAACTCCTTGGTGATAGGATACCTGCTAAAAAACCTATTGGTTTTTAGGCACCTAATCAAAAGCCTGAAGAGTCTCTAGATCTACCTGAAGAAGATCTTGTGGTGATAGGGCACCTGATCAAAAACCTAAGTGGATTTCTACCAGGGTGGTAGAAGAGTGGAGTACCCATATTTGGGGAACCACTATAATTTTCTTGTGTCGTCTGGTTGCTCATCTTTCTTTATTTTCTGCTGTGCTGTGATTGCTTGTGATTTATTTTTCTCTTACTTATAAGTAACACTTATCTTAATTACGCTATAAAAATTACTTAAAAGATTTTAATACTCTATTCACCCCCCCTCCAGAGTAAATCAGATCTATCCCCTCTCTTTCAAATAACTTCTAAACGGAGTCAAATTTTGGCAATCTGTGAGTAAGAATCACGCCCTAACTGGTTCCTGATTCGCCAAATGATAGATCTTTCAGAGCTCTTCAGGATGAGCTTTTTCGGTTTGAAAATAGACAAGCGGATCAAAGTTATGATTGTTTGAAGGATACACCAAAGGATATGGATATGAATTTTAATGAATCAAACTGATGAGAGAGGGTCTTCATGAAGATGAATGTAGGCAGGACCTGATTTGCTGTTATATCCGTTACAAGTAATATTAAAGAAAAGGAAAAGGTGCAATAAACTCCAAACAAATGGGAGATATATCCAATGCATGAAAGAAAAACAAGCTACTCTTTCTACTTTATGTACTCATATTACTGATGATCACAATTTTTGCTTGTATCATTGACTTGGTGGCAGGAAAATCACTAAAATGTTATAGGGCAATATAATCTTGTAATTTTTCTGCCTTCGCAAATTGATCTGCCAGCTTTCGAAGAGCCTGACAGTCCTCTGTATTATGACTGATGTTCATGTGATATTTGTAGAAGAGCTCTTTATGACATCTCTTTCTATTTTATCTTAAAGGACAAGGCTTTTCAAACTCTGATATTTTTGAATTATTGGAAGAAGCTCCTCCATGGGAATGTTGAACTTGACATACTTGTCTGAATATCTTTCATATTTGAGTGTTTTAGGATTAAAAGATAGGATAATACATGCTTCTTTATATTCAGCTGCCTCATTCTGTTGCGAAGGTTGTGCATGCATACTTTGAGGAGGAGAGTAAGATCTGACTTGTGGAGAGTTTTTTGATGAAGAAGGATGTTGTTGATAAAAGTTCCTCTAATTCTGGTTGGTCCCTCAATTTAAAGAAGAGATATAGTTGTGGTTAAGTGCTTTAACTGCTATAAACTGATTAGTTATCTTAATGAGATCTCCATAAGACTTGGGGTTCACTTTTACTGACATTAAACTTGAGAGGCTTTCTTTGAGTCCATTTATTAAGGCAAAATTGGATAAGTCTTGATCAACATTGACGACATCAAGGGTTTTCTTTTGGAATCAGTCGATGGAATGAGAAAGAGTCTCCTTATCGCCTTGCTTGATCTGGAAGAGAGATGTTGGGCCTATCTTTCGCTTTCTTAAGGTAGCAAACCTTAAGAGAAATTGTCTTTGAAGATCCCAAAAACAATTGATTGATTTAGGTGGCAAATTGTAGAACAAATCCACATCCTGAGCATCAAAAGACATGATGAGAAGCTTACACTTGATACCACTGATAGGGCTCTTAAAGAAATAGTCGATTCAAAAACTTGGAACTGACAAACTGGATTGCTTATCCCGGAGTAAACTTGCAATTGAGGTTCTCTGAAATCATTAGAGATTATTTCCCATCAGATTTGGTCAGAAAAGGGAAAGGGTCTTGCTCTTCTCCTAAGGGGATCAGAGTGTTTACTCTTGATGAACTTGGTAAGGATAAATAGCCATTTTCGCTTTATGGAGCTCGCAGGGAGGGATGAAGAACTCTTGTGCATCAGGTTGCAACAAACGCTCAACACGATCCGTAGAAGAGTCATTATTACTGATTATCACCACACCATATGAGAACCATCTTGTCCCTTTAGGAGGTCTATCTTGGAAAGTTGGAGGTTGTAGTCGATACTTTGGACAAGCATTTCTGGATGATTGGAGGGGTGCTCGAGGGCCTCTAATGGAAATCCATGAAAACAGGAATTGCCGAAAGAGAAAAACTGCAATAATGTTGGAAGCCTTGTTTGGATTTGGGCTAGGTCTACTCTTAGGATGTTGACCCACCTATATAGCCAGGGTCAAGGTCTAGGTCTAAGTTAGTCTCATTAGGTCAGACTTCTCAAGACTAGCTTTGGATTTCATTCAAGAACTCAGACTTAGAAGAATTCTGTTATATATATATATCAGTTCGAATTTCGTCGAACTCAGCTCGACGATCGTTGATCTCCCATCAACGATCTCAGAGTTTATTCTCTGAACTGAGCTCGACGATCTAAGAGCTCAGGTTGACGATCTCTTATCTCTTCACAGTTTTCTCAGTTCGAAGATAGCTGAACTCAGCTTGACGATCTCCTAGCTCAAATCAACAATTTTATCCTGTGTTCGACTACGTGTCTACAACATCAGTCTTGAAGATTTAAATCTTATTTTCTTGATTCTATTTATGACAAATAATCTCTGGTAGTTAATGCAAATATTCTCAAGGCTTATAGTCGTTCTATTGCAGCATTAACTATGGTATTCACAGAGTTATTGTTTTGACTTATTTACCAAGACAGTTGAGGAGATAATTAAATTCCAGCAATTCTAGCCGTTCTCTCCTCGACCTCTGCAGTAAATTAAGTATTGTTTTTGAAATTCAAAGTAGCAGTTTTATTCGATTCTTCAAGGACATAGAGAGACACACAGATTGATTTTTAATTTAGAAAAACCTACAGAGAGAGCTTCTTATTCTACAGTTCTATATTTCTCTCTCAGATCTCTTTCAGTCTTCAAAACTCTTACTGCTCCCAGGAAACAGAAGAACACCAAAAACCTCATCTTGAGTCTTCTTCAATTTTCATCTTCAGAAACCTACAGAGACAACAATCAATATCAATCTACAAATTCTGAAGAACATAACACCAGTCCTTTGAAGACCTACTCCCTAGACAAAGCTTCCATCTTCCTGAACCTACTCAATATTCAGGGGGAGCTTTGGCAATACAAAAATCCACTAATTCTTCTCATTTGCTTTGAGAAAGAGAAGACTGCCATCAACTTTTTCCTTTTACCTTTTTCTGTACAGGGTTATTACTCCCTTCAAAAGTAAACTTCTTGGTGATAGGGCACCTGATCAAAAACCTATTGATTTTTAAGCATCTGATCAAAAGCCTGAAGGGTCTCTAGATCTACCTGAAGAAGATGTGCCCTGATCAAAAACCTAAGTGGATTCCTATCAGGGTGGTAGAAGAGTGGAGTACCCCGATTTGGGGAACCACTATAATTTTCTTGTGTTGTCTGGTTGCTCATCTTTCTTTATTTTCTGTTGTGCTGTGATTGCTTGTGATTTATTTTTCTCTTACTTAAAAGTAACACTTATCTTAATTCCGTTATAAAAATTACTTAAAAATTTTAATACTCTATTCACCCCCCTCTAGATTAAATCAGATCTATCCTTTCTCTTTCAAATAACTTCTAAACTGAGTCAAATTTGGGCAATCTATGAGTAAGAATCAAGCCCTAACTGGTTCCTGATTCGCCAAATGATAGATCTTTCAGAGCTCTTCAGGATGAGCTATTTCGGTTTAAAACAAACAAGCAGATCAAAGTTATGACTGTTTGAAGTTTATGTGTATTTTGAGCTCAATCCCACATTCTCACTGCAACTGATGTTCATCAATTACTCAATATCTGAAGGTCACGTGTTCGTTCTATTGGTGACAAAAATATTCCAAGTCTACGATATATAAACATGAGGGATGAGGGAGGTAACTGCCAAGTAGCAGCTTACTTTGAGTCACGAGTGAGGTGGCGAGAGAAGTGAGAAACGATGGCCTCATAGGCCGCTACTCACGTTGTTAGGCCGCACAGCTCACCAGGATACACAAGTCGTTGCTCAAGTCGTCAGGTCGCACAAGCCACTTCTCAGGTCATCAGGCAGCGCAGGTCGCTTCTCTGGTCACACAGATCATTGCTCAGGTCGCACAGGTGGCTTATCAGGTCGCATAGGTCGCTTATCAGGTCGCACATGTCACTTCTTAGGTCGTCTAGATGCAATTCTGCTGAAAAGGGATAGGTCGTCTCTAGTATGAGCGATTTGACTATTTCTAGCTGTAGTTTTGGTCCCCTCAACTATCGTGTCTCTTGGAGAGGTCTGGGGACCTATTTATAGGCCCGGGGCAGGAATATTCACCGGAAGAGGGAATATTCCTGGAAACACTACTACTAGGCGGTCTGGGCGAACTGAGAGAGGCAAACTGCACCTGCAAAAGCTCCAGGCGGTCTGGGTGAACTAAAAGAGGCAGACCCACCTGTAGAGCTCCCATGCGGTCAGGGCGAATTAAGAGAGGCATACCGCACCAGTAGAGCTCCTAGGAGGTCTGGGAGAACTGAAAGAGGAGACCGCACTAGCAGAGCTCCTAGGCGGTCTGGCCGAACTGAAAGAGGCAGACTGCACCTGCAAAAATCCTAGGCGGTCTAGTCTGAGAGAGGCAGATCGCACCTACAAAGATCCCAGGTGGTCTGGGCGAACTGAAAGAGGTAGACCACACCTGCATAGCTAATAGGCAGTCTAGGAAAATTGAGAGAGGTAGACTGTGACCTCATTAGGAGTACCTGCAGAGAAAAAGCTCCCCCAAGTGAACTGGTTGATCAGACCGTCTCTGGTCGCGACTTCTCTTGAAGAGATAAACAGTGATAGTCGCGGAGGCCGCGACCTTTATGGGGGGAGCCCTCATGAGGTCGATGTGGACAAGAAGGCCTAACCGCCAAGTATGCGAACTGATCACCTTGAAGAGCATCGCCAATTTCTGGGTAAACATCATTTCTTACTATTAAATTTATTTTATCGCTAATGTAAAGAGAGGCCTCAAACCTTATATATACTTCTTGAATCCATAATTACAAGTATGAATACATTTATATAGGAAGAGAGTAAGAAGAGAAATCTCAATACAAGATGTGGGACAAATACAAAGAGAGAGAAGAGAGAAAAATGGGCCCTTACTAAGGCTTTTCTAACACTCCCCCACAAGCTGGAGCGTACAAATCGTAGGCACCAAGCTTGGATAAAAACTGGTAGTATAGCGGGCGGGAGAGACCTTTAGTCAGGATGTCAGCAACTTGGTTTATAGCAGGAACATGCTCCAAATCTATCTTCTTTAACTGTACTTTTTCCCGAATAAAGTGGCAGTCTACTTCAATATGCTTTGTGCGTTCGTGAAAGACCGGATTCTTGGCAATATGTATTGCTGCTTGACTATCACAAAATAGGATTGCTGGTGATGAGAGACGAACACACAAGTCTCCCAGAAGGCTCTCAAGCCAAGTTAACTCGGAAACAACAATAGCCATAGCCCGGTACTCGGCTTCAGCAGAAGAGCGAGCAACCACAGTATGTTTCTTGCTGCGCTAGGTTATGAGATGTCCATCGAAGTAGGTACAGAAACCAGTTGTAGAATGCCTATCATCAATGGATCCTGCATGGTCAACGTCAGAATACTCAATAAGGGATAGAGAAGTGGATGGCTTGTACACAAGCCCTTATCATGGAGCATTCTTGAGATATCGAAGAATACGCTCGACAGCTTGAAGATGAGATGTCTGAGGAGCATGCATAAACCGACTCACGACTCCCAGGGCAAAAGAGATGTTTGGTTGAGTAACCGTAAGATAGATCAGCTTCCCAACCAAACGTCTATAGTATTCCGGATTTATAAGCAGTTTATCGGAGTCAGAGTTGTGGGCCGAGAGCTTGTGATTAGCGTCCATAGGAGGGTACGTAGGTTTGCATCCAGAATAGCCGACATCATGAAGGAGGTCCATACAAAAATTCCTTTGGGATAGCACAAGACCATCAGGGCGTCGAGCAAACTCAAGCCCAAGAAAATACCGAAGGTTGCCAAGATCTTTAGTCTAAGAGGTTGAGTTCAACTATTGCTTGATATGTTGTATTCCTGTAGTATAATCGCCAGTAATGAAGATATCATCAACATAGATAAGTAGGATCACAGTTCCGATTGACCGGTGTTGGGTAAAGAGAGATAAATCAGCCGAGCTCCGAATGAAGCCAATATCGATGACAACCTTGCTGAATTTTTCAAACCAAGCGCGCGGGGACTGTTTGAGACCATAAATAAATTTCCGAAGATGACAACCCGAGACTCCCTCGTGGTCTCAAACTCGGAAGGTTAGTGCATATAAATAGTCTCCTACAGATCACCGTTGAGGAAGGCGTTCTTAATATCAAGCTGATAAAGAGGCCAATGACGATGAACAGTCAAGGAGAGAAGAATGCGAACCGTGTTCAATTTGGCCACCAGAGAGAGGGTTTCCTCATAATCAAGGCCATGTTGCTGAGTAAAATCCCTTGCCATGAGGCGACCCTTTAGACCTTAACGGCGCCATCCGCCACATGTTTAATAACAAAGACCCACTTGCAGCTAACACAGGATTGTCCGGTAGGAAGAGGAACCAGATCTCAGGTCCTGTTGGCCCAGAGAGCGCGCATTTCATCGTCTATGGCTTCCCGCCACCCCAGATGTTGAAGCGCCTCCTACATAGTGTTAGGAATAGAAATAGAGGAAAGAGAGATGGCAAAGGCATAGAGAGGTGGAGTGAGCCGGTGGAGAGAAACGTAATTGGACAAGGGATGAGCTGTAGAAGCGGGAGCCGGATCCACCGTTGCCGGAGTGTCGCTGGGAGCTAGGAGTTGGTGCAGTGAACCATCCTTGGAGCCGCGAAGAGTGTAGATACAGATAACATGTAGAGGAACCTTAGGGGGGGCAGGGAGAGAGGAGGAGGGAGATGGTAGAAAAGAGGGTGTGATAGGTACAGCAGGCCGAGGAAGAGGAGGAGAGGAAGACAAGGTGGGGGAAGGTAAGTGGAAGGGATGGTCTTCGCAGAAGGTGACATCCGCTTACACGACTAGCTTTCCATCCGAAGGAGAGTAGCAAACATACCCTTTTTGAGTACGAGAGTAGCCAACAAACATATATTTGGCCGCCCGAGGGGCAAGTTTGTTGGAAGGAGGGCCAAGAAGATGAACATAACAAACAAACCCGAAGACCCACGGGGTGAGAGAGGTGGGATTGGTGGAAGGATAGAGGAGTTGGATAGGGGAGGCAAAGTCAAGAACAGACGAGGGTAGGCGGTTGATGAGATGACAGGCTATGGAGACGACAAAATTCCAATATTTGATCGGTACGTTCATTTGAAACATGAGGGACCGAGCAACATCAAGTAGATGGTGATTCTTCCGTTCGGCCACCCCGTTTTGATGAGGGGTATACACACACAAATTTTGATGGATGACGCCAAATTTGGTGCAGATATTGGAGAAGGTGCGACCCGTATACTCACGGGCATTATCAGTGCGGATGATTTTGAGGGGGGTGGCGAACTGCGTACGCATCTCAGTTAAAAAAGCACGAAAGACAGATGTAAGTTCAGCACGATCATGTAGTAAATATAGCCATGTAGTACGCGAGTAATCATCAATAAAGGTTACAAAATAACGAAATCCAAAGATATTGAGGACTTTATAAGGGCCCCATACATCAGAGTGAGATAAAGATAAAAGAGTACTACTCTTGGTATATACAGGGGGGAAGGTAGAACGATGTTGTGTGTCGTAGATACAAGATTCACAAGAGAACTCCCGTAAAGAAACATCAGGAAGAGCCCGCTTGAGAATAGGAAGGGGAGCATGCCCAAGGCGACGATGTCAATCGACAGTTGAGACGGCGGAGAGAAGAGTGGGTGGGATATCCAAGATGTAGAGCCCATTCAACAGCCTCCCCTACCAATGATACTCTGGGTGCGACGATTCTGCATAAAAAAAGAAGAAGGAGAAAACGTTATGCAATAATTAAGTTCGTGCATCAGGCGACTAACAGAAAGTAAATTGAAAGGGGACCCCGAAACATGAAGAACCGAGGAAAGAGAAAGGGCTGGAGTGATCCGGAGAGCAGCAGCGCCAGAGACCGGTAGGGTGTCACCATTGGACAAAGTGATACGCGGAGGATGAGCCGCCTGGAGATACTGGGAGGGCTTCTGGCAGGTAATATGGTGAGTAATGCCGGAATCGACGATCTAGTGGGGGCTAGGGGAGAAGCAGGTTATACCTTCTGCAGAGAAAGACGCAACCGAGCTGGAGGAGCAGCCGAGGGAACCCTGTAGATGGTGGAGTTAGGTGTGAAGCTCATCGATATCCTGGCGGGTAGTGGATGTCAGATCCTGGGAAGAAGCCCCAGTGGGAGCAGGAGCAGCAAAGGAAGTAGCAACGAGGTGGGGGAGGGAACCCATGCTTGCTGTAACAAGTAGCCTCAAGATGACCACCCCAACCACAATATGTGCATTTCATAGACGAACGACCACCACGTCCTCGTCCCCGAGACGGAGGTCGTCCCCCTCGAGTGGAAGATCCATGAGCAGGAGTGGGGTCGGAAGGATAGGTTGTTGAAGAAGAGCATGCACAAATCCGGGAGGAGCCTCAATAGGAGGCGTAACTCGAAGCAACATTGAGCAAACATCAGATAGTGAAGGAGTCGTCGTGGAAGAAAGGATCTGGGCCCGAACACTATGTAGGTGGTGCGGAACACGGGACATCATCATCGCGATGGTGACAGCCTCTTTCTGGGCCCGTTGAGTAGCTAGATCAATAGTGGGAGGTTGATGTTGAATCCAAGCCTCAGCAAGAGTCTTTGCCCGGGCAACGAAAGTGATCATATCACTGGGAGCACCATGAGTAAGGTTCTGAAGGTCGGAGAGAATATCATATAAGTGTTGAAGACTGTTGTGGCAAGAGTAAAATGAGTGAAGCTCCTCCTACATGGCCATCCTGTAGGGTTCGGTGTCCATAGAGTTGAAGAGCCAAGACTGGACCCGACCATCATCGCGAAGCCAGTCATCGCAAAGCCAGTTATCGGAAGGAGCATCGGGGGTAGCTCGGGCCAAGTGGTGAAGAATACCCTTCGCCTGCAGAACACGACGAACAGAGTGAACCCATTCGATGAAATTTTGTTTCTCAGTCAGAGAGATGGTAGTAATCTGCAGCTCATCACGGAGTTCGGAAGCTGTAGAAGCCGCACAGGCTGGCAGAGCAGAAGTAGTCGCGAATGTATCAGAAGCCATGCGTCTAACAGAAGAGGTCGGGCTTCTAGCAAGAGAAACCGGGCGGCTAGCAGGAGAGGCCGGGCGGCTTGGCAAAGAAGGCCGAGCGGCTTGGCAAAGAAGGTCGGGCGGCTAGAAGGAGAAGAGGCCGAAGAGAGAAGTCGGCAGAGGAAGTAGTCGCACGGTCACAGCGGACACACCAGCGACAAGGAAAGTCGCGACCAAGATACGCTAAGGGAAGAGGAGAGGCCGCTAGCGACAAGACAGGTCACAGCGACTAGCGAGAAACGGTTAGAGGAGAAGCCCGCACGGTCAGGGTGGATCTACCAGCGACAAGAAACGTCACGACCAGGATGCAGCTAAGGGAGGAGGAGAGACAGCTAGCGACAAGACGAATACCATCAACGACTAGCGGTAAAGAGGTTAGAAGAGGAGTCCGCACGGTCATGGTGAGTCCACCAGCGGCAAGGAAAGATGCCACAACCTAGATGCGAACTGAAGCGAGTAAGAGAAAAAAAGGAAGAGACCGCAACGAGCAAGGAGCGCCACGTACGACTAGAGGGGAGAGACCGCGACGACTTGAGAGGTCGCGACAAGCGGGAAGAGAGGCCGCGCGGGTAGCAAGGGAGATAGGCCGCGTGGATAGCAAGGGAGAGAGGCCGCACAGATAGGAAGGGAGACCGGGCAGTCAGAACAAGAAGCAAGAGAGGGTGGACCCCACGTGTGAGAGAAGTTTATAAAAGGGAAGGTAGGAGGGGACGTGGAAGCCACGAGGGAAACAGAGAAAAGGAGACAGCGGCTAGAAAATGGTCAGGCCGCTCGAAATTGAGGCTAAAGGGCCGCGCAGTCAGCCGGGAGAGCAACCGGTTTGCAAACGGACAGGCCGGCTAACCGAGCTCGGGCGGATAAAAAAACAGAGACCGCGAGTAGCCGTGAACAGAAGACCGAAGACCCAAGGAAGAGACCGGTTCCTCTGATACCATGTAAAGAGAAGTCTCAAACCTTGTATATACTTCTTGAATCCATAATTACAAATATGAATACATTTATATAGGAAGAGAGGAAGAAGAGAAATCTTAATCCAAGATGTGGGACAAATACAAAGAGAGAGAAAAGAGAGAAAAATGGGCCCTTAGATGGGCCCTTACTAAGGCTTTTCTAACAGCTAATTATCAAGCATTTTTTCTTTTTAATTAAAGTTCTTCTCATAGTGATCCACAGTCTCAATCAGCTTTAAAGACATGCAAGACCCTATCAAATAGGCTCGGGCCCATAATTTTTTTTTACTTATAATCCAGCACAGAAACGCAAAATCACACATCAGGAAAAAATTAAGCTTAATTTAGGGTCGGTTTGGCACGGTAGTTATGAATGAGGCGGCTAGGAACTGCAGTTTGTAAGCCCAGCCCAAACGGACCTTAGTGCCCCACATACCATAAAAGTTTATATGTACTCATTAGTACAAATGTGTTTTCAAACAATTTTCAAAAAAAACCCAAAACAAATAAATAAGTAGTCCAGGAGAAATCCAAAATAAGTACAAGCATATGCACTCAAAAAAATCATAATATGCTTACAATCGAGAGCCCAATAATATCTGCATACTAGATCAAAATTGAGATCTCAAAATACAACACACTTAACAAGCACATCACTTTCATTCATCCATTCTTTTCAATTAAACTACAAATATATAATGCAAATAAACCAGTACTTGTTCAACAGCAAGGAATTAGACATGCATTCTTGGAAAGCCAAAGATATACATATATAAGAATCACATAAGTTCTAGGTATCAGTGGAGCCTCTGGTCCTTGGGAAGGGAATTGTGTCTCTGATATCATCAAGGCCAGTCACAAACATAACAATTTCCTCAAACCCAGCGCTGAAACCGGAGTGCTTCACAGTGCCATGCCGCCGCAGATCCAAGTACCAGTCATAATCCTCTTCACCCAAGCCAAGTTTTCTCACACTGAAGAATATGAAACATCTTCAAACAACACACAAAATTGTGCTCCTTCACTTCATCTTATATCCAGATAACAGTGTTATTTTAGATAAAAATGATATTCAGACAACAGTGTTGTCTATCAGATACAATATATTAAACAATTAATCATTGTTAGAACAAACCGATGCAATCCGAAACCAATTGGTTATCGCTTGAGGGGCCCGGGATGTATATTAGGCACACAAGGTTATATGAGATTCCTGATATGAGGCTTTTCCCAACGCACCCCCTCATGCTATGGTCTTTGACCTCTAGCCCGTAAAATTTTACTCTTTGGCAACATGAGAGTAAGTCGCTGGACATAATCTACTTTGACATCATGTTAGAACTTGCATCCAACCACAAACCAAATGGTTGTAAGTGGAGGGGCTCAACAAGTATATTAAGGGTTCATTTGTTTCGGCGTATTCACGCCGGTGGCGGGGGCAAACCCCGCCCGCAGGGCGGAAAAACAAACGGCCGGCCCGGAGTTTGCGGCATTTCCTCCCGCAGCAAGGAGAAATAGCCCCGCTTCCCCTCCGTTTCCAGCCTCGCCTCCCTCCCTCCAGTCCGAGACCTCCCTTTCCACCCGCCGGGAGTAAACGCCACCGCCGCGCCAAATGAAGCCTTATGCGCAAGATAACATGTGTTTCCCAATGTAACACTCCCACAGATAGGGCATTTGACCTCTAATTGGTGACAGGGAATGGATCATTGAGCCACAAATCTACAATGCTCGGATGTGCTCATATTAGAACTTACTATGAAGCATTAATACTTGTGATGACCATATTTATCATATCTGAAACGTTTCGGGGCCACAAAACTATCAGAAACTATCGAAAACCCAACATCTAAACTTTTGGAATTTTTTTTTAATTTTAAATAAAAAATATTGATACTCCTAGATACTCTTGGATATAATCGAGTGCTCAAAAATGCTTGAAAACACTAAAAAACTGTGTATGTTGTGATGATGATATGGAGAGATATGTGTTTGGATGATAAGCAATGAGAGCTAACCGATTACATACTTTTATTCATGGCTAATACATATGGTACGATACAATTTTGTAACATAATAAACCACGTCTTTATTTAATATATGATATGTGAGATATAATAATTGAAAAGATGAAGAAAATATAAATGTCACACATGCCTTTATATTAATTTATCTTATATTTAAATATTTAAAATTCGAAAACTATCTCATATCCTTCCTTTTTTTTTGAAAATCACAAATCTCGTATCCATATTGTAGCGTATCTCATATCTCATCTCCATTCCCATGTTAGTGGTGTAACATAAGAGAATCTATACATCCAACCTGAAACCAATTGATTTTAGGTGGAGGGGCTCACAAATCTATATTGAGCAAAAGACTACATGAAATTTCCCAAGGACTACATTCTAAACCGTTTTTAAAGTGTGAATAACTCAGAAAGACAAAGTTGTCATTTTTTTACCTTTCAGTGATTTTTTCAAGGCGCTCCTCCTTTTGCCCTCCCTGAACTAATCTTCCAGCCTAAGGGAGCCATGTGTTAAAGAAGCAATGAGACTTGAAAATTAAATTGAGGATCATAAACAATAAGGATGTTATGGCCACCTTTGGTGCAATAATATCAAAAGCAGAAATTGTTTTAGCATCATCTCTGATCCGCAAATAGAAGGGCTTTGAATCTTTTGGGTAGTCGTATATGATGACCGGCCGCTGATATACCGCATCAGCCAGAAAACTGTCATAATAAATATTACAACTCAAGCAATCAAAGTAAAACCAATTTATACTTGTGGGAGAAGCCCATGAACATATAAAGTACACGAGAACACAAGATTCACAATGTGGGATTAAACATCTAATACGCCTCATCAAGTGTAGGAATAGATAGAACAAGACGCGCTTCATGTAACTGAACATGTAGGACATGGGAGAATAACAGACAGTCAATTCAGCTCTTATATTGTTAATATATATTTATTGGTTGTATTTAATAAAAAGAAATGAAAAAGGAAATAGGGATTCAGATCTTTTTTCTCGCCGACATGATATCAGAGCGAAGGGCGACGGGGTGAGGACGGCGGACGGCATGCGACGTGTGCTGTCGGGCGACAACTCGGGCTGTGAACGACGGGGGTCGCTGGTTTCGTTACGGCTCGGCGGTGGCTTCCTCCGGTGGTAATTCTCCTTCCTCCAGTGCAGGTTTCTTCTCATCGTGCTTACTCCGATCAGGATCTAATTCTGTGTGGTATTCAGTGCTTCTTCCGGTGCGTGCTTCCTCCCGCAAGGGCTTCCTCCAATGCAGGCCTCCAGGGTATTCAGTGCGGGCTTCCTCCAGTGCAGGCCTCCTCCCTTTGGGAGGTTGTAAACTCGGCTGTCGACTATACCAAGTGGTGATTGGACCAGGTGTTGATGAACCTTGGAAGAAGAGACATAGGACGTCTTCAAGAAGTTGTGCCCCACGGAGGTGGCCACGCTGTTGCGGGTGTTGGGTGCATCGCACAGACCGGCGAAGCTGGAACTTCCACCTGTTGATCTGAAGCTCGAAGGACCGACCACCTACCTAGGTCGGTCACGCCGCGCGAAGAAAACCCTTGCCGCGAAGAAAGTTAGGGGTTTCTTAACAGGGGACTTGTCGAAGCTAGACGACACAACAGAAGGAGATGAGTGGGAGTCAACACACATGACGGTGTTCATGTGGCTTCTCAACTCGGTAGTCCCATCAATTTCTGCCACGGTGCATGGCCTGGAGACGGTCATGGAGGTTTGGGACAAGCTGAGGAGTACATATGATGGCGTGGGGAATACTCTCCAGATCTTCCAAGTCAAGGGAGAGATCGATGACACCATTTAGGGAGAGAAGACGGTTCAAGAGTACGCCTCGACATTAGAACGTCTTTGGGTGGATTATGACCACGCTTCCGGTGAGATGAGTTACAGCGACTCATAATGTAGAGCCTCCAAGATCATTGTGGAGGAGAGGAAGATGAAGTTCCTAAAGTGGTTAGATGGCAAGTTCGATCAGAGAAGAGTCATCCTTCTGTCTGGGACGAAGATTCTGACAATTACCGAGGCCATCTCGGCCATGATCCAGGAAGAAACACGTCACCAACTTCAGTCTGGCATAGGAGGGTCCACTACAGTGAAGTCTGCATTAGCAGTTGTTGGGTCTGATGTTAGCAAACCAAGGAAAGATACCCAAAAGTGCTACAACTGCGGGGAGGTGGGTCATCTGAGGTATGCCTACCCCAAACCATCCAAGGAGGGAGGTCTTAATGGTGGACGAGGACGTAGCCGTGGGCGCGGCCGGGGTCGCGGTGGGCGAGGAGGCTATCAGGCAAATCAAGGCATGACAGAAGCCGAGGAGGATGCTGGCGTTATCAACACCGAGGAGGAGAAGACCGTGCTAAACATGATGAGCAGGATGGAAGTCATCAAGAGGAAGCGGGCTAGTGATGAAAAAAGAAGTAGGCTTGATGCGGCATCCACCTCAGCTATGTATGTCCACCCAACAGAAGGGTTTGATGGATCCTTTGCTCTCGCAGCCATAAATTCCTCTAGGCCATCTGACTGGATCGTCGACTCAAGTGCATCGCGACACGTGACTGGAGATGCAGGTGAGTTCTCCTCCTACACACACCTAGCAACTGCTGATAGCGTCCAGACGGCGGATGAGACTTTCCAACCAGTGGTCGGTAAGGGTACTGCCAATTGCACAAGTTTGGTAAACTATCCAATGTCTTGCATGCTCCTTCTTTTCCAGTTAGCTTATTATCCATTAGTTCCATTATTATTCAACTAAAATGTATTGTTTATTTTGATATTCCCAAGGAGAATTTCCAGGAGAAAGGGACAAAGCAAATATTTGAGACTGAGACTTGACATGATGGACTATGGTATCTGGATCGGGAAGGATTAGATGCAACTCTTATATCTATGGTAGAAAATGCAGGAGTTGGGGGGACAGAAGATGAGTACAGAGGATATATTGCTACTACATCTTCAACGATTGAGACATCTTCATTTGGCACTATCGGTAGGTTATTTCCTTCTATTTTTGAAAAAGAAAATAAAACCAAATTATTATGTAATGCATGTGACTTAGGCAAGCTTACTAGGAGCTCTTATATTAGCACGGGCCAGAGGAGCCATTCCTTTTTTGATGTAGTGCATTATGATGTATGGGGGTCTTGTGTCGTAAGTTTTTTGAATGACTATAGGTATTTTGTGACATTAATCAATTGTATCTCTCGTGTTACTTGGTTATATTTCATGAAAAACAAAAATAAAGTATTTGTTTTCGAGACTTTCATAGGCACACCCAGACACAGTACAAAGTTGTGGTAAAGATTCTACAGACGGATAATGAAACAGAGTACACTAATAAGGTACTAGAGGAGTATTTATCCGTTCATGATATACTGCATCAGACCTCCCGCGTATACACACATGCGCAGAATGGAGTGGCGGAAAGCAATATTTTAAATATCGGATGTCGGGGACATATTAGATTGAGTTTTTAAATATCGGATGTCGGAAGTCGGATTAATATTGGATTTTCATGTCTTATAATTTTTTTTTAATTTTTATGTATAATAACTATAATTATATGTTATAAAATTATAAAAATATATAACAAATAGATAAAAAAACGAGTCATTTATATTACGAAATAAAATCGAATAGTATTTAAGATAAAATATTATCAACAAATACAAAATGATACATTGTAAAATATATTTAATAGTACACAATTTTATTTTGATAACAATAAGTTTATGACAAATAGAGAAGATTTAAAAGTTAAAAACTTTGATTAATTATAAATTTTTTCAAGCTTATAAATTTATATTAAAACATGCAAACAATCAACAAATAAATATATTAAATGTTTTCATATTTTTTGCAATATGAAATTAAACAATTGTATCAGAATCGGCAATGAGCACTTTTGAAAAGAACGGTTTTAGGTTGAGCAGGGCAAAGACGGAGTGTATAGAGCTTAAATTTAGCAGTACAAGAAGGATGGATAACTTCGTTATTAAGTTGGGTGATCAAGATATTTCCCGTATTGAGTGTTTTAAATATCTTGGATCGATAGTTCAAAAAAAAACGGAGGTATTGATAAAGATGTGACACATATAATCCAAGCGGGTTGAAGTGGAGAGGTTCGTCAGGGATCTTATGTGATCGTAAAGTACCACTAAAACTTAAGGGCAAGTTTTACTATACTGCAATTAGACCCGCGATGCTCTATGGTTCTGAGTGTTGGGCAATGAATTTTGTACATAAGCAAAAAATGGGAGTTGCGGAGATAAGAATGCTTAGGTGGATGTGTGGACACACAAGATTGGATAAAATTAGGAATGAATGCATCAGAGATAAGATAGGAGTAGCATCAATTGTAGAGAACATGCGAGAAGCTCGTCTAAGATGGTTTGGACACATACAAAGGAGACCATTAGAAGCACCTGTTAGACGTTGTGAGAGTCTAGTAACTAGGCATGTTAAACGAGGGAGGGGTAAACCAATAAAGACTTGGAATGAAACTATAAGGAAAGACATGATGTACTTAGGCATTAGTGAGATTATGACAAAAGATGGGGCACAATGATGATAAAAGATTCATATAGCCGACCCCACTATAGTGAGATAAATGCTTGAGTGTTGTTGTTATGAAACTAAACAAAGGTGAAACAATTATATAAAATTTGTTGTGAGCATAAAACGTTAAAAAATTGAAACAATAAGTCAAATCGATTTAAACATACATGTATAATATATATAGGTGATTTAAGCATATGTTGTTAGTCTGCTAATATAACATAAAATAAAATAGTGAGTGATATATTTAAAATTCCCGTCGACCAATATATCGAATATGTCGGCCTATACTTTACAAAAGGGCATAATCTATTTTTTAGAAAAACATATTGTTTTGCCTTAAAAAAATGACATGTCGGGAGACATGTCAGGCATGTCAGATGACATTTAAAACAATGGCGGAGAAGAAGAACAAACACCTTCTGGAAGTAGCAAGGAGTATGATGCTCCGTATGAAGATCCCTAAGAGCTTGTGGGGATATGCGGTGTTGACAGTGGCACAACTAATCAACAGGGTGTCATCCAAGGTTCTAGGGTAGGAGTCTACATGTCAGAAGTTGCAGGGACATAATGGGGGAATACTTCCAATTAAGGTAATTGGTTGTGTGTGCTTCGTGAAGTACAATATACCGAGTGTTGGGAAACTTGATGCAAGGGCAGTCAAATGTATCTTTGTGGGTTACTCTCGTACTCAGAACGAATATGTGTGTTGGAGTCCTGTGGAGAAAAATAAATTGTCAGCATGGATGTTCACTTCAGAGAGCTGAAGCGATAATATTGACAGGAGGGAGCTTCACTCATACAAGAATTACCAAATGCCAAAAATATAAAGCGAGAAAGTTTGGTGGAAGATCTAGGACTAAGGCAGGGAGGATCGGTGGAGGATAAGCAGGAGGGTGATGAGGAGATGGAGGAGGAAATCAGAGGGGTTGGATCTACAACTCAGGGGGAATTACTCACAAAGATGGAGGAAATCAGAGGGGTTGGGATTACGGCTCAGGGGGAGTTACTCACATATAGTAGGAAGGGGAGGCAAACTACAGTATTAGTACCTGTTCTCATAGTGCAAGTGCCTAGTCCCTTGATTGCAACGTTCCCTTCTCCTGGAGCACCTACACCTCTACCATCTTCAGGTGACATCATTATGTCCACTTCCTCGTCTGTGACGTTTCAAAGGACCACTCGTAGTAATGCGGGAAATCCTCCGGATCGATATGGTTGGGATCTTGTTTTTTGTCTTTTATGATAATATCTCCTCTTCTCATTGAGCATTCGTTGCATTATATTATTGTACCTAATAATTGGCAGATTGCCAAAAACGATCCAAAGTGGAAAGCAGCAATGAAGGAGGAGATGAGAGCTCTTGAGAAAAACAAGACTTGGGAGCTGGCACAAATATCGAAGGACAAAAAGGCCGTCGGGTACAAATGAGTCTTCGCCGTAAAGTAGAACCCTGATAGATAAGTCGAACGCTACAAGGCCCGATTGATTGCAAAGGGGTACAGTTAGACCTATGGAATTGATTACGATGAGACATTTGCACCAGTGACAAAGAAGAGTATCGTCAAGACTCTGATCAGCTTGGCAACGATTGGTGGATGGAAGATGCAACAACTAGATGTGAAGAACGTGTTTCTTCAAGGGGATCTAGCTGAGGAAGTGTACATAGAAATACCACCAGGGTTCGCCATAACTAAGACAGAAGGCAGAGTCTGCAGGTTGAAGGAATCTCTCTATGAACTGAAGCAGTCTCCTCGTACATGGTTTGATAGATTCAGAAAGGTCATGATTGAGATAAAATACCAGCAGATCAATGCTGACCACACAGTGTTCGTCGGGCAATACGAAGGTCACATCACCATGCTTGCGGTGTATGTGGATGGCATGGTCATCACATGGGATAATAAGCAGGAGATTAGCCACCTAAAGGGGGCACTGAGCAAAGAATTCGAGGTTAAGGATCAGAGTCTTCTTAGATATTTTCTTGGAATTGAGATCGCTTGTAAGACAGAGGGACTTGTCCTCTCCTAAAGGAAGTATGTCTTAGATCTCCTCACAGAGACAGAGATGTTGGGGTGCAAACCTGTTGTGACACTAATTGATCAAAAGTGCAAATTGAGTGCAGAGGCTGGTGAACCAGTTGATCGTGAGATGTATCAGCGGCTGGTTGGGAAGTTGATTTACTTGGGTCACACTTGTCCGGATGTTGAACCCGAAAACCAGGGTGTTTCTGAACTCTAAGTCCACAGTTGAGGCATTAGCTTGAGGGAAGTAAAGACGAGCTACCCCCAGGTCCGAACTCCTCGTTGAACCGTGGTTTCCGGGTTCAACACTTTTGGTGCGGTGAGCGTAGACCCGTAGCTCGTCAGGAAAATCTCAAGCGAGTGTCATGGATGGAGATGAAGGGAAAGGAACTAACCCAGGAAGCTCCCCACCCGCAGACAACAAGCGAGTGCCATGAATGGAGATGAAGGACAAGGAACTAACCCAGGAAGCTCCCCACCCGCAGACAGCCCCGTGACTCAAATACAATTTGGCGAGTTCATGAAGGTGGTGCTCGAGAATATTCATTTTGGTCTCACAATACGGGTGGGCGAGTGCTCGACCCTGGGGTCCCGGTGCTCACCCAACCTTTTCTGGGCGAGGAGGTGTCGGGTCAGCAGGTGCCGGGTCAGCAGGTTGGGAAGAAGATAAGGGTAGAAGGAGGCGAGAGAGAGCTCTCGGGTCGCGAGTTGTTTCCCATCACGCCAACCGCTACTGGTTGGTTTCAGAGATCCGATTATATCTTCCTACTCCAACAAAGAGGATCCAATTCAACACATGCAGTGGTTCGAGGACACGGTCTCCATCAGGCGGATGAAGGACGTGTTCAAATACAAGTTGTTTGTCATCTCCCTCAAAGACAAGGCGAGGGATTGGTTTCACCAACTTTCCTTAGGAACCATCTATAGCTTTGAGGATGTGCGTAGCGGTTTCTTATTGAGCTTTTCAACTTCAAAGAAGAGGAAGAAGAGGGTTGAGTTCTTGTTCAAGATCAAGCAGGGGACGAAAGAAACTTTGGCGAGTTATGTGGACAGATTCCAAGAGGAGGTACTTAAAGTCTAGGAAGCACCAAGGTACACCTTGATGATGGCCTTCACACTAGGGCTTCGTCAGGAATTCTTCAAGATGGAGCTGAAGCGGGTGCAACCTATTTCAATCGAAGAGCTGATGGAAAGAGTGGCAAAAGAGATCGAAAGGGAAGCCACAAACCAGGAAGGGAGAAGGAGGGATGAGCTGAGGGGGCAAGGCTTTCAGGCACCCCAGAGGGGGCAGGAGCAAGGATGGGGAGTACAGGAGTAAGGTAATCGGCCAGTGTGGAGACCGGCGGGAAGACCATTCCAGGGACAAGGAAGAGGAGTAGCTCAAGGAGGAGGAAATAACTGGGCAGGGCAGGGACGGTTCAACCCACCGGGGTGGAGACCGGGCCCGAGACTATTGCCACCCCCCCCCCCCTCAACACGCGATGGCGATAGTTCGGGGTAGAGGAGGAAGGAGGAATCAACCTGGCAGAGGAGGAAGAAGGGAGGTCGGGCCGTTGCTTTTTTTTTACTTCAATCAGGAGGGGCACGCGACGGCCACTTGCCCCGAGTTTCTGGAGTTTCGAGGAGCAGCGAGAGCCGGAGGGATACAACCAATACCACCTAGGATTGTGGAAGCAGGAGTCGGAGGCGAAGGAGGAACTGAGGTTGAGGATCGCTGTGAAGACCGGGCATACGGTGGTGCTCGAGGGGGGGGGGGGGGGCGGGATTGAGCCCACCCGCAAGGGGAGCCTCTGAACTATTTTTCGCTGGAGCGTCGCTTCGGCATCTTTGGCCCCTCCCCTGGTATAGAAGATTACCTTCTTGTCAAAGGATATGGCAGATTATGAAGACCCGTTCTATGATGCCTTGGTAATCCAGACGGTCATCGAAAACTTCAGTCTCAAGGATCTTGGTGGACAACGAGAGTTCGGTAAATGTGATCTTCAAGAAGGCCTTTAATGAGATGAAGGTGGAGACCAGGAGGGTGCTGGCCTCGGATATACCTCTGTTCGGGTTCTCAGTCGAGAGGAAGAAATTAGGAGTGAGACTTCATATTACCTTAGGAGGAACGTCCCGAAACTGCCAGTTCGTTATCATGGACGCTCCGAGCAGCTACAACGCTATCTTCGAGCTTCCCCTTATCAGCGTTTTTCGATGTGTACCCTCTTCCTTCCACTAATGTTTGAAGTTCGACAGCAGAAGAGTGCAAATACGAATCCGGGGAGACCCCAAGGTAGCAAGAGAATGCTACGTCACGGCCGTCAACATGATTTCGTGAATGGGAGAAGCAGAAGAGTTCGAGAAAGGGATGGAGGAGAAAGCTAGGTTGGAGGTTGCTGAAGAAGTGAAGAAGGAGATCGTTGCCCTGAGTGGGAATCCCGAGGCAGTGCAGGTCGGAGGAAAGCTGAAGGAAGAAGATTAGGAGAAGATCAGAAGATGCATCCAGGACAACATGGGCGTCTTTGCCTGGGCTGTAATCGACATGCCATGGATCGAGGCCTGTCATCATCTCAATCTTGATCTCAACGCCCGCCCAATCCGTCAGAAGAAGAGGTCTGTGGCGAGCAAGCTGGCGGAGCCAATCCGAGAGGAGGTAGGGAAGTTGGTGATGGAAGATTTTGTATCGGAGATCCAGTAGCCAGGTTGGGCCTCCAATGTTATGATGGTCAAAAAGGGGGACGAGAGGTGGAGAATGTGTTGACTTTTCTTTGATGAATAAAGCATGCCCCAAAGATTATTACCACCTGCCTCGAATCGCGCTGGTAGATTCAGTAGTCGGTTTTCCTGTAATGGGTTTCTTAGATGCATTTTCAGGTTACCATCAAATCAGGATGCATCCGCCAGATGTTAAGGATGTTTCCTTCATCACAGATGACGGGTGCTATAGTTATAAAATGATGTCGTTCGGGTTAAAAAAATGCAGGGGTCACGCACCAGAGGATGATGAATAGAGTCTTCAAGGAACAAAATGGGAGGAATCTTGAGGTCTATATAGATGACCTGATAGTAAAAAGCAAAGATGTAGAGTCTCACCTCCTAAACTTGGTGGAGACTTTCGCCACCTTGAGAAAGTACAAGATGAGGCTCAACCCTCTGAAGTGCATCTTCGAGGTCGAGAGAGGGAAGTTTTTAGGTCACCTCATTACCCCCTTGGGGGTAGAGCCCAACCCGGATAAGGTTAAGGCAACCCTAGAGATGGAATCGCCACAGAACGCAAAGGAGATTCAATGTCTTACAGGGAAACTATCAGGTCTGAGCAGGTTCCTATCTCGGGTAGGGGAGAAGTGCTTGCCTTTCTTCAAGGTGCTAAGGGGTAACCAACGTTTTTAGTGGACTAAGGAGTGTGAGGAGGCCTTCCAAGCTTTGAAGCATCAACTCATCAAGGCTCCACTACTCCAAGGTCCAAAGGATGGCGAAGAATTCGCTTTGTATCTTGAGGTGGGGGAAGAAGCTGTGAACTCCATTCTGATTCGGGAAGAAGGAAGTAGGCAGTTGTCGGTATACTATGTCAGAAGTGTTTTGAGGAAGGTGGAGCTCAACTATCCCATCCTAGAGAAGTTCGTCTTTGCCCCAGTCATCTCAGCCAGGAAGGTTCGACCCTACTTCCAGGGGCATTCCATCAAGGTGGTGACTGATCATCCCCTTCGTAGCATCATGGAGAGGGCCGAGCACTCGGGAAGATTGGCAAAATGGTTGGTAAAACTGAGTGAGTTCGACATCTCGTTCGTCCCACGATTGTCGATGAAGGCTCAAGCTGTGGAGGATTTCTTGGCAGATATATCGTGGAAGTGGAAAAGTACGAGCAATCCAACCTGGCAACCTAGGATGTGCTCGTAGATGGGGTGTCTGCGAAACATTCTTTTGGAGCAGGAGTGATCTTGAGGAGTCCTCAGGGGACAAGGATCGAGCAGGTCATCGACATCCACTTCCCCATCACCAACAATCAAGCAGAAAATGAAGCAGTGATAGCGGGGCTTCGTTTAGCCAGAGAGCTAGGAATCCAAGATGTGAAGGTCTCCACAGATTCTATGGTGGTGTCGTCACAAATCAGGGGGGAGTTTGAGGAAAGGGAGCCAACCCTTCAAAAGTATCTCGCCAAGATCAAGGGCCTCATTGGATTGTTTCGCACTTTCTCAATATGACACGTGCCTCAGAAGGAAAACATATCAGCGGATCGCCTCGCCAAGTTTGTTCCCCGAGCACGAGGGACTGTGACATAACTATTCCGATCTTCCATTGAAGAGGGGAGCTGATGGAGATTGACCAGCGACCTCGTGGATGTACCCATTCATTCATCTCCTAACGTTAGGAAAGTTCCCGGAGAATATCCCAAATAAAAGGAGGTTCAGGTACAAGTCAGCTGACTACTTGTTGCAGGAGGGAGTGCTGTATCGGAAGACCCTCTCTGGGCCTCTGGCCAGGTGCGTAGTCGAAGACGAGGTCCCTCAAGTCTTAGAAGAGATCCACTCCGGGGAGTGTAGCAGCCATTCGGGAAGTCGGACTCTGGAGAAGAGAGTATTGCGGCAGGGGTACTTTTGGTTGACTATTGGCGAGGACACGACGAAGTTTGCAAGAAAGTGCCAGAAATGCCAACTCTACGCGCCACTCCAACTCCTACCGGCGCAGAGGCTCGGGATGATCACGCCACCACGGCCCTTTGCGATATAGGGATTGGACTTGGTTGGTCCTTTCCCACAGGCAAGCAGCCAAATGAAGTTCATTTTGGTCATGGTGGGCTATTTCTCGAAGTGGATTGAGCCTAAGGCATTGGCGAATGTAACGTCGCAAGTAATTCGCAACTTCATATGGGGGGGGAGATTATTTGCCGGCATGGATTGCCCCTGGCCATAGTCAAGGACAACGAACCTCAATTCGCAAGCGAGGAATTCGTTGGCTTATGCGGACAATTGAGCATCGATCTCAGGTTCACATCCGTCCATACCCCAGGAGCAACGAGAAAGTGAAAGCTGCAAACAAGATCATTGTCAACCTGTTGAAGAAAAAGGTGAAGAATCTGAAGGGCAGCTGGGTGGAATAGCTCCCCTCAGTCTTGTGGGCCTTGAGAACCTCCCCAAACACAGCTGTCGGGGAAACCCCTTTCAAGCTATCACACGGGTCAGAGGTCGTGCTTCCCGTAGAATTCAAGGTGAGGTCCCCGCGTGTCGTGACCGCGGGAGATGGCGATGAGGAATGGAGAGTGGAAAATGATGAAGATCAACGACTGTCTTTTGACCTGGTGGAAGAGCTTTGTGACATGGAGGCCCTTCGCCAGGAGGAGGTCAAGCGTCGAATGGCAAGGTACATCGATAAGAACATCAGGATCAAGCATTTTGTAAAAGGAGATTTAGTCCTCAAAAAGGTCGATGTCGCAGGAAGGGGAGGAGTTGTTAGAAAACTTCACCCTAACTGGGAAGGATCCTCTGTGATCCTTAAGGCGCTCGCCTCAGGTGATTTTCGCCTCCAAAATATCGAAGGGACCCCCATGCCAATACTTGGAGCGGTGATAACCTGAAGCGCTTTTACCCATGAGATGAATGAAAGTAAAGATCCACTTCTCACCGGATACATTTTCACTCTATCGTCATCGCTCACCAAGTTTAAACTAGAATACCCTCGATGGGACTCCGCTGAACGGGATCTCACTAGTCGGCAAGGCAAGCAGGTCACGTAGGTAGGAGGTTGAGATAAAATCAAGTTTAAACCAGAATACCCTCACTGACATCCTGCTGATCGGGCTCTCACAAGCCGGCAGGGCAGGCAGGTCGCTCGGGTAGGAGGTTGAGATAGAACCAAGTTTAAACCAGAATACCCTCGATAGGACCCCGCTGACCGAGCTCTCACTAGCCGACAGGGCAGGCAGGTCGCTCGGGTAGGAGGTTGAGATAGAACCAAGTTTAAACCAGAATACCCTCGATGGGACCCCGCTGACCGGACTCTCACTAGCCGACAGGGCAGGCAGGTCGCTCGGGTAGGAGGTTGAGATGGAATCAAGTTCAAACAAGAATACCCTCGATGGGACCCCGCTGATCGGGCTCTCACTAGTCGACAGGGCAGGCAGGTCGCTCCGGTAAGAGGTTGAGGTAGAATCAAGTTCAAACCAGAATACCTTCGATGGGACCACGGTGACCGGGCTCTCACTAGCCAGTAGGGCAGACAGGTCACTCGGGTAGGAGGTTAAGATAGAATCAAGTTCAAACAAGAATACCCTCGATAGGATTCCGTTGACCGGGCTCTCACTAGCCGACAGGGCATGCAGGTCGCTCGGGTAAGAGGTTGAGATAGAATCAAGTTCAAACCAGAATACCCTCGATGGAGCCCCGTTGACCGGGTTCTCACTAGCCGGCAAGGGAAGCAGGTCGCTCTGGTAAAAAATTGTGCCCCAAAGAAAACGGAGTCGCGTTAGCGCCAGTTAAATTCCAACAAGTCAGCGGAGTGCTTGGCCCCTCAGGGGAGAAGGGTAAAGAGAGGTGGCCAGGGAAAAGGAGGTTGGGCTCCGTTCCTTCTCGCCACGAGTGCTACCTCTATCACGCGAGCACGAACCGAAAGCTCCGGCTTCGCGGGAACTCGGATCTCGCGATAGAGGCAAAATATTGCTCCCGCGAGCTAAGGGAGGAGTAATATGCACCTCGGCGAGTTGGGAGAACATGAAGAAAAGCACTCAACCATGAATTAACAAGTATTATGACAGCAAACCACGAAGTATACAAAAATGAACATAACAGAAGTAAAACTTGATTCTTTATTAATCACAAAATACATGTTGGGCGCGCGCGCCTTTACAATGTCAAAAAGGGAAAAGAAAAATTACATCCCTCAGCTCGCGGGTGGGTCTTTGGACGACAGTTCCCTCTCGCCATCATCAGGAGAATAGCCTCGCCCCGAAGACTCTGAGCTCAAGTCTCGCAGATAGAAGTCCGGGATAAGGTCTCTTGCAACCAGCTCCATCCAATCGTCTTGCAAGGCATCAAGGTTGCGCAGTACGTTCAAATTAGACTTTGTGGTCTGCACAATCAATAATTTGTGAGTGCTTTCCACCTCCTCCGGCGAGAAGTGGAGGAGGTTGCACGCGCGGGAAGAGGATGCACCAGGTGCGGCCGGAGTCTTCTCTGTGCGAACGTTGGCGAGCTCCACCTTGGTAGCTGCGAGCTCCCCCTCCAAGTCGTCGATACGCGACCTCAGCCGATCGGCGGTCTCGACATTCTATAGGAAATTATGAGAAACATAAGGCAAAAGATAAGAGAGGTAAAAAAGCAAGAAAACTCACCACACCGTCGGAGTGCTTAGCGAGGAGATGCTCCGTTAATTCAAGGCGCGTGTCAAGGTCGAGGACCTTTTCCTCGGCGAGATCCCGGGCAACCTCGGCATTCCTGAATTTCTTGCGGAAGCTAATCCCCCTCTGCGCGACCATATGTGCAAGCTCAGTGGCGCACAGATGGGCTCGCGAGCTCTCGTAGGCGAGTTCTTTCATCGTCAGCTTGTTGTACTCCTCGGCATCTTGGCGGTTGTAGAATCCGTAGCTGAGGGAGTACGCGTCCTCGCCAGCATGGCCAGACTCAGTCCAGGAAGGCAGGAGAGCGAAGAGGGTGATCTTGTGCGAGCGTTCATCCCAGGCGAGCAGGGGTTGTCCATAGCCATCCCTGGGCATCTACTCCAGCCCGAAATTAGGGTGCAAGGCAGGAGTTCCCAGTTCTCCGCCACCCAGCTCGCTGCCCCTGTCGGACGGGTCGTCTCGCTAGCTGGACTTTCCCAGGCTCTCCCCTTATCTACTTACCGCTGCCGGAAGCGGGGGCTCGCAGGCCCTCAGAACACGCGGCGGCGACAGATTGAGCAAGGGCGAGGGTAGGATCCACCCTACCTTTTCCCGCGTATGAAGGGTGTGTAGGCATATCACGCTCACCTGCAAGAGCGCCAGGAAAGCAACGCGTCAGAGCGACACAAGAGGCATGATAAAGTTGCGAGAACGGTACACGAGCTTACCGACGCTTGGAAGTACAGGTAGCAGCGACTCGACGTTGCGCCACAGATGGACGACTTCGAAGTTCTTCCCCAGGAAGAACTTGTGTAATTTGGCGTCCTTGCCGTTGGCACGTAGGGCTCGACAGGTGATCTCGTCCTTTTGTACCGGCGCGTACAAGACATTGCCGTGCTCTCCCTTGACGAAGATGAACCGATTGGTCCAGTAGGGGGCCTTGTTGATGGTCTCGCAGACCTTGATCTGCGAGCCGGTGAGGAAAGCCACCCCGTCGCTGGTGGCTTGGTAGATGAATAACTTGCGGAAGACCGTCAAGTTAAACTCTATCCTCTCTTCGCGCAGGTAGCACGCGTAAGCCACTAGCATCGAAATCCCGTTGGGGGTGATCTGCGAGGGAACCAGGCCAAAGTATTTGAAGAATTGCTTCACCTCCGGCCATAGAGGAAGGCGAAGCCCCATCTCGAAATATGCGAGAGGGATGGCAAGCTCATCCTCCTTTATGGAATTGATAGAATCACCCTCTTTAGGCGTGCGAGCCTCGAACCCCGTCGGCACGAACTCCGCGATAATCTTAGGTATTTCGTCCTCCGAGACCTGTCCTTCAGGGAAGACGCAGTCCAAGAAATGTGCCGCGCAGTTCTGGCGCCCCTCCTCGCCATCGCCGACCATCTTGCGAGAACTTATGCGAGTGCTCGAGGGCTTCGTAGAAAAGTGGGAGGAGAAGTTATGACGATAGGTGGCGACCGGTCGGGGGTGGGGGTATTTACAGAAGCCGGGGGTGGGTCTGGACAATTGGCGCGAATCCACTCGCCGCTCCCGCGCTCGCGAGGCATCCCGCGGCATACTTCGCCTCAGCCCACTCGCGGACAGCGACTTGAACACTCTCACTCGCAAGAGAAAAATCCCCTCAACATCGCGAGTCGTGCACTCGCGGCGAGACTAAAAATATATGCATAGAATAAGATACTTACACAGAATGACCAAATCATTAAAACATTCAAGATCCAGCAGGCATTATCTAAATAGTTCACGCAGCATAAAAGAGAATATTAAACAAATTCAGTTCAAGGTGGCTCCGTTCTCGGAGAATTAGTGTGGAACCCATTTCCACGAGCCATGTCCTCGTGCCCTCACTTCCAGACCTCCCCTCTGGCCTCTGGGTGACTTCCTCGAGAACGGCAGCGATCTCGCGTTGGAGCGTTTGGCAGCATTCCTCAATCTTCTTCAAGTGCATCTCCAGGGAAGCCGTGTTCACTCCAAGGAGCTTTTGCATCGCGCTCGTAAAAGAGACGCACTCGCACTCTAACGTCTCGACTCGTTGTTGAAGAGCAAGGAGGTGAGGCAGGGCGTCGTCCGTTGGCTGAGTCCGTTGGCCCTGCATCTCACGAAGCATGAACTCATGTTTCCGCAAAAGTACCGCCACCCACTCAGTTAGCTCCGCAACGGACGCCGACTCGCCGAGATATCCTCGAATCAAGTCAGGAGAGGGTGGTGCTGAGTATGTCGCGGTAGCATCATGATAACCCTCTAAGGAGACGCAGTCGCGTGAAGGTGGGAGATTAGTACGGACGAGCGAGACAAAGGGTATGAAGCGTGTCAACGCTTACCCAGGGAGGTCTCGCCGGGGCAATGCGAGGGAAAGCAGGGTTGACCGCAGAAGGGATCACACAGAGGTAGCATCAGCGACTTTCCCGATCCAACTCGCGGGACAACGGAATTATGAGGAACTTTTACTTGTGGCGCCGAGGTCTCTGCACCCCCACTTGCAGGGGATTTCGAGGCAACGACGAGATATTGACCAAGATCGCGGATCGGAGGACTGGTCGACGAAGGAGTCGAGGTGACATCAATAAAAGAAGGCACTGCGCAGACACAAGGAAGACTCAAAACCATACTCGCCAGCAAGCACAAGCGGAATTGTAAGAACTAACACCGACCAGGAATCTGCGCACGGGTGACCGGCTCGCCCTAACTCGCAGGTGTCCCTTGCGACTCGTCAGCAAGATGCTCCACGATCTCGACAGCAAGATGATCCACGATCTCACAGAGGCATTAGTCTGCGAAAGTGTACGTCAATAACACGTTCTAGCTAGGCGGGTGTTGAATTAACAATAGTGAGATTTCAGAGCGTACCAGGGGTTGGGAGATGGCCTCGCGGCCGGAGACAAGTGGAGGGGATTTCGGTGAGCCCGACAACCCTCCAGAGGGGTCGGCCCTCGACTTCTTAAGCACCTGCTTCTCAGGCTTCTTCGACACGTTCCAGGAGGAATGCTCCGTGGAGATGGCCATCAGGTTGGAAATGGACACCTTATTCTTTTCCCTGTCGGCGAAAAGACACGCGAGAGCAGCTTGCGAAAGCGGCATGGCGATGGAGAGTAGGAGGCTTTTGGAAGGAGTGAGGTAGGGAGAGGGGAGTGGAAGGAGTTCTTTGGAGTGACCACTCTCACCTTATTCTTCTCCCTGTCGGCGAAAAGACGCGCGAGAGCGGCTTGCGAAAGCGGCATGACGATGGAGAGTAGGAGGCTTTTGGAAGGAGTGAGGTAGGAAGAGGGGAGTGGAAGGAGTTCTTTGGAGTGACCACTCTCACCGTGGTATTCATAAGCTTGGGCGGGGGCCCACCATAAGATTCTCCTCGATCCCCACTCATAAAATAACGATGGGGTTGAATTGTCTTTTCGAGCCTGGGACAGGTCTCGCAAATAGCGGGGATTGTGTACAACCTCATATTTGTTGAGTGGACCCAGCTGGCCCAAGGACAAGGATCAAGCATAGTTTCACCGCGCGATCGCTGCTTACCCAATATGGTGGTGGGCGAGCAGAGTCGGCGAGTTGAAGTCTCGCCCATGGGTGAGAGGCAAGATGGCGAGTGCCCAGCCTCATCAGGTGCTCGCCGGCTGGGCAAGCGGCGAATGCCCAGTACCATCGGGCACTCGCCGCCAAGGCGAGTAGGCCGAAGTGCGTCGACTCGCCATTAGAGGCTATTCTTTCCCATTTTCTGTTTGTCTATAATTCAATTCTGGTCTGTCATTAGCTCATTTGAACCGCGGAGTTACGCAGTTGGCAGACCACTTTGAGCTGCATTTAACAGTTACCAAAAGGCGGGATCTCGTTATTGACAGACCATCCCAAGAAAACTATAAATAGACCTCCAATGACACCTTTGGAGAGGACCACTTTCTAAGTTTTCATCTCCCCTAGCTAGTTTTGATTGGCAGGAGCTTCAGCTCATCACTCACCGTGGTCTCCGAGTGGGTGATCGGAAGCTCCCTTGGATGTCCAAAGGTGCTCCGTCTAGCTTTGGTTTGGGAGGGGAAACAATCAAAGATCTTCCGGGTGTGTGGCGAGACCTCCTCGCTGCAACTCAGGGCCTGTTTGAGGTTGTTCTGGTGGGAAGGTTTTCGAACTCTAAGTCCACAGTTGAGGCATTACCTTGAGGGAAGTAAAGGAGAGCTACCCCCAGGTCCGAACTCCTCGTTGAACTGTAGTTTCCGGGTTCAACACCGGACATCTCCTTTGCAGTGAGCGTGGTGAGCCGCTACATGCACGACCCTAGGAAGGGCCACATGGACGCAGTGTACCAGATCCTTCGATACTGAAGAGTGCCCCTGGAAAGGGACTGATGTTCAGAAGGAATGGGCAGATGAAGATTGAGGGCTATTGTGACTGATTGGGCAAGTTGCGCAGATGACAGGAGGTCCACCTCAGGCTATTGCATATTTGTCGGAGGAAATCTGGTCTCCTAAAGGAGCGAGAAGCAGTCAGTAGTAACCAGATCAACAACAGAGGCGAAATATAGAGCCATGATAATGGGGGTTGCAGAGCTCCCGTGGCTGAAGGGCATGCTGGTGGAGCTGAAATTGGATCGAGGAGATAGTGAGGCAGTCATCAGTATTGCAAATAATCAAATCCAACGTGATAGAACCAAACATATTGAGATCGACAGATTCTTCATAAAGGAAAAGCTGGACAACATATTACTAGAGCTGAGGCACGTCTCGACCAAGAATCAGGCAGCAGATTGCTTGACCAAGGGACTAAACTCGGTGGATGTGATTAGAAGTTGTGACAAGATGAGTTTAGTGAATATCTTTCGTCAATCTTGAGGGGGAGTGTTAATATATATATTTATTGGTTGTATTTAATAGGAAGAAATGAAAAAGGAAATAGGGATTCCGATCATTTTTCTCGCCGACAGATAATATATTAAAATTAAAACATACAAAATAAAACTATTTGATACTAGGTAGAAAGACCCAAGAACATCTAGAGCATACATGATAACATAAAATTCCAATATAGGACTAAATATCTAACAATAATTACATATGACATCATATTGGATTCTGAAAATTGAAGAGTTAACACTAAATAAAAGGAAACCAGCATTAAAACATCCAATATAAAACTATTTGATACTAGGTAGAAAGACCCATGAACATATAGAGCATACATGATAACATAAAATTTTCAATATAGGAATAAATATCTAACATAATTACATATAACATCAAATTGGATTCTGAAAAATGAAGAGTTAACACTAAATACAGGAAGCTCGCATTAATTAACTATGCACACCTTTCGTGTTCTCTTGATAGATTCATGCCCCACTCAATTTTGTCTTCAAACTTCTTTACTGTTTCCTGATAGAGTAACACAGCTCATTTCATTATCTTTGGGAATATTTGGTTCATTTCTAGATGTTGGTGCATCTACTGGTATGAATAAAAGAATTTTTTAAAAAAATCTTTGATCACTCTAAATAACATTGCATTATTTAAGAAAGATAACATTTTGATGGATAACATTGCTTTCTAATAAATAATATCATCAACAAAGATCAAAGGAATTGCTAGAGTGAAATATTTTCGCAGCAGTACCTTCTTTAGTATCTCAACGGCTTCGGTGTAAGTAATTCTTGCAAAAGGGCTTGATCCCATGGATTTAATGCGTTCAACGCACTTACTGTCTATCCTCTTGTATATAAATTGTAGATCATGGGGGCAATGCTCGAGGATAGAATGGCATAAGTACATCAAAAAATCCTCAGCACAGTTCATTGCATCCTGTAATAATTTCACACAGTAGTTCTTTTGAAGATGTAAAACATTAAATAAGAATGAATGAAAAATTAGAAGAATAAAGAGTTATTGATCATGAGCTAGAATAAATAATTACATACTGTTAACAAGAAATAAGTTAAGGCAGATTCTCGGCAATTATAATCTTATTGTCACATATTCGAAAAGAAAAGAAAGTCTATATGATGTAAAAAGAAATTTGATTTTTGAAATGAAGTTTCTCCAAAAAAAAATTATGCAATGGGAAGATATTACAAACACTTAAAGGTAAATTTTATAAAATCACAATTAAGTCGACATTTTTGTATGGATTCAATTATTGGGCAGTAATAAATTTAATGAGAAGCTAAGATAGATATGTGATCAAATTTAGAAGAATAAACAAATGAATTATCATTAAAAATAACCATTTGAAGTGTCATATATCGAAGAAAAGACAATTGAAAATAGACATGTAGTTTGGACTGTACAGCGAAGAGAGATATGCATCATTACATGTGTAAAAAAATACTACAAAAGGACAAGGATGAAGAAAGAGGTAGACCCAAGATAGCACTGATAAAAATTTGTTCAAAATAATTTTAAAAGAATATGTTGAACACATCAAGGGACAATAAGCACTCACGAACAGCTGAAGGAAAATGAAGATTCGTGAAACATACCCCAAATAATTGGGATAAAGCTAATGATGACAGGTGCTTTTGTTGATAAGGTGAACAAACCATAAGAAACAAGGTACAGAAAAGTTATTTCCTTTAGAAGAAAAGTTTCAAATCATGGTTAGGGCTTATTTTATTGCTTGAATAAAAAATATGTTTGTAAAATGAGGTAATCTTTTAAATTCATTATTAGCTTGGATGTAGTTAGATAAGAACATTGAATTCAAACTCCACAAACCTTTTAAAAACTCTCCATAAATTGAGCAAATTAAAAATTTCTAAAACAGAACTCTACCTACAAGTAACCCAATGTTCAAATTTAAAATTTGTGAGAAGAAAGAGAGTTCAGAAAACCTAAATACCTCTAGCTCTGCAAAGGCTAGTTCGACCTCAATCTTCCATGACTCGGCTAAACTCTTTGATGACAGTGCGTCCTCCGCCTGAAATGTTGGCCCAAAAGAATAGACACAACTAAGAGAGCATGCATAGCATTCAAGGTGAAGTTGTGCATAAGATGATAAGTATGTCTCTTCGGCGAAGAAATTTTCTGAAAAATCTTCCTTTGTCTTCCTCGAGGTTGAAGGTTGTTGATGCTCAAGTAGAAGAGCGAGTTCATTAGCCTTCTGGAGGTCTTGTAGTGCGATAAGAAGGGACTCTTTGTTGCTATTACTTCTCTTCAGCTCTTCGATTCTCTCATTTTTCTCCTTAATAGCAGTTCTGATAACTTCAAGGCTCTTGGCCTCTTGAACATTCCTAAGGTTATCATACGCCTTGTTTGAGGTGCTTGCAATCCCAAGTACCTTGCCATGAGCCCTTGAATTAGTAGTAGTAATGATGGGCATATGTACATTAATGAATCCATTGCTCAGGAAGAACTGATGAGCTGAATGTGACAAGGAGTTGCGGATTCGTGCAACTGATGCGACCTACATCAAAAATTAATGAAAAAAAATCATTTTTTGAGGATGAAATGATACTGGGAAATAATTATTCTGACTGCAATCATCAAACTGTAAGGGTGTGGGGAAGAATTAATTGGGTTTAGCCCCAAAGTGATCTTTGAAAGTATGTTGGAGTAGAAATACCAAGTGGTTGTCCCTCTCATATACTCTTAAACTTCTAGATTAAACATGAGTTCAGCATTAACGTGTGACATCCCAAAAATTTGGTTAGTCTTATGATCCTTAAATAATTTGCTATTTAATGACTCAGAATTTTTTATGAAAACTTCATATGACAAATTTATTTTAAATTTATTAAATTTATTAAGAGAAAAGATTGAAAGTAGATATAAGATTTCATTTAAAAGAAAATCCTATGGTATATATTTACGTAAAAATCTAATAAAGAAAATTTAATAGGAGTATGAAATTCATGTTAATTTAATAAGCAATTTCAGAAAATATTTATTAAAGGGAGCAATTAAATATTAAATTTCATCATTCTTCTATTCCATTATTTAAGAGTGGGCTCCACTCTTTAGTAAGAGGAGATCCTAGCCATCTAAGTGGTGGGGATCCATCAGATCATGCACCGGGAGCGACGGGAGGGGTATGCCGCAAGGCGGGACCCACATTCGTGTACTCGCGCATGAGGACTTGATCAGATCGCCGATCTGACTCTACGGAAGCGTCCAGATCCGCGTCGCGAATCGTTTTCATATATTACTTTATTATTTTTTCATTTTATTTGATGTATTTGAGTGGCCCCACCTCTGGCCAATCATAGTAGTCGATGATGGGATGCCCTAGTTGTCTTCTTATTAGAAATAGGATTTTAGTGAGCTGTTTTAGGGTTACTGCGGATTTTGGAAGAGACTAATCCCGGAATCCTGCGATCCTCCCACGGTGCCGACTCTGTGGAACCTTAGGTGACGATTCTGAGGCTTGTATCTTCCTCCCCAAGGTATTCCTAAACCCTAAGCACCATTTCCTTCATCCAAATCCCCTTACCGCCGCCCAAAATCCCCTTCAATCGCTGGTCTTTCACTGTTTTCGTCTTCCTAACATCAGCCGACCTCCCTCCACCTACAAGCCCAGCCTCCGCACTCCCTACCCGCCTCTACAGCCACCGCCGCCCGCTCCTCCCATCTCTGAAACAGTCGTCGTCCCCTTGTGGTTTCTCCACAGCAGCTACCCCCCCCCCCAAGCTACAACCCCCACACCTTGCCGTCGCCCCCATCCATCACGTAAAACTACCCCCAAAGCCCTCCTCCCTAAATCCACCCCGACCTGGGCAGTCCAACCCATATCCAGCCTTCTCCCTTACTCGCCCCACATCCTATAGCCTGGATCCGCTCCAAAACACCAGATTCATCCCTCCTACAACCGGATCCACCTACGTATAGCCGGATCTACTCATTTTTGGCCCGATTCTGCCTTCCACCACCGAGTTCAACCACGTATGTTATTTCCCCGCCTCCGGTTCCACATTGGATCGCCGTCAAAATGCCTCCGGCTCCGAAATCTTGGTTGTCTTGGACAGCCCACTACTTGATGAGTTTTTGTTGTATTGGACAATTATTTTCAGCTACTATTTATTGGATTGGATGTTATATTTACATTGATATATTGTCTGTGGAAAGACCGGCTCGAACCGCTTGTGACTTGCAGGTGGGATTCATTCGCCGCAAGTTTTGCTTTGGCCCTCTGAGCGGAGGAAAGCCACTAACTGCTTACTAAACCGAATGCTTCTTTTCTCTTTTAATATTTTGCGTGGGTTAAATATTTATTGCTCGTGTTAATTTGTCTCCATCACCGACAGTGTCATTGCATTTAGACTAGTGATGCATGTCTTGTCTTCGTCTTCATCCCTAGCGGTCTAGGTTCTGTGCACCCATTAGCCTACCCTACATAACTAAGTCTCTCCAATCTAATGGATGAAATAAAATTGGGCTTAAAAACTCATCCCAATAACTGAAAGAGTGACCGGTTCACGCATAGCTCATAACCGAGCCACTCCCTCTACGGTTTACGCACACAAGGAGAAGCTACTTGCCTCTTCTTTGCCCAACGTCGCGTGGGAGGATTCCAATGATGCCTTCATCGCTCATTGACGCTTGGAAACTTCTTCCAAGGGAGGTGGCCAACCTCCTGAAGCAACCTTCTCTTCATGTAAGCCCCCAACCATCTCCTTCATGGATTCCTTTGCTCCATTCTGGGAGAACTCTACCACCCTAGCTCCAAACTGTGATCTCCTTGCTTCTTCCTCACCTTCAAGAGCTTCTAAATGGATTCCAGAAAATGTACAAGGGAAAGCCCCAATGCTTAAAGATGTGAGTGTCTCTCTAACGTTTCTTTTCTAAATGTTTTAGAAAGTTTAGAAATTGTAAGGAATGAAATCCAATGACTGTATAGTAATCTTTCAATTGATGTATTTTAGTTGAAATGGTTCATTTTAGTGAGATTATTTTTTTTACCCTAATAATTTATATGGTTAGAATGATTTCAAATTTCCTTTATGTATGGAAAGGAAGGAGAGTTTATTATTTAGGGCATAGGATAAACTAATTTTTTTGAAGATCTCTTATGAGTATTCGTTCAAATTAATGCTAGCTTTCAGAATATATAGCATTCACTTTATGTGGAATATTGGTAATATGTAATTTAAAGTATCAATAATAAAAGTGATATTATATGATGAATTTGCAGATTTTTGAAAAAGTGCTTTTTGTAAAAATTGAGATACCACTTATGAAAAGTTTGATTTCGTATGGATAGAGAAGTTAAGGAATGGATTTCAGATTATGGGAATTTGCTGAATGTGTAAATTAAGATATGAGTGTAAAGTAAGGTAGAAGAAATATCTTTATGACTAATTATGTTTGGGAACAAGGGCTTAGGATAGCCATGATGAAAATAAAGGTGTTAGCCCATGATATTTTGCTTGATTTTTAATACTAGCATCAAGATGATTATCAAGATAACCTAAAACAGAATTTGAAGAATATAATATGATAGTGGCAATTATTTTTATGCCTTGCATTAAACTAGGCAATAAAAAGAATATTATCTTCCGATTATTTCATGAAAAGTTATAGTCAACATTCATACTAATACATGCAAATTATGATTAAACAGACCGATCAGCAACTTACAGCGCTGATTGGAATTTAACCGGTCATAAAAATATAAAAGAACTTAAATTCTATGAAATATACTTGAGTTCAAGGCTCAACCATCAATTTTTACGCTATAGGAGATTTATTTAAGCCACTTAAGTGCCTCCAAACCTCTTGAAGAGCTCCTTTCAGCATAATCCAATAAGGGATCAACAAAGACCCACTTAAAAAGGTCAATTATTAGTCAAAATCTTTATTAGAAATACATAAATTCATATTTTAATGTTAGTGACGTTCAAAAATATGAACGACGAAAGAATGTAGAATGAATTTATTTGGGAGCAAATCCTTGAGGACGAGGTAGCAACCTTGCCATAGTTAAGTGAAAATTCACCATAGTTAAATTCATGATCATTACTGCTCATGACAGGTCAAACCGTCGGGCGGTGAAGCCTTATAGAATCACCATAGTTTGTCTCGCAAGGTGGTGAGGGGAACCTCGCCATAGTTTTAGATCATGCACTAGTTACTAAATTCTCAACCGATTGCAAGGGTTGGTCTTGGACTTGTCTTGGACTGATTTCACAAGTTTAAAAGAAAGAATGAATAGTGATGTAAGTTGTGAGAAAAATCTAAATAATAGGCTTTTTTCATTTCCAAAAACTTAAATTTGCATAGGTATGACCCCTATTTATAGGAGAGGAAAGATAGAGAGAGAATACAATAGACGATGTGAGACTAAATTACAACAAACGAACTAGGAAAACAGATATTTACAAGACGCAGCGAGCTATGCGGTTAGACAAGCTATCCGCCCAATGACTATCAGTAAAATATCCGCCGGTCTCTAATCCACAGACCACAGTTGACCACCAGAAGCATTAGACGCGGTTAGAGAATTTTAACCACCCGATCGCAATGGCTTCAGCCTCCTGACCGCCAGATCACAGCGCCTTCAGTCTCCTGATCGTCATACCGCAACAGCGGTTAGATCACCAAGCTTCCCTTGCTCTATTAAAGGCGCGGTCTCAGTGGTCCTCAAGACAGACAGACAGCCAGACCAGTCCGCCAGAGCTGTCAGCCAAACCGCCAGAGCTAGATCGTCAAACCGCCAGAATCAGACTGTCAAGTCCAAACCATTAGGGCAGACCTCCAAGAGCAAACTTGATAGTCCGGCAAGACCAGACCGTCAGTCCGCCAAGATCAGATCGCCAGTCCGCCAAGACCAGACCGCCAGTCCGCCAAGACCAGACCGTGAGTCCGCCAAGACCAGACCGCCAGTCTGCCAAGACCAGACCGCAAGTCCTCCAAGACCAGACCGCCAGTCCGCCATGACCAGACCGCCAGTCCGCCAAGACCAGACCGCCAGTCTGCCAGTCCACCAAGACCAGACCGCCAGTCCGCCAAGACCAGACCGCCAGTACGCCAAGACCAGACCGCCAGTACGCCAAGACCAGACCGCCAGTACGCCAAGACCAGACCGCCAGTACGCCAAGACCAGACCGCCAGTCCGCCAAGATCAGACCGCCAGTCCCCCAAGACCACGAGTTCTAACACTCCCCCTCAAACTGGAGCATACATGTTAACCATGCCCAGCTTGTCACAGACATCCGAAAGAAAAGTGGAAATTGGTTTGGTAAAGATATCTAAAAGTTTTTTGTCGGAAGTAGGGCTGAGCATAATAATCGAAATTCAAAAATCGCTCGAGTTTTTATTCGACTTGAACTCGAAATAAAAAAATTGAATCATATTGAATCAAATCAAAATTGACTCGAAATTAATTTCGAGTCGATTTCGAGCCTCATATGAATTGCTAGAATATTGATTCGAGCCGGCTCAATTTGAATTTTTTATAAAAAATATAAATTTTTAAATCTCTAAAGAATTCAAAGTTCAAACAGGCTCGATTTTTCACAATTGTCACGGCATGGCTGTCACAGCCCCTGAGCCCCGTGCGGCACTGTATTCTGTCAAATCCCCGACCTCGAGAGCGGAGATACTCATTACTTATGTCGCTTAGCTCTTAATCTCCGCCATTCTCAAAGCTTTTTCTCACTTTTCCTAAATCTCTCCAGTTTAGGGCTTTCCCGAATCCCGTCGGCCGCCACTAGGCTTTCTTCTTCCTCCCGATTGCTCGACGAAACGAGAAGAACCAGGAACTAGAAGGGACGGGGAGGTCGCGCGACAGAAGGGGAAGGTGTCTGGCTTCCTGATCACACTCGTTGTCGACTCCTCCTTTCTCTTGCAAGGTGTGCTTTTCCTTCCTCATCCCGCCACTTGACTTTCTTCTTTCCTCCCTCAATGAATTTTTTTCCGGATTTACAGACATTGTTATCTCTAGAGCTTCATGCCTTTGTTTTCTCCAGAATCTAGATTTGTTCATGCCAGATTTTTTTCTCCAGATTTGTTCATGCCAGATTTATTTCTCCTATTTTTTTTCTCCAGATCTGTTCATGCCATTGTTACATATCATTTTTGAAATAGGCTCAACAACATACTAATACTGTATGATTTCATTACAATAAAAAGAAAAGAGACTCATATAATTTTCAATATTGGTACAATGTTATATCAATTACTACAAGTTCTTTCAAGTGACATACTTATTTTCCACATTAAACAAACAAAACAAATATAGTGCGTTCGTTTCTTAGCTAAAAGCAACTACTCTATGGTGGAGACCAGTCCAGATCAAGTCGCAAAAGTACCCGACGCCGCGCCAGACTGGACCCCTACCGGCCCCAAGTCTTGTATTTTTTTTTTTGCTTTTGTGTGTAATTTTGTAATTTTTATATTGTGAAAAAATATATATAATATGTGTATATATATATATATTTATCTATTAAAATATATGCATATATATACAGAACTGTGAGAGCATAAAAGTATATATATATATATATATATATATATATATATATATATATATATATATATATATATATATATACATATATATATATATAATTAGTTAGGTTAACGAAGAAGAGGTGCCGGTCCAGTCAACCCCAGCCGGTCCGTCTGTCTTCCTCCTCCCGATCGAACAGCAGGTAACGATAATGGCAGAAGCGCTGCACGCCTTCTCTCCCACGACGCTGCACGCCCCGCCTTCTCTGGAACACCAACCGCTAACATGAGCTACCTCCCCCGAGCTTGGCGTTGCCTCCTCCGCACACAACTGCCGCAAGCTTCAGCCAAGACCTCCTCCATGCAAGCTCCAGCGCCAACGGTTTCCTTTTTTTCTCCATCGTGAGATCATTGGGAACATTGTATAAAGGGGGCTGCTGATTTCATTTTAGGGGGTGAATGACGAACATTGAAGATTGTTACTGTGCTTGTTGTTGCTGTAGGAAGTTAGATGGTGATAGATGTTGATGAATTCGTGCATAGAAGGCTTCTGATTGAGGGTTGATTAGATGATTCCTGTAGGAGTAGTTGGTTGTTGTTGTGATTAAGTCCTGTAGAAGATTATTGTTCAGTTATAAGCTGCATTGTTCCTATTGGTTTTGCTGTAGTGTTTCCTTCGGCCCGCAAGGAGATGAACAATGACTTGAATTAGGTCAAAGTTAATGAGCAGTAGCATCGAAGATACTGTGTCCTTATATTCAACTGTTGATTCCGTTTTACAGTGAATGAAGTAGGCGTTTTTTTTATTGAGTTTAATTGATTAAATTTATTTGAGTTAATTCCTGGTGTCTGAGATTTTGTGGTTGCCACCGGGAGAGGGATTTTAGGGTTGCTTACTGTCTTGATTTGAGTAAGATAGTAATTAGGTGAATAGAGTGATTTAGAATGGTAGATTGCTTCATTGAGAGAAAATTAATTTACTCTTAGTGCTTAGAGATTCATGGAGCCACCTTAAGTGTTTGAGATTTCGTGGAACCACCTTGAGTGTGAAGAGCGAGTGAATTTAGGTTGTTTAGTTTGTGACTTCCTTGCTTTGTTGAGTGATTCCGTGGAACCACCTCGTGTGAGGGAGCGATTTAATTCCTTGGTGTCCGTGTGCAATAGCGGCCGACCTTGGAGTAGGAATCGAAGGTGACGAGTAGTTCCTCGCGTGATCTACATCGACTTCTAATACGGAAGACACCTCTTCCATGGGTAATTGTTTCTATCTTTTCTTTTGTGTGTGCCTCTATATTTTCTCGTAGATAATAGACTCATTGCTAGGTTTTCGCCCGTGTTTTGTCAGCGAACGCTACGTCGAAAACTTAAAAATGGAAACGTATTTGGATTTCACGATTTTCGTTTTGCTACGACAAGGGGAACGGAACGAAAGTTGCGAACTTCCTTCCCTGGATTTAAATTTGAACCATTTTTATTAAGAAAAATCATTTTAAAACAAAATAGCGATTTTGTGCTTTACAAAAAATTTAGTTGCTTTATTTCTTAAAATTCGTGAAAATTTCGCTCAAATTTCGTTGCGCAAGTTCATCGAAAATTGCATGCATTAGGGTTTCCTAGAACTAGCCGACAGGCGTGCAAACTCTACGCGATGTCTTGCATCACTCTACTTGTCCTCTACTTCTTTAGAAAATTGCATTTAAATGTTATACTTGGCTATTTCAAAGGGCATCATGAACTACAACTAATCGGATAAAAAGTGGGATAAAGGATTAAACAAGAATATAAACTCATCAGCAACAACAGAAAATTAGATTAGGGAGTACTAACATTTACACATACATTTACTAGCATTCCAGGTGGCGTGGATTGCAATCTCTGGTGAGATCTGTTGTTAATCTCTAGAAATATATTCAGGAGCAGAAGTTGAGATCATATTCTAGACTTTTATAGCGCAATAGCTGACAGCATACTTTTTTGGAGTATTTTTTAACATGAACTTTTTCTGGATTGTTAATGGACTTTTATTCGACTATTTAGGTCTTATGGATTGTTTGGTTTGAACTTTGAAGTTTTGTAATATTTTGTCAAATGTTCGGATTTTATAAGTAGTTTAATTTTTTTAAAAAAATTATGGGATTTGGCCATTTGGGAGTTTGTTTTTATAAACTTTTTATGGTTTCACTTATGAAATTTTCTTGCCTCCATGGGTTTGTGATCAACAGCAGCTCTACTCACTTTTGGTTCATATTTCATATATTTATTGTAGTTTAAAAATGTATGTTGAATGATGCTCATCACATAGTTGAGTAAAAAAATGTAACACTATAATAGATTAATATTATAAATTTATAATGTGTAATTTTTTTATAAAAATTAATTAATTTCGAGCCGGCTTGAAATTGATTTGAGCTGGCTCGAAATCGAGTCAATCTCGAGTCGAGCCGGCTCGACTCAAAACAATTTCGAGTTTGAGTCGGTTTCGAGTCGACTTCGAGTCAAAAATTTTGATTTCAAGCCGAGCCAAAATCGCTCGAACTCGATTCGATATCAGCCCTGGTCGGAAGTGACAAACGGAGTGCATATTTGATTCTTCAATATTTCTTCTCTAATAAAGTGGCTGTCAACTTCTATGTGTTTTGTCCTTTCATGAAAAACCGGATTTTTCAATATGTATATAGTGTTGAGTTTTTTGAAGTGAAAGTTGGCCTATCTCGCGGACTGTGCGGATAGGGGTTGCGGCTAGCTAGGTCGGCTAGTGTTCTGCCGACGGCTTGTTCCCAAGAGGTAACCGGGCGGATAGGTTTGTTATCCGCGGAGATCGCAGAGTCTGGTGTGTTGCAGACTCGTCTGAAGTTCGCTGAGTCCGGGTTACGGACTGGTTTGGAGCTCGGGAGATCGGCATGGCTTGTGCTTTGGTCTTGCTCTGGTGTTTGAGTTCGTCGGTTTGTGCGGATTGTCTTCTGTATCCGCTGGTGCTGAGTTTGCACCAGGGATGGCTGGAGGTGTGGACAGTGGACTTGGTCTGGATCTGTACCAAGTCCAAGTTTGCTTAGTCCGGGAGATCACGCGATTAGCGCGGGCCATTTTCTCTGTCCACCGAGTTCGACAGCTGTCAGCTCGGTGCTCTAGTTGCGGGCTCGGGGTATGCGGACTGGAGCTGTGCCCGCAGGATATACGGACTGGTGTGGTATCCGCAGTGTCTGCAGGTGTGGTGGACAAGTCTTGGCCTGGCTTTGTGGCGACAAGGAGGATAGGTTTCTATCCGGACTTGGTTGTGCGACCTTGGCGGACTGGCTGTCCGGCCTAGTCGCATCGACTAAGGTGATCTGGTTTCGTGTTGGCACTATGCGGATACGTCTTGTGCTCGTCGCGAGATGGTCGGTGTTCCTATCGGTTAGGGTGGTGACCACACTCCTCTTCGTGCCTATAAATAGGACTCTCTGTCACATCAACAGTACAACCGAATGAACAGCAAGTGAGCTCGGGCGATTGCTGTGGATAGGTTTTTATATTCGCGCGGTTTGAGTAGTTGACCGATTTTTTGCTGTACAGATTGTGCGGATAGCGCTGAGAAGCCAGAGACTTGGTTCTGACTTAGGTCAGGGATCAGTGCGGACTCTGCGAATACAATCGGTGGTTAGCAGCAGATCGCGGCTTACGACCAGGCGACCTTCTCTGTGGCAATCTTTTCCCGGTTCAATAAGTTGTCTGCTTCTGGCGGTCTGTTTAGTTCAGCAGCAGCTATTCGCGGGTCATCTGGCAGTTAGGCGGCTAGCAGATTGCGGACAGAGTTCTTCAACTTTGGAATAACGGGGGTCCGCACGGCTAGGTTACGGTCTGGCGACTTAGCGGTTTCAGCGGACTCCATAGTGCAGCTTGGCAGAGTCGGCGGTTAATCTTTGAGTCTGCGCGGCTAGATTTTTGCTTTCTTGTTTTGCTTCCATCGGATACATTAGTGAATCATGTTTCGCTATGCATGCCTCACTCTGTAAAGATTTTTGATAGTACAAGACTTTCTTGCTCTTCTGATTGCTTCTGGTTTATTTGTCATGGTTTTGGTTTAGTGTTCCTGTGACATGGTTTCCCGTTTTTCGCATCCCACAAATTTTTACATGGTATCAGAGAGAACAAAAGTTTGAGCAGTGATCGACCGACAGACTTGCTTTTTTGCTTCTGAAAGTTTAGAATACCAGTGTTAGTGCAATGGAAGGAGGATTTGCAAGGGGTCTTGGAATAGAACTCTTAACGCCGACCAACTTCAATAAGTGGAGGTCGTGTATGGAAAGTTATCTTCTGGGCGAGGACCTTTGGGAAGTCGTCTGCGGAGACAAGAGGCAAGAAGTTACTGATGTCGCTGGCAATGCTAAAGCGGTGACTAGTGAGAGCTTGGAGGAAGACAAACGCGAAGGCGGAATTTACTCTCAAGCAGACTATCTCACCGGAGCTCTTCCACCATATCATAGGATGTCAGTCAGCTGCTGAGAATTTGGACTTACCTTGATGGGTTGTTCAATAGGAAGAATGTAGCGCGGCTATAATTCCTGGAGAATGAGTTGACGAGAGCCACTCAAGGAGAATTGTTCATCTCAACTCTCTTCTTAAAGATGAAGAACTTATGTGCTGAAATTTCGGCATTGGACCCTGATAAGCCGATTTCAGAAGCGAAGCTCAAGAGGCACATAATCCGCAGCTTGCGAAAGGAGTATGTGACTTTTGTTACTTTTGTTCAAGGCTGGGCCACTCAGCCTTCTTTGCTGGAGTTGGAGAACCTGCTAGCTTCGCAAAAGAGCCTAGCAAGGCAGATGACTGAAGTTACTATCTCTGAAGGAGGTAGTGAGACGGTCTTCTCAGGAAAGAAGAAGACATGAGACAAGAAGAAGAAGAAGAAGAAGAAGAAGTTGTCTGCTGGCGATGGCCCTTCAACTTCTTATCACCAAGAGAGGAGTGTTGCTCCTAAGCGGGATTGAAAGAAGAAGGAAGGGCTAAGGTGCTACAGATCCAACCAGCTGGGTCACTTCAAGAAGGACTGCAAAGTCAAGTTGCAGCCGGGGCACGTTGCAAATAAAGAGGGAGCTGGTTCCAGTGCTAAGGAAGCCAAATGATGCGTTCATGATGAGCACGTGTGTCCGTGCTTTGACCACCATCGACTACCAAGATGACTGGATAGTGGACTCGGGATGTGGTCACCACCTCACCGGGGGACGAGTCGAAGTTCTCTCTGCAATCGTACTCAGGTAATGAAGTTATTATTACTGTTGATGATACAGTTCATGCAGTCGAGAAGGAGGGCGTAGTTTCTTTGGACAGTGATAAGGGTCCACTCACCTTGAGGAGTGTTTATCAAATGTCAGGCATGAAGAAGAACATCTTCTTTGTGACCAACGCAGTGGATGCGGGCTATCACGTTCTGTTCGGCCCAATAGAAGTGAAGTATTCCCATAACGTGACTGCAGTTAAAGTTGACGTTGTTCATGTAAGGAGAAGGATAAAGGGCTTGTTTGTGTTATCAACAAGCTCCTATGTTGATCGGATGAGAGTCAATGATAGCGCTGCTATATGACACGAGAGGTTGAGACATGTTGGGATGGACAAGTTGAAAGTTATGGTAGTGAAGAGACTTGTGAAAGGCTTGCCTAAATTATTATCCTTCGATGACGTTCATCGCCTTCTGTTTGACAAGTCACAGATCAGGAGTAAAGAACCATTGGAGTGTATCGATGGTGATCTGATGGGTCTGACCGTCACCGCCAGTCTTTGAGGCAGCAGATATATGATGGTGTTAATTGATGAGTACACGAGGTACACTTGGGTGTACTTCATGAAGGAGAAGTCGGACGCGTTCCAGTTGTTTGTGGAGTTCAAGAAGCTAGTGGAGGGTTGGCTTGGACTGCGGATTAAGAAGTTGAGAACGAACAACGGAGGTGAGTTCGTTTCGAATGAGTTCTCTAACTTCTGCAGGAAGCACGGAATCCAAAGAGAGCTCACTTGTGCGCATACTCCACAACAAAATGAAGTAGCAGAGCGGAAGATCCATCATCTGACGGAGACCTGCAAGTGTTTGCTTCATTCCAAAGGCATTCCTAGGGCTTTCTAGGCGAAAGGGATGACCTGCGCAACTTATATCATCAATCAGATGCCTCTGAGTCTGATCAACATGAAGTCTCATCATGAGATAATGTTTAAGGAGAAGTCTAGCGTTGGACATCTTTGGGTGTTCGGGCTGACCTGCTATGTACACGTTCCTGATTCTCTCATGACTAAACTGGATGCGAATGCGAGGAAGCTTGTCTTCGTGGGCTATGATGAGAGAAAGAAGGGATAGAAGTGTATGGACCCTGTGACGAACAAGTTTGTTGTCTCTAGAGACGTGGTCTTCGACGAACTGACGTCATATGGAGGTGGCTTGTCTGTGGAGCTACAAGAAAGCAGGTCTGACAGCGTGCAGGAGGAAACTGCTAAAGATCTTCTGGTGGAGTTATCTGCGTCATCAGGAGCTCCATGTGTTTTTAGCTTTAGGGAGGAGGCTTCTGGTTCAGGAAGCAGGGAGCGATGCTCCAAGTATGCCCGGAAATGGAACTGATTCAGAGGAAGCAGCGGAGGTGGTGAGCCGTGGTCAAGTTCTTCGGAGTTCGAAGAGGACCATCAAACCACCGGCTCGGTATAGCAAAGGGTACATAGTGAGCTTTGTCTCATGTTTCTTCGCAGGACCTCTGGACGAGCAAGAACCTTCTTGCTTTGAATACACCATTGGAGTCAAAGAGTGAGAGATGTCATGGATGAGGAGATGTCTGCCCTCAGAAAGAACGAGACTTGGGATCTTGTACCCAAGGTCGATGACGTTATTCCTATGACATGCAAGTGGGTATACAAGCTAAATAAGAAGGAGGATGGAATCATCGAGTGATATAAAGCTCGTCTTGTAGCTCGAGGGTTCTCTCAGCAGTACGGAGAAAACTATGAGGAGATGTTCAGTCCCGTTGCGAAAATGACTTCAGTACGGGTGATGATTGCCTTGGCGGCTTGCTAAGGATGGAGGATGTGGCAGCTTGACGTAAAGAATGTTTTTCTTTACGGTAAATTGATAAAGGCATCTTCATGGTTCAATCACCAGAATATGTATCTGAAGATTATCCAGGACACGTCTGCAACCTCAGAAAGGCCCTTTACGGCTTGAAGCAGGCGCCTCGGGCATGGTATACGAAGATTGCAGAATACCTCCAGTTCTGCAGGTATTTTGCTTCTGATTCTGACTCGAGCCTATTCGTAAAGAAGAAGGGGGAGCTTCATGTCTTTGTGTTGCTGTACGTTGATCGTTACGGGGAACTGTGAGGAGGAAGTAGCTAGGCTCAGGGCTGAGCTTGCTGTTCGTTTCGAGATGAAGGATTTGAGTGAGCTTCACCACTTCTTTGGACTTGAGGTGGAGAGGAGAAAGAGCGGGATACTCGTTTCCTAAAGAGGCTATGCAGAACGGATCGTTCAGCAATTCGGCATGCAGGAGGGGAAGAGTTGCTCTACTTCATTGGACGTTTGCCTTAAGCTTCGACGTGATGAGGGGAGTGTTCTTCCAGAACCCTTAGTGTTTCGGGCTGTAGTTGAAAGTCTTATTTACTTGACGATTACAAGGCCAAACATTGTTTATGCTGTGGGCCGAGTAAGTCGTTATATGGCGGAGCCTCGAAAGCTTTATCTGGTGGCGGCAAAGAATATTCTGAAGTACGTGAAGACTACTTCTGATATGGGGCTTCTTTATGTGACTGACACGAGCTTCAACCTCCACGGTTACACTGATGATGATTATGAGGGAGACTCAGACGATTGGAAGTCGACGTCTGGCTATGTTTTCACATGTGGATCATGAGGCATATCATGGTGCAGCAAAAAGCAAGACTCGGTGTCTGTCTCTACTACGGAAGCGGGGTACAAGGCTTCGACCTTGACAGCTCGGGAAGCCATCTGGCTTAGGAGGTAAGTAGAGGACGTCCATGAAGAATTGTGGCATCCCACTCTGCTACGCGGTTACAACGAAAGTCTCCTTAAACTGGTTAACAATTCAATTTGTCACGCGAGGACCAAGCATATTGAGATCGAGCATCACTTCATTCGGGAGAAGCTGCTGAAAGGATCTCTTATGGTCGAGCATGTGCAGAGCGAGGACAACATCGTGGACATCTTCGCAAAGCCGCTGTCGAAGGGGCCATTTGGACGGTTGCAGTGACTGATAAGGTTGGTTTCTACTTCTCACTTCAAGGGGGAGTGTTGAATTTTTTGAAGTGAAAGTGACGGCTTGGGCGGACTGTCCGTGTGGACTGTGCAAACAGGGGTGGCGGCTAGCTAGGTCGGCTAGTGTACTGCAGACAGCTTATTCCCTGGAGGTAACCTGGCAGATAGGTTTGTTATCGGCGGATTTCGCTGAGTCCGGCGCGTTACAGACTCGTCTGAAGTTCGCTGAGTCCGATTTGCGGACTGGTTTGGAGCTCGAGAGATCGGCATGACTTGTGTTTTGGTTTTGCTCTGGTGTTTGAGCCCGCCGGTTTGTGCGGATAGTCTTCTGTCTCCGCTGGTGATGTGTTCGCACAAGGGATGACTGGAGGTATGGACATGGTCTGGATCTGTACTAAGTCCAAGTTTGCTTAGTCCAGGAGATCGCGCGGTTAGCGCGGGCTATTATCTCTGTCCGTCGAGTCCGGCAGATGTCAGCCTAGTGCTCTAGTTGCGGGCTCGGGGTATGCAGACTGGAGCTGTGTCCGCCGGATATGCGGACTGGTGTGGTATCTGTAGTGTCTGCAGGTGTGGTGGACAAGTCTTGGTCTGGCTTTGTGGCGACAAGGCGGATAGGTTTTTATCCGGCCTTGGTTGTGCAACCTTGGCGGATTGGCTATCCGGCCTAGTCGCAGCGATTAAGGCGATCTAGTTTCGTGTCCGCACTATGCGGATACGTCTTGTGCACGCCGCGAGATGGGCGGTGTTCCTATCGGCTAGGGCGATGACCACACTCCTCTCTGTGCCTATAAATAGGACCCCCTGCCACGTCAATAGTGCAACCGAATGAACAGTAAGTGAGCTCAGGCGATTGCTGCGGACATGTTTTTGTATCCGCGTAGTTTGAGGAGTTGACCGATTTTTTGCTGTGCAGATAGCGCTTAGAAGCCAAGGACTTGGTTCTGACTTAGGTCAGGGATCAGTGCGAACTCTGCGAAAACAATCGGCGGGTAGCAGCAGGTCGCGGCTTGCGACCAGACGGTCTTCTCTTTGGCAATATTTTCCCGGTTTAATAAGTTGTCCGCTTCTGGCGGTCTGTTCAGTTCGGCAGCAGCTGTTCGTGGGTAATCTGGCGGCTAGGCGACCTCGCGGTTAGGCGGCTAGAAGATTGCAGACAGAGTTCTTCAGCTTTGGAATAATTGGGTGTCTGCGCGGCTAGGTTGCGGTCTAGCGACTTAGCGGTTTCAGCAGACTCCATAGTGCAGCTCGGCAGAGTCGGTGGTTACTCTTTGAGTCCGCGCGGCTAGTTTTTTGCTTTCTAGTTTTGTTTTCATCGGGTACATTGGCAAATCATGTCTCGACATATATGTCTTGTTCTGTAAAGATTTTTGATAGTACAAGACTTTCTTGTTCTTATGGTTGCTTCTGGTTTACTTTGCTTGGTTTTGGTTAAGTGGTCCTACGTCATGGTTTCCCGTTTTCCACATCTCACAAATTTTTCATATACCATTTTTATTGTCACAGAACATTAGCAGGAGATGAACATAGACCTCTCTTAAATCAAGCATAAGTGTGTGTAACCATTTCAGGTCTCAAATTGTTGAAGCCTTCAACACTTGATCTGGATATAACAGATTGTTTCTTGTTTTTCCAGCTAAGCAGATTTCCTCCCACAAAGGTGCAAAAACCGGACGTAGATTTTTTATCTTCTTTATTGTCAGTGTAGCTGACTTCAGAGTAGGCTTCAATCCTCAGATGATTACGCTTCTGAAATAGTAACCCCTTTCCTGGAGACCCTTTCACATATTCCAGAATTTTCAAGGTTGAACAAAGATGACACTCCCCGGGGGCTTGCATAAACTGACTGACCCTGCCTACTGCATAGCAGATATCTGGTCTTATGACAGTTAGATTAATTTTCCCACCAGCCGTCTGTATCTGGTGCTATCTGGAAGAAAAGGTGAATCATCAGTCCAACACTTGTCATCACCAACGGCCATCAGACATCGAACAGGTCTAGCCCCAAGAAGACCAGTCTCTTCCAAAAGGTCCAACGCATATTTCCGTTGTGACTTGTGAGAGCACTACATAGTTGGGTTTTCGCGAGATTTTTATTCCCGGAAAGTACTTAGGAGACCTCATATCTTTTGTAACAAAATGTTGCAGAAGATGTTTCTTTGCTAAATCAATTCACTCCTGATCATCACCTGTAAGGAGTATGTCATCTACATAGACAGCAAGAACAACTAGCCCAGAATTCATGCATATGAAAAGAGAATGAACCACAGAACTTCGAGGAAATCCAATAACTGCGATAACTTTGCTGAACTTGTCGAACTAGGCTCGTGGACTTTGCTTTAGACCTAATGGGATCAACCCCAATTTATAGGAAAATCGGGTTCACATAGCCAAACCACTCTCTCCCCCCCCCCACTAAAATCATGGGAGTTACGCAGGTAACCGCAGCGCGCGGGATCCGCACGCCCGATCCACGTAATAACTACCGCGTGTCGAATCGCGTGCGCGGTCCAACCGTCATCACCCGGCGTCACCCGGCGTCCTCCCCGCGGTCGGCCCTCGCAAGGGCCGGCCATGGCCGCCCGGATCTGAGATGCCTCATTGTAGCCGACCCCCTGTGAGGGTCGCCCGAGGCCGCCCGCCCCTGGGCGACCTCTCCACGGTAGACCGCTCCTTCCAGCCGCCCTCCGTGTGGAGGGGCGGCGGCCGGCCACCTGAACCGTCATCGTTGGCCTGTCATTCTTCGTGGGTGGGCCTTCCTTCGGCCCGGGGGCATGGTCGTCATTTCACAAAAGTGGTTGTTGAAACTTGTGGAGACCGGCGGTCAGTATTCTAGTTACAGCGGTCTATCTGTTCTGCGGTCTGGCGGTTTGGAACAATGGTCTGTCTGGAAGCTGCCCTAGCGGTTTGGTAAGAGCCCGCAGCAGAGGCCTGGTGGCTACCCGCATCTGCGGTCTGGTGGCTATCTGCAGCAGCGGCCTGGTGGCTATCCGCAGCAGCGGCCTGGTGGCTATCCGCAGCAGCGGCCTAGTGGCTATCCGCAGCAGCGGCTTGGTGGTTATCTGCAGCAGCGGTTTGATGGGAACCCGAAATTGCAGTCTGGTGGTTAGCCGCAGCAGCGGTCTGGTGGTTAGCCGCAGCAGCGGTCAGGAGGTTAGCCGCAACAGCGGTCTGCTGGTTAGTCGCAGCAGTGGGTAGGAGGTTAGCCACAGCAACAGTCTGGTGGTTAGCCACATCAACGGTGTTAGTCACAACAGCGGTCTGGTGGTTAGCTGCAGCAGTGGTCAGGAGGTTAGCCGCAGCAGCGGTCTGATGATTAGTCGCAGCGGTCTGGGGGTTTACCGCAGCTGCGGTCTGGAGGTTAGCTGCAGCAGATGTTCAGAGGCTTCCCAGGATTTGTAAGTTGTATAGTCTGGCGGTTTGACAGTGTCAAACCGCGCAGCTTGCTCGACTTGTATTTAGTCCCACATCTATTGTTGTAATCTCTCATCTCCCCCATTTTCTATAAATAAGAGGGCACACCTTTGTATTATTTATCTTTTTTGAGCAATAAAATTTGTCTTTTATTTAACTATTTTTACTTTATATCAGAGGTAACCGGTCCTTTGCTTCGGTTTCCTCGCGGTCTATTTTTCTAACCGCGTGTGGTTTCCCTCCCGCCCTCCCTTGCCTTGTCGCATCTCTAGCGACTTCTGTCTTTTTTCTTGCGGGTTGTTGTGTTCGCACGGGTTGTTTTCTTTACTCGTGCGGTCTCTTCCTCTTCTTGGTCGCTTGTTCATTGCCCTCTTATTCGGGCGGTTTGTTTTATTAAACTGTGCAATTTGCTGTTGTTTTTTATGAACATGATCAGGCCCATGATCCACGTCATCGCTAAGGGGGTAAACTGCGATGCCGGAACCACGCAATGTTACAAGATCTCTGTAACTTTCTCACACAGTGGGAACCAAAGACCGGCCTTGAGAGATGATTCGCATAAAGTCATCCAGCCCACCGGGGGACTCTGCACTCGTTGCTTGCATTGAGGAATTTTGATTTCAAGATTGGAGGGAATGTTGTAGCGCCCCCTCCAAGAAGAAATATGTTCTCTAGTAAGAATGGAACGCATACGGATCCGCCTACCATGAACAGCACACCTCGGAGCCTGGAAAAACATGCGAAAAATAAGTTAAAGTCTGAACGAGGAGACACCTCGGGAGCTGCGACCCGCGCGCAGTGAACAGGGAGGCAAGCCGCACACAAGCACGATACGATCAAGCACCCCGCAGGCAGGCGTGGGGAGCGTCCCATGCATGCACAGATTGCATGGCGCAACCCACGCGCAGCATGCGGGGAGCAACCCGCGCGCGGCATGCGAGGAGCAACCCACGCGTGCGTGACACGCGGAGCACAACCCGCGTGCGCGCCACGCGGGGGACACCAGCGCGCACCGCGCAATGCAATTCGCGCACACAGTGCGCGGGACGCGACCCGTGCGTAGCACGCAGGGCGCAACCCGCGCGCGGGTTCAACTCGGCGCGCAGCGTGCAAGGCGCAACCTGCGTGCGCTTCTCGCACGCGAGGAGCGTCCTGCCTGCGCACCCCCGCGGAAGATTGGCATCCCGCTATGTCTGGTCGCCCCCTCTGTGAGCTAGAGCTTTGCGCCCATCGTGATTCTCGCCGCAATTCACCCCTTTGCCATACCTTATCACTGTCAACCGCGTCGTTGCGCCCATCCTCCGTTGCACCCGCCATTAAGGACCAGATCAACACAAGGGTGAAAGCTCACGAACTCCACTCGCTTCGACTCCGGACTCCGAGGACTTTGGGGGGAAAATGATGGGGTCAACCCCAATTTATAAAAAAATGGGGCTGCACATAGTCAAACCACCCTTTTCCCCCACTAAAATCATGGGAGTTACGCAGCTAACCGCCGTGCGGAATCTGCGCGCCCGATCCACGTAATAACTATCGCGCGCCGCATCGTGCGCGCAGTCCAACCGCCATCACCCGGCGGTGTCGGCCGACCCCGGCCTGGGCCGACCGCCTCCCTCTAACCGCCCGGAGACGGGCAGCCCTGCCGCGGCCGGCCTCCGCAAAGGCCGGCCAAGGACACCCATCCGCATGCGGCCTCACAGCGGACGACCCTCGCAAGAGGCCAGCCTAGGTCGCCCGGATCCTGGCGGTCACTCCGCGGCCGGCCCCGCCGGCCAAGGCCGCCCGATCTCGGGCGGGATCGCCCCGGCAGGCCCCGCAAAGGGTTGGCCAAGGCCGCCCGATCCCGAGCGCCCTCACCGCAGTCGGCCCCACAAGAGGCCGGCCGGGGCCGCACGATCCCGGGCGGCCTTGCCGCAGCCGGCCCCATAAAGGTCCGACCAAGGCCGCTCGATCCCGGGCGGCCTCCCCGCGGCCGGCCCTCGCAAGGGACGGCCAAGGCCGCTCGGATTCGTGTGGCCTCACCGTGGTCGGTCCCCTGTGAGGGCCGCCCGAGGCCGCTCACCCCCGGGCGGCCTCGCCGCGGCCGGCCGCCCTCCATGTGGAGGGGTCGCGTCCTGCAGCTCATACCGTCGTCGTCGGGCTGCTATTCTTCGTGAGGCGGGCCTTCCTTCGGCCCGGGGGTACGGTCGTCATTTCGCAAAGTGGCGATACGCGTGATCATTTCCGAGCGATCCTATCGGCCTTTTTGGTAGTCTTTAGGCAAAATTACCGGACCGCCCCCGTTAAAATCTATAAATAGGCCTAATTCAACTTAAAAATGAACTTTTTTTCAGTTCACTATGTTTCACTCCTTTCTCTCTTCCCTTCTCTTTGCAGGATCTACATCCAAGACCGCCACTGCAAAGCAAGGCGAAGGCCGTAAAGACAAGACGAGGTTCACAAGAACACAAGACAAGAAGGAGACGCGTAAAGCCGCCGTCGTCGTCACGTCAAGACAACTCCGAAGGAAAGAAGCGTTTGCATCTCCTGTGGAAGGCATCAGAAGACCTCCAAAGCAGCACGACGGTCGGTGGCACCCATAGCTCATTCTCCTCCCCTCTCATAAATTATAATGAGTCGCAGCCTGTCGCCCTCGTTTTTCTCCCAGAAGCTATGTAAGAAACGCTCATATAGTGGAAATTAGGTCAACATCGTACCAACCGCACGGTTTTTCACCCTAATTGCGGGTTTTCCACATCATCAAGTTTTCGTCCCACCATCTAATTTATCATTGACTGTTGGCACGCTCGGTCGCTCACGGGCTAAAACGGTTGAGTAGACCCGGTCGACCAAGAGCGCCGCGCAGTTCCCCAATAAGACTGTATATTGCCTTCCGCAATTTGCACACCCGAGACTCCCCCTGAGCAATATATCCAAGAGGTTGCTTCATGTATACCACTTCTTGCAGATCGCCATAAAGGAAGACATTTTTATATCTAACTGAGACGTTTCTCAATCTTTGTTAACAGCCACAGAGAAAAGAACACAGATTGTGCTGCGAGCAACCGGGGAGAAGGTATCAAAAAAGTCCACACCATATGTCTGAGTAAAGCCCATGGAAACTAGTCTAGCCTTATAGTGATCAATAGTTCCATCATGGAGAAACTTGATGACAAAGACCCACCGACAACCAACCACATCCACCTCTTGAGGTGTAGGGACAAGATTCCAAGTACCCCTTTCGGTCAAGGTCTTTATTTTTTCGTTCATAGCAGATTTCCAATGAAAAATAGCAAGAACTTCGTGATAGGTAATCAGAGTGACAATAGCTAAGAGAAAGAGAGCAAAATTTCTTCAAGTTGGGTAACATCATGAATGGAATGCTTAGTGCACGTATGAACCCCTTTCCGTAGAGTGATGGGAAGATCTAGATACGACTTGTCTTATGTATCAGATCCATCCGTCGGAGAGATTGCTGGCTCGGGAACTGTCAACAACAGCTCCAAAGGCAAAGTAAGATCAGGAGACAGGTGGAGAAACAGAAACTGCAATGGGAAGAGGAGGAAGAGACATATGAGAAAGAGTAGGCTTAGGTAGAGGTGCATAGATAATAGGTATAGAAGAGGAATCATCAGCTGATGAGAGAGTAGAGGCTCGAGGAAAGTAAGGTGTATCTTCAAAAAAACGTGACATCAACAGAAACATATTGTTTCTGGAGAAAAGGATAAAAACACCGATACCCCTTCTGAGTCAGACAGTAGCCAAGAAAGATGCATTTAACAGAATGAGTAGAAAGTTTGTCACGACCAGGAGAAGAGAGTGGACAAACGATGTACAGTCAAAGACACGCAAAGGTAAAGAAAATGGTGTGGCTCCTGGATACAAGATTGAGAACGGGGTTTTGCCGTGAAGAACCGAAAAGGGAATACGGTTGATGAGATAACAAGAGAGAAAGATGGCATAACCCCAATATGATTGGGGAACATTCATTTGTGCGAGAAGGGTGCGAGCAACATCCAGGAGATTGCGATTTTTGCGTTCAGCAATGCCATTTTGTTGAGAAGTGTATAAACAACTAGATTGATGAATAATACCACGATGTATGCAAAAATCCGAAAATTGAAGACTAAGATTCTCTTTGACATTATCAGTGAATAGACACATCAAACTGAGTATGTATCTCATTATAAAAGGTAGTGAACAAAGAAAAAAGTTCAGAACGTTACTTTAAGAGATACAGCCAAGTACACCATGAGAAATCATCAATAAAGGTAACAAAATACATACTACCCCTACCCGCAGACCTAGTAGGAGAAGAACCTCAAATATCTGAGTGGACAAGATCAAAGGAACGAGAAGAATTACATCTTTGTCTTACTGGATAGGAGCGATGGTGTTTGTCAAGTTGGCAGGCTTCAAAGTTCAGAGAGGAGTCCCCCTGAGATAGATCCGATAGGAGTTGGTAGATGAGCCGAGGAGGATGACCAAGACAAAGATGTCAATGCAGAAGAGAAGCGGAGAAAGCAGTGACATTGTTTAGGAAGAAGAGACTGTTGCTTTCAGTTCAAGTAGCAATCTTCTTCTTGGAGTGAGGATCTTGAAAAGAACAAGTATTAGATGTAAAGTTAACCGTGCAGTTTAGTTGTATACCGAGAGCAGGAATAGATAGCAAATTGCACGGAAAAATGAAGACGTAGAGAGAGTTCTCAAGCCGTAGAGCCAGAGTGACGTAGACTGTACAAGTCCCGCATACAGGAGACGGACTACCATCCGCAACAAAAACCGGAGGTGACCGGTTATGCTTGTTCAAACGAAAGAACAAACGAGGATTGTCTGTCATGTGATTAGTTGCCCCAAAATCAATAAGTCGCTTACCCTGAGTGACCATATTAGCACTTCCTGAAGAGGAGGCAAGGGATGTGGATTTCCTTGTGGTATCACCCACTGAAGGGCGAAGATAAGGATACTTGACCACATAACGATCTACAAGATGTCTTGTCTTGCCACAATGAGATCAGAGATGGTGAGAGACAGATCACGCCCACCGGAGTGACCTCCACGGCCATTAGGATTGCCAGAACAAACTGGATAAGCAATGGTGTCAGGATAGGGTGGGGAGGCAAGCAAAGGACGTTGAAGAAGAGTAATAACAACGGTGATACGAGCAGCAGTGGCATCAAGAGTGAGAGAGTCTGCCTCTCCTAGAATTTGTTGCCTAATCATATCATAAGATTCTGGAAGGCGAAAAGTTAACACACAACCAAAAATTCATGAAAGTGTTTGTGTTGTTCAGCAAGTCAGCAAAGAAGGGGAGATGTTGAAGAAGTTCGACGCCAAGAGCTTGCACCTCCTAGTAAGCAGCAGCAAGAGTCAAAGTGGGGCGGGCAAACATATCAGCATATAACGTGTATATGCGCGAAGTTTGAACGCCCTTGGAATACAGAGCAGCAAGATAAGCCCAAGCAGCCTTAACCGTCACATCATGGCGAATGACGGATAGGCACTCATCTGAAAGACTATTAGCAAGCCACGTTCTAACCAAAGTATCATTGGCGTCACAGTCATCAAAGTCAGCACACCCTCGAGCAGAAGGGTCATCAGTAAGATGATGACGCTTGCGTTGAGATCATAAAACGAATATGAAGGAAATACTCCAATCCGGATAATTCGGTCAGTCAGCTTGGAAGCAGTTCCAAGATTACCGGAAGGAGTGGAAACGGAGGTAGCGGTCTGAAAAGGAGGCGCAGACATGGTAGAAGAAGAAAGAGTCGAAGTCTCCATAGAGATCAGGCAGAAAGACTAGCCGTGCGGACTGAGGAAAGAAGACCACGCAAAGAGCATAAAGAAACCTCTAACAGAGCAGTTATAAAGAGGTCGCACCACAAGGGCGGAGACCGCGAAGTTCGCAAGAAGCGAACAAAAAGAGTCTGCAAGTATCAGCGGGTAAAACAGACTGAAGGGCTCAACGGGCGGTTAGAAAACCGGAGTCCGCAGAGACCGCAGAGGAGCACAATAGGCGGTTAGAAAATATGAGTCCACAAAGACCGAGTTATCCTCTGATACCATGTGAAAAAATCTAAATAACAGGCTTTTTTCCAAAAACTTAAATTTATATGGGTATGTCCCCCTATTTATAGGGGAGAGGAGATAGAGAGAGAATACAACAGACGATGTGGGACTAAATTACAACATGCGAACTAGGCGAACATATATTTACAGACCGCAGTGAGCTGTGTGGTTAGACAAGCTATCCGCTCAACGACTATCAGTAAAGTATTTGTCGGTCTCTAATCCACAGACCGCAAATGACCACCAGAAGCATCAAACGCGGTCAGACAACTCTAACTGCCAGACCGCAATGGCTTCAACCTCCTGTCCGTCAAATCACAGCGGCTTCAGTCTCCTGACCGTCACACTGCAACAACAGTTAGATCACCAAGCTTCCCTTGCTCTATTAAAGATGCGGACTCAGTGGTCCTCAAGATAGCCAGACTGCCAGGCCAATCTGTCAGAGCTGTCAGCCAAACCATCAGAGCTAGACCGCCAAACTGCCAGAATCAGACCGCCAAGTCCATACCGTCAGGGCAGACCTCCAAAAGCAGACCTGCTGTCCGCCAAGATCAGACCGCCAGTCCGCCAAGCCCACAAGTTCTAACATAAGTATTTAAGTCTATGCACCAATGCATGAGCAAAGATGAAGTATAAAAATTTTGTGTGCATAAATAAGTTATGGAAAAAAGTAAAATATAAAAACTATTAAACTTAAAAGTTATGCATGTATATAATTAAATAAGTACGTTTTAACCAAATTATGAAGAAAAATATGAGAATAGCCCTAAAGTGTAGTTAATATTTTAATCCTTAAGAATATGGATAATAATTGAAAACCTACACCTCACGGGCATTTAGATTCTTAGAATAAAAGAATTTCTAACTAAGATTTGTTTATCTCACCCTTTATTTTTACCATCCAACTGCAGGTTTCAACCATGAAGCCTCATGATTGAATTAATGAGGAGTTAAAATAATCAAACAATTACTTGAAGATGTTGTATTAGCCTAGTACCTGATGATGAAGATAACTGCAAGGTTCGACAATACTCTTGAAAAGTTTATATTGAATTAAAGTCATCTCTACTTGTCGTTTTATTGCTCTATTCTTGATGATGAATCATGATAAGAACAATGATGTCGCTATCTAAAAGGCTCTTTATGTACTTATGGATAATTAATTAAGGCGATGCTTCTTTGGTAAACATAATAAAGTATTAGAACCCCAGAATGGTACATAATGTATCCAGCCCAGCTTTTGTACCTTTAACTTTGGTAGTTAACCATAGCTCACCATTAGGAGGAATAATTATAAAAGCATAACTGAACTTTTATAAGCTATGTGTAATAGGAAAATTTACATTATGGTTCAAAAATAAGGGCACCATCCCAGATTAGTTTGAATAAGGCTAACAATGATAATCACAAAAGAAGATAGAGTGGGGGTTAAGATATAGTGATGACAAATGATCAAAAATAATCTATCAATAAAGTATTTCATAGAGAATCATAACTGTTAGAAAAGCCTAATTAAGGATCCATGTTTTCTCTCTTTTCTCTCTCCATGTATTAGTCCCACATCTTGTATTTAGGATTTCTCTTCTCATTCTTCTCCTATATAAGTGTATTCATACTTGTAACTATTCATTCAAGAAGTATATACAAGCTTTGAGGCCTTTCTTTACATGGTATCAGAGGGAAACCGGTCTCCTCCTATGGTATCCGGCCTACCCGGTTTCTTCTCCTAACCGCAACCAGTCTCTTCTCCTAACCGGCTGTCTGCGCGGTCTTTCCTTCCCGCGGACTCCTGCGGCTTGTTCTTTTCTATCCGCTTCCCCCCCACCCCTCACCTCTGTTTCTTTCGTGGCCTCCACCTCCTCCCTCCCTCTCCTCTTTTTTATACTCCTCTCTCACGTGGGTCCACCTTTCTCTCCCCTTCTCTTCCCGCGCGGACTCTTTCTATCCGCTGCGGCCTCTCCCTGCTTACTGACCGCTGCTCGCGGCGACCTGCCTCTCCTGCTCACCGCGCGGTCTCTCTATCCGCTGCGGTCTCTCCCTGCTCGTTGATCGCTGCTCGCAGCGACCTGCCTCTCCTGCTCGTCGCGCGGTCTCTCCCTCCGATGCGGCTTCTCCCTGCTCGTTGATCGCTTCCCGCAGCGACCTGCCTCCCCTGCTCGCCATGCGACCTCTTTCTATCTGCTGCGGTCTTCCCTGCTCGCTGATCGCGGCTCGCAGCAACTTGCCTCTTCTGCTCGCCGCGACCTGTTTCTTGCTTCTCGCTGCGGCCTCGCCTATCCGCTGTTATCCTTCCTACTCGCTACTCGCCTGCGGCCTGCCTTGTCGCTTGCGATCTCCCTCTGCTAGTCGCATTTTGGTCGCGATCTCCTGGTCGCTGGCGTGTCCGCCAAGACCGTGCGACTACCTTTTTCTTTCCCCCCGGCCTTTCTCTGCTACCCGCGCGGCAATCCTCTTCTAACCGTCCAGCCTCTTCTGTTGGCCGCGCATGGCTTCCGATACTTCTGCTGCTACTTCTGCTCCACCATCCCGTGCGGCTGCCTCGGCTTCCGAACTTCGTGACGAATTACGGATTACGACTATCTCCCTCACTGGAAAAAGGAACTTTGTTGAATGGGTTCACTCGGTTCGCCGTGTTCTGCAGACGAAGGGTCTTCTTCACCACTTGACCCAGGCTCCTCCGACTGCTCCCTCCGATGACTGGCTTCGCGATGATGGTCGGGTCCAGTCCTGGTTTCTCAACTCCATGGACACCGAGCCCTACTGAATGCCCATGTATCATGACACGGCCAAGACCATGTGGGAGGAGCTTCACTCATTTTAATCCGGGCATGACAGCCTACAACACCTATATGATATCATTTCTGATCTTAAGAATCTTTCCCCCGGTGCTCCTGGCGACATGCTCTCCTTTGTGGCTAAAGCAAAGAGTTTGGCCAAGGCTTGGATTCAACATCAGCCTCCTACTACTGATCTCGCCACTCAACGGAACCAGAAAGAAGTTGTCGTCATCGCCATGATGATGTCTCGTGTTCCTCCCCACCTGCATAGTGTTCGAGCGCAGATCCTATCGTCCGCCACAACTCTGTCCCTGTCTGATGTATGCTCCATGCTGCTAAAGGTCACGCCTCCTTCCGAGGCTCCTCATGATTTTGCCCCAGCTCTTCTTCAACAGCCTCTCCTTCCGAACCCTCCTACTCGTGGATCTTCCACTCGGGGGGGCGGCCACCGTCTCGGGGACGAAGACGTGGTGGTCGTTCTTCTATGAAATGCACTTACTGTGGCCGCGATAATCATCTCGAAGCTACTTGTTACCGCAAGCACGGCCTGCCTCCTCACCTTACTGCTACTACCTCTGCTGCTCCTGCTCCCACTGGGCCTTTTGCCCCCGATCTAGCTTCCACTACCCGCCAAGATATTGATGAGCTTCGCACCCAACTCCAACAGCTTCAAGGTGCCCTCAGCCGCTCCTCCGGCTCCGTCGCGTCCTTTTTTGCGGAAGGTATAACCTGTCTCTCTCATAGTCCCTGCTGGATCGTTGATTCCGGGGCCACTCACCATATTACCTCCCAGAAGCCCACCAAGTACCAACGGACGCCTCATCCCCTTTGCATCACTGTGGCCAACGGTGAAACCTTTCCTGTCTCTGGCACCGCTGCTCTTCAGCTTACTCCGACTCTCTCTCTTTCCTCGGTTCTTCATGTTCCGGGATCCCCTTTCAATTTACTTTCTGTTAGTCGTCTCACCCACGACCTTGATTATTGCATAACATTTTCACCTTCTTCTTTCCTTATGCAGGATCGTCGCACCCGGAGTACCATTGGTAAGGGGCAGCTATTGAACGGGCTTTATATCTTGGACATCCCACCTACTATTCTATCTGCTATCTCCACAGTTGATTGACATCGCCGCCTTGGGCATGCCCCCCTACCGATTCTCAAGCGGGCTCTTCCTGATGTACCTCTGCAGGAGTTCTCTTGTGAATCCTGTATCTACGGCAAACAACATCGCTCTTCCTTTCCCCCTGCATGTACCAGGAGTAGTACTCCTCTCTCTTTAGTACACTCTGATGTATGGGGTCCTTAACGTGTCCCCAGTATTTTTGGTTATCGTAATTTTGTCACGTTTATTGATGACTACTCGCGTACTACATGGCATTTTTTACTACATGATCGTACTGAACTTACTTTTGTGTTTCGTGCTTTTGTGACTGAGATGCGTACGCAGTTCGCCACCCCCCTCCAAGTCATCTGCACCGATAATGCTCGCGAATATACTGGGAGTGCCTTCTCTACTCTTTGCACCGAGTTCGGTATCATCCATCAAACTTCATGTGCATATACCCCTCAGCAAAACGGGGTCGCCGAACGAAAAAATCGTAATCTTCTCGATGTTGCCCGCTCCCTTATGTTCCAAATGCAGGTTCAGATCGAATATTGGAATTTTGCCGTCTCAACAGTCTGTCATTTCATTAACCGCCTCCCCTCATCTGTGTTAAATTTTGCCTCACCGCTCCAACTTCTCTATCCCTCCAACAACCCCATCTCTCTCAGACCACGGGTCTTCGGGTGTGTGTGCTATGTCCACCATCTTGGCCCTCCTTCCGACAAACTTGCTCCTCGGCCGCCAAGTATATGTTTGTTGGCTACTCCCTGACTCAAAAAGGATGTCTGCTACTCTCCTTCTGATGGTCGGATGGTTGTTTCTGCAGATGTCACCTTCTCCGAACACCAGCCCTTCCACTTACCTTGCCCCACCTCGTTTTCTGCTCCTCCACCTCTTCCCCGGCCTGCCGTACCAGTCACGTCATCGTCTCTACCATCTTCTTCCTCCTCTCACCCAGCTCTTCCTCAGGTTCCTCCACCATTTATCCGGGTCTACTCTCGACGTCCATCCAAGGATACTCCCGTGAACCAGCTCCCCGCTACCAGCGATACCTCGACTACGGCAGATCTGGCTCCCGTCTCTACAGCTCATCCCTTGGCCAACTACGTCTCTCTCCATCGGCTGACACCACCTCTCTACGCATTTGCCACTTCTCTTTCCTCTATTTCTATTCCTAACTCTGTGCAGGAGGCGCTTACACATCCAGGGTGGCGGGCAGCCATGAAAGACGAAATGCGGGCTCTTTGGGCTAACCAGGCCTGGGATCTGGTTCCTATTCCTACTGGTCATACCTCTTTGAGTTGGAAATGGGTATTTGTTGTAAAGCATGCGGCGGATGACACTGTTGACCGTCTGAAGGCACGTCTCGTGGCCCGGGGCTTTACTCAGCAACATGGCCTTGATTATGAGGAAACTTTCTCTCCAGTGGCCAAATTGAACACGGTTCGAGTTCTTCTTTCCTTGGCTGTTCATCGTCACTGGCCGCTTTATCAGCTGGATATTAAGAATGCCTTCCTCAACGGCGATCTGCAGGAGACAGTTTATATGCACCAACCTCCCGGGTTTGAGACCACGGGGGAGTCTCTGGTCTGTCATCTTCGAAAATCTATTTATGGTCTCAAACAGTTTTCGCGTGCGTGGTTTGAAAAATTCAGTAAGGTCGTCTGTGCTATTGGCTTCACTCGAAGCTCGGCTGATTTTTCTCTCTTCACCCGACACCGGTCAACCGGGACTGTGATTCTTCTGTTCTACGTTGACGATATCCTAATTACTGGCAACGACACGGTGGGAATACAACAGCTCAAGGAACAGTTAAACTCCGCTTTTCAAACCAAAGATCTGGGCAACCTTCGGTATTTTCTTGGGCTTGAGGTTGCACGATGCTCTGATGGTCTTGTATTATCCCAAAGAAAGTACTGTACGGACCTTCTTCATGATGCCGGTTACTCTGGGTGCAAACCTGCGGAGACTCCTATGGATGCTAATCACAAACTATCGGCCCACAGTTGTGACTCCGACAAACTGCTTACAAATCTGGAATATTACAGATGCTTGGTTGGGAAGCTGATCTACCTTACGGTAACTCGACCTGATATCTCCTTTGCCGTAGGAGTTGTGAGTCGGTTCATGCATTCTCCTCGGACATCACACCTTCAAGCTGTCGAGTGCATTCTTCGATATCTCAAGATCGCCCCTGGACAAGGACTTGTGTACAAGCCATCCACATCTCTATCACTCGTCGCTTACTCTGATGCTGACTACGCAGGATCTATTGATGATAGACGCTCCACTACGGGGTTCTGCACTTACTTTGGTGGTCATCTCATAACATGGCGTAGCAAGAAACAATCTGTGGTTGCACGCTCTTCTGCTGAAGCCGAGTACCGAGTTATGGATGCTGTTGCTTCCGAGCTAACCTGGCTTGAGAGCCTTCTGGGAGACTTGGGTGTTCGTCTCTCATCACCGACTACCTTATTTTGTGACAGTCAAGCAGCAATACATATTGCCAAGAATCCGGTGTTCCAGGAACGCACAAAGCATATCGAAGTTGACTGTCACTTTATCCGGGAAAAGGTACAGTCAAAGAAGATAGATTTGGAGCATGTTCCTGCTAAAAACCAAGTTGCGGATATCCTGACAAAAGCTCTCTCCAGGCCTCTATACTATCAGTTTTTATCCAAGCTTGGTGACTACGACTTGTACGCTCCAGCTTGCGGGTGAGTGTTAGAAAAGCCCAATTAAGGGCCCATGTTTTCTCTCTTTTCTCTCTCCATGTATTAATCCCACATCTTGTATTTAGGATTTCTCTTCTCATTCTTCTCCTATATATGTGTATTCATACTTGTAACTATTCATTCAAGAAGTATATACAAGCTTTGAGGCCTTTCTTCACAATAACTAACAAACTGGAAACATATATACAAATTGCACACAATGCAATAATAAATGTGAAGAAGATTAAACAAAGCTAATAATAAAAAACATAAGGCAACATGATGTGGAATAACTTTTCATGCCATAACAAATAGAAGTAATGAGAGATTACAACCAAAGAAGGAAAATATTTTCCATGTTCGGTAGAATCTAAACACCATAATAAAAAAAACACAAGGCAACATGATGCGGGACATTTAAGAATAGAATAAAATTTAACAATCAAATAAGCATCCGAAAAGTGCGAGACATTTGAGGATAAAACATATAAGTGCATGAGTAACCATATGTTATAACTTTTTGTACTAGCAAAATCCGTGATTTTTCTAGTTAATAAAACAGAAATAAAATTGCCTAATTTAAAATGAAACATTATAAAAATAAACTCTTGATCAATGACGGACATGAGGGACTTTTGTGCTTTATTCTATTGCATGTTAAAGCACACATGTAGCTTTATCAGTTCATGATTGTATTTCAAGTTCCTCAGTCAGGTGAACATAATAAATAATAAATAGACTTGATACACCAAGACAACTTTTCTCTGATTGTTTCATTGCCTAAAGAATAGAAAACAAACTCGGAGAATTTCTATACGTGTTCTCTGTCGCATTGGTTAAAAAAGAGAAAATAGAGCCCCTTGATGAATTAGAAGAAAAACATTTCCTGTGGATCCAACTCAAATGAGAGCAAAGTTCAACAAATCGTATTCTCTTCATCAACATAATATAAAAACACGAAAGGAGTGACAAGGAATTTACATAAGGAAATTAAATTACCGGAGTTCTTCGTGGGCAGAGGTGCGGATAAGCCCTTAAGAATGCCATTGAGAGTGTTCTTTTAGACAAGGGATACTTATTAGCATCAACACTTCCAACATGTAAAACTTTCTCCACTTTAAGCTCCACTGCATGCTTTCCTGCCACCTTAGTTCTCTCTAGCATACCTTCCACTAGAACAGAAGTGCCAGCAGGCAAAATCTGGGAGAGAGGAAGTATATAGGAATCAACAATTATCTGCAAGTAACCAGAGAAGGTAGCCAGTCAGTATTCATGTAATCGTTCTAACAGTCGTATTTCAAAAAATTAACAGTAGGATCTTTGGGAAGCTTATCAACCATTCTAAACTCAGTTAAGGGTTATTGTTTACTTCAATATTAAACTTAGGATTAGTAGACCGAAAGGTGATCCAGTGGTAGACCGGCTAAAATTAAAGGACTCTAAAAATGCGAACTAAGGAGTATGAGATCAATGGACCGTGCGCGTGCAAACATGAGAGCAACCCAAGTAGATCAACTAGCAAGTGATAAAATTTTAACAAAAGGCTAAGAACACGACATCCACAATTTTGAGCAACTATTAACGTAAGAGCCTTTTATAACTTGCCAACGAGCGAGGCGCGATTCAATCAAGCGTGCCGATAGAGATCCAACAAGTCAAACAACATATCAATACAATAGCATATAATGATTCCACAACCAAACCACAGCAATAGTTCAAAACCAAGCATCCAAATGAGAGAAATAAAATGTCATATACCTTGATTAGCTCGTGCATGCGGCGGCTCGGCTTCGGGATGAAGTACCGTGGGCGGGATGCTTCAGATGTGTTGGTGGGTCCTCGGAGGGCTGCGGGTGGTAAGGGATGGGTGGATTAGGGCTATTGGGGAACGTGGGGAACGGGATCCATGGAGGTGGATCTAAGTTTGGCCCGGGTGTGGGCTGTGGGGCTTGGGGAGGGAAAACGGGGAAGGAGAGGGGCGGATCTGGATGGAGACGGGGTAGATCTGGACGGGGATGGCGAGGGCTGCAAGAGGGGGGGAGAGAGGGGCTAGACCTGGACGGGGACGGGGCGGATCTGGCTGGGACGGGGCGGATCTGGACGGGACGGCGCAGGGCTGTAAGAGATGGAAGAGAGGGGCTAGACCTGGACGGGGACGGCGGATCTGGACGAGGGTGGCGGAGCAGACGCGGACTGTGGCGGCACCGCTCTTCGGAATCCACCGAAGAAGACCGATGAGTTGCAGCACAGGCAACTTCGATCCCTAAAACCGGTAACCAACAAGCATATAAATAAGAGAAAAGCTAAAGTAAAACTAGGGCTCCCGATCGGACGGCTATAAATGTTCGGCCCGATCGGGGGCTAAATACATCAAAATATAAAAACTAATATATCAAATTTGCTCGGAACGACCCTCCGGGCATATCCGCGGACTCGGATCGCCCAGTCGGGTCGTCGATCACCGCCTCCTGCGGGAATAGACGCGCGCGTGTCGTCGATCACCATCAACTCCCCCCGACTTGAAAGCGCTCATCTCCGGTGAGTGAAGATAATCGTACTCTCGGCGCAAGTCCGGGGCGAGTCTCTCGAGCTCCTCAACAACAATTCAAGAGTCGTCAGAAGTCGGGCGGGCAGACCAATGGACCAAATACCGCAGGACCGTCAATCCGCCCATCGTCGTGAAGTCATGGCCAACGATCTGCAGCGTATCACCACCGGTAGGAGACTGTCGTAGCGATGTATCTCCGTCAGAACGAGGTGCCACTGGAACTGTCGGCTGTAGAGGGGGATCCTCCGAGCGGTGCTCAATCGTCCGCGACTGCCTGGGCGAGGTGGGCGTAGGTGCACTGGAGGGGTGAGGGTCAAGCTAGGGCTCAAGGTCTGGTGGAGATAACGGATCCGCGTACACTCGCTCCTCATAGTATGGGGTCAGATCCTCTGCATTGAACACCCGGTGAATCCCCATTGCTGGCGGTATGTCAACTCCATACGCGTTCGTACTAATCCGTCGAGTGACAGTGTAGGGGCCCATCCGACGAGCACTTAACTTTTTTGTAGCCCCCTGGGGGGACCTCTCAGGACGAAGGCGTATCATAACTTGCTCCCCGACGTCAAATGTTTGCTCTCTCCTGTGCAGATTGGCCTGAGCCTTGTAGTTTTCATTACTGGCCGCAATCTTCCTTCGAACTGTCTCATGTAGTGTGTGTATATGTTGGATGAACGACTCGGCGGACTCACTAGGTCGGGCTCCTAACGGGACGTCCACTAGGTCAATGGGTTTCCTACGCTCATAACCTAATATGACATGGAATGGACTCAGACCCGTGGTCCTATTGACCAAACTATTGAATGCAAACTCCGCAATGGGCAAGACCGAATCCCAGGTGGCCGGACTATCCCAAACTAGACAACGCAACATGGTCGCAAGGCTTCGGTTGACAACTTCAGTCTGTCCATCCGTCTGTGGGTGGTAGGCGGTGGAGAACTTCAGTGTCGTGTCGGTCTTCTTCCACAATGTCTTCCAAAAATAACTCGTGAAGCGAACGTCACGATCGGAAATAATAGAAGTGGGCAGCCCATGGTACTTGAATACTTCCCTGAAAAACAGGGCTGCCACGTGGGGGGCGTCATACGTCCTATGGCAAGGAATGAAGTGGGCCATCTTCGAGAAGCGGTCCACGACGACGAAGATCGAGTCGAACTTCCGCGGAGTGCGAGGGAGTCCAAGCATGAAGTCTAGACTAATGTCTGCCTAGGGCCGGTGAGGAATAGGCAACGGAGTGTATAAGCCTGTGGGCTGTCGAGTTCCCTTCGCCATCTGGCAGATTCAGCAATGTCGGACGACCCGCGTGACGTCCCTCTTTAGGTCAGGACAAAAGAAGCGGTCCTCAACTAACGCAATCGTCTTATCCCGCCCAAAGTGCCCCGCGGCTCCGCCGGCGTGAAGCTCCCAGATGAGAAAATCCCGAAGAGAAGTCTGGGGTATACAAAGGCGAGACCCAAAAAACAGGTAGCCCTCAGAAATGATAAAACCCTCGCAGAGAAGATACCGCCAAAATCAGGGCACTCGGGGTAGTCCTGGCAAACGCGCTCAAATCCCTCAACTCGCGCGTCCATGGTATGGAGGATGGTGACTCGGCGACTCAACGCATCAGCCGGCTTGTTCTCAACACCAGCGCGGTGTTTGAGAACGTAGTGGTACTCCTGCATGAACTCCACCCACTTCGCGTGTCAGTGTCCTAATTTCTTTTGCGAATTCAGGTATCGCAGGGCTTAATGGTCAGAGTACAGGAAAAATTCCTTGTGTAGGAGATAGTGGCGCCAATATCGGAGGCGTCGGATGAGGTCGTCCTCAACCGGGGTGCGCTCTCGGCGAGGTGCCACATACTCATTGCGTGGATCGTCAGAGTCGTACTCGTGTCGTGCGGGTGGGCCACAACCTTGTCGGGCCGGTGGTAGGCGTGGCTCGTAGGGTGGCCGAGGGTTACCCCACGGGGCGGGGTCGCGACGGTAATCATGTACCGGCTCGGGGGTCCGTCTCCGTGGAGCGGGGTCCCGACGTGGTGGCTGTATACCTCGCCGATCAGGTGGAGGCGGGGCGTCCCGTGGGTCTTCCAGGGGTTCCTCATAACGGGGTGCTAGGGTTGGACCTCTAGGGGCTCCTATCTGATCGACTCAAGTGTTGACCCTAGCAATCTCGTTTTTAAGGGTGGTGAACTGCTCGAGGATTCAGCGCTGGAACTCGGGGGGCGCCATGTCCGAATTCGAACTGGTGATCAGTGACGTTTTGGTCAGACATCGGGGCTCGAAACAACCTACCACTACGGAGCATACAAATGTGACTCGAACCTCCCTCTGATACCAAATGATGCAGTGGTAGACCGGCTAAAATTAATCGACTCTAAAAATGCGAACTAAGGAGTATGAGATCAATGGACCGTGCGCGAGCAAACATGAGAGCAACCAAAGTAGATCAACTAGCAAGTGATAAAATTTTAACAAAAGGCAAAGAACACGACATTCATAATTTTGAGCAACTATTAACGTGAGAGCCTTTTATAACTTGCCAACGAGCGAGGCGCGATTCAATCAAGCGTGCCGGTAGAGATCCAACAAGTCAAACAACATATCAATACAATAGCATATAATGATTCCACAACCAAACCACAGCAATATTTCAAAACCTAGCATCCAAATGAGAGAAATAGAATGTCATATACCTTGATTAGCTCGTGCATGCAGCGGGGGCTATTGGGGAACGTGGGGAACGAGATCCATGGAGGTGGATCTAGGTTTGGGCCGGGTGCGGGCTGTGGGGCTTGGGGAGGGAAAACGGGGAAGGAGGTGCGGATCTGGATGGAGACGGGGCAGATCTGGACGGGGATGGCGAGGGTTGCAAGAGGGGGGGAGAGAGGGGCTAGACCTGAACGGGGACGGGGCGGATCTACCCGGGGCGGGGCGGATTTGGACGAGACGGCGCAGGGCTGTAAGAGATGGAAGAGAGGGGCTAGACCTGGACGAGGGTGGCGGAGCAGACGCGGACTGTGGCGGCACTGCTCTTCGGAATCCAACGAAGAAGACCGATGAGTTGCAGGCTTGCAGCACAGACAACTTTGATCCCTAAAACCGGTCACCAACAAGCATATAAATAAGAGAAAAGCTAAAGTAAAACTAGGGCTCCTGATCGGACGGCTATAAATGTTCGGCCCGATCGGGGGTTAAATACATCAAAATATAAAAACTAATATATCAAATTTGCTCGGAACGACCCTCCGGGCGCATCCGCAGACTCGGATCGCCCAGCCGGGTCGTCGATCACCGCCTCCTGTGAGAATAGACGTGCGCGTGTCGTCGATCGCCATCAAAAGGTATCAACAATAAACCTAAATTCAAACCAAAATGTTTTTTTTCTGTTCTGAAATTGAATTTGCTAATCTAACTTGGTCAATTTGTCCTAATAATAAATACCACCTAGATTGGGATTGACTTTTGGCTCCGTTTGGCACGGTGGTGGCAGTCATGAACACAGGGGTTAAATTGTCAATTGTTAACGCCCACCAAAGGAACTTCATCCACTTTTATGTTCAAACGGATAATGTTTGTTTAGGTGATCCTTAACGAATGACATTTTAACTCATGTGTACACAACTGCCACCACCGTGCCCAAACTGAGCTTATCTAAAGCTTTTCAGATTAATTTCATTTTTCATTAAGCCTAGCTAGGAGTCAGATTAATGAACAACTTTTTAGGATTAGTAACCTTCATTTAAGGTAATATTATGAAATAAAGAGTCCTGCAACAAAGAGATTAAAAAAAATCATTCTTGTGTAGGAAAGCAAGAGTGGCATACATTTCCAAACAATTCTCCTACATCCAGAAAAAAAATTAGCAAGCAGGGAAAGCTAAAATCCATGAGAAAATATAAACGGAACCTGAAGATTGAAAACACAGGATCCATCATTGATACGCAAGTAGGCAACTGTTGGCACAGGCTTCGCCGGGCCGTCCAGCTTCCCCGGAGAAAGTGCAGTGCATCCTACTCCGGTCAGAATCTTCATGATCGACCGGAGAATGGGGAGCCTGGAAATCAGAATTTCCGAGCAAGTTACGTCCTTCACAACCGGAGGAGCCGGCGGTAATGTCACAGAATTCTCCGGCTTCTTTTTCTCATCGCCAGACTTCACCCATCCTCCTACCAGAAGTTTCTCCCCAGCTAGCCCTATGCCCCCATCGGCGCGACCAAGAATCGACCTCAGCAAAACCCTATTGGAGTATTTGAATCGCTCCACCGCGGGCATCAACGGCGTCTGCCGGAGGCCTTCGTTAACAGTAGAGAGGGTGGATTCTGATCCCATTGATGGTATTCAGGGATGGGGATGAGGAGGAGAAGAAGAAGATGGAGATAGGTTGAGAAATTTATGGAGTGCAGAAATGGGCGGAGCTTTTGAAGTTGATGTATTGGGGACATCCGCAGAGGAGAAGAATGCTTTACTTTCCGAATAAGGTTTTGAGGGGGAAGTGAAGACATTCTGCGTTAAGGGAGGTGACGAACGCCCGCCGGCGAGGGAAGGAAGAAAGGGAAGCGAGGAAAGGGATAATGGCCGGGTGAGTTTCGCCGGAAAGTGCCAGGGTGGGAATTGATGGTGTGAGGGCAAGACTACCTAGCACGTGAAGCTGCAATATAACGGCATTAGGCTCCGTTTGGGACGGTGGTGGCGGTACGCACAAGGCATTTAACGGAATAGAAAGTATCTCCTAACAAATATCATCCGTTAGAACATACAAGTGCTTGAAGTTTCTTAGATGGACATTTATGAATGATAATTTAGGCTTCGTTTGGCTTGGCGTTTCGCCACCTTCAATTGGAGCAAATGCTGCCGGATGGCGGGTAAATAAATGGGCGTCGGCGGCGTTTGCTCCGTTTATACCCCAGCAAGGAGGAAACGGCTCTGATCCACTCCTTTTCGACCTCCGCCTCTCCTCCGGTTCCAAAGTATCATTTCAACCCGCCGGCTGCACCCGCCACCGCCGAACCAAATATAGTCTTAACCCCCATATTCATGACAATCACGACAATGCCAAACGAAACCTTAATAGTCGCACCCGACTATTGTTACAAATTGCACTTTGCGCTGGTGGGCTTCGCTTAGAGCCTTGTTGATTCTGAACGTGGGAGCGGAGCGCTTGAACTTGAGGTTGCGGGGGCCACTTAGAGCTTGAGAGATTGGGCTTCGTCGGGTGACTTTAACTTGGCTCGTTCGTGGCTCGGGTGCAGCTCGGGTGTGGCTTGAGTGCGGCTCGGGTGCTGCTCGTAGGAGGAATTCGGCAGAGCTTCGACCTGAGGAAGAAGAAGACTCGGGGGGAAAGGTGAGAAATGGGGAGCCTTGTTGCTCCTTTTATAGGCTCCTGGGGGTGGTTATGCGGCTATCTACACACCGTAACCACCCAATATTAATATTTTTCTCTTAGTTTAGGGGTGTGTATTAATACCGATGTTTGCACCCCTAAATTATTAATTAAATTACTAATTAACCCCCCCCCCACTAACCTGGTGGTTAGTGGGTGGTTACGGGCGAATCGGACAGCCGTGAAGGTCCCCAACCAATCAGACGACGGAGGTGGTACTCCGCGGGCGGGCGGCGAACTCGTCGCCGAGTTCGCCAGCGAGGGGAGGACCGTCGGCAGCGGACGAGGGAGGGGGCGGCCCTCCCTCGACCGCGGCCGGTGGCCAAGGGAGGGAGCGGCCCGGGCAGCCGCGGCCGGCGGCCGAGGGAGGGAGAGGCCCGGGCGGTCGCGGCCGGTGGCCAAGGGGGAGCGACATCGGTCGGGGCCGGCGCGGCGAGAGAGGGCGGGCAGCCGGCATCCGGGGAGGAGGTTGGTCGCCCGTCGCGGGTAAGGTGGGGCTCGCGGCGGTTTTCCCACTACGCGAGATGGGATCGGCGCACGGGGGATCGGGCGCAAAGATCTCGCTTGTGGTCAACCCCATGATCCCACTACTTTTGAGGTGGAGATCATGAGTGTGTGGTTATGTGCACACCTAATCTTAGGGTCTCATCCCCAACAATTACCACCCAGATCCTTGTTGCACGAAACCGGCTCGAACGAATAAAACTAAGGATCTTTCTCCATTCTTTTTTATGGCGGCGACGATGGCGAATGGAAAAGGACTTGAGATGGTGAGTAGTAGCGCCCTGCAAACTCGGGTAAAAATGTTAGTGAAAGATAATCCAATGGGTATATAATCACCTAGAGGGGGTGAATATGTGTCTTTTAAAATTCTTTGTCACTTATATTAACTGTTCAGCAGATATTATGTTCAGCTGATAATATACTTGAGAAATAAGCTTCACAATAACTCAACACAATTAACGCACAGAACACAGCACATGCAAATCTCAGAACACAGCCCAAGCACAAGCAAATCACAACACACATAAAATTTATAGTGGTTCCCCTATCTAGGATACATCCACTTTCCCCCTTCTTCCTCACTAGCAATGTGCTAGATAAGGTTATATATCCTCCTCTTGAACTCAGATCCAAAGATCTTATATGATCAGTTTTTGTTAAGAAACCTACACTCAGACCAACAGGTCCTACCTCAGAGATTCACCTAATATCCTACCTCAGGTCCCTCAAGAACTCTACCTCAGCCTTTATAACACAGGCTTACATCTCAGTGATCCCACTCAAATCGCCTACCTCAGGTCCCTCAAGAACCCTACCTCAGCCTTTATAACATATGCTTAAACCTCAATGATCCCACTCAAATCACCTACCTCAGGTCCCTCAAGAACCATACCCTAACCTTTATCTTACAACTCAGAAATTAAGTCTCTTACCCACTCAGATCTCACAGAGATCTTACAAAAATTAAGTGGTAAATATAATCAGAAAACCAATCTGTAATCTGACTTATCTGAATGGATTCAGATTCTTCAATTCAGCTGCACTTGATCAAATCTTGGTGAATAATTTGACTGAAGAGATACTTCTCTGGATCTGCAATCTTCTTGATGATTGGCTTGATTTACTTGAAGAATTTATAGAATAGATCCACTTGAATCTTCTGATCACTTGATGAAAGGATCTGAAGATCTTCTTGAAGACTTTCGTCTTCCTCCTCTTCCTTGGAATTGTCGTCCTCCCCTGACTTAGAAGAAATTAGAATGAGAATTTCTGATCTGTTAAAAATTGCTTTCTTTTGTGAAGACAACCCCTCTATTTATAGCCTTTGTGGATTGCTGGATTTTGATTGATGACATCAACACGTGACATCATACTTCAAATTCTCCTTTAAACTGTTTCTATTGAGATATCACGTTACTGTAGCTGATGTGACATTTCTGACTTATCTTGACACTTTTGTGTTGACACTGCACATCTTCAGAAACATAAGTGTCGAGATGTCCAAAGCGTCTCGACACTATTGTTATTGAATCTTCAATATGTCGAGTTAGCTGACTTGTCTTGCCACAACTGTATTGAATCTTCAATGTGTCGAGTTAGCTGACTTGTCTCGGCACTGCTGACTTAGTTTTCAAAGTGTCGAGATAATAAACTTGTCTCGACACAACTTCTACAAAGGTGTCGACATAGTTGAAGTGTGTCGACACTTTTGTACTTAGCCAATTTTCTGCACTGCAAGTTGCTAGATGCTGACTGTGCTGACTTCACTCAGCACTTTGCTGACTTCACTCGACGCCTTTGTACTTAGATAATTTTCTTCACTTTTTAGTCAATTTCTTAGAGTCCACCTGTCAATGTAACTTGGATTACCTGTCAAATCAATATGACATATGCAACCTACAAGCATAAACTATACATCAAATACATATTTGTGTATATCATTGAGTTGAAAGAGCTTCTTCAAATCAAGTACATTATGTCCAATGTACCCAACAGTTAGAATATACTACGGTGGAGGAGAGGCAATGAACGTGCCCGAAGAAGGAAGTTGGCGCACCCGCGGTCTCGAGGGTGCGTGTAGATGCGTGCGCGCGGTCGTGCATGATAGCACGCGGGCACACCCGCATAGGCACACACGGGCGTGCCCGTAAAGGCGTGTGCGGGCGCGTGCGCGTGGCCAAGCTCGGGCTCGCGAGTGCGATGCACGCGCGGTGCTATGCGCGGTCGCGTGCGCGGGGGCCTACTATGGGGGAGCGCATGGCTGGGTATCCGGTGCGCGTGTGTGCTCGAGGGTGTCGTACATTTTTGATTTTATTGGGTGGCGCGCCTTTGTGTGCACGACGAGAGCGGACAACTTTTGATTTATAGACTTTTTGTCTAAATTTATTTTTAATTTTTTATGTTAAGGCTCAAAGTGTATTGCGCGACAGATGCGTCTTCGTTCCTCCCTTACCGATGATCAAGTTGCAATTTGGAGAAGAAGGTTCGATCTGCATGCCGACCTTGAAGTGAAAATTTCACGTGTTGAGGAGAGGGTTCAAAATCCCCCTCGTGGCTGGTTAACGATCAGCAAGACTACTTTGAGATCGAGTTTTCGATTCCCCCCATGCGAGGAAGTGATCGAGATTCTGAAATTTTAAGGTGTGCCGATTTCCCAGTTTACTCTCTTGGGGGTAGTACGCTATATGGGGTTGGTTGTCTTCTTTCGCGAATATGGCGGGAAATTCTCTTTGGACTGCTTCCGAGATTGGTGCGATGTTCGCTCTGATGGTGGTGAGCGTGTGGACATTCATAGTAACAAGAGCTGACTTGATTTTGAGACTCGGACGGACCACCACCATGAAAATACTTTATTTGGTTATGTCAGGAACTCTTGGGGCTTGTCGGAGCTGTGGAACGCATTGTCTGATCATTGCCATCGTCAAAAGGGGAGAGATAGGGAGTTTTTTACAGATTTTTAGAGCCTCGTGAGCTGGCGAACTAGCTATTCAGTATTTATTCATTTGTGGAAGAGAAATGTTTGTTGCGGTGTGTCATTTCATCAAACTCCGGGCGGATTACTGAGACTGTTGGATCCATTATTCCCAATGTCCCAGATTTGAAGAATGCCAACAGGACAATGGTATACACATGTTTGTATCTGATGAATGCTTTAAGTTCTATGTATACAGGTGGTTACTTGTTACACTGATTAGACATGTGGTCTAAGTAACAATGACAGGTGAGCACAAGGAAAGATGTTGACAAGGTAAAAATCTGTCTAAGTACACAGACGTTAAGAGAAGTCAGTTCACTCAATGCGAGATAGCCAAAAGCGTTGAGTAAAGACTAGAAAGTCAAAGCCTCGGCATTGGCAAGACAGAAATTTGCCTAAGTCCACAGACGTCGAGTGAAGGCGGTTCACTCAATGTCCAGAGATAGAATCGTTGAGTAAAGCCCAAGCAGTCAAAGTCGTAGAAGAATCTGCCAAGAAATCTGACTTAGTCCAGAAGCATTGAGTGAATGCAGTTCACTCAACGCGTTAAGAAGAAAGCGTCGATAGAACATAGTGATGTCAAATCCTCAAAAGAAGTAGACAGAAAATCTGTCTAAGTCCAGAAGCGTTGAGTGAAGACAGTTCACTCAATGTCAACTCAATAAAGATTCAACTAAGTACAAAAGCGTTGAGTGAAGACTTTTCACTCAATGCCTCATCAAGATGGCGAGCTAAGACAGAAAGCGTTGAGTGAAGACAACTCACTTAACGCCTCCATTCAGAGGAAATCAGTTAAGTCCAAATTCATCGAGTGATGAAGGTTCACTCGACGCCTAATCAGTTAGACCATTAAAAGTATATATTCGTTGAGTGATGATTGATCACTCAATGCCTGGTGCTGCAGAAAATTGGCTAAGTATTTTGGCATTAAGTGACAAGCTTTCACTCAACCCCTATGGTGAATTGTCTGAATTTGACTAAGTCCATAAGTGCTGACGGCAGCAAAAATTCAAATGTTGTGGGAAGTGTATAGTACATGACAAAAGGCACCGCTTACATGTTGTACTGCAGTTAATGCAAAAGCAAGGTTGCAACTATCAACTACTGGTGGTCCCGATTGTAACACGCCTATCAGTCGCATAACATATAGCAGTAGGTCCGGCCGGGGCTCGACGCCATATACCACAGACAGACCGAAGGGTTACTCAATGAAACCATTCAACCAATAGCATAAGTCCTACACAGAGTACATTCTAGCGGAAGCAATTTAAAAGTTGCAAAGAGAAAGAACCCAAGCCAATAGTATGAATGTCCACTAACAACCCAGGATAGGAATTAGCGTACAAAATACACAAAGTACTTGGCCTTATGGGCTTACAAGGGTTTACTTAAATAAATAGTGTTTTACAAACATCGACACGCAGGCTGGTCACACTTGAATATAACAAGTAAACATTCGCATGGACTTCGAGGGCTGGCTCCGCAACCAGGGCTTCAACCCGCTACTTGCCACTTGGCTACACATCACCCACAAACAATAATCCACCGCAACGGTGGCAAACAAAAGAAACGGTCAACTAAAGCTGACCAAATTATAACGACCTCACCCCCCTTTTGGGGTGGCGGTGCTCCTTCCCTGCATTGCATTAGTAATATCCAATGATTAAAGTGAAAGTACAATATTTGCACAATACACCACATGTGCAGGCCCGCACAGCCATACACCTCGTGCTCTCAGGGCACTTACACAGTGAACCTGGTGAAAATATGTGGTCTCACCACCGCCTCCAGGACGGCAAAACTCGTGAGCATTATAGTCTTTCTGGTCTAAGCCTAAGACCCTCCATCTATTCCAACGGTAAGTACCATGTACCTTAGGTCTCTTTAACCGAACCACATAGAGTAGATACGGTTCCGCATAATTCGTTGCTCACACCGCAATTTCAATTTAATATGCGCGGGTCAAGCTTCCCCGAGTCCCAAACCGATCACACAAAATAATACATAACCCAGTTATGTGCAAGTTAGCTCCCAGACCACCAAGATGGCAGAATCACGCTTCTGCCCAGTTTTCCGGGTGCACCTTGGAGTTAATCCCCAAGATTCCCTGTTGCAATCTACCTCGTAGAAAACCCGAAAACAACCATCAGCACGGAATCTTCTCCGACCATTCATGCATAATGAAACATCACCGATCCAGACCAACTTGTTCGGGTAGGCTTCACACACAATGCCTATGTCTGTACTTCGATTCCGGACTCAACATGCAAAACAACAACGACTATTCATCTCTACCCGAAGGAACACCTCAAACTCACTGCATACTCGCGAGAGCGGGCTTCCTATGCAAAAAGAAAAAGAAGACTTCACATGTCCAAGAAGAGAATCGTTACCCGAGCATTTCTCTTCGGCGCCATGAAGATCTAGTCGGATGGAAATCACCGTATCGGCCTCGCCTTCGCAGATCTGGACTCATATCGAGAATCGGGGCTCCGAAGCTTATCCAGTGGCTAGATTTCTCTTCCTCCTTCCTTTCTCTCCCCTCTCTCTAAAGTTTGAGAAAGAGAAAGCACTCAATGAAATGATGGTTTCTAACCTATTCCTGACCATATACCAGCAGGGGAAAGGCTGAGCCGTCGGATCCTATTTGAAGAAAACGAACGGCCACGATTCGCACTTAAAGTTAAATTACTGGGCCGAACATGGCTTGTGACACGCCCGTGTCATGGGCCATGTGCCTCAATCGGCACTAAAACTGTCATGTCCCGAACAGGACATGAGCTTAGACACACCCGTGTCACAATTGACACGCCCGTGTCATACAGTACACGCCCGTGTTTCGGGGCGTGCTCCTCAATCGACACAGGACCAAAAATATCCCCAAAAGGGCACGGCCCTGTGACACGCCCGTGTCACAGGCCGTGTGCCAGACACGCCCTGGGACACGCCCGTTTCCCAGGACGTGTAACTCTTTCCATACAGACCGACAAACAGCCCGAGCAGGACATGACCCTGGACACGCCCGTGTATCAGGCCGTGTTCCCAACCTTCTACTATCGTCGACTACATCACCCGTGTCCTGTTTGGGACGTGACGGTTTTAGCGCCGACTGAAGCACACGACCCATGATACGCCCTGGGACATGCCCGTGTCCCAGACCGTATAACTCTTTCCACACATCCCGATAAACAGCCCGAGCAGGACACGACCCTGGACACGCCTGTGTATCAGGCCGTGTTCCCAACCTTCTACGATCGTTGACTACATCACGTCGACCACACAGGAAATCGTGCAACCCGAGCACGACATGGCCCCTGGACATGCCTGTGTCCCAGGCCGTGTGCACCTTACCAAGCCCCAAACTTGGCTCAAACGCTGTCTGTTCCTCTTTTGAGTTTCGGGGCGTTACACCGATGCTCAAAGAGTCATTGGACTGCGGGATACAAATGGAATCAGATCAGGAAAATTAAAATAAACTTTTGGAAAAGAACTTAACTTCATCTTCTTCCTCTCGACTAAGTTGCTGAGCTTGGAGAAGTGGTTCAAGTCATTGATCTGAAAATGCAAACAATTAGCTATTGATCTTCAATAGCAAGTTCAGAGCAAATATTTTGAGGTAGAAGTTGCACCAAAGGCAAACCCTAACTGTAGTGATTTCACAGCTCAAGCTGAACTTTCCTGAAGAACCATTCTTGAAGTTGTGAAGAAAAAGGACAGAGTTAATATCTGTTCAGGAGGAGGAAGAAATAAAGACTCTAGCTCTGGTGTTTAACATCATCAACCATCTATTATTCTTCTATAGGATCATTTTGATCTGAGTGTAAGCCTAAACTTATAAAGACTGAATGTAGGATCTTTAAGTAGATCTAAGTTGTAGGATTCAAGTGGTGAATCTGAAGCAGGATCCAGGTTTGGATCTGAGTTGTAGGACTTTGAGCTAAAGACTAAGGTAGGGCCTTTGTACCTGAGTGCTAGGAGATTATATCTCTGAGTGGTAGGCCTTTGTGCCTGAGTGTAGGACTTGAAAGAGTCTGAGAGATCCTGAGGGATCTGAGTTGTAAGCTCTTTTGATCTTAGTTAGAGAAGTTGTCTTGTCTAACAAACTGTTAGAAAGGTGGGAGGGACAGCAGATGTACCTATAATTTGAGGAACCACTATAAATTTCCCGTGTGTTGTTTGTGATTGTCTTGAAAGCTAACGTTAAATAAATCACAACTCACCTAAAACAGTAAAAACAAAAAAAGACTCAAAAACTTATTCACCCCCCTCTAGGTATTTAACTACTCTTGAAACTAAAGACTTTTAAGTAATTTCAGAGGGAGGTTGCTCAAGATGGACTTAACAGTCTGAGTTGATCTCCAAGAGTAGCACAAGTATATCCTTATGAGTTTAGGACAGAACTATAAGGAGTTGAGCTCCATGAAACTTCCTATATATAGGAAGGAGAGCTTTGGGATCTGGAAGAAAAGGGTCAAGCTGTTTATGGAGGCATCTGAACCTAGGATCTTCATAACAGTTCAAGAGGGACCTTTTATCCCCGTGAAGGTCTCAGTTCTGAATGCAACTGTCCAGACACCTAAGAAGTATTACGAAATGACCAAGAATGAGGTCATATTAGCAACCATGGACAAGAGGGCACACAACATAATAGTAAGTGTCATTGATGATTCAACTTTCCAGAACTTGTCCACTGCAGAACTTCCAAGGAGATGTGGGATACATTGGCGGTCTACATGGAAGGGACTAAAGAAGTCAGGGATGATAGGAAATCCTTGCTTAATCAACAGTATGAAGCCTTCAGGCAGACTAAGAAGGATATCAAAGCAAAATGCTATGAAAAATTCTTCAAAATAGTGAATGAGTTGAGGACTTATGGGAGGGTCTTCAGTAATTATGAGCTGAATGATAAGTTCCTTAGATCTCTAACCAGAGACTGGGACACCAAGATCTGTGTCATCAGGGAGGTGGCAAAGCTAGCTGAAACTCTCCCTCACACATTGTTTGGAAAGCTGCTCTCCTATGAGATGCAGCTATCTATCAGAAAGGAGGAGGAGACCATCAACAGATCACAGACCAAGGAGAAGGCAATGACCTTCAAGGTTGAGGGATCCAAGAAGTGTAAGGAGAGGATTGCCTCTCCTCTAAGGAGGCCTACTGACTCAGACAACACTGAACCAAGCACCTCAGATAGCAACATGTCTAATGGAGAGTTTGTTGCCTTCCTTAGGCAATTTCAGAAGATGATGAAGAGGAAATAGTGGAGAAACAGACCATCCTCCTCCTCTCATCATAAGAAGGATCACCACCAGCCTGACAAGAAGTTCTCCAATAGAGATAGGTAAAATTCTAAACCCAGTAAACAGTTTTCTTCTAAAGTTGTTTATTGTTGTTGTAGTAAGCCAGGACATGTCATAGCTAATTGTCCTATCAAGAGAAAGGAGATTGGAGAGAAAAAAACACCACCTACACAAGGGCAAGAAGGAGACGAATTTTATTGCCAAGAATGAAAAAAGTTGGAGTCAGAGTGACTCATCTTCTTCAGATTTTGAAGAAGAAGAAGCCTATATTGGGTTGTTTGCTGCTGTTGCTGATGAAGAAGAAGACTATGCTGCAGCAAGGATAAGTATATGGGCCCCTTTGTCACATTTAGACAGTGAAACTAAGGAGGGTGAAGATGTCAACAGTAGTTATGGGCTTATGGCCCTGTCTGATGAAGAATCTAGCCAGGATCTGCCTGGTTCAGATAAGGTACACTCTTTATCTAGCACCTCTTCTGATTTAAACTATGAGACTAGTCCCAATTTTGATGTATCTTCATCCTTTGATGAAGATGAGTCAAAATCTGAGGAAGATGTCAATCAATTTGTTGGAACACCCTATTACTAATTTGGGCAAGGATCACTATGTTTGTCCTAGGAAACCAGTTTGACCTAGATGTATAGTTAAAAAGGTCAACATTAGAATGTGTTTAGGGCTTAGAATTTAGGTTTGAAGCTGTCCCCAGGTCCATTTAAGGAATCAGACTTAAAGCTGAGGCAAAGACAATTATCGTCGAGCTTAGGTCGACGAACGTCGAACTCCGTTCGACGCTCTTTGAGCTCAACTTTGCTAAATCGTCGAGCTCCGGTCGACGATCTTCTAGCTCAGATCGACGATCCGTCTTCAGCTTATTCTTCAGGTCGCTGAGCTCCGGTCGACGATCTTCGAGCTCAGGTTAACGTTTTCTGTCTAATCTTCATTGCAATCTCTGAGCTCAGGTCGACGATCGTAGAGCTCAGATCGACGTTTTTCCTGAGAGATCGACGATTTTAAGGATTCAAATTCAGTCAGACTTTGGAATGTTTTTCAAATTATCTCAGCATTTATTTCAAGATATCTGCCAGCCGTTTTCCTTTATTCTAGAGCAAGTTTCAAGGAATTCTTTTTGAGAATGTTGATTGGACTTTCCTCTAGAAGACAAGACTTTTATGGAGGACATTTAATGTCTGTTAACGGCTATCTTGGAAAGAGAATCTTCAGAGAATAAATCTTTTTTTAGTCTGACAGAGATACATAACAAGTGACTACTATAAGAAATTCTCAGTACAGATTCACAAGATAGAGAGATCAATTCAAAAAATTAAAGTGATCAATTCTGAAGAATCAGTTGAACATTTTGGCATACTGAAAAAGTGATCATAGCTTCATCACAAGGACTCCAGACAATTCAATTTTCTCAGCCTCTACTGAAACCATCTTCTGCTGGAGATCTGAAGCTTCTGAAGACCTATCACCCTGAAGCAAAGCTTCTACTCCTGAACTAGTCTACATCTCAGGGGGAGCTTTGACAACACAATCAATCCACTTGTGCTTCTCTCTTTGATTTAGACAGATAAGACAACTTCACTCTTTTTCTTTTCTTTCCTGCTGTAAAAGAGTTACCAAAACTCCCTTCAAAAGTTTTGATTCTGGTTCTGAGAACCTTGTCAAAACTCAGTGGTGGCAAGACACCTGATCAAAAAATCTAGTTTGGTTATTGAGCACCTTATCAAAAGCTCATTGGTGCCCAGGACACCTGATCAACCCTTCCTGCAGTGGATTCCTACCAAGGGTGGTAGAAGAGTGGATGTACCCAGGTTTTTGGGGAACCACTTTAGTTCCTTGTGTCTTCTGGTTGCTTGAGTATTTTCTTTGCTGTGTGCTGTGATTTTCTTTTTGCTGTCTTAGTTTTAAATTATATAGCAAGACACCTTACACTTATACATAAATTAAATCTTAATTATTTTGCTTGTGTAAATTGTAAAGTTATTTTAAAAACACTCTATTCACCCCCCCCTCTAGAGTTGAGATAGATCTTTGTCTCACTTTCAATTGGTATCAGAGGCAGGTTGGTTGTTCATACAGGCTAACACCTGAACCAAAAGATCCTTGATAAGATCAATCTTTTAAGAGGGTTATTTTCATTATATTTAATTTTATATAAAGACATGGCACAGAACAAAGATTATACAAGCACCAGGCCTCCAGTGTGCAATCTATCCAAGTTTGCACTTTGGAAAGAAAGGATTAGACTTTATATGAACTCTATTGATGAAGACATATTTAATTCTGTTTTGACAGTGTGCCCAAGTCCACCAGCAAGCTCAAGTACAAATGCTGTTCCACCTCCTTCAGGAACAGATGCTGAAATAAAGAAGTGGAAGACTACAGATGCCAAGGCCATGAACATCTTAGCTCAGACAATGTCTGATGAGATATTTCAAAAGGTAGCTGAATACAACTCAGCCAAAGGAATTTGGGACAAGCTCTCTGAAATTGTCTCAGGATCTGCTGATGAAAGGAAAGATAGGAGATCCCATCTTATAAGCCAATATGAGAATTTCAAAAAGGGAGAAGCTGAATCAGTGGCTGACATGTACAATAGACTAAGTCTGATTGTCAATGAGTTAAAGACTCTGGATAAAGAAATCTCATTGACTGAGCTGAATGACAAAATCCTAATGTGCTTCCCCAACACTTGGGATTCAAGAATCTGGCCAATCAAAGATGCCAAAAGTCTAAATGAGATTACCACTGAAGCTCTCCTGGGCAAGCTCAAATCTTATGAGCTGCTCATTAAAAATATAGAAGAAGAACAAAAGGCTACTTCTCCAGTCACAAGGAAAGAGAAGACCATAGCCTTCAAAGCTACAGAAAAGGAGCCTGAAGATAAAGCTACAGGAAATGATGAGCTCCTAAGTCTACTGGCCAAAAGATTCTACAAGATGGCTAGAAAAGACTTCAGAAAGAGATCATACAAGGGATATGATAAGCCAAGGTATGATAAATCAAATAACAATAAAGAAATTATATGTTTTGGTTGCAGGAAACCAGGCCATATTGTGCCTGACTGTCCAGAAAACAAGAACAAGGACAAGAAAGATAGAAGAGAGAGAAGAAAGGAGAAAGACTTCAGAAAGAACAGCTCAGACAAACCCTCCTCCAGCAAGAACAAACATACAAGGAAGGGATTTGTTGCTGAGACATGGAGTGAAACTGAAGAGGACTCTGAAGCCTCATCCAGCTCCAGTGATGATGAGGATGATGCTGATGAAAAGGAATTTTGCATGATGGCTATCAATGCCTCTCAAATAGATTCAAAAGCAGAAGAGTCAGAATCAGATTCAGAAGCTCAACTAGAAGAAGATCAGGTAATCAATTCATTTGATTTCAGTTCTGAGGAATTTAAACATGAGTTTAAAGTACTATGCCTAGATCTGTTGGAGTCTGAGAAGGAAATCACTTCCCTCAGAAAACAACTGTCTGAGTATAGCACTTTAAAATCAGAGAACCTCAAACTCTCTAAAGAGTTAGAATGCTATAGAGAGGAGATAGCTTCACTGAAGAGTGAACTATCCAAGGCCAAGCAATTTGAAGAATCCCTTAATGGGAGAAGTATCAAATTAATGGACATCACAAGCACAGTGAACTCAAGATTAAATAGTACACTAGGCTTGGGTGCTTCATCTAGCCAACCCATAGTATTAACAACCCCAATCAAATTTATTTCTGATAAAGGGAAGGGTGTTGTAGAGGTAGCTAGGAAGAATTCAGATCTACCTAAGAAAAGCAAAGTTCAACAGAAAACGTCGAGCAGAGGTCGACGATCGTAGAACAGAGATCGACGATCTCAGGCTGAAACGTCGAACTCAGCTCAACGATTTCTGAACTCTGAACTCCCTCACAATCGATCTTCGAACAGTGCTCGACGATTTTACCCAAGATCGTCTAACTCAGCTCGACGATCGCTGAACGGAGTTCAGAGCTTTGAACCTTCTTTCAGAGGCAAATCTCAATTCAATCCTAGAAGTGCTTCATCCCAATGCTTTAATCCTTATACTGAATGGATAATACCTCCTAGGAGATACCATCCTGAAGGTTATAAGAGTCAACCTGGGATGCCTTTTATTTCTAAATTTAAGGGATATCAACCTAGGCCCAAGGTAAACTGGGTCAAAAACATATAAGCTGCTTATGTGCAGGTGAAGACCTATCCAACATCAAACCAGCTATGGTATCTGGATAGTGGGTGCTCAAAGAACATGACAGGGAATAAGGACAACTTCACATCCTTTAAAGCCAATCTTGGACCCAAAGTAATCTTTGGTGATTCAAACTTTGGAACAACAAATGGATATGGTGTAGTCCAAATTGGGACAGTCACCTTCAAGAAAGTAGCCTATGTTGAAGGACTCAAGCACAACCTGATAAGCATTAGTCAACTGTGTGATGAAGGATATCAAGTGACTTTCAACAAAGAAATATGCAAGATCAAGTCAGAAGACAACACAACTGTGTTGACAGGTAACAGGAAAGGTAATATTTACTTAGTAGACTTTCATTCATCTAAGGTAGATATTTGCCTGTTTAATTCCATATCTAGACCTAATATTCTATGGCATAAGAGACTAGGACATGTTAACCTTAGAACCATTGCTAGGCTATCCAAGGACAACCTTGTCAGAGGACTGCCTTCTAGCCCCAACAAGAAGGAAGGACTCTGCAAGGCTTGTCAATTAGGCAAGTAAACTAAAAATAGCTTTAAATCAATTAACAAGAGTGATTCACCTAGGATTTTGTATCTGTTACACATGGATCTTTTTGGACCCATTACAGTACAAAGCTTAGGAGGGAAATCCTATACTTTAGTGATTGTAGATGACTTCTCAAGATTCACATGGGTATTCTTTCTGAGGAAGAAGTCTGATAACTTTAAGTGTTTGACAGAGTTTCTCAAATGCATTCAGATTGAGTTCAACACTCACATTGCCCTGATCAGAAGTGATCATGGGACAGAGTTTGATTATCTTCTCATGCAAGAGTTCTGTCAAAGTGAAGGGATTAAGCATACTTTCTCAGCTCCTAGAACTCCTCAACAAAATGGGGTAGCTGAAAGGAAAAATAGAACCCTCATTGAATCTGCAATTATATTATTGACAGATGCTCACCTACCTCTATACTTTTGGGCTGAGGCAGTGAACACCTCCAATTATGTGTTGAATAGAATTCTAATACATAAACTGAAGGGCAAGACTCCCTATGAATTGCTCAAAGGGAAGAAACCTTAAGTAGACTATTTTAAAGTTTTTGGTTGCACTTGTTACATTCACAATAATGACAAGAAATATTTAGCAAAATTTCAAGCAAAAGCTGATGAAGGAATGTTTCTGGGATACTCCATGATCAGTAAAGCTTATAGGGTTTATAATAAAACTACTCTAAAAATAGAAGAATCTGTCCACATTTCCTTTGATGAAACTAATATGTCTTTCAAGGAGAAGAATACTTCTACCATAGAACATTTGTAGGTGCATTCTCTAGCTGAAGATTTGGACAGATTACAAGTTACTCAAAAGGATGAAAGTAGTGAAGATGAAGAAGCTGCTCCACATCTGGAAGAAAATCTTCTTGAAGAGCCAGTTGTTGTCCCACAAGAGGAAACAACAACACAGGTTGGTGAACAATCAACACCCCCTATTGATCTAGTAACAACAAGAGATCATCCAATCTCCCAAGTGATTGGGGACATCTCAGCTGGTGAGCAAACCAGAAATCAGGTCAATCAAAACCTGATGCACACTTGCTTTCTCTCTCAAATTGAACCTCAAACCATTCAAGATGCAGAGCAAGATCCACACTAGATCATTGCAATGCAAGAGGAGTTGCATCAATTTGAAAGAAACAAAGTTCGGGAACTAGTGCCTAAGCCAAAGGATCATTCCATTATTGGAACAAAATGGGTGTTCAGAAATAAGCTGGATGATCAAGGAATTATTGTAAGGAATAAGGCAAGGCTAGTTGCTCAAGGATATTCTCAAGAAGAGGGGATAGACTATGACCAGACCTTTGCACCTATTGCAAGGTTAGAGGCCATAAGAATCTTCCTAGCTTATGCTGCTCACAAGGGATTCAAAGTCTATCAAATGGATGTGAAGAGTGCTTTTCTCAATGAGGAGATCAAAGAAGAAGTCTATGTTAGACAACCTCCAGGTTTTATCTCTCTAACTCATCCGGATTATGTTTTTAAACTACACAAAGCATTATATGGTCTCAAGCAAGCTCCTAGAGCATGGTATGAGACTCTAGCATGCTTTCTGCTGAAGAATGATTTTGTTAGGGGGAGAGTAGACCAAACTCTTTTAATTAGAACCCATAAGTCCCATACCCTACTAGTACAAATTTATGTAGATGATATTATTTTTGGGTCTACTGATTCAAATTTGTGCAAAAAGTTTTCCAAGCTTATGCACTCTAAATTTGAAATGAGTAGCATGAGTGAACTATCCTTCTTCTTAGGATTGCAAGTCAAACAACATGCTGAAGGCATATTTATTTCTCAAACCAAATATGCAAAAGAATTGGTTAAGAAATTTGGGATGTCTGATGCATCATGTATGAAAACACCCATGCCTACCAATGCTGTATTGGATGTTGATGAACATGGGAAACCAGTTGATCAGACAACATATAGAGCAATGATTGGTTCTCTATTTTATCTTACAGCCAGTAGGCCTGACATAATGTTTGCTACATGTATATGTGCTAGATTTCAAATTAGCCCTAGAGAGTCACACTTAACTTTAGTAAAGAGAATTCTTAGGTATGTTAAAAGCTGTCCAAATCTAGGTCTCTGGTATCCAAAAGATTCAGCATTTGACTTAACTGGATTTTCAGATGCTGATTATGCTGGATGCAGAATAGACAGGAAAAGCACCAGTGGAACTTGTCAGTTTCTTGGTGATAGACTTGTCTCATGGTATTGTAAGAAACAAACATCTGTGTCAACCTCAACTGCTGAAGCTGAATATATGGCTGCAGGCAGTTGTTGTTCACAAATATTGTGGATACAAAACCAACTCCTAGACTATGGTTACAACTTAGAGAAGTCTAAAATATTTTGTGACAACACCAATGCTATTTCCATTGCACAAAATCCAGTCCTCCATAGTAGGACAAAACACATAGAAATTAGGCATCATTTTCTAAGGGATAATGTTGAGAAAAATAAAATTGAACTTCAATATATCCCAACTGATTTGCAAAGGGGAGATATTTTCACCAAGCCCTTGGATGAAAAGAAACACAACTTCTTCCTCAATCAGTTAGGCATGTTAGATGGAGGAAGCCTAAAGTAGTTTACAAGATTTTGAAAAGCTAAAAATAGACCAAGATTAGGCTAAAAACTCATCCCTTTTTGTGTCTATAGGATAGTTTTTGTCTCTGAACTGCGCTCGACGTTTTCCCAAGAAAGCGTCGAACGGAGATCGATGTTTACCAGAAAAACGTCGAACGGAGATCGACGTTTTCCCAAAACGTCAACCTGAGTTCAGAGCGTGTCAGATAGTTGTATACTATCTCTTTCAGGCCTTCGATCGTCGAACTGAGCTCTACGTTCTCCTTAGATCGTCGAACTGAGATCTACGATATTGAAGACCTTTTAGCTTCCATCAGGAGTCCTAATCGTCGAACGGAGATCGACGATCCTTCCTTTTTCGCGTCGAACCCTAATATAAAATCATTTTTCGGCCGCTGCTCGTCGTTTACGCTTTCATACTCTCTGCAATTCTTTCCCTCCAAACTTTCTACACTTGGTCGTGTTTGCTCAATCTTTGCAGGTACAGATGGCTGCGTCAGTTGCTGCTCTTTCAAAAATGAAATTTGATACAGGCTTCAACATCGACATGAATTCTTTCGATGGAAGCGACCAGAGATTCAAAGACATCTTAAATCTTTTCCAAGAACAACGGTTAGTTTAGATTATGTCCACCAGAGTGAAGCTTGCAGCAGACGAAATAAAAGAATTGTGTTTTTTTGCCACAAATGAGAATGAGAATTCTATAGTCGGCTCGATCAATGGGACTCAGGTACCATTGTCCCCCGCTCTACTAACAGAAGTTTTCAACCTCAGTACTGGAAATGATTCTATTGATTTGTCTGGAGAAGAGTTTGATTCAATGCTAGATAGAATGGGTCACTCTGCTGTGAACCCTAATAAATTGCTGAAAAAGAATTTATCTATTGAATATCAATTCTTGGCCGATGTTGTTGGAAAAGTGCTCCTGGCAAAGCACTCCGCCCATGATACAATTTCAAGATACCAGTTCTGTCTAATGTGAGCATTGGTTGATAAAAAACATCTGGACTGGGGCTCCATCTTCTTTAATTTGATCAAGAAGAAACTTAGCAAAAGCTATGTAAGCTTTGGGAGGATCTTAGGGGTTTACCTGCACTCTAGGTGCCCTGATCTACTGACTTCAAGTGGGATGTACATCAATGCATCCAAAAGACTTACCTGTGCCCTCTTCAACAGGTGGGACAGGCAGATCATAAACCCCAACAGGGCTGCTACAGCAACACCTACTTCAGGCACAAGGACTGCCTCAGTCACTCCTCCTCAGGTCTCTGCCCCAGCAGAAGATTTGCCTGCTTCTTCTCCTCCTCCAGCTGTCTCTGCCCCAGTCATCTCAACCTCACCACCAATCTCCACCATAACCATATCTTCCCCCATTACAATCTCATCACCAATCTCACCTCCTCCAGCCACTACCTCTGAACAATTCCATCCTTTATTCTACTATCCACCTGTCACCACTCCATCATTTTCTCCCTTGGATGACTCTTTCATGGATGATTCTCCTCCTGAGCTTCCCTCTACATCCTCCTACCAACAACTTCTTCAAGACATACTCTCTCAACCATCCTTCACCCCATCCTTTTCCCCTACCATCTCATCCATCTCCAACCCAGTTACATCAATCTCAACACCTCCTACTCCTAGGCCATCCATCCCTACACCTCCTACCTCCACATTCTCCATTCCATCAGCTCCAGCCAACATCATTCTAGCCACTTCATCTCCTACCTCTACTCAAGCCCCTCTTGAGCATGTAGATCTTTCAGCTTTGGCAGACAGGCTGTATGAGCTGCTAGCCCCCAGGCTAACCTCATTGCTGGAGACCACCTTGGCTCCACTTCTAAAAAGTGTTCAGGAGCTGTCTACCAGGCTTTCTCCCTTCCTCTCCTCTCAGGCAATCCCTTCTTCTGGGTGCCTTGATCCAGTTACCACTGAATCCAGGCAGGGGGAGATGCCTTATGAAGCTCTGGTTGTGCCTGAGGCTGCTGAAGGTTCAGTTCCTACTCCTGTCTTTGCAGTGGATCTTCAGAGTCTGCTATCAGTATTTGATTCTGTGTATTTCAGTTCTCTGCCAGTGCAACAAGTTGAAGATCTTACTAAGGCCATTGTGCCTATCTCAGAATGTGATCCCAGCCTGATTGCCTCATATGTCAATTCTTTCAAGGCTGTGGATGTTATTGCTTCCATCTCTATTGCTGCTGCTACTGCTTCCATTGAATCTTCTGATATTGAAATGCTGCCTATTGTTGATGATACTGCTGCTAAAGAACTTGCTACATATCTGGAAGAATCTGCTCCTGCTGTTGCTCCAATTTCTGCTGCTGCTGCTGTTCCTGCTCTAACTCTTGATCAACTGAAACAATAAGAGAAATATATAAAGAGCATTGATGAGTTGTATGATAGACCCCAAAGTTTAGAAAGTGATCAGTTTCACACTGAATCTGATGAATCTTCTGGTACTATTGCCAAGAAAAGGAAGGCCAGAAGCAAGGCCATGATGAAGGTTCCTCCTGCTCAAGCCAAAGATGCCAATGACATTCCATACTATATTCTGCATGACTGTCCAATCTCTGAGCCCTAGATGCAGTTCTCCAAAAATCAATCGAAAGCTATGAAGAAAAGAAGGAAATTGGATAGATATGAGAAAGGATGTTCTCGGTTTCAGCCTCCTCCTCCTCCAGATTCAGGATCAGGTGGAGGCTCAGATTCTCAAACCCCAGCTTCAAAGCAAAGTTCCTCCCAGTCCTCACAAAGATATCATCCAAGGGGACAATACCAAAGGGGTTATCAGTCCAGAAGGGGACAGTATAGAGGAAATCAAAGAGAACATAGATTTCATGCAAGGGAAGGACAAAGGCACATGGACTCAACTCTAGGTCCTTTCCCTTATAAACTCAGAGAAAATGTTGATACTAGAACTCCTACTGCTTCAGAAACTGTCAATAGATATGAGCCTGCTATTCCTTTTGAAGATCCAGAGAACAATCCATTATCATGGACTGCTAGGATGAAAGAAATTGCTGCTTTAGATTAGTTGAAGAAAGCCAGAGAACAAGGAAAAGACTTCTCCAATATTACTACTTTATCAGATCAGAGAAAAGCAGAACTGGAAAGGTATGCATCAAGAAATTTCTTTGACCCAGTGGACTACATGAAATTGCATCCTGAGGCTGTGGTTCCCAGGGCTAGATCTCAATCCTCCTTAGGTACAGAGGATGATAGAAGGTCAAAGAAGGAAGCTCTTAATCCCAACAAGGAAATTCTATTTAAGAAAGGAAGTGAAAAGAAGTAATATCTGTAAGCAGACAATACAATCATTCTGAACATTTGCTGATATTCCATATGATTGCTGCCTTGTTGCTTGCTCTGTTCTTTTTGTTTCAGTTTATTGCTCTTCAGTATGTTGTTGTTGTTTTTATTTCTGAGATTTGTAAATAGTAATCCTAACACAAATAGGGGGAGATTGTTGGAACACCCTATTACTAATTTGGGCAAGGATCACTATGTTTGTCTTAGGAAACCAGTTTGACCTAGATGTATAGTTAAAAAGGTCAACATTAGAATGTGTTTAGGGCTTAGAATTTAGGTTTGAAGCTGCCCCAAGGTCCATTCAAGGAGTCAGACTTAAAGCTGAGGCAAAGACAATTATCGTCGAGCTTAGGTCAACGAAACGTCAAACTCCGTTCGACGCTCTCTGAGCTCAACTTTGCTAAATCGTCGAGCTCCGGTCGATGATCTTCTAGCTCAGATCGACGATCTGTCTTCAGCTTATTCTTCAGGTCGCTGAGCTCCGATCGACGATCTTCGAGCTCAGGTCGACGTTTTCTGTCTAATCTTCATTCCAATCTCTGAGCTCAGGTCGACGATCGTAGAGCTCAGATCGACGTTTTTCCTGAGAGATCGACGATTTTAAGGATTCAAATTCAGTCAGACTTTGGAATGTTTTTCAAATTATCTCAGCATTTATTTCAAGAGATCTGCCAGCCGTTTTCCTTTATTCTGGAGCAAGTTTCAAGGAATTCTTTTTGAGAATGTTGATTGGACTTTCCTCTAGAAGACAAGACTTTTATGGAGGACATTTAATGTCTGTTAACGGCTATCTTGGAAAGAGGATCTTCAGAGAATAAATCTTTTTTTAGTCTGACTGAAATACATAACAAGTGACTACTACAAGAAATTCTCAGTACAGATTCACAAGATAGAGAGATCAATTCAAAAAATTAAAGTGATCAATTCTGAGGAATCAGTTGAACATTTTGGCATACTGAAAAAGTGATCATAGCTTCATCACAAGGACTCCAGACAATTCAATTTTCTCAGCCTCTGCTGAAACCATCTTCTGCTGGAGATCTGAAGCTTCTGAAGACCTATCACCCTGAAGCAAAGCTTCCACTCCTGAACTAGTCTACATCTCAGAGGGAGCTTTGACAACACAATCAATCACTTGTGTTTCTCTCTTTGATTTAGACAGAGAAGACAACTTCACTCTTTTTCTTTTTCTTTCCTGCTGTAAAAGAGTTACCAAAACTCCCTTCAAAAGTTTTGATTCTGGTTCTGAGAACCTTGTCAAAACTCAGTGGTGGCAACACACCTAATCAAAAAAATCTAGTTTGGTTATTGAGCACCTTATCAAAAGCTCATTGGTGCCCAGGACACCTGATCAACCCTTCCTGCAGTGGATTCCTACCAAGGGTGGTAGAAGAGTGGATGTACCCAGGTTTTTGGGGAACCACTTTAGTTCCTTGTGTTTTTTGGTTTCTTGAGTATTTTCTTTGCTGTGTGCTGTGATTTTCTTTTTGCTGTCTTAGTTTTAAATTATATAGCAAGACACCTTACACTTATACATAAATTAAATCTTAATTATTTTGCTTGTGTAAATTGTAAAGTTATTTTAAAAATACTCTATTCACCCCCCCTCTAGAGTTGAGATAGATCTTTGTCTCACTTTCACAATTGATTGACAAGTATGATGCCCTTCAGGATTCTTTGAAAAGAAGCAAAAAGTTGGCCAAGAAAAGGGCTGAGGAAATTATCTCCCTATAGCTAGCTACATCCCAGCAGTTTGAGTCAACATCTCTGCTGGATTAGAAGATGAGAGAAGTCAGCCAACTGAAGGTCATCTCAATCATCCAGATTGGGACTATTAACAATAAGAACATGATCATTTTGGATCTTGAAGAAAAGCTCTAAAGGGAGAAAAGGATTGTGGCTAACTATTCAAAGCCCAATACTGTATTCCCCTTAATAGACTCATTTACCTCTCAAAGGAATAAGAAAGGTCTTGGGTTTAAGGAGAACCCAAGAGTTGCCCATTCCAAAGTAAAACAGCAAAGCTCCAATTCAACCCCCCATCTCTTTTAAGAAAGTAGTATTTCCATCAAACAGGTATAACCAAGAGAGAATCTATGGTCACTGGTTGAATGGAAGGTCCAGAAGTGTGAACAAAAATGTTCACAACTATGGTGGAAGATATGGCAAGGGTATGAGTGCCTTTAAGGCCCCACATGAGGAAAATGAAATGGCCCATCATGGACCATTTGTGTTTGGTGCACCAGCCCCCACACTCAAGAATAAGGCAATGGCCTTTTCTCAGATTCTCTCAGCATACACTCAGACCAAAGGCAAGTCTGTCAGTAAGCCTGACTTGGGTATTTCTGAGGTCATCAACCGTATGTCTTCTACAAAGAATATCACTGCTGGTAGAACTCAAAATAAACCAAGCTCTTTAACTAACAGATCTACCTTCAGTAAGATTGTTGCTAAAAGAAACAAGTATAAGGAAGCTGTTCTTCCTTCTGAACAGTCAGAGGCTAATTTGCAATCTACCAGACCTATTTAAAAAAGAAGATACAATATTCATGACTGTTGGTGTTGTGACAAAGTGAGACATTTTGCCTTATATTGCTGGCACAATCCAACTGTGCCCAGAGCAAGTGCTAGTCTTCCTGTCAGAAAATCTGTAGGAAGACATTTTCATTTTTAGTCTAACCAGAACCAAGGACCCAATACAAATTGGGGTCCTAAGGTAACATAAATTATGTTTTGCAGGATAGTCCAAGTACCCATACTTATATATGATACTTGGACAGTGGTTGTTCTAGGCACATGACTGGAACAAGAAGTCACTTGAAGGACTACACTCCTGTGAAGAATGGACCTACGTTATCTTTGGAGGTTCAAGCAGAGGAGTCATAAAGAGATATGATATGATTACCAATGACATAGTCTCCATCTCAAAAGTAGCTTATGTGGAAGGGTTGTAACACAACCTGATTAGCATAAGCCAATTGTATGATCTTGACTATATCATTGTATTCCACAAGGATGAGTGTCAAATTAAGAGGTCAAGTGACCAGGAGGTCATCTTGACAGGCACTGGGAGTGGAAATATTTATTGTTTAAACTTTCTATATTTAAGTAAATACTCTCATATATGTCTAGTTGCAAATGAGAAAGTCTCATACTATGTTCAATGGCACAAGAGACTTGCCACTTGAACTATAAGACCATCAGTAAGCTCTTTAGTGAAGAGTTGGTCATTAATGGTTTATGCTCAATAATGGGAAATCTTACCTAACTAAGTTTGCTGTCAAATCCTATGATGAGATATTTATTGGGTACACTAATCATAACAAAGCATAGAGGGTCTACAAATTGAAAAATCAAGTTGTCGAAGAGTCTATAAATGTAATTTTTGGTGAATATTCTATGATTAACAGTGAGCTGCCTAGCTCCTCATCTAGATTTACATGTATAGAATAGGTGATGGACAATCTTACCATCAAGGATGCTCCTCCAGCTGCCCAACATGAAGACAGTGATGGGTATATTCCTAAAGAAGGATAAAGCACACATAATGTTGAAGAAGATCAGCAGGATCCAACAATTGGAGTCAATGATGTTGAAGAAAGGTTGCCTACAATAGTCAGACATCTAAGAGATCATCCCAAACACCAGATAATTAGAGATGCTAGCCACGGGGTGATAACAAGGAGCAAAAGCCTGAATATAGCTATGTATTCTAGCTTTTTGTCTCAGATTGAGCCCAAGAAATTTGAAGAAACCAACAAACCAACAATGGATTGTGGCAATGCAAGAGGAACTGAACCAGTTCAAAAGGTGTAAGGTCTGGAAGCTGGTTCCCTGACCACAAGGTCATAACATCATTGGAACTAAGTGGATCTACAGGAACAAGCTTGATTAAAATGGTGTTATAGTTAAGAATAAAGCTAGGCTGGTGTCTAAGAGATCGATATATACAAGAAGAAAATATTAATTTTGATCAAACCTTTGCCCTAGTAGCTAGGCTAGAAGACATCAGACTATTCCTTGCATATCTGCCCACAAGGGATTCAAAGTCTACTAGATAGATGTGAAGTCAGCCTTCCTCAATAATGACTTAAAGGAAGAAGTCTATGTTGAACAACCATCAGGTTTTACTAATCCTAACTCTCCTGATTATGTTTATAAACTTAGGAAAGTTTTGTATGGGTTGAAGCAAGCTTACGGGGCATGGTATGAAATCCTGTCTAGCTTTTTCTTTAAGAACAAATTCTCAAGGGGAAAGATAGACAAGACTTTATTTCTAAAGGAATCTAAGGGCAAGATCATACTAGTCCAAAATTATGTAGATGACATAATTTTTGGGTCTATTGATGGTAATCTTTGCAAGAAGTTTGCCAAACTTATGAAAGAGAAATTTGAGATGAGCAGTATTGGTGAGCTTAAGTACTTCTTGGGCCTCCAAGTAAGACAGTCTAAGGATGGATTATCCATCTCTCAATCTAAGTTTACTATGGAGTTAATCAAGAAATTTGGTATGGAGAATACCTCCATTATGAAAACTCCCATGGGGTCAAGTATGTCAATAGACAAGGATATATGAGACAGGAAAACCTATTGATGAAACCATATATAGAGGCATAGTTGGCTCCCTCCTCTATCTTACTATTAGTAGGCTAGACATCATTTATACTACATGTGTTTGTGCTAGATACCATGTTAGCCCTAAGGAGTCTCACTATTCTGCAGCTAAAAGAATTCTAAGATATCTTAAGGGCACACCAGATCTTGCCTTATGGTACCCTAGGAATAGTGATTTTGAACTAACTAGGTATTCAGATACAGATTTTGCAGGTTCTAAAGAAGATAGGAAAATCACTTCAGGCTCCTGTCAATTCTTAGGTGGAAGACTTGTGTCATGGATCAGTAAGAAGCAGACTAGTGTTGCTATATAAACAGGCGAGTCAGAGTATATATCACCAAAAAGCTGCTGTGCACAATTGTTCTGGATCCAGCACCAGCTTCATGACTACAACCTAAAGCTAAGTAACACTCCATTATTTTATGATTCTACAAGTGCAATCTTTATTGCTAGGAATCCTATCTCTCACAGCTGGACTAAGCACATAGAGATTATGTATCATTTTATTAGATAACATATGGAAAGTGAAGACACCAGTCTTGAATTTGTCCTCACAGACAAGCAAGTGACTGTCATCTTCACTATGCAACTAGATGAAGCAAAATTCAACACCTTTAAAATTGAATTGGGTATGTTGAATTAGCCTAGCTTCAATAGATCCACATATAACTTATGCTTGTTGCAGGTAGTTTTAATCCCTGCAGGATGAATAAGAGAGAAATGGACTAAAGTGTCCATGCATCGAGTGCGCTGAGACAAGACCAAGCGTCAAGTGCGCTGAGTCTAAGTGCTTAAGTGTCGAGTGCGTCGAGTGTGTTGAATAAACTACAAGCGTCGAGTGCGTTGAGAGCATCGAGTTCATTTAACGTATGCTGCCATCACATCCATTTTGCATCTAAATGTCGGGATCAATCCCAGCCATTGATTACTTCGTGATCATAAATTGGTATGCGCTTCTCCACCTTCTAAAATAGAAAAATACTATAAATAGAAGGTTTTGTGCATAAAACAAAATACATTGTTCCTTGCCATTCTCTGCCTGTGCGAAGAATCGATGAAGAGCTTGGAAAATCCACTGCAATTTACAAAAAAGATGGCACCAAAGAGATTGGATTTCTTGTTTGAGGGTTCGAAACTAGTCCAAAATGGATTCAAAGATGCACCAGAGAATGTTCAACATGTTCTTCACCCGCTACAGTAGCTGACCTAGAGTATGTTTTGTCTGAGCTCTGTCTGCTGTGGAAAAGAGAAGTACTGGTGCTGTACTCCACTGCTAAAGTAGACTCCTCATCCCTCAAGATTAGGTCTATTATCAGTGGTAACAAGGTTAAGATAACTTCCAGAAGACTGAGCAAAGCCTTGCAGCTACCTAAGTTCAAAGGTTCTGATGAAGAAGATGAACTCGATCAAGGTGATGTCAAAGATGCTCTTAAGTGGTCTGGAAGCACACCACTGGCTCTATCCTGTGAAGAGAACTGAATCTCAAAGGGAAATTCCTTGCTGATGTCATTGGGAAGGGACTGATGTGCAAAACTAGCTCCCATGACAAAATCTCTAAGAAAATGTTTTGAGTTGATAGCCAGGGTTATCCTCTCCAAAAAGACAGATTGGGGAAGAGTAATTTTTATAGGATTGTAGAATGTCTCCCAGAGCCAAACCTGGGGAGAATTCTATCTCTGTTTTTACTTAAGAGTGTTCCAGGGTTCCTTAACCAAAGGCTAGGAACAAGAATCCACCACATGAGGAGGATGGATTCAAAGATGCTTGAGAGGTTGGAAAGAGTTCTGCAACCACAACAACAGTCATCCTCAAAGAAGAAGAAAAAGGCAGTCACAGTTCTAGAGGAAAGCACAGATAACAGCTCATCAGAACAGGCTGAGGAAGAGCCTTATTATCCGAACCTTTCTCAATCTACTGAAAAGACAAGGAGAGACACAAGTGCATAGGTCTCATTTTCTTTTGAGCCTGCAGCAATGATTCAAGTCAATAGGACTCAATCTGAAGAACTAGCTGTGGAGGAGGCAATGGATATACCTCCAGTTGAGGTTGCTGAACAGATTACATAAGAAATAGTGAACAAGATCTCTGAGGAGATAGTAGAGGAGACTATCACAAATCCAGCTCCTATTGAAGAAGAAACTGGTCCCTTAGACCAAGTTCCACAAGGTGGTTACAACCCTTAAAGTGAGGGGGAGCAACTTCTAGAGCAAGTGATGGAAGAAGATCTTGCTGAGGGGGAGCAAATACAGATTTTGCAAGAAGATATTCAGCTTCTTCTTGTGACCGAAGAACCTACAGATACCATCACAAGTGATGTCGTGGATGTCCCTGTGGACATGGAAAAAATTGAGGGGGAGATTCAACATGAACTCCCTACTCAAAGAACAATCTATGAGATAGAATCATCAGAATCAGATAAAGGAACTACTGCTGCTAATAACATGGCACCTCAACATTTTTCAGAATTTCAAGTGGCTGACTCAGCTGCAAGAGAAGGCCTTAGCCCAGTTCAACAACCAGCTCTAATTATTGATGAAGGTACATCCACTGATCAGATGTCAAGAACCTTCCTAGCTCGACTAAAGGGGTTACTGGATGACCAGAGGAGACAACTTGAGAATTTTGTTGATGATTCAATAAAGAACCTCAGGAATGACTTGTCAACAAAGATCAAATTTATCAGATTTGAGGTTAATCTTCTGAAGGCACAAACTATAAAATTCTTCTTGAGAGTAGCTCCTGCAATTGACTTTACTCAGGACAAGTTGGTAGAGATCGACACTCTCCACAATACAATTATGGAAAATCAGAATATCCTTTTTAGAAACCTGCTGGCAATCCATAATGTTAAGAAGGAACTATTGGAAAAGCACAAGATAATTCTTGAAAGAAGAATGGATGCATGTTCTCTGGTTCTAGATGATCATTTACTCTAAGTCAAAACCATGTCACCCTGGGTTTTAACTATCTAGATGGTCAATTGACAAAGGCTAGCTCCTCCCTGACAAAAATATATGTGAAGAAGTCAAAAAGGGGGAAAAGGAAGTGATCAGGACCAACACAGAGAATGATGTTTGGGTGTCTAATGTAATCGGAGGGTCTTTTGTCTTGGATAAAATATCACATGACAACATTCTTATGATTCTTGACCAAGTGCAAGATGCACTCAATGATGCTCTGTATGATGGTATCAACATGATGGTCTGTATGATGGCCAATACTATGATCATAATGCAGAACAAGGTCTTGTCTATCAGGATGATGCTTAGTACTTTCAAGAAGGTGCACAAGGGGACTGAATCTTCTATAGCTGCTGAAATTCCTATAATTCCAATATTCAGCCCCACTGCTGACCAAATCATGAGGGCAAAAGGTAAATATGTTGCTCAGGAAGAGGATGCTGCTAGGATGAGCAAGAAGTGATATAAGAAAGGGATGGAATCAAGGTCTGATTTTGAACAATGGAGTCCTCAATCAAGGATCATTATTCTATCTGCATGGGATCTTGTCAAGAACAAGATGATAGAAAGGGAAAGCTCTACAGCTCCCTTGAATGGGCTAAGCTTAAAAAGAATGAAAGGGACAGAAGAAAGTTCAAAAAGGACAAGTGGCTAGGCACTCTGCCGCCAGATGCTGTGAAACCTGTCAAATATTTCCAAAGCCACACAACTACTTCCAAAGGCAGAAAGAAAATGAGTCAGAAGCCAGTAAAGAGAAAGAAGCCAAGAAGCCCAGTAGGGGCATAGTGATAAGAGAACCAAAAACTTAAAAAATATTTCTTGTCTTTCTTAAGGGCTGAAGGAATTGTGTCAATTTTGTATTATGCACATTATAAAAACAATCATTCCTTCTATTTAATGAAAATTAGATATTTGGTTGTGTTTTCATTATTTCTGTCTTCTGAAATGTTTTATATGCTATTTATGTGTTGTTGTATATCAGTGTCCAAGGTTTTTACTTCTTCAAATAAGGGGAGATTGTTGGGTCTATTGTTCATAATGTCCTAGATTTGAAGAAGGCCTACATGACAATGGTATACACATGTTTGTATCTGCTGCATGCTTTAAGTTCTATGTATGTAGGTGGTCACTTGTTACACTGATTAGACAAGTGGTCTAAGTAACAATGACAGGTGGACACAAGGAAAGATACTGACAAGGCAGAAATCTGCCTAAATCCACAGGCATTGAGAGAAGACAGTTCACTCAATGCCAGATAGCCAAAAGCATTGAGTGAATACTAGAAAGTCAAAGCCTCAGCATTAGCAAGACATAAATTTTCCTAAGCTCATAAGCGTCGAGTGAAGGTGGTTCACTCAATGCCCAGAGACAAAAGCGTTGAGTAAAGCTCAAGCAGTCAAAGGCGCAGAAGAATCTGCCAAGAAATCTAGCTAAGTCTAGAAGCATTTAGTAAAGGCAGTTCACTCAATGCCTCAAGAAAAAAGCATCGACAGAACAAAGTGATGTCAAAGCCTCAGAAGAAGTAGACAGAAAATCTGTCTAAGTCCAGAAGCATTGAGTGAAGACAGTTCACTCAATGCCAGCTCAACAAAGATTCTACTAAGTACAAAAGCATTGAGTGAAGGCTTTTCATTCAACGCCTCATCAAGATGGCGAGCGAAGGCAGAAAACATTGAGTGAAGACAACTCACTCAACACCTCAATTCAAAGGAAATCAGCTAAGTCCCAATGCGTTGAGTGATGAAGGTTCACTCAACGCTGAATCAGTTAGACCATTAAAAGTCTATATTTATTGAGTGATGGTTGATTACTCAATGCCTGGTGCTGCAGAAAATTGGCTAAGTATTTTGGCGTTGATTGATAAGCCTTCACTCAACACCTATGGTGAATTTTCTGAATTTTACTAAGTCCACAGGTGCTGACGCCAGCAAAAATTCAAATATTGTAGGAAGTGTACAGTACACGATAAAAGACGTCGCTTGCCTGCTGTACTGAATTTAATGCAAAAGAAAGGTTGCAGCTACCAACTACTGGTGGTCTCGATGCTCAAAGAGTCGTTGGACTGCGAGATATAAAAGGAATCAGATCAGGAAAATTAAAATTAACTTTTGTAAAAGAACTAAACTTCATTTTCTTCCTCTCGACTAAGTTGCTGAGCTTGGAGAAGTGGCTCAAGTCACTGATCTGAAAATGCAAACAATTAGTTGTTGATCTTTAACAGCAAGTTCAGAGCAAATATTCTGAGGTAGAAGTTGCAGCAAAGACAAACCCTTGTTGTAGTGATTTCACGGCTCAAGCTAAACTTTCCTGAAGAACCATTCTTGAAGTTATGAAGAAGAAAGGACAAAGTTAATCTCTGTTCAGAAGGAGGAAGACACAGAGACTCTAGCTCTGGTGTTTAACATCATCAACAATCTACTATTCTTCTGTTGGATCATTTTGATCTGAGTGTAAGCCTAAATTTATAAAGGCGGAGTGTAGGATCTTTAAGTATATCTGAGTTATAGGATTCAAGTGGTGAATCTGAGATAGGATCCAAGTTTGAATTTGAGTTATAGGACTTTGAGCTAAAGTATGAGGTAGGGATTTTGTGCTTGAGTGGTAGGAGATTATATCTCTAAGTGGTATGGTTTTGTGCTTGAGTGTACGACTTGGAAGAGTCTGAGAGATCCTGAGGGATCTGAGTTGTAAGCTCTATTGAGCTGAGTTGGAGAAGTTGACTTGTCTAACAAACTATTAGAAAGGTGAGAGGGATAATAGATGCACTCATAATCTGGGGAACCACTATAAATTTCTTGTGTTGTTTGTGATTGTCATGAAAGCTAAGGTTGAATAAATCACAACTCACCTAAAATAGTAAAAGCACAAAATGACTCAAAAACATATTCACCCCCTCTAGGTGTTTAGCTACTCTTGAAACTAAAGACTTTCAGAGACATCTTCGGATTGCGGTCAAAAACGGAAGGCCATTATTGTTTCTCGGGGTAGAGATAATTCGGCGCTTTGTTCGGCTTCTCTGGGTGGCAACTCTCCTTTTGGTGGCCGTGGTGGTTCACCTCCCGAGGTACAGGTACTTGGATCATCTGCACCTCGGGCTTCCCCGGTGGAGGCGGCGGCTCCGATGCTATCTTCTTCTTTGAAGGCAATGAATGAAGTGGTAAGCAAGCTTGAATATTCTTGGTTCTTCTTTATTGTTGTGTTGTGCTGACTTCTCTCCGTCTTTTGCAGATTGAGGCTCAGGTTCAAATTGTCGTTACCTGAAATGATCATTACGTGAGTTTGAAGGACAGGTATCTGGCCCTCTAGGAGAAGTTTCGGGCGGCGACGGGCTTGCTTATCACTTTGAGGAATGACCATGACCGGGACATTTCTCAATTTTGCCGGATTGGATCGGAGCTGAAGGGATATTTGGAAGAGACTCGAGCGTCTTTGGAGGTGGATAAATCTTCAATGGAAAGAACTACACAGATGCTGAAGTGCGCTCAAGAGGAGACTTCTTGTTTATAGACAGAGCTTTGTGCGGCAAAGGCACAAGTGAAGGCATTATCTTTTGATAACCGTATGTCAGAGTTAAAGGCTGTTGGACTTGCTACCTGCAGTCTTTAGATTATATGCGAGATCATTGCTTAATTAGCGAGAAAGTTCGTGATGAGATCTGGAGCAAGGAGGTGGAGCCTCAGATGGTGGATGTTCGAGAGCTGGCCCTCAAGCGTGGAGTCTTGAAGGCTTATTGTCTTGTTGGTAAGAGCTTGGGATGCGACGTATCCGACCTTAGCTTTGATGATATCACTAGCGACGAGAGTTCTGATGTTGACGAGACTGATATGTAACAGCGCTATCTCCTTGTATTAGTGTGTTTAAATCTTTTGCTTTTCTAGTCTGGTGTCTTGTATGTCGTCTTTATTGTTTGATAGTTCCTGATTGGCGCATTTGCGCATGTACTTGCATGTTGTTGTTATGATTGTGCTCTTTTCTTCTTTTTTATTGAGCAATGTTTGAATCAGGTTGTTGCTTTATTTGGGCTGTAATTGCGTCTGTAGCTGGTTTGTTACCAAGTTTGCACGGTATCGCTCACGACTTAATTTTCCAGAGGATTGCTCGCGGCTTAGTCGTGAGGGGGGCAGGCCCTGACGATGTCATGGCGTAGAAAGACAGGTTCGGTGAATAGATTTTGTATTCAAACCGCATGCGCAGTCTTACCTTTTGCACGAGAATCTCTCGCGCCTTGGTCGTGATGGGAGCAGGACCTGATGACATCCTGACGTAGAAAGGCAGGTTCGGTAAATAGCTTTTGTATTCAAATCGCATGCGCAATCTTACCTTTTGCACGAGGATCGCTTGCGGCTTGCTCATGAGGGGGGCATGCCCTAACGACGTCCTGGCGTAGAAAGGAAGGTTCGGTGAATGGATTTCTTATTCAAACCGCATGCGCAGTTTTACCATTTTGCACGAGGATCGCTCGTGACTTAACTTACTTGAAACTAGTCGTACGCTGTTGAAAATTAAACATAATACTTGAATAATCGATTGTCTACATACGTCCGGAGTTGCGTTCCTTACACGCCATAGAGTTCAAATGTGATAAAAATACTTTTAGGAAGTTCAAAATAAAAAGTCACTGATATTTAGGGCTGTGACTTTTACTGGGTGGGCTTGATTAGAATAACAAATCCTGGCAGCTTCTTGGTTTCCACATATGACTCTTGCCCCTCCGGTGGTGGGGAATTTCATGGCATAGTATGGGATTGAAGGAACGACTTTAATGATAGACAGAATGGGTTTCCTGAAGATCGCATTATAGGCTGAGCTTGAATCCACCACGACGAACTGGATTTCGTGCGTAGCTTACCTTGGAAACTCTCCCATAGTGACTGGTAGAGTTATCATCCCTTGCACTTGGACTAGATGGTTGTCGAAGCCGTGCACAGGTCCTGCTACTGGCGTGAGATGTTGTCTGGTAAGTTTCATATTTTGAAGAGCGGGGGAGAATAAGACATCAACCAAACTTCCGTCGTCGATGAGTATCCGCTCGCCCTTGTAGCAGGGATCGCCGATCCCTGCACTAATCACGAGAGGGTCTTGGTGGGGTGTCTGGATTCATTCAAGATCTTCATCCCCGAAGGCTATGGTGGAGTCTTGCTTGCATATTTTGTATTCGTGAATGCCTCCCTGGGTGCTTACTGAAAGTATCTTGGTAGAGAGAATCAGTGACCCTGCGATAGTTTCGACGTTTCCAACCATCTGCCTGCCATTCGATCCTCCTTATTGGGTTTTTGCTGATCCCTTGACTGCCGGGGAGGAGCTTGCTGATCCTGCAGGTGTCCTTGTAAGAACCTGCCGAGAAGTCCTTGGCGGATTAAGCACTCAATCTCATCCTTCAGTAGCGCGCACTCCTTAGTGGTGTGTCCGGTCGCTCAATGGAATTCACAATACTATGACTGGTCATTCTTGGGATTAGGGGTCGGCTTCTTGGGGCGGTGAAGTGCCGATCATTCTGGATGGTGTAAAGCACATTCGTGCGAGTGGTATTTAACATAGTGTATTCTTGGGGTGGCTGGTCCTTCTAAAATTCGCACCGTCGCTGGCCATTCCGGCTCTCTTCCTTGAATGTTCCTTCCTGGACTTTTGAAGACTATTTTCTGTCCTTTTTTACGTTTCTGAGAGGACTTAGCGCAACCAACTCGACCAAAAGCCCGGACTGATGGAGGACGGCGCAATTAATCTTTATATCAAAGGTCCTCGGACGGATCCACGGGGCAGCCAGTTAAGCCATTACCGCATAGCACCGCAGCGCGGGGGCGATTCCGGACCGCAGCCCCAACAACCCCCCCCCGGAAACGACCCCGGGGTTTCGAACCCGCAACCTCCCTCTGATACCACTTGAGAGGACTTAGCGCAACCAACTCGACCAAAAGCCCGGACTGATGGAGGACGGCGCAACTAATCTTTATATCAAAGGTCCTCGGGCGGATCCACGGGGCAGCCAGTTAAGCCATTACCGCATAGCACCGCAGCGCGGGGGCAATTCCTGACCGTAGCCCCAACAATCGCCCCCGGAAACGACCCCGGGGTTTCGAACCCGCGACCCCCTCTGATACCACTTGAGAGGACTTAGCGCAACCAACTCGACCAAAAGCCCGGACTGATGGAGGACGGCGCAACTAATCTTTATATCAAAGGTCCTCGGGCGGATCCACAGGGCAACCAGTTAAGCCATTACTGTATAGCACCGCAACGCGGGGGCGATTCCGGACCGCAGCCCCAACAATCCCCCCGGAAACGACCCCGGGGTTTCGAACCCGCAACCTCCCTCTAATACCACTTGAGAGGACTTAGCGCAACCAACTCGACCAAAATCCCGGACTGATGGAGGACGGCACAACTAATATTTATATCAAAGATCCTCGGGCGGATCCACGGGGCAGCCAGTTAAGCCATTATCGCATAGCACCGCAGCGCGGGGGCGATTCCGGACCGCAGCCCCAACAGTTTCTAGTCTCCATCGAACTACTGACGATGTGCTTCGATGGCTTCATCTACTGCTATTTGCGCTTCCATGCAGTGTACAAGGTCTGGGTAGTTAGGGACAGTTTCTCTCATCAGAGCTGAGTAGAAACCACTGAGGAGAAGTCCTCAAACAAATACTCCCCTCAAGAGTTTTGGGTCAACTCCTAGAATCTGGCGAGCTTATGCGGAATAACTCCTTCAAGGATTCTCCTTCATTTTGTCGAATCCCTGACAAATGCAAAGGGTCTCGAACAATTATTCGGTTGGCGATGAACTGGTTAGCGAATTGCCTTGTCAATTCCATAAAGTTTGTGATAGTTCCCTCCCTCCGAGAGTGGAACCAGGTTCGAGCTTGGCCTTTGAGAGTAGCTGGGAAGACTTGGCAGAGTAGCTGGTCTGGACCATTATAGATTCTCATGATCGTAGTAAAGTGATTGATGTGTTCCAACAGGTCGTTTGTCCCATCGAAAGTTTTGATATTCAGCAGTTTGAAGCCATGAGGGATGGGATGAGCCAAAACCGTGGGCTTAAGTGGAGAGCCTTGGTGAAGTGGTCGATGAGTGATAATATCGCGCCGGCCAACCTGTCTATATTCCTCGACGATCACTTCCAGTATCTCTTCCGGGGTGTACCTTTCGCGTAGCGGTAAGCGAGTTTCTTCTTACAGGATTCGGTTGCGATGACCGACTTCGGTTGCTCTGAGGACCAGGTGAGTGGAACTAGCGGCATCAGAGAGTTCTTATAACACTTTTATTCGCGGGGATTCTCTTGCTAGGCCATGGCTTGGTGGAGGCGGGGGATTCGCCGGTGTAGGCGGCTGAGAGGGAGGCGCTCCCATATTTCTGAACAGAGCGAGCATATCGGTTTGCTGCTCCAGCATCTGTCGGACTCGACCTTATAATGCTGTTACTAGGGAGAGAACAGTTTCTGCTTCGAGGGGCACATCCATGAGTGAATGGGAGTGGGCTGGTTCAGTGCATCCTCCTGGGACGGATGCTTTAGCTGTACAGGTGCTTCTCTTTGCCATTGAATCTGCTCCTTGAAAACTGTTGGGTTGAAAGTTCTACCTTTGGGAGGATGCTGAGAAATACGTTTCCCACAGACGGCGCCAAAATGTTGCGGTCTAACTCGACGCCCCGGTAGGATCGAAATACTTTGACCGCCTTAGCTCTCAGAACGGTTGAGCGCACACACAGTCAATGAAATAGATTGATCGTACACACGAAGTTTTAACGTGGAAAAACCCCTCAACCAGGTAAAAAACCACGTGACCGGATCTGTGGCGGTGAAAGTCCACTATTTCCTTATTGTTACAGCTTGCAAGTTGAATCGAGGGCGACATGCTACTCCTCGTTACAATTCTGGGGTGAGAGAGAACACTTTTGCACTTGACGGATGATAGACCGTCACGCCCGACTATTGTTACAAATTGTACTTTGCGCTGGTGGGCTTCACTTAACGCCTTGCTGGTTCTGAATGTGGGAGTGAAGGGCTTTAACTTGCGGTTGCGGAGGCCACTTGGAGCTTGAGAGTTTGGGCTTCATCGGGTGGCTTTAACTTGGCTCGGGTGCGTCTTAGGTGCGGCTTGAGTGTGGCTCGGGTGCTGCTCGTAGGAGGAATTTGGCAGAGCTTCGACCTGAGGAAGAAGAAGACTCGGGGGAAAAAGGTGAGAAATGAGGAGGCCTGATGCTCCTTTTATAGGCTCCTGGGACTTGTTATGGTGGTTATGCGGCTATTCGCACACTGTAACCACCCAATATTAATATTTTCCCATAGTTTAGGGGTGCGTATTAATACCGCTGTTTGCACCCCTAAATTATTAATTAAATTACTAATTAAATCCCCCACTAACTTGGTGGTTAGTGGGTGGTTACGCGTGAATCGGACGGCCGGGAAGGTCCCTGAACGATCGGACGACGAAGATGGTACGCCGGGGGTGGCCGACGAACTCGCCGCTGAGTTTGCCGGTGAGGGGAGGACCGCTAGCGGCGGCTGAGGGAGTGGGCGGCCTGGGCGGCCGCTCCCTCGCCCGCGGCCGGCAGCCAAGGAAGGGAGCGGCCCGGGCGGCCTCTGCCTCGGCCATGGCCGGTGGCCGAGAAAGGGAGGGGCCCGGGCGGCCTCTCCCTCGGCCACGACCGACAGTTGAGGGAAGGAGCGGCCTGGGCGGCCGCGACGAGGGAGGGAGCGGCCCGGGCGACCGCTTCCTTGGTCGCGACCGGAGGCCGAGGGAAGGGGTGGCCCAGGCGATCAAGGGGGGTGGGGGGGAGCGGCCCGGGCGGTCTCTCCCTCGGCCGCGACCGGCTGCCGAGGGAAGGGGTGGCCCAGACGGCCGCTCCCTTGGCCGCGACCGGTGGATGAGGGGGGGGGGGGGGAGCGGCTTGGGCGGCCGCTTCCTCGGCCACAACCGGCTTCCGGAGGAGGGAGCGACCCGTGCGGCCTCTCCCTCGGCCACGGCTGGCGGTCGAGGAAGGGAGCGGCCCGGGCGGCAGCTCCCTCGGCGGCGGCCGGCGGCCGAGGGGGAGCGTTGGCCGGGGCCGGCGCGGCGAGAGGGCGGGCGGGCGGCGTCCAGGGAGGAGGTCGGTCGCCCGCCGCCGGCAAGGTGGGGCTCGCGGCGGTTTGCCCACTACGCGTGTTGGGATCGGCGCGCGGAGGATCGGGCGCGGCGATCGCGCGTGCGTTCAACTTGATCCCACTACTTTTGAGGTGGAGATCATGGGTGTGTGATTATGTGCACACTTAATCTTATAAAATGGTTCTCATCCCCAACAAGTCTCTAGTTTTAATTAACATTTGAAAATCACTCTATTAACTTTTAAATATGAGATTTCACTCTCTAAACTCTATAAAACAATTGATTTTAATTTATTCATCCTAAAATAGTAAATACCAATGTAATTAGGTACAGTTCTAGTTTTTTAAAAAATAACACAATATTTGAAGCATAATAAAATTGATTCCATTAATTCTGTAAAAGACCAATTTTTTAAATAGTACATTTATTTTATAAGTAAAAAAAATGTAACTGTTGACCGAACCTTCTTGTATAAAAAAGACGGTTTTATACTTCTTAGATGTATGTGTGTATCAGAGTTTCCAGATCCAGCCAAGTGTTGAACCTTAAAGCAATGAACATTAATTGAAAGTCATGTTAGAAAAGGGTTCAACTTTTGTGGGGCTATGATTACACGTTTTACCCAGACTCAATTTCTCATTGACTATTTATTTCTGAATTTTCAATTCTTTTGTTCGATAGCCTGTCACCGTCGATGGTGGCTGGTGAGGTGCAAACTAAGGGCGGACTTATTTCGAGCCGCTGGAATTGTGTTTCCTTCTCATCACCCATGAGAGGGGCCTCCTCGGGATCCCTTGGGGAACGTTCCACCCTTCACGGTGCCCCAACGACCACTAAAGCTTGTTGTTGGCCATCAAGATCTTGTGGGGGGACCTGAGAGCCCAAAGCGCCCTAAAATCACATATCCAATGACAAGAGTAGCTCACTAGACCTCGGTACGACACCTGCAAGAATGAGGGGAGTTAGGGAGCTCACATTAGGGTTGTGGGGGAGGTTGGATCCTAGTTTAGTGTTCATAGTTTGTGGTGGTTATCGAGGATAGTCAGACGGGGGAGAAGCTTCTAAAGTTGTGTTCTTGTTCGCATAAAAACCATGATGCCTTGGCCAGGTGCGTGGTGTATAATTTATAGGACTGGGATGGTTGACCTCACTAAAACGTGTGTGAAAGTTGATTTCACACAACCTTCTTTTATTTCTCGCGCCTTCATTTGCATTGTCACCTCCCGGGTGTGGATTTAGTGCAAGCAAACCTTTTTGGGAATTTACAAGTCTTGTGGGCTTGGGTTTGATGAGATGGTTCACCAATTTGACTCATATTGTGTAACGCCCCCCTTAATGTCTACCGCTACAGTTGAGCATAATCTTTTCATAATGAACAAGGTAAAAACATCAGAGTACAAGAATATATGATAAATACGAGAAGTAAAATGTCATGTCAAAATAAAAACAAGTTCATTTCATTAATGTTCTAGATAAGATATTACAACAATATAACAAGTAGTCATATACATACATCAAAAGTGGTTTACCAACACTGTAAATATAAACTTGACGAACATAGTACTACTATGTACAAACAAATATGCCATAAGGAAAACTACAGACACTACATAAAGAAAAACGGAAACTCCTCACGAGGACATGATACGTCCGAAATAGAATACGTATTAACGCAAGTGTATGTATCAAATCAAGTAATATAATATAAAGATCATTCTCATGTATAAGTGATTGATTCAGTGTCTGCAAATACCATTTGAGTCTTTTCTTTAAATCCAAGTCAATCAAATGCGGTGATTTTAATTATTAAAAACTACAGATTAAAAATATCCTAATCAAAATATCGTACGATTTCTTAGAGAAATTTCTTTTTATCAATTTTGTGAAATGATCTTGTACCGTGATTTTCTATGTCTAGTGTGATGAATCTTTTAAATGAAACTTTATGAAATGGTGTGATGAAACGTCTTGCAATGATTTTAAAATAAAAATCAGTATCTCTCGACATCAGAAATCTCTAATCATTTATTTCCCTTGTCATCTCTAACTCAAGTGATACAAAAAACCACATAAAGAACAAACATCAATGTTGTTAACATAAAGAGGAAAGCTCTTTCTCTAATATGTTATATAGAATCCATGATGTACTTACGTAACTCATCTCTCGAGTTATAAAACGCGATAAAAAGTGAAACTTTGGCTAAAAGTTCCAAAATAAATATCATAAATTCAATAAAGATTATTCAACAAACAATCATAAAGGAAAATAAACACATCATCATCACAACAAAATATAGTACTCACAATACAAGATTAAGGAAATTAGTTCATGACGACGAAAGAACACCACCGAATAAGAAAGAACTTCCAACACATGATGATATGAATTCAAAATATTGCAAGAATTTGCACTTGGAATTTGCTAATCCCATTTAATGTTATACTAATTCTAACCCTAGTGTATTTTTACTCTCTCTCTCCACAAGAAAGACGATCTTTTGTCGATCCCGAGCACCACTTAGCACTAGTCAATCCAACACCCTCCTCATCATGACTCCTAATGATGAACTCATTTTAACTTTACTAAATCAGTATCCTATTAACCCCAATTCCCTATGTCCATCCTACATGTTATCACAATTCTGCAGTTTTACTATATGCAGACCAACCTAAACTATATGATGAGCATGAGTGGTGATCCCTTCAAATATTCATCCAAATTCCCTAGAATTATTACTAGGGTCTATCATGACATATTTAGACTAAATCCAGAAACTTGTAATTTTCCTAATTAATTTAGCATTTATCAAAATTTCCCCCAAATTAGGCCATGGGTAGTTTTGAACATGAAGTACTAGATTTTCTTAAGTTATGTCCATCCAAAAATTATGAACACTATATGATGCCAAAATATCAGAAAATATCAAGTTTCACAAATTTTCATAAATATATTAGTCCCTAATTAATTAATTCAAGAAAATTGCAATAAATAGAGGTAAAGAGGGAAGTACCACCAAACATTATCCAAAAATTACACAAAATTACAAGAGCTTTAATATGATCATAAAACATTACTGACTAAGTTTCATACAATTCTAAGGTCAGTAAGTTATATAGAAAAATACTTCAAATAAATCCCTAATAGGGCACTTTGTGAAGAAATATACTTGTAATTTATTCCAAACAACATGTAAAAATTTCCCAAGTTTTAATATGCCCTAAAAGGCTCTCCGGCCAAGAAACTTAATTCTCTGGCAGGATATAGTATTTATTATCTATTCATCAAGACAAGGTGCACTAGTTCACTTAACACTTGAAGTACTATGAGATAATGTCCAATCATTCCAAATTACTGACTAGTGTATATAAATGATATTTAATCAATATTGCTAGAGTTTCATAACATTCTAAGTTAATTTAATCATGATTACTTCAAAATCATCAAAAGGGAACATGAAAGTTATAACTATAAGTATGAGTTGCTCTCTTCCAAACATCCTATTAATGGGTTCCACCATCATTTATAGGAGAAGAAGCCCCCATGATCTCCTCCCTAAGTGGATAATGGGTGGGCCATCCCCCCATGAACTCTCATGATGAGAGAATCATGGGGGGGGGGACCCACTCCCTCTCCCCAAGGAGAAGAACCGCCGCCGGGAGGACCGTCGCCGTCGGGCGGCTTGACCACACCCGACGTCCGGCCCCCTTTCGGGCCTCGCCATGGCCGGACCGTTGGCCCGCCGACGGGTTGGCCATTGTAGGCCGTGGCCAGACACGACCGACCTAGCTGCGGCCGCGCGCAGCAGGCCTGGCCGCAACCCGGGCATGGCCGGACTAGCCGCGGCCCGGCCATGGCCGGCCACGACCGCCCTAGCTGCGGCCTAGACGTGGCCGGCCTTGCCGCGGTCGGGTGCGACCGACCTAGCCGCGACCAGCCGCTGCCGGCCACCTACCCGCCGCCGGCTCGGCTGCGGCAGGCCACCGACAGGCCTCCGACAGGCCGCCGCTGGGCACCAAGCCGGCCGCCCCCGCCGCCGGCCTCCCGACCGACCACCACCGCCGCCGTGGTAACTCGTCGTCGTGGGAGACCTCCCCACCATCCGATCGAGGGGAGGACCTCCTCATCGTCGGATCAAGTGGGTAACCACCCACTAACCCACTACTTTAGTGGTGGGGCCCGTCATGATCCACCCCGGAGGAAATAAAAAGGACCCCAGGGTCTCTTCATTCTTCACTTTTCTCTTATCCGGGTTGTCTTCCTCTTCCTAAGGTGAGAGCTCTCCTGCCTCCTCCTCCGAGTCAGCCTCCGCTCGCCACGAACCACCAGCGGCCGCTAGCAGCTACCAACGGCTATGAGCACCCCACCAGCGCATTGTCAGCAAAAGGCCGCCCAAACCCTCAAGGAAGCCGAAGGAAAAATACATCTGACGCCAGCCAGCGCGCGCCGCCAGAAGTGCACACGCTAGAAGCATCCCGCGCATTCCCACATCCAAGTCACTTTCGCGGCGTAGCCTATTGCCCGCAGGAAGCTATAGCCTCTCTCTCCCCTCAAGTTGTAACGGGAGCGGTCTGTCTCCCCGATTCACCAAACAAACTGTAATCACCAGAAGTTAGTGGAATTTGACCGGCACAGACCTGGTCACGTGGTTTTTTACCCATTTAAGGGGTTTTCCACTTCATCACGCCTTATGTCAACTATTCATTTTCATTGACTATGTGCGCACTCGACCGCCTCGTGAGCTAAGACGGTCCAAGTTAATTTAGTCCGACCAGGGCATCGAGTTAGTCCGCAACAGTTTGGCACCGTCTGTGGGAAGCATTCCCAACATCCTTCAGAAGACAAGTCCCTCATCTTCACCGCTTCTGAAGCATAGATTTAATGGCAAAGAGAAGTACCTGCACCACTGAAGGATCCACACTTGGCTGACACATCGATCCAGCACAATCCCACTCACTAGTGGACGTGCCACTGACTGCTGAAGCCGCATTAGCTCCCGACACTGCCCTAGAAGGACGCATCCGCCAGATGGAAGAACAACAAGTCAAAATTCTCACCATGCTCCGAAACTGGGGAGCACCAGTCATTCCCCCGCCTCCGTCAACTCACGCCCCGACGTAAGAATTTCTGCAGAAAGGACACACTCTCAGGGGACAGGACGAATCACGTCAAGAGGTGCCCCGTCGGTGCAACCCTTCAATGACCGGGGGGCAACACCAGCTCCAAGAATACTTCCCCCTGAGTATCACCCGTGCTAACGCAATGCATGCAATGCGAAGTGACCCAAAATCCCTCCGGCCAAGGAATCCCCAACCCTTCGAGCAAGCTGATTTGTTGCCACCAGAAGAACTTTTTCTTCCAATGACACATTACATGCACAAGGAATACGACATAGAGAAGGAATTCTCGAGCACAAGCAGCTCCCCCGCACCCGCCGCATCACTCCAAGGAATGTACGATCATCACCTTGCCTGTCCATATTATGAGGAGAAGGCTGGTAACATGGCAAGCCTTGATGCCTTGGCCACAGAGCAAAGACTAAACGAATATCAGCCCAACTACAACTCACCAAACTCCTGGGCATCCCCAGGCTCGGAGGACGGCTCCGAAATCCATAGTTTCAGCGGAATAGGCAACCGACTGGCACACCTAGAGTATTTCAAAACTATCATGCACGCCCACAATGCTTTAGATCAACTCATGGTCCAGGAATTTCTGACAACACTAAAAGGGAGAGCTCGAGCCTGGCTTCATTCCCTATAAGGGGAAAAGACTGACAACTACATCGAACTCGCCGCCCTCTTTATAAAAAATTCATGACGATCAGAAAGCCCTCATCAGAAAATCCAATACCAAGTGGAATACAGAAAAAGAAGAAAGAGGAGGAATCAACTCTCACAAGACAAGAAGAACGACGCCAGAGTAGGCGTCGCCGCGATAGCCGTTAACGTGACCCTCCAAGGAATGGGGGGCAACATCCACTTCAGGAATACACCCCTCTGAATGCCACCCACACTAATGTCATGTATGCGATTCAAAATGACCCGGTATTCCAATGACTAAGAGCACCGCGGCCAAACCCCAAGGCTGACCAGACAAGATACTGCGAGTATCACCGGGGTCATGGCCACAACACCAACAAATGAAATGGACTAAAGGAGGAAATCCAACGACTTGCTAGCCTAGGAGCGGTTGATCAATTCCTATCAAGAAAAAGATCGCCTACCAGTCAGAGTGTAAGATGTACAACAATCAAATCGGCAAGCCATCTACCGAGTTGAACCAAGTTTTGGTGGACGGAGAGATCACTGTTAACGTGCCGTTTTTATCAACACTACTTCAACTCAAGCTGACCACTGCCAACCTCAAGCTGACGTCTGCCAGCGCGCATGTTTTGGGGAACAACCCAGTACCCATCATTGGCATCATCACTCTCCCAGTCACTCTTCAAGAAACACATCGACATGCATCCTACGACGTGCAGTTCATCGTCATCCAAGCTGATTCTGACTACACAGCAAGACTCAAACAATCGCTCCTGGATGTCTTCCAATCCCGCTCCCGCCACTTCCATCCTTAAGCAGCTTCCGTTTTTGTTCATTTATTTATTTGCTATTGTAAAAATCGCAAGCCTGAGCTTGTGAAGATTATCTTTTCATTACTTACTTTAGTAGTGCCTAACCAAGGAATGATTTTACCTGACTAGGTCGCACAACCAGATCGAACGCATACATTCTCCATCGTCACTCCAAACCATCGTCGAGCCATCGCAAAGACACCATGGGGGCCTGCCCCCCTCACGAAGAAGCCGCGAGCATCCCTCGTGCAATCTAAGCCGCGAGCAACCCTCGTGCAACATCGTGGGGGCCTGCCCCCTCACGAAGCAGCCGCAAGCATCCCTCATGCAAACTAAGCCGCGAGCAACCCTCGTGCAACACCGTGGGGGACTTGCCCCCTCACGAAGAAGCCGCGAGCATCCCTTGCGCAAACTAAGCCGCGAGCATACCTCGCGCAAACTAAGCCGCGAGAATCCCTTGCGCAAACTAAGCCGCGAGCATCCCTCGCGCAAACTAAGCCGTGAGCATCCCTTGCGCAACCTAAGCTGCGAGTGTCCCTTGCGCAAGCTAAGCCGCGAGCATCCCTCGCGCAAACTAAGCCGCGGGCATCCCTCGCGCAAATTAAGCCGCGAGCATCCCTCACACAAACTAAGCCGCGAGCATCCCTCGCGCAACCTAAGCCGCGAGCGTCCCTCGCGCAAGCTAATCCACGAGCATCCTTCTCGCAAACTAAGCCGCGAGCGTCCCTCGCGCAAGCTAAGCCAGGATCATCCCTCGTGCAAACTAAGCCGCGAGCATACCTCGTGCAAACTAAGCCACGAGCATCCCTCGCGCAAACCAAGCCGCGAGCATACCTCGTGCAAACTAAGTCGCGAGCATCCCTCGCGCAAACCAAGCCACGAGCATACCTTGCGCAAACTAAGCCGCGAGCATCCCCCGCGCAACCTAAGACGCGAGCGTCCCTCGCGCAAGCTAAGCCGCGAGCATCCCTCACGCAAACTAAGCCGCGAGCATCCCTCGCGCAAACTAAGCCGCGAGCATCCCTCGCGCAAACTAAGCCGCGAGCATCCCTCACGCAAACTAAGCCGCGAGCATCCCTCGCACAAACTAAGCCGCGAGCACCCCTTGCGCGAACTAAGCCGCGAGAGTCCCTCGTGCAAGCCAAGCCACGAGTATCCCTCACGCAAACTAAGCCGCGAATATCCCTCGCTCAATCAGAGTCGCAGACCTAAGCTGTGTAAACTCAACAGTACACCAGGGCAGACAAATAGCCAAGGTGACATAAAAAAGACAACAATGTCATAACAAAATAGAGCTAAAATGATACAAGTACAATCAGTGCCTAGGAGCAATAACATGCAAAACTAAACAAGGGGCAGAACACAATACGCCCGACTGAAAAACAAAGCATAAACATACAACAACAAGTGTATACGTGCCGCTACTCATCCTCAGCATCGGAGTCGGAGCACTCATCCTCAGAAACATCTGCAAAGTTGAAACGGGATGTGTCGCATCCCAGGCTCTTGCCAACAAAGCGAAAAGCCTTCAAAACACCGCGTCGGAGTGCCAACTCGCGTATGTCATCCATCTGAGGCTCCACCTCCTTGGACCAGATATCGTCACGAACCTCCTCCGCAATCAGGCTACGGTCTTGCATGTAGTCCAGGGACTCCAAGTACTCCGCAAGCCCTGCAACCTTCAGCTCTGACGTATGGTCATCAGAGGACAACATCTCCACCTGCACCCTCACCACTCGAAGCTGAGTCTCAAGACCTGAGACCTCCTCCTGCGCCGCCTGCAACTGGGTTCCCAAGCCTGAAGTCTCCTCCTTCGAATGCTTCAACATCTGGGTGGTCCTCACCACCAAAGTCTTCTCCACTTCCAAAGACGCGCGTGCATCCTCTAGCTCGGACTTCAGCTCCGAATCAATCTGGCGGAACCGCGCAAAGTCCCGGTCATGTTCCTCCTTCAAGGAGGAAAACGAACTAATCGTCGACCGATGATTCTCCCTAAGAGTAAGATACCCATCCTTCAGATTCATGTAATGATCATTCCAGGTCACTACAATCTACGCCTGAGTCTCTATCTGCATAAGGAAGAAATCAAAGTTAGCCTCTATCAGCAAGAAAAAGCAAGGAAAACAAATCCTTATGAACAATTCAAACCCTTACAGCATCACTCATTGCCCTCAAGGAAGAGGACATCCGCGGAGCTACTGTACCAGCAGACACCTAAGGAACTGGGGAAGAAAGTATCTGCACCTCAGGAGTCGAATCATGACAAGTATTAGAAGTTACCGCTGCCAGCACCATATCAAGGTCGCAAGAAAGGGCCGTCACCGCTTTCCTCTTACGACCCCCTCCATAAGAAGCCTCCATTAGTCGAACTGAAGCCGCCGAAATACCACATCGTAGCAACCGCTTTTCCTCCACATAAACATAAATATTGAAAAGACAGTTGGCCAGCTTGCGAGGCTCAGAAAATCCAAGCACCGGGGAAAACTCCCACTCCTTCCCCCTCACGCGGCGGCAGCGGTCGGGATGCGCATTCCACACCTCAGGAAGGTCCCAAGACTTCTTGACATATCCAAACAAAGTATTGCCATGAAGGCGGTCTTTACGGGCTTCAAACTCCAACCAAGCCTTGTTGCTACGAATCTCCATTCGCTCGCCACCATCAGAACGTACATTGCACCAATCTCGGAACTGGTCTAAAGAAAACCGGCCCCCACGCTCACGGAAGAAAGCGACTAAGCCCATGATTCAGGCAATTCCAGCCGGAACAAATTGAGAGATAGGTACTCTGCAAAATTTCAAGATCTCGATCACCTCCTCGCAGGGCAGAAAATGGAAGCCGGACCTCAAGGAGACTTCACAAATCATCAACCAGCCACGAGGAGGATTCTGAACCCGCTTCTCGGGACGCGTGATCCTCACTTCCAAATCAGCAGGAAGCCCGTCCCTCCAGATATCAACACCATCATCGGTTAAGGAAGAACGCAGGCGCATCGGGCCAGAAGAGCGCTTCGAAACCTGCGTACATCAAAAGTAGAAGGTTAGCACAAAAGTAATGACTTTGATCCCTATATCCAAGAACACACAACCCAAGTGGCACGCAAAAAAGGACGCCCGCACAAGAAGGCGCGTAGTAGGGGAATGCACGACCAAACAGTTAGGCCAAAACGCGCACAGCCAGTGTGCACGCGGCGCGAGAGCGGCCTAGGCCACGGGAGCGCACGGCCTGCGCGCGCGGCCGGCGTGTGCAAAAACCGTGCGCGTGCGACCAGGGCCGCATACGGCCAGGGCCACGCGCAGCGCGTAGCCAACGCGCAAGGCCGGCCTGTGCGCGCACGACCGTCCTGTGCGCGCCCGGACAACCTGCGCACGCGCGGTCAGCGCACCCCGCCGGTGGGCACAACCTTCACGTGCAGCCTGCGCGCGCGAGCGGCATGCACGTGCCCCGCCTTCGTGCGTCGATGCCTCGTCATCATTCGTCAACCTCCCTTCGAATACCTTGGAAGCACCGGCCGCCGCCTCATCCTTCTTACCAGAAACCGTCATGACAGTAGGAGGCAAGGGAAATCTCTCCTCTCTCGCTCGCTTCGCACTCGGATAGCATAGATTTGGGGGGAAATTGATGGGTTCCACCATCATTTATAGGAGAAGAAGCCCCCCATGATCTCCTCCCTAAGTGGATCATGGGTGGGACATACCCCCCATGAACTCTCATGATGAGAGAATCATGGGGGGGGGGGGAGGGACCCACTCCCTGTCCCCATGGAGGAGAACCGCCGCCGTCGAGCGACATGACCACCACCGGCGGCTGACCCCCTTTCGGGCTTCGCCACGGCCGGACCGCCGGCCCCGCCGCGGGTTGGCCGCAGCAGGCCGCCGACCGGCCTCGCCGCGGCCAGCCTAGCTACGGCCAACCTAGCCGAGGCCAGCCCCGGACAGCCTAGCCGTGGCCCGGCCTAGCTGCGGCCGGGCACGCCCGGCCTAGCCGCGGCCGGGTGCGGCAGGCCTAGCCGTGGCCCGGGCATGGCCGGACTAGCCACGTCCGGCCTTGCCGCGGCCAGCCACGACCTCCCTAGATGCGGCCAGCCACCTAGCCGTTGACGGTCCAGCCGCGGCAGGCCGCTGGCCGAGCCCCTGCAAACCATCGACTGGCCACCGACAGGCTGCTGCCGGGCACCAAGCCGGCCGCCCGGCCGGCCACCACCGCCGCCGTGGCAGCCCGTCGTTGTGGGAGACCCCCTACCGTCCGATCGAGGGGAGGCCCTCCTTGCCGTCTGATCAAGTGGGTAACCACCCACTAACCCACTACTTTAGTGGTGGGCCCTGCCATGATCCACCCCCGAAGGCTATAAAATGGACCCCAGGGTCTCTTCATTCTTCACTTTTCTCTTCTCCGGGTTGTCTTCCTCTTCCTCAGGTGAGAGCTTTCCCGCCTCCTCCTCCGAGTCGGCCTCCGCTCGCCGCGAACCACCAGCGGCCACCAGTGGCCACCATCAGCTACTAACGACTACGAGCACCCCACCAGCGCATTATCAGCAAAAGGACGCCCAAGCCCTCTAGTAAGCCGAAGGAAAAAGACATCCGACGCCAGCCAGCGCGCGTCGCCACAAGCGCACGCGCCTGTAGCATCTCGCACATTCCCACGTTCAAGTCACTTTCGCGGCACAGCCTGTTGCCCGCGGGAAGCTATAACCTCTCTCTCTCCCCTCAAGTTGTAACGGGAGCGGCCTATCGCCCCGATTCACCAAACAAACTGTAATCACCGGAAGCTAGTGGAATTTGACCGGCACAGACCCGGTCACATGGTTTTTTACCCATTTAGGGGTTTTTCTACGTCATCATGCCTTATGTCGACTATTCATTTTCATTGACTGTGTGCGCGCTCGACCGCCTCGTGAGCTAAGATGGTCCAAGTTAATCCGATTTGACTGGGGCATCGAGTTAGTCCGCAATACCTATAATAAATTCTAGCGGCTCATATTGCTATAAAAACTCTTCTGCCAAAATTTCATAAAGATCCAAGGTCATATGACTTTTCAATTTTTTCATAAAGAGGTATAGGCCTAAATAATTTCCAATTGATTAAAGTTGTGTGCATGTGTCTAAATGTAACCAAATTTATTCCTAGGGCTATTCACCACCCTAAGATCACATGGACTAAACTCCAAGTCCATACAAGGACATATCACCCTAGGTCCTTCACAAACCCCCAAAGTTCAACCTTAGGGTTTGAACTAGGGTCCTAGGGCAAATCCACCCTAATCCACCCCAAACTCCAAGTGAGGGTGTTTTAACTGATCTTGAGGCTCTGTCCAAAGTCCCATCCCCTTTGGGTGAGAATTGGCCCCTCCACGCCCCAAACACCCTTTTGCCCTAATTTACCCTTAAGGGACCAAACTTTGGTCACACCAATACCTCTTCAAATCAACACCAATTTGGCAGAGATTTTTACCAGGATTATACCATGACCCTAAGAATCATTCACCAAAAGTTTGGGGTGTTGTGAGGTCATTAGGCCCCTTAATTAGCTCATACATGGATTATTAAATGTTTACCAAAACTATAGTAAAGCGTTCTCCAAAAATTCCCATTTTTGGATATATTATATGTATGGGTAAGCCTGACTTCCAGTCCAAATTTCAAGTCATTTGGACAAGTGGTTTAGTGGGGGCACTCAATTTGATCTCTCACTATCCCTATGTATAGACTGCACCATTTTGAGTGTTGTGGTCAAAGCACTCACCCAAATGGGTCGAAACCAATTTTAAAACAAATTAGGCTCCAATGTCTACAACTTTTGTGTCTGGATACTTTTTCTAAAACGGCCTCTAAGGGCCTCATTTAATGGTATCAAAGTGTGCATGTTAAAGGGATAACAAATCACTATATTATATCTCTACTAATATACGAAAACTACTCTTTGGTGAAACCTTGCCTGATGTCCCATATTACCCTTATAGTTGTATTCATAATTACACAATTATACCAAACTTTATATTAGTATATTATAAAGATAATATCCTTTTAGGTAATTACACAACTTTACAATATTAAAATACAAAAAATAAAAATACTAGATACCCTAAACCTATTGTCTATAGCTAGGAATGACAAGAGAAAAATTAATATTTTAACGTTAAAATATAATTTGTTTTACAAAATAAAAATTGTATTCTTGATTTATATTTTTTTACGGTCATTTTGAGTACTCATATGTATATGTTGCAGGTCGGGCGGAGCCCGTCGGGAGCGGGCGGAGCCCGCCATCGTCGGTCGGGTACTGTCACGTGAGGCCATAGGGGCGGGTACTGTCCACGACAAATGTTGCCGCCCACGAAAAATGTCGCCGCTCACGAAAAATGTCATCCCCACGACAAATGTCGCACCACCGGCCAATGTCGCATCCCGACGAATGTCGCACCCCACCAAATGTCGCACCCCGCCAATTTTCGCACCCCCGCCGAATGCCCCCAAGGCCGAATGCCCCCAGGGCCGAAGGCCCGTGCCTGTCACTTGTATAAATATATAAATAAATTATAGATACTGTTCATCTTCTCCAAAACCGAACAGCAACCCGTAAAAATGCCAAAACTTGTAGCTCGTCCCCAAGCCAATCGTCGGCCACCAGGCCACCTCCCTAGCCAGCCATAGCCACCACCACCTTCGTCGAGGTGATGGCTATCGACCGACGGTGGTTTGGCCGCCGGAGGTGGTGGTTTTTGACGAACACGCCACCATGAAAAACTAGAAAACTCATTTTTTCTCACTTGGATTGGCTCGTTTGAGCCCGATTTCTCAGCCTAATTTGATCTAGATACTAGTACAAGGGGAAAGGAGGAGAAGCGGACCTGTGTGTGTGTGTGTGGGGGTGGGGGGGGGGGGGTTGTTTCCCTGCCAATCGCCAAATCGCCATGGTCGGACTTGAAGCTCTCGGGTGCTCTGCAACAAAACTACCAAGGCCTTCAGTTTATTCAGGGGAAGGGTGGAAACGACTTCTGGGGGCCTAAGAAAGCTTTTAAAAGGAGTAATTGGGGGAGAGGGAGGGCCATGACTTTAATGCCATTAATGGCCATAAGGGGAGAATTTCGGTCATGGTTGGTTCACTAAATCCTGCCACTGAATGGGCCTGAAAATCCCCTTGATCTTCTCAGAACTGATGGGGGAGATGAGTTAAGCCTTTGGAGATGGAGAGAGGAGGCCCCTTGGCCTTCCTTGGCCATGAATGACCCTCTTTCTCTCTCCTCCATTAAAGGAAAAATGAGCTTTCTCTCTCCTAATCACCATTTCCAGAAAATGAATGGCATTCCATGTAAATATCAACCCCCTCAAGTAAATGGGCCACTCAAGTTGGGCTTAGCCCAAGTGGCTTGGGCTTGGTTAGGTCATTTAGGCTAGTTTGATCTATTTTAGGGTTGAGTTAACTTTGGTCAATTTGACCTTTTGGGTTGACCCCAATGGGTCCTTACTGACCCATTGGCCTCTCCTAAGGTCTAGGGAGACTTGGGTAGGGTTGGTTTGACTCCTTGGTGGTCACTTGACCCTTAATTAGGGCACTTTGACCACTTTAAGATTAGGGTTGACTTTTGGTCAACTTGACCTTTTGAGTTGACCCCAATTGGTCCTTTGTGACCCAATGAACCTTCTAAAGGGCTAGAGATGTTATGGTGTGGTCAAAGAGTCAAGGTGGGTCCCTAAAGTCAAACTCTAGGTTAGGTAATTGGAAAGTGTTATTTGCTGACCATGGTGATCTTCACCTTCAAGCCTAAGTTTTCATGATCTCTTTGAGCGTCGTAGGGTTTTGTCATGAACTAGTCATGACAAAACCATCTTAGGGGTCTAGTTGAAAATGGGATGTTACATGTCACCCACTACAAACTCCACATGTCTATGACGCTCCTTAAAATATTTTGCTTGTCGATCCCGAGCAACCTTCGTGTGCTCCTGGATCGTCCGAACTAACTCACAAGCATCTGGCACTACTTCTTTACCCAAAAGCTGGGTATCTCCCGCCTCTATCCATGACATCGACGTTCGACACCTCCTACCATACAATGCTTCATACGGTACCATCTGAATGCTTGCTTGTAAGCTATTATTATAGGCATACTCGACCATAAATAGGTAGTCTTCCCATCTCTTGCCAAAACCAAGAGCACACATCCTCAACATGTCTTCCAAAGTATGATTCATCCTCTCCTTTTGACCATCAGTCTGTGGATGAAAAAGTACACTGAACTTAAGCTTGGTGCCCAAGCTCTTTTGTACTAATCTCCAATCTTTGGACATGAACCGCCCATCTCGATCACTAATGATACTCTTTGGAATCCCATGCAACCGCACAATATTTTGAACAGAGAGCTCCACTGCTTTTCTATGCTATCTTCCTTCCGATTTGGAATGAAGTGAGGCACCTTGGTCAGGTGATCCACAATCAACCAAATTGCATCGTTACGTTGTGGAGACCAAGGCAAACCATGCACAAAGTCCATGAAGATGTCGTCAAAATTCCACTCGTGAATAGGAAGGGGCTTTAGGAACATGTCTGACCTCTGACACTTAGCCTTCAATAAGGCACAAGTCTGGCATTGACTCACATACAAAGCTATATGCCGCTTTATCCCAGGCCACCGAAAGGATTTTTTTCATATCCAAGTATATTTTCGTACTGCTCAAGTGAATAGAGTACTTCGTAAAGTGGGCCTCAAACATCAACTCCTCACGGAGCTTGCCGAACTGCGGTACAAAAATCCTTCCATCCTTCTTTAAGATCCCATCAACCATCTCCAAGGTACTGCTCTTGCCTTTCTGAGCTTCCACCACTAATGGATGGAAATCTACATCCACACTGGTCGCCTTTGGAATATGATTGGACAAGTAGCACTACAACTCTATCCATTTCAACTGAACCATGCTAGACTCCTCTCTAGCCACCCAAATAATGCCATAGGACTCAAAGTCCCGCACCAACCGCTCATTATGAGCTTCAATTAAGTTCCCTTGCCCAAAATATTTCCTATTCAAGGCATCAGCCACCACATTGGTCTTGCCTGGCATGTATTGAATCACTACGCCATAGTACACAAGGAACTCGACCCACCTGCGCTGCCGCATGTTCAAGTTTTTTGATCCAAAAGATGTTTCAGGCTTTTATGGTCCGTGATCTTCACCTTCGCACAATACACGTAGTGATGCCACAACTTTAATATAAAGATTACCGCTGCCTGCTCCAAGTCATGGATGGTGTAAGTCCTCTCATGAGGCTTCAACTGTTTAGAACCACAAGCTATCACATTGTCATGTTGCACAAGCACGCAACCTAAACCGCATCCTGACATATCACTGAAAATCTGAAATCCCTTAGTCCCACCAAGAAGACTTAGGATCAGAGTAGACATTAACCTTTACTTCAAGGTCTCGATTGATCGGGCGCACTTAGGAGTCCAAACAAACTTCTGATCCTCGCGACTAAGAGAAGTGAGGGGAAAACTATTCGCGAAAAGTTTTCCACAAACCTTCTGTAGTACCAGGCTAGTTCAAAAAAACTCATGACTTCAGCCACGGTTCTCAGAACTGGCCAATCCCTAATGGCCTTAACTTTCGTCGGATCCACTTCCACCTCATCACCACTAATCACATGGCCCAAAAATGTCATCTTCTCTAACCAGAACTTGAACTTCAAGAACTTAGTATAAAGCTAGTTCTCCAATAGGATCTGCAAGAACACTCTTAAGTGAGTCTCGTGCTTCGCCTCCGACTTGAAACACACTAGGATATCGTCGATAAATACCACCACAAATGAGTCCAAGTACTGTCGAAAGACTCAGTTCATCAAATCCATGAACACTGACAGCGCATTCGTCAAACAGAACGACATTACCGAGAACTCGAAGTGACCATACCTCGTCCCAAATACTGTCTTGGGAATGTTCTCATCTAGAATACACAATTGGTAATTCCCCGAATTCAATCCCAACTTGGAGTACACCACCGACCCAATCAACTAGTCAAACAAGTCATCTATCCGTAGAATTGGATAGTTATTCTTGACGGTTAGCTTATTCAGCTCATGATAGTTTATGCACAAACGCAGGGTACCATCTTTCTTCTTTATAAACAACAATGCCGCACTCTACGACCAAGAGCGGGGCCTAATGTACCCTTGCTCCAATAGCTCCTGTAGTTGCACTTTGAGCTCAGATAGCTCTTTTGGTGCCATCCTAAAAGGAGGACGTGACACTAGCCTTTCTCATGACACCAATTTAATCATGAAATCGATCTTACGCTGAGGAGGTACTCCTAGGATCTCCTCGGGGAACACATCCTCAAAATCTGCCACCACTGACACTTCTCTAATTGACAACTTCATGGAGTAGACCTCCAGCAAAGCTATGAATGCTATACCTCCCTGGTTTACTATACACACCAACAATATGACCAAAATTAGGGAGCGTGACATTCCACTGAGGCCTTCAAACTTGACATCTACTCTTTCCTCGCTCCTTAGGGTCACCACTATCAATAGGCAGTCAATACTGGCCCAATGCTCTGCAAGCCAGTCCATCTCCAAGATCCTTTCAAACTCGGCTAACGGTAGGATTGCCGCTGTCAACAAGAAGTCAGCTTCTCATATACTCCAACCAATGCTCCCTTTTTTCCCAGTAGTCATGAAAGACCTATTGGGCATACACAACCCAAGCTCTGCATCTGTCTCAAAGGGCTCGACACCAATTCTCCGAATAAAACTTTTCACTAGAAAGGAGTGTAATGCTCCCGTATCGAACAACACTCTAACAGGGTAACTGGAAACGAGCACAACGCCTACAATATATGCAACAAACACAAATGGTCGCAAACGGTTTAAATCTAGCAAACGAACTCAGACCATTCGTACCTGTCACCACATCGGGCTGACGAATCGCTTCATGCTGCCCAAGGTTGTAAGCTCTGGGTTGCACTGGAGGGAAACATGAAGCACTAGACTCTGCCACCTTCCCTTTGTTTGCATAACTAGGACCGGAATGCACTGACTGATCCTTTCTCGGTTCTGGCTCAGCACCACCCTCAGTACAATTTTGAGCTATGTAACCTAGCTTGCTATACTTGAAGCACATCGGTGGTCCCCTAAAATGAGACATTCCCAACATAGCACTGTTTTTCTCTCCTAATTTGAAAGGATGTGACTTTCTCCTCCACTTACTCCCTTCTGACTTCTATTGTGATTGAGAAGGCTTTCCTTCTCCTTGCTTCATTGCATGACCCTTACGGCGTTGGGTTTGTTCCATGCCGCTTTCCAACATCCTAACGGCTTCAACCAACTCATTGAAACCCACATTTTATATAGCCATGAGTTGTTTCCTCAAGTTCCTCTCAACCCATGATAGAAGAGGTTGTCCCTCTCATCATCATCAGTCATGGTAATTCCTATTGGAGCCTACAGTTTACATCTCTTTAGTTTGACAATATCAAATATTAGGTTATATTAAATCACACTTGTGTTCAGTATAGTGTGCAGGCTTACAGGTTCAAAAGAATCGAAGAACTCAACTCTGCGACCTATCGCTGTGCGCTAGCGCTACCGCCGAGCCTAGCCTAGAGTTAAAATGAATGAGCTCTCAGATACCTATCGCATGGTCTTAGCACTACCGCCCGCGCTAGCTCGGGATTTATTTTGATCGAGCACTCGGTGACCTACCGTATGGCGCTAGTAATACCATCGGGCGTTAGCGCTCTCAACACACATCAAGATGGCTTCGTCGAGAAGATTGAGCTACCGCTAGGAGATAGTTGGGTACCGTGCAGCGGTAGCATAAAAAAGAGGAAAAATATTTTCTGGAATATTTTTCCAATTTTGTGGGACAGTTGTCGTCTTTGCGCACGTCGACCTACCACTGAGTGCTAGCTCTGTCGCTGGTGGTAGCTTATTTTTAAAGATGTATATAAAGTTGTGCGTCTCTTTTCCTTGTGATAACGAGAAGGAGAACTTTGCACTCTAGGGTTTGACCGCCATTAGGAGAGGACGAACGTACATCTCCATCAATGGAAAAGAGCTATTTCTTCCTCCCGTTCGTGATCGAAGAACTCCGGGTGAACGAAATATTCAACGACCATTCGCGGCTGATCGATTGCAACAAGAACGACTTTCAAGAGCATCGATCGTGCAACGTTCTTCAGAGGAATTCTACATCTGAGGGAGAAATAGTTTTCAATCTCTTATTTTCTATTCTATATTTTTCTTTTGATTTATCTGTTTTGGGTGTGAGGAAAATTGACCGGAGGGTCGTCAGATTCTGGGAAGGATTTCGTGAGAAATCATCCTGAGGAGGGACGTCTAGATCAGGGGATCTAGTGGAGCTCTAAGACACTTCTAGGGAGGAAGGTGAAGAGCCGGCTCGAATACCTTTACGGGGTGAAGGGGAGAGAGCCAACCGGTCCGGGGATAGGGTCGGTATAGTAACAAAAAGAGAACTTTGTATTTCACCGCCTCCAATCTCCGGCATTATGGAGATCTAGTTGTAATTGTTGATTGTAAACTCTGGTTACTCTTATTGAATGAAATTGTTGTTCGTTCTTTATTCTTAATGCAATTTTGTGGATGTATGTTGGTAAATCTCTATAGGTTGTGTGTCTCTTGGCAAAGGTTAACGAAGAAGACGGGTCCTATGACCTATCACAGCGTGCTAGCAAGTTAGCGCCCCACGATAGCATCCAGAACCAGTTTTCCTGGCTAAAATTATTTAAATTTTGAGTTAATTTCTGAAAACTTTATTCACCCCCCTAAGGTTGGCCACCCGATCCAACAAGTGGTATTAGTGACAGGTTATTCCAAAACAGTTTCACCGTCGGGAATAATGGCCAACCCTAATATTGAATCTACTAGTGGAGATGGAAATTTGTACACCGAAGATTCATTAACACCACCTATGTTTACAAGAGTAAACTATAATGAATGGTGAACCTTATTAACAAAATTCCTTATATTATTAGATATAGAAGTTTGGAACATAACTTGTATCGAGCCCTCAAATAGCTTAACTAAGCACGAGTGTCATATAAATACTAAAGCTATGAATAGTCTGTTTTGTGGGCTTGGTCAAGAAAATTTTAAACTCATCTACATGCTTCCTACTGCTTATGATATACAACAATTTCTTGAGAATACTTAAAGTTCTCCTTCTATAGATAATGAATCCGAGCAATTTCTCATGAATCCAAGTGAAGAACCAAATGGAGACTTGCTCTTGGAGGAAGACAAGATAACCACATCAAGGGAAAGGGAAGAGAAATCTCAACTATGGATGAGGAAACCCATGAAGAAGTCAGAGAAACTCTATGCTTTAATCTTACATCATCCAAGAGCATTGTAAGGAAGTCAAATGCCATTTTTTCTTATAATTCTATCTCTACATTACGTGTGCTAGAAAATGCTAGACATAGAATTAAGAAATTGAAAAATATTAATTCAAACCTACGACTAGAAAATAAAATTTTAAAAGCATAATTTAATGTAGAATCCTATTATGATGTGACTTGCCCTCTCACTTGCTCTTCAGTTAATATTTCTACACCTTGTATAGATTTTAATGAATTAAAAGAAAATTATAAGATTTTTGAAAAAGAGTTTCTGTTTACAAAAAAAAAATGAGAAATTATGTCTAGAAAATTCATCTTTAAAAAGGGATTGTGCTAAATGCAATGATTATAAAATTGAAATTAAGGAGATGAATGAGACTTTTGACAAATTTAGGAGTAAGTATGAAGCTCATATTGAATATGTAGTCTCCACTCTTAAAAATAACACAATCGCATACAATAAAGCTAGACATTATCTCAAAATAAAAAATAAAGAATTGATTACAAAAATCAACATGCTTAAAGAAATTATGATTAAAAACTCACAAAACGCAGCTCCTAAGTTTCACGCAAAACCCGAAAGCATGTTGAATATGAATTGTCATATAATAACTAAGTCAATCAAAGAGAGTAGAAACCGTCAAACTTGTGTAAATGAAATTCCAAAACATAAAAATCATCTTCATCTGCAAACTCAAATCACTCCCAATTTAAAATCAAATGAACGTAAATTTCCTTTAAAGAATCACTACACTATGAGTCTTTGTGTTGAGCGACATAATTCTAACTTGGAAAATAACATTAATATATCTAGATTTCCAACGTAATTTTGTTCAATTGAAGATCATCACATAAACACTTTGAAAAATAATAATGGAAATTTGCAATATAAAAATAACATTAAACCAAAGTATGAATGGAGGCCCAACATTCAAAATAGTGCACCTATTCCACTCAAAATGGCCCATTCATCATCATCTTCCCTAGGTGTATCACGTTATGTTTGGGCACCCAAAGGAACTGTCACCACTAGCTCCTTTTGGATACCTAAATCTCTTATCCATAAGTATCCTCTTATTGCATGAAGTAGAAGCTAATCTAAACGAAATTACTCAATAGTCTACTTCACGATGTGTTTAATGTCCTTTTTGTTTTTATGTTTTTTTATTGTTTGTTTTTAAGCCGAAATGTCATGGACGCTTAACATATATTTTTTCCATGACTTTCTCATATTAAGTTTGATGGGGATGAGATCCCTCTTAAAAGGATGGATGTGCACATAACCATACCCCCATGATCTCCACCAAAATTAGTGGGATCATGGGTGTGACCGCACGCGTGATCACCGCGCTCGATCCCCTCGCACGCCTATCCAATCACGCATGACACCAAAAACACAAGCGCACACCGAAGGTGGCGGCTAAGCTGGTTGCCGACGCGCAGCCGAAGAGGCGGCCGGGTCGGCCTCCCTTCCTCGATTGTCGGTCGAGTGGGCGGTCGGGCCGACCGCCCTCCCTAGCAGCCGACGCGCAGCCGCGAAGGCAGCTGAGCCAGCCTCCCTTCCTCTGTTGGTGTTACCATTGTGATTTGGAAGTGAACAAGCATGTAGTCTCACTCTTAACACAGTATGAGACTATCAGGGTCGCACATAAGAGCATTTGGAGAATTTGGAAGATTGGACTATGTTGGATTTACTCATATGAGATGAGCGAAGGACTGGACACAGTCAGGCATTGAGTGCGTTGAGACCACTCAACGCCTTCGTCGAGTCAAATGTTGACTTGTCGATTAGGCGCTGAGAGTGTTGAGACAACTCGATGCCTTCGTCAAGTCAAATGTTGACTTGTTGATTAGGCGCTGAGAGCGTTAAGTGCATTGAGTTCACTCAACGATTTGTTGAGTCAATTGTTGATTTGACGAGTCTGACGCTCGTGCTAAGTGCGTTGAGTTCACTCAACGATTCGTCGAGTCAAGTGTTAATTCGATGAGTCAAGCGCTAAGTGCGTTGAGTCCACTCATCACTTCGTCGAGTTAAATGTTGATTCGTCGAATATCAACGTGAATACTCAACGAATTCTGTTTCATCCGGTTATTTCATTTAAGTCCAGTTTGATGTGGTTTGCTGGTATGGGTCGAATCGGTACTCTGTATATATACGATATGTACAGTAAACTGAGCAAAAAAGTAGTAAAGTGATGGTACTTTTGACCTAATCATGAGTCGGCTTCCTCTTCTGCCCGATGGAACTGTTCCGCCAAGGCTCGTGAACGCCAATCTGTCGCCGACCATCCGCCATCCTTGTACGTCACTGGAAAGTGTTTCCAAGACTTCGTACTAGTAGCTGTCGTCGAACCTGTTTCTGGCGAGTGTCGCCGCTGCCTCTTCTGGAACAGACCTAGCAATCTGTGAAAATGTAGAGAACTTTCTTCTGACCTAGATCTTGTGTGACAAGAGTCTAAGGGTTCCCCCATTCGTATGGATCATCTGTAAAGGCGTGGACATTATTCTACGCTCAGAACTCCAGCCGCTAGTGATCGAAAGATTTCTTGGAGCATATTGGTTGAGTAGCGACTCAATCCAGCAAAGGTAAATTTTATTTACTACAATTTTACTTCTTGATCAATGTTCATCGCTAGATCCAAACTATTTTGGGTTTTCTTGTTCCATTTCCACTGCGCACAAGTGTTGTGATGTATAGCAAAACACAACAGTCGTATCAAAAATAGGTTGTGCGATGATCATTATTTCAGAAGTTGCTAAATCTATTGCATGTAGATCTGGAAATTTAGAAGTGTTCTAAAAACCCAAATCTATTCTTGGAATCCTGCCAAGAACGCATGTGATTTCGTTGTGATATCTTAGTTGATATCTTTGTTACTCCTTAACAGCAACCGTCCCTCTTATTGGTTTATAAAACCAAGTGTGTTAGATTTTGAATCTCATATAGAGAGACGAGCTTGTCTACTGTGTAAGTGTAGTTGGTGTTGCTCATGTCCAGTGCATGTAAATATGAAGATTTAGAAGGGTTCTAGATGTTCAGATTTAGCCCAGTTCATTATATGTTGATGACTTTACTTGTGCACATCTGGGATGCATTTGGATTATGATTGCTACAAGTTTTATTTTGTGGATGCATACATTGGTTAATTATTAATCATGATTAAGTGATAATAAAGTATCTTAAATCCCTTATATAATATTAAGTATTTGGATATCTTCCAATGGATGAAACTCTTCGTGCCTCGATCGATGAAGTGTGGGCTTGCCAAAGCAAGGTGCATTAATCTATCTTCGTAAGGTTGCGAGCGGATAATTGTGATATCCTACTATCGACATCGGGTCAAACTTAACTGGGTGACCTTAAATGTTGAGTGCCCAGAGGCATGTGGTTGGCATGCACCATATGATGGATGCAAATATAGAGTTATTCACCAACCATACAAGAGTTGCATTGTGATGCAATCGACAAGCATTGCCTACCTAAATAACTACATTATGAGAGAAAATCCAAAGCTGACCCATAATGTTGGTGAAATACAAATCTTGTCCACTAAGAGAGTAACTGACATATACTCTCCGAATTGATATCGAGGGTTATCAGTTTGATAAAAATAGTGGGAGTTATTTTGATTAAAGTCCTAATTGAAATGATAAAAATATATTTTGAAATGTAGTACTAATTTTTCTCTGCATGAATCCTTGTAAAATTTCCATGGCTAGTCGATCTCATTCCACCCTGTCCCTCAGAGTCATTCTTGAGAAGGAGAAATTGAGTGGGACGAACTATTTGGACTGGTACAGAAACTTGAGAATTATTCTCAAGCAAGAGCGTAAGCTCTATATTTTAGAAGAGGAATCCCCTAATGAGCCTGCCGGGAATGCATCTCGATCTGATAAAGATGCTTACAAAAAGTATCAGGATGAATCCTTGGATATCGAATGCCTCATGCTTGTAACCATGAACTCTGAGTATTTGAAGCAACATGAGAACATGGGCTGTAAAGAAATTGATGAGCATCTCAAGAAAATGTTTCAAGGACAGGCTCGCTAAGAGAGGTTTGACGTCACTGATAACTTCTCAAATGAAGTTATCTAGTTCCCTATTTCTACATAATAGTTATGATAAATGGGAAGAAACGATTTAAATTAGTATAAATATTCATAAATTAATATTTATTTTATTCATGCTTGATTAACCTATTTTGTCTATATTTTTCTCATTAGAAATGACGTGGAAATCGAACCGGAGAAGTAAGTGCTGGAATTATATTTTAGCTGTGCAGTTGTTATAGAAACCTATTTTCAGTTGTTATAACAAGATCTGAGCGGACTTAAAATTCGAATTTCGAATTTTGCGCTAAAACTAAATATGGAAGGAGGCATCTATTGGGAAAGAGCTACTCTTTTTTAAGGGGGATTTTCATACATAAGAGGACGAAATTCTAGAGGGGAGGGAGATATTAGAACCATCATCTTGGAGAAGGAGAAGGAGAGGAACTGCTAGGGTTTGGACGCACCGGCAAGAAGGAAGAAGGGTCTAAAGCGAGATCTACACGCATATTCCTACAGCATTTAAAACTCCTTAAGCATGTCTAGTAAGATCTTCTTTGTTGTGTGATTTTATTCCTCAAGCATGAACTAATTTTCTTGGTCTTGAATGTGAGAGTACTTTGTAGTGTTGTGATGTTTTGATGTTAACTTTTCCTTTATGAATGTTTGGAAACTATTTTTCTTGGATTTATATTTATTTCATGGAATGTTTGGAGTAAGTGTTCTTCTTCTAGATTGCGTAATAAGATTCGAGAGAGGAGTTTCGTTATTTAGGGTTGAATCCTCTATTTTGTGTGGTGAGATTAGAGAGAGGAGTCGTACAAATCTTTAGCCAAAATTCCACCATCATACTACATCGCGAGATTCGAGAGAGGAGTGGCGAAAGTGCAATATAGATTTTGAGATAGTGTTGGAAAGAAAGAGATTTCATTCTTCACTAACAACTTTGATTTGTGTGTGTATGTTATTCTCATTTCACCTAAGTTAGAGATAACTAGGGGAATTAGGGTAAATGGGTTTCTGAGATCGAGAGATAAAGAAATCTATTTTCAAATCATCGCAAGATAGCAATTAACATACACACACAAATCAAAGTCAATTTTAAGTGCAATATAGATTTTGGCTAAAATTGAATTGGAAGAAATCTATATTACACTTCACCAATCCTCTCTTGAATCTCGCAGCGTAATATGATGGTGGAATTTTGGCTAAAGATTTGTACGACTCCTCTCTCGAATCTCGCCGCACAAAATAGAGGATTCAACCCTTAACAACGTAACTCCTCTCTCGAATCTTGTTACGCAATCTAGAAGAAGAACACTTACTCCAAACATTCCATAAAATAAATATTGATCCAAGAAAAATAGTTTCCAAACATTCATAAAGGAAAAGTTAACATCAAAACATCATAACACTACCAAGTAATCTCACATACAAGACCAAGAAAATTATTTCATGCTTGAGGAAAGAAACCACACAACAAAGAAGATCTTACTAGACATGCTTAAGGAGTTTTAAATGCTGCAGGAATATGCGTGTAGATCTCGCTTTAGACCCTTCTTCCTTCTTGCCGGTGCGTCCAAACCCTAGCCATTCCTCTCCTTCTCCTTCTCCAAGATGATGGTTCTAAGATCTCCCTCCCGTCTAGAATTTCGTCCTCTTATGTATGAAAATCTCCCCTTAAAAACGAGCAGCCCTTTCCCAATAGATGTCTCCTTCCATATTTAGTTTTAGCGCAAAATTCGAAATTTGAATTTTAAATCCGCTCAGAACTTGTTATAACAACTGAAAACATGTTTTTGTAATAACTGCACAGCCAAAATATAATTTCAGCACTTGCTTCTCCAGTTTGATCTCCACGTCATTTCTAATGAAAAAAATATAGACAAAATAGGTTAATCAAGCATGAATAAAATAAATTTTAATTTATGAACATTTATACTAATTTAAATCATTTCTTCTCATTTATCACAACTATTATATAGAAATAGGAGACTAGATAACTTCATTTGAGAAGTTATCAGTCACTAAGGCATTGTTTCAGTGTAAGATAGGGGCTCGAGACCTAGTAGGGACTCACGTACTCAAGATGATTAGATATATAGAGAACCTTGAGAGGCTAGGCTTTCCTCTAGGCCAAGAGTTGGCAACAAACCTGATCCTGCAATTGTTGTTGGACAGTTATGAACAGTTCATCTTGAACTATATTATGAATGAAATTGACAAGAAACTGCCCGAGTTCTTAAGCATGTTGAGAACTGCCGAAATCAATATGAAGATGGCCAAGCCTGCTAGCCCGATACTCATAGTACATAAAGGTATGGGCAAAGCCAAGGGCTTCAAGAAGTTGAAGATATGACCTAAGTCATCTATTGAGCCCAAGTCTTCAACACTGAAGAAGAAAGGATTAACGAAAGAAGAGAAGTGCCACCACTATGGCAAGACTGGTTATTGGAGGAGGAACTATCCTTCTTACATTAAGGGTCTGCAAAAGATGAATGGAGGTATGAATTCCACTTCAGGTATCTATGTTATAGAGATAAACCTTTCTGCTCCTTCATCCTGGGTATTGGATACCTGATGTGGTTCTCACATTTATATAAATGCGCAGGAACTGGGATGGAGAAGATTGCTGAGTAAAGGAGAGGTGGACCTGCCCATTGCCAATGAAGAAAGAGTTGCTGCTGTCTCCATAAGAGTTTACCGTCTTTCTTTGCCCAGTGGGCTTGTAATAGAACTAGATAATTGTTATTATGTTCCTTCCATAACTATAAACATTATATCTATTTCATATTTGGACATGATTGGATTTTCTTTTATTATTAAGAACAACTATTGTTATATATTTAAGAATGATGTTTGTTATGGTATAGCCCAAATGTTTAATGGTTTGTATGTTTTGAACTTAGACCATGATATCTAAAATATAGAAAGTACTAAAAGACTAAAAACGAATGACTCAAACCCTAAGCTACTTTGGCATTATCGCTTGAGCCATATAAATTAGAAACGCATATCCAAGCTCCACAAAGATTGACTACTGGACTCATTTAATTATGAATCATTTGAGAGATGCAAATCCTATTTATTAGGCAAGATGACTAAGGTACCTTTCACTGGTTTTAATGAGAAGACTGATGATCTCTTGGGTATAATACATATTGATGTACGCAAACCCATGAGTTATATGGCTAGAGGTGGGTACTTCTATTTTGTTACATTTGGTGATGACTTCAGTAGATACAGATACGTGTATCTTATGAAGTGCAAATCTGAATCCTTTGAAAAGTTCAAAGAGTTTAAGAACGAAGTAGAGAACCAGCTGGGTAAGAAGGTTAAAGCACTCCGATTTGATCGAGGTGGCGAATACCTGAGTCATGAGTTTCGTGATCATCTGAAAGAGTGTGGTATTGTATCACAGTTCACTCCACCCAGAATATCGTAGCATAATGATGTTTCTGAGTGGAGGAATCGTACTCTATTAGACATGGTACAATCAAAGATGAATCATGCAGATCTGTCTGTTTCCTTTTGGGGTTTTGCTCTAGAAACTAACGCTTTTACACTAAATCGTGCTCCAACGAAAGTGGTTCTAAAGACACCATATGAGATATGGATTGGGAAATATCCTAATATATCATTCATTAAGATTTGGGGCTATGAGGCATACGTGTGATGTCAAATGCCTGACATGCTAGAACCCAAGTCAGATAAATGTTATCTTGTGGGGTATCTTAAGGAAACTAAAGAGTACTATTTCTACCTACCGTCTGAGGGCAAATTACTTATCGCAAGGACTGTTGTCTTTCTTGAGAAAGAGTTCTTAAGTAGAAAGACTGTCAGGGTAGAACTTGAAGAAGTTTAAGAACCATAAACCGTGAATGAACCGAAATTGGAACCTTAGCAAGGACTACAAGTTGTTGTAGCTAGAGAGCCTGCTCAAGAAACATAAGTTCCACAAATATCTGGTAGACCAAGGTTTGAGCCCAATAGATAAGGATTTCTCATGTCTCAAATAGGTAATGTATTGCTTATAGATCATGATGGTGAGCCTGCAACCTACCAAGAGGCTATGAGTGGATCGGACTCCGAGAAGTGGCTTGAGGACATGAAATCTGAAATGGACTCCATGTATGCAAACTAAGTTTGGACCTTAGTAGAACCACTTAAAGGGGTACGAACCATAGGGTGCAAGTGGGTCTTCAAGAAGAAGACCGACATAGATGGGAATGTACAGACATTTAAAGGGCAATTAATGGCTAAAGGTTTTAAGAAAATTCATGGTGTTGACTATGATGAGACCTTTTCCCCTGTTATCTTGGTTAAGTCCATCAGAATTCTGCTAGCTATTGCTGTGTATTATGACTATGAGATCTAGCAGATGGATGTCAAAATGGCTTTCCTAAATGGAAACCTCATTGAGGAAGTGTATATGACACAACTCGAGAGTTTTATATCTCTAGGTGAATCCATTAAAATATGCAAGCTGCAGAGATCCATTTATGGATTAAAACAGACTTCTCGAAGTTGGAATCTTCATTTTGATGAAAAGATCAAAGTGTTTGGTTTTATCAAGAATGAGGATGAACCGTGTGTTTATAAAAGAATTAGTGGGAGCATTGTTGTCTTCCTGATATTGTATGTAGATGACATACTGTTGATCAGGAAAGACAAACCGACCCTACAAGTTGTTAATAATAACCTAGGGAACTACGAAGCGACTTATATACTTGGTATTAAGATCTATAGAGATAGATCAAAGAAGTTACTGGGTTTGACTCAAAGTACATACATTGATAAAGTGTTGAAACGGTTCAACATACTTGAGTCCAAGAAAGGATTCTTACCCATGTATCATAGTGTGAGTCTCTCTAAGGCCCAGTATCCTAAATATTGTGAAGATAAGGAGCGCATGAAGTTGATTCCTATGCTTCACCAATTGGGTCAATCATGTATGCAATGATATGTACTCGACCCGATGTCTCTTATGCTTTATAACTAGCAGGTATCAATCTGATCCTGATGAAAGTCACTGGATTGCCGTCAAGAATATCCTAAAGTACTTGAGAAGGACAAAGGATACGTTCTTGGTATTTGGTGGAAAGGAAGAGCTCGTTATAAAGGGTTACACGGATGCTAGCTTTCAAACTGATAGGGACGACTCAAAGTCTCAGTCAAGGTTCATATTTTGCCTAAATGGAGGAGCTGTTAGCTGGAAGAGTTCCAAGCAGGAGATAATTGTGGATTATACAAAAGAGGCTGAGTATATTGCTGTAGTAAATGCAGCGAAGGAGGCTGTATGGATTAGGAAATTCATCGGCGAGTTAGCTGTAGTTCCTAGCATTGTTGATCCCGTAGTTCTCTATTGTGATAACAATGGTGCAATTGCACTTGCTTCGGAACCTAGATCTCATCAGTGCTCCAAGCATATACTTTGGCGATTCTATCTTATTCGAGAGATTATCGATCAAGGAGATGTGAACTTTTGATGGTGTCTACTGAAGATAATATTACGGATCCACTGACAAAGCCTCTAGCGCAGAGAAAGCATGATGGTCATGTTAGATTTATGAGTATATGATATCTTAATGAGCAGCCCTAGTGGGAGTCTTGTGAATTGTATATTTATCGGTTGTTGTAATAATTTATTTGATGAATAGAGTGTTATACATTTCATTTTATATTTATGGCAAGTTCTTTTATTATATAAATTTATTTCTATTGTGATAGATTAATTTTACGTAATAAATGCCCTTTGAATTTTTGCTTCCATAGGAGTAAAGTGGTGACTTGAATGTGAGAGCCTATGTTTTAGAAGCTTCATTCTTAAATGGTCCCTGATCGAGTGTCATCTTAGAAGCTAAGGGCGGTGATGATACATTAAGACTAGCATGTGCGTTGACTGATGACCGGTTCTCACAGGTCATGATATTGTGATATCAAGTCACCACAAGAGTACTTATTAATGAACAAGTTGTACTTGCAGACCCACCATAAGAATACTTTGTGGATAGTTATATGAACGTGTCACAATTATGGCTCAAGTGGCAATGGTGTTTTTGGTCCTTTGACCTAAAGTCACAACATTCATCGAGTGAGGAAGAGCGTGCTTTGATGCTATCAAAAGTCAAATCTTGAGAAAGTTGGATGATAAAGGTGGTTATTGGGTACGTTATGAATCATTTGGGTGTTTGTGTCTGCGCAAAGATGGGATTTGTCCTCCTATAAGACAAGAGTTGCATCCATGGGCCCCTTGATGGAATGAGACTGAGAAATGCATATACATGCTTGGTTGAGTCAATATGTGATATTGGGCGCACCAATTTCTGGAAGTCCATTCTAGATCAGGAAACTAGGATTGATCAATTATGAGGGTGACACGGTCTATACCTCTAGTTCTATCTGTATATAAGGGACGAAGGGACGTGACAACACTGATAAATTGGTTACAATGGCTTTTGAGTTTTAAACTCTTATTGCTTGGGGAGCAATGATGCATTGCTAGAAGCCGCACATTGTTTGTGATGTTTTTGTTTGATACTTTCAAGATCAAGTGAGAGACTGTTGATGTTATCATTGTGATTTGGAAGTGATCAAGAATGTAGTCTCACTACCAATACAGAATGAGCCTATCAGGGTCGCACATAAGAGCGTTTGGAGAATTTGGAAGATTGTACTATATTGGATTTACTCATATGAGATGAGTGAAGGACTGGACTCATTTAGGCATTGAGTGCATTGAGACTACTCAGTGCCTTTGTCGAGTCAAATGCTGACTTGTCGATTTGGCACTGAGTGCGTTGAGACCACTCGACGCCTTTATCGAGTCAAATGTTGACTTGTCGATTAGGCACTGAGAGCATTGAGTGCGTTGAGTTCACTCAATGATTCGTCAAGTCAAGTGTTGATTCGACGATTCTGACGCTGGCGCTGAGTGCATTGAGTTCACTCAACAATTCCTCGAGTCAAGTGTTGATTCGACGAGTCAAGCGCTGAGTGCGTTGAGTCCACTCGACGTTTCGTCGGGTCAAATGTTGATTCATCGAATATATATGTGAATACTTGACAAATTCTGTTTCGTCTGGTTTATTTCCTTTAAGTCCGGTTCGGTGTGGTCTGCTAGTATGGGTCGGCTCGGTACTCAATATATATACGATATGTACAGTAAACTAAGCAAAAAAGTAGTAAAGTGACGAGACTTTTGACCTAATCGTTAGTCGGCTTCCTCTTCCGCCTGACGAAACTTTTTTGCCAAGGCCCGTGAACACGGATCTGCCGCCGACCGTCCGTCTTCCTTGTAGGTCGCCAGAAAGTCTTTCCAAGGCTTCGTACTCGTCACCATCACCGAACCTTTTTCTGGCGAGTGTCGTTGCCGCTTCTTCTGGAATAGACCTAGTAGTCTGTGAAATTGCAGAGAACATTCTTCCGACCTAGATCTTCTGTGACATGAGTCTAAGGGTTCCCCCACTCGTGTGGATCATCTATAGAGGCATGGAAATTATTCTGTGCCCAGAACTCTAGCCTCTAGTGATCAAAAGATTTCTTGGAGCATCTTGGTTGAGTAGCGACTCAATCCCGCAAAGGTAAATTTTATTTACAGTGATTTTACTTCTTGATCAATGTTCATTACTAGATCCAAACAATTTTGGGTTTTCTTGTTCCATTTCCACTGCGCACAAGTGTTGTGTGATGCGTGGATTACGGCAAGCGCACCGGTCGCACAAGTAATAAAGTTTGGGAATAAATCCCCGAGTGTCGGTCTCTTGAGGAACACAGTAAGGGATGAGTTAATGTCGAGGAGGACTTGAGATTGAAGTCCTCGGGGCGAAGGTAACGATGGGGGTTTTGATGGTTGCGGAAAATAGAGTAAAAATCTAACAACTACTCCTATGCAACGCCGCTATGCGATGCTTCGCCAGGCGGGATGGAAGACTAGTCGGGCCGCAATGCACCGAATCGCTTGGCGGATGGAAGAGTAGGCTAGCGGATGAGGTGGTGAGAATGACGGAATGAGGGTCGTGGGCACCTCTTCGCAACGCACGCCACTAGCAATTGCTAGTGCGGCAAGGGTGGATGGATGGTGGAATAATAAGGCGCACCTCAAGCAATAATAACAAAATCACACAAATCACATAGACATGACAAAGTGCAAGATCATTAACTACAATAAAGAATACTTCATCAATACAAAGAGTTAAACTAAGCTATCAAATACAAGAGGAGGAGGTGTGCGAATCGACCGAATCCGAAGCCTTATTGAGGGTTCACGGTTGGAATCCCGGGTTGTCAATCCGAGTCCAAGCTCGGTCCTCAACTGCGTCCGGGGTAGAGGAGGCTGTCACTCACTCCCAATGGACCCGTCTTCTTCGTTGAACTGACCCGTAGATTGCGGCTCCAGCTCCTCCTAACTTGATGGAGAAAGCTAGGTCAAAACTCCGCTTGAAGCTCTAGGATGAAGGAGGAGGCCGAGAGGATGCTCCGGCGTTGATTTGGCGTTGAAAGCTTGCCCGGAGACCCTCCCTAAGGTGGAGGATGAAGGGGGACGGAGGAAACCCTCGTCCGAGACGAAAAATGGCGGAAGTGTCGAGCGATCTGGCTCTGTCTCGAATAGGGCGAAACCTGCACTATTTATAGAAAACAGAATTTAAACAGTGCGCACGATCACTGGCGCACGACCAGTGGTCGTGCGCGATATTGTCAGTGATCGTGCGATATGGAGGCAGAAAAGTGGAAAAAGATATAATGACTGCGCACGACCGGCAGCGCACGAGCAGTGATCGTGCGCGGTATGGCTGGTGATCGTGCGATATGGCGGGACAGAACTTTCACAGGAGAGGTCATGACTGCGCACGACCGATGATCGTGCGCCAAAGAGGTCGATGGTCGTGCGTGGGTAAAAACGCACGACCATTGACTCCTTTGCCAAAAATGGTGAAAGTCCGATGCCGGACGCCCACACGATCCCAGAACCTGCAGGAAAACTGGACGGGATGTCGATCATGGCAGTCACAGACATAAATATAATGCACAGCAAAAGGGAAATACACACACGCAAAGAAATAGGCTAAAAGAGTGCACAAGACGTGGAAAACCGTAGCGAACCAAAAGGAGTGCAAATGACGCTAAACGGTGTGCAAAGACAAGAAAATAAGCCTAGATGAGTCCAAAAATAGGTATATAAAGAGGACTCATCACACCCCCAGACTTAACCGTTTGCGCGTCCCGAGCAAACAAAACCTAAGCAGACGGGGAAAATGAACTAGCTAACAAAGAAATTGCAAAACGGAGTACCATGCGAAGTCGCATGCTCGCGTGCATAAAAATAAAGTAGAGGAAATTCTTAAGTATACGAAATATTTTATATTTTTCACAATGCGTAACAGAAATTAATTATTACTCAAAAGTGGAATCACGGTGAATCATCCGGTCCTACGCAGGGAGAAAGTAGGCAGGCCACTAAGGTGAGCATTGCCGAAGACCGGGGCTCAAGATTACCCCCAAAGGAATCCACCAATGTCGGAAACCATAAGCTTGCCCGTTCGCACTCTCTCCACGGCACTAGTCAACTCAAGCGCAAGTCCGTAGGACTTCGGGTAATAATGGGGCTTGGGTTACGGTGAGGAAAACAAGAATAAACATGAAGGGTATGCACCTAACCCAAATGAGCTAACGTACAAAACTAGTACCCGCTGCCCACAAAATAAATACGGGTGCACCACACCCCCAGACTTAACTTTTACTGAATGGGTGTGTGCACCGCCTACTCCAAATCCAAATCATCTCAAATAAAGATTTTCAATCAAACTTTTTCTTTCTCTTTCTCTTTTCTCTTTTTCTCTTTTTCAAATATTTTTCTTTTCAATATTTTCTTTTTCTTTTTACAAAATCAGCACATTTTTCTTTTGGGCACAACCACATATCACAAATACGAATCACCACATCACAACCCAACTTGAAAATACAAACTTTAAGCTCGACTTGGGTGTGCGACTAGGATCGGCTATGAGGCTTTGGCGAATATAGTGGAGCTGAATCAAAAAGAAGGGTAGGCACAAAGGGGCAGGCAAGGGCGATGTTAGGAATGGGTACAAAGCTCAACCGGGCCAAAAGGTGGCCTACATCACTCTCACGCTAGACTAACCGTGTACCAATGCTTCAAGAATAGCTTGGGGCAAGTTCTTAACAACCGAGAAAGATAATCCTTCCTCCCAACTCAAGCAATACGAGTCTAGTGGCGGCTACACACATTCCTACGCTACCGTTTGATTCATGCCGGATTCACCAACTTTTGAGTAGAATAAACGAATTTACGCAGATAGAAAAATATAAACTATAAGAATACTGAAAAATTAAATCTACACAAATTTCTATACAAAACGAGAGCAGTTGACTAGAAACACAGCAAGGCCAACATTTTACTCCGTTGCACAATCCTAAACTAGCACATAAATTTTCCAAATCGAACAAAGATACAGGTTCAACTCGTGACACGCAAACCGCTAAGCTCGCGCTCATGTGGGTGCAGTGGTGTGCGATGCAATGAACATAAACAAAATAAAATACAAAAAGCTTCTAGCATGCAAAAGAAATGTGCACGTGCAAAAGGTAAACTGACTCTCCTCCAGACTTAAACTAAACAACACATCAAATGATAGAGAAATTTAAATCAAAAAGAGCTAAGGGAAGAGGTTACCCAATGCTCAGCTAGTGAGCATACCAGAAGACGCGTGAAAACTAGGAGCAGGCCCGCCATACGAAGAATCACAACCCCGCCAATGCGTAGTTTCCATGAATACCTGCAGGGGTGAGCTCCGCAAAAACAAAAGAGAAATATACAAAAAGAAAATACTAAACTAAGCTGACATAAAAAAGAAAAATGCAGAAAATGAAAGATAAGCACTGGGGTTATTGTCATCCCAGCACGACTTATTCAGCAAAAGAAAAGTTCTAGCTAATGGGCCTATGAAAAGAAAAGTGCACAGGCAACTGTCCTAATATCCGTGTCGGTAACGGGTACCGATACGGTGATAGCACAGTTACCCCTCTACCTAGATAATAATACCTGCGACGCACAGGTAGAGGAAATAGGAAGTAAGATGAGGAGGCCTGGTCCTCACTCATCTCACCACAAAACAAATCCTTGCCTAGCAAGGTATCGTCCACCACAAGCTCGTTGGGGGCGAAGGTGTAGGTAGAGGCTTCAACTGCAAAAGGAGTAGGAAACTCCTCATACACGCTGAGGCACTCGCCGACAACCTGAGCACAAGGCTCAATGTTAACCCAACTCACCTGCAGGGAGTCAACCCGCACAGGCGCAGAGGGAGAAGGGGGGTCAAGGAATAAAGGAGACGAAAAACTAAAAGAAGCGGAAATAGGGAGAGTGATCCCGGAATCACTCTCAGCAGGATCCAAACATAGATCACTGTCGGTGTCATGTGAGTCATGGCGAGGGGAAACTGAAACCACGAGGTCCTCGGTGGTGGTTTGGACCCCCTCATTCAACAAGGAAGTAGAAACCTCCTCGCCGGCAAGGATTTCCTCATCACACCTCGGTACGTCACGGTGTTCCAAGACATAGTACTCACCATTGATGAGAATAATGTCCTCATCACACCACGGCGCATCCTCATGTTCCCAATTTCCAAAGGGCATAACATCAACAACCAACTCACTAGAAATGGGAGTAGGTAATTCATGCAAAGAAAGCGGAGGAGCAACATCATCAGAGATATTATGCGCAGGTTCCTCCGGGGGTGAATCAAAAATAGGGGAAGAAGGTATAGAGGGTGACAGTACCACAATATCATCACATCGATCAGTGGAAAGTCTGATGGGTGTATCCACAGCAGTCCCCCATAGATAAGGTGGTACTGCGGATACATCCTCAGAATCAGAAGGAGCGGCCATTTGAGGGGTGGATGAGACGATCCGGATATCCGGTTCATCATCCGCCTCCAACTGGCGTTGAAATTCTGCGCAATCTTTCAACACATGGTCGGCGCTATGACAACACAAACACCGTTTTCCATTACTCCTCGGTCCAGGTGGGACCGGAGAGGAATATGAAAAAGGTGAAGGCGGAGAAGAGTAGTGACCATAAGACTGAGGTACGGTGTATGAAGTACCATAAGACAACGGTGCTCCATACACTGAACCACGAGAATTATGCTCCCATTCTTCAGTGGGGCACTCATCACTGTTATGCCTATAATCCCCGCACCAACGACAACGAATATTCGCATAAGAATACATGGTGCAGCAAGAAAGAATTCACCACAAGAATTTTCTAAGCAAAAATTAAGTACTCGCAAGCAAATAAAGAGTGGAACAGCCTGCTATAGCAAAATAAAAACTAGAAAGGGAATAAAATAAAATAAAAACAACAACTAAAAACCAAAACAAAAATAAAACATGAAATATACAAATGGAAAGGGCAACTATCTAAATCTTCCTCTCCAAAAACTCAAACGACTGTGTTCCCCGGCAACGGCGCCAAAAACTTGATGCGTGGATTACGGCAAGCGCACCGGTCGCACAAGTAATAAAGTTTGGGAATAAATCCCCGAGTGTCGGTCTCTTGAGGAACACAGTAAGGGATGAGTTAATGTCGAGGAGGACTTGAGATTGAAGTCCTCGGGGCGAAGGTAACGATGGGGGTTTTGATGGTTGCGGAAAATAGAGTAAAAATCTAACAACTACTCCTATGCAACGCCGCTATGCGATGCTTCGCCAGGCGGGATGGAAGACTAGTCGGGCCGCAATGCACCGAATCGCTTGGCGGATGGAAGAGTAGGCTAGCGGATGAGGTGGTGAGAATGACGGAATGAGGGTCGTGGGCACCTCTTCGCAACGCACGCCACTAGCAATTGCTAGTGCGGCAAGGGTGGATGGATGGTGGAATAATAAGGCGCACCTCAAGCAATAATAACAAAATCACACAAATCACATAGACATGACAAAGTGCAAGATCATTAACTACAATAAAGAATACTTCATCAATACAAAGAGTTAAACTAAGCTATCAAATACAAGAGGAGGAGGTGTGCGAATCGACCGAATCCGAAGCCTTATTGAGGGTTCACGGTTGGAATCCCGGGTTGTCAATCCGAGTCCAAGCTCGGTCCTCAACTGCGTCCGGGGTAGAGGAGGCTGTCACTCACTCCCAATGGACCCGTCTTCTTCGTTGAACTGACCCGTAGATTGCGGCTCCAGCTCCTCCTAACTTGATGGAGAAAGCTAGGTCAAAACTCCGCTTGAAGCTCTAGGATGAAGGAGGAGGCCGAGAGGATGCTCCGGCGTTGATTTGGCGTTGAAAGCTTGCCCGGAGACCCTCCCTAAGGTGGAGGATGAAGGGGGACGGAGGAAACCCTCGTCCGAGACGAAAAACGGCGGAAGTGTCGAGCGATCTGGCTCTGTCTCGAATAGGGCGAAACCTGCACTATTTATAGAAAACAGAATTTAAACAGCGCGCACGATCACTGGCGCACGACCAGTGGTCGTGCGCGATATTGTCAGTGATCGTGCGATATGGAGGCAGAAAAGTGGAAAAAGATATAATGACTGCGCACGACCGGCAGCGCACGAGCAGTGATCGTGCGCGGTATGGCTGGTGATCGTGCGATATGGCGGGACAGAACTTTCACAGGAGAGGTCATGACTGCGCACGACCGATGATCGTGCGCCAAAGAGGTCGATGGTCGTGCGTGGGTAAAAACGCACGACCATTGACTCCTTTGCCAAAAATGGTGAAAGTCCGATGCCGGACGCCCACACGATCCCAGAACCTGCAGGAAAACTGGACGGGATGTCGATCATGGCAGTCACAGACATAAATATAATGCACAGCAAAAGGGAAATACACACACGCAAAGAAATAGGCTAAAAGAGTGCACAAGACGTGGAAAACCGTAGCGAACCAAAAGGAGTGCAAATGACGCTAAACGGTGTGCAAAGACAAGAAAATAAGCCTAGATGAGTCCAAAAATAGGTATATAAAGAGGACTCATCACACCCCCAGACTTAACCGTTTGCGCGTCCCGAGCAAACAAAACCTAAGCAGACGGGGAAAATGAACTAGCTAACAAAGAAATTGCAAAACGGAGTACCATGCGAAGTCGCATGCTCGCGTGCATAAAAATAAAGTAGAGGAAATTCTTAAGTATACGAAATATTTTATATTTTCCATAATGCGTAACAGAAATTTATTATTACTCAAAAGTGGAATCACGGTGAATCATCCGGTCCTACGCAGGGAGAAAGTAGGCAGGCCACTAAGGTGAGCATTGCCGAAGACCGGGGCTCAAGATTACCCCCAAAGGAATCCACCAATGTCGGAAACCATAAGCTTGCCCGTTCGCACTCTCTCCACGGCACTAGTCAACTCAAGCGCAAGTCCGTAGGACTTCGGGTAATAATGGGGCTTGGGTTACGGTGAGGAAAACAAGAATAAACATGAAGGGTATGCACCTAACCCAAATGAGCTAACGTACAAAACTAGTACCCGCTGCCCACAAAATAAATACGGGTGCACCACACCCCCAGGCTTAACTTTTACTAAATTGGTGTGTGCACCGCCTACTCCAAATCCAAATCATCTCAAATAAAGATTTTCAATCAAACTTTTTCTTTCTCTTTCTCTTTTCTCTTTTTCTCTTTTTCAAATATTTTTCTTTTCAATATTTTCTTTTTCTTTTTACAAAATCAGCACATTTTTCTTTTGGGCACAACCACATATCACAAATACGAATCACCACATCACAACCCAACTTGAAAATACAAACTTTAAGCTCGACTTGGGTGTGCGACTAGGATCGGCTATGAGGCTTTGGCGAATATAGTGGAGCTGAATCAAAAAGAAGGGTAGGCACAAAGGGGCAGGCAAGGGCGATGTTAGGAATGGGTACAAAGCTCAACCGGGCCAAAAGGTGGCCTACATCACTCTCACGCTAGACTAACCGTGTACCAATGCTTCAAGAATAGCTTGGGGCAAGTTCTTAGCAACCGAGAAAGATAATCCTTCCTCCCAACTCAAGCAATACGAGTCTAGTGGCGGCTACACACATTCCTACGCTACCGTTTGATTCACGCCGGATTCACCAACTTTTGAGTAGAATAAACGAATTTACGCAGATAGAAAAATATAAACTATAAGCATACTGAAAAATTAAATCTACACAAATTTCTATACAAAACGAGAGCAGTTGACTAGAAACACAGCAAGGCCAACATTTTACTCCGTTGCACAATCCTAAACTAGCACATAAATTTTCCAAATCGAACAAAGATACAGGTTCAACTCGTGACACGCAAACCGCTAAGCTCGCGCTCATGTGGGTGCAGTGGTGTGCGATGCAATGAACATAAACAAAATAAAATACAAAAAGCTTCTAGCATGCAAAAGAAATGTGCACGTGCAAAAGGTAAACTGACTCTCCCCCAGACTTAAACTAAACAACACATCAAATGATAGAGAAATTTAAATCAAAAAGAGCTAAGGGAAGAGGTTACCCAATGCTCAGCTAGTGAGCATACCAGAAGACGCGTGAAAACTAGGAGCAGGCCCGTCATACGAAGAATCACAACCCCGCCAATGCGTAGTTTCCATGAATACCTGCAGGGGTGAGCTCCGCAAAAACAAAAGAGAAATATACAAAAAGAAAATACTAAACTAAGCTGACATAAAAAAGAAAAATGCAGAAAATGAAAGATAAGCACTGGGGTTATTGTCATCCCAGCACGACTTATTCAGCAAAAGAAAAGTTCTAGCTAATGGGCCTATGAAAAGAAAAGTGCACAGGCAACTGTCCTAATATCCGTGTCGGTAACGGGTACCGATACGGTGATAGCACAGTTACCCCTCTACCTAGATAATAATACCTGCGACGCACAGGTAGAGGAAATAGGAAGTAAGATGAGGAGGCCTGGTCCTCACTCATCTCACCACAAAACAAATCCTTGCCTAGCAAGGTATCGTCCACCACAAGCTCGTTGGGGGCGAAGGTGTAGGTAGAGGCTTCAACTGCAAAAGGAGTAGGAAACTCCTCATGCACGCTGAGGCACTCGCCGACAACCTGAGCACAAGGCTCAATGTTAACCCAACTCACCTGCAGGGAGTCAACCCGCACAGGCGCAGAGGGAGAAGGGGGGTCAAGGAATAAAGGAGACGAAAAACTAAAAGAAGCGGAAATAGGGAGAGTGATCCCGGAATCACTCTCAGCAGGATCCAAACATAGATCACTGTCGGTGTCATGTGAGTCATGGCGAGGGGAAACTGAAACCACGAGGTCCTCGGTGGTGGTTTGGACCCCCTCATTCAACAAGGAAGTAGAAACCTCCTCGCCGGCAAGGATTTCCTCATCACACCTCGGTACGTCACGGTGTTCCAAGACATAGTACTCACCATTGATGAGAATAATGTCCTCGTCACACCACGGCGCATCCTCATGTTCCCAATTTCCAAAGGGCATAACATCAACAACCAACTCACTAGAAATGGGAGTAGGTAATTCATGCAAAGAAAGCGGAGGAGCAACATCATCAGAGATATTATGCGCAGGTTCCTCCGGGGGTGAATCAAAAATAGGGGAAGAAGGTATAGAGGGTGACAGTACCACAATATCATCACATCGATCAGTGGAAAGTCTGATGGGTGTATCCACAGCAGTCCCCCATAGACAAGGTGGTACTGCGGATACATCCTCAGAATCAGAAGGAGCGGCCATTTGAGGGGTGGATGAGACGATCCGGATATCCGGTTCATCATCCGCCTCCAACTGGCGTTGAAATTCTGCGCAATCTTTCAACACATGGTCGGCGCTATGACAACACAAACACCGTTTTCCATTACTCCTCGGTCCAGGTGGGACCGGAGAGGAATATGAAAAAGGTGAAGGCGGAGAAGAGTAGTGACCATAAGACTGAGGTACGGTGTATGAAGTACCATAAGACAACGGTGCTCCATACACTGAACCACGAGAATTATGCTCCCATTCTTCAGTGGGGCACTCATCACTGTTATGCCTATAATCCCCGCACTAACGACAATGAATATTCGCATAAGAATACATGGTGCAGCAAGAAAGAATTCACCACAAGAATTTTCTAAGCAAAAATTAAGTACTCGCAAGCAAATAAAGAGTGGAACAGCCTGCTATAGCAAAATAAAAACTAGAAAGGGAATAAAATAAAATAAAAACAACAACTAAAAACCAAAACCAAAATAAAACATGAAATATACAAATGGAAAGGGCAACTATCTAAATCTTCCTCTCCAAAAACTCAAACGACTGTGTTCCCCGGCAACGGCGCCAAAAACTTGATGCGTGGATTACGGCAAGCGCACCGGTCGCACAAGTAATAAAGTTTGGGAATAAATCCCCGAGTGTCGGTCTCTTGAGGAACACAGTAAGGGATGAGTTAATGTCGAGGAGGACTTGAGATTGAAGTCCTCGGGGCGAAGGTAACGATGGGGGTTTTGATGGTTGCGGAAAATAGAGTAAAAATCTAACAACTACTCCTATGCAACGCCGCTATGCGATGCTTCGCCAGGCGGGATGGAAGACTAGTCGGGCCGCAATGCACCGAATCGCTTGGCGGATGGAAGAGTAGGCTAGCGGATGAGGTGGTGAGAATGACGGAATGAGGGTCGTGGGCACCTCTTCGCAACGCACGCCACTAGCAATTGCTAGTGCGGCAAGGGTGGATGGATGGTGGAATAATAAGGCGCACCTCAAGCAATAATAACAAAATCACACAAATCACATAGACATGACAAAGTGCAAGATCATTAACTACAATAAAGAATACTTCATCAATACAAAGAGTTAAACTAAGCTATCAAATACAAGAGGAGGAGGTGTGCGAATCGACCGAATCCGAAGCCTTATTGAGGGTTCACGGTTGGAATCCCGGGTTGTCAATCCGAGTCCAAGCTCGGTCCTCAACTGCATCCGGGGTAGAGGAGGCTGTCACTCACTCCCAATGGACCCGTCTTCTTCGTTGAACTGACCCGTAGATTGCGGCTCCAGCTCCTCCTAACTTGATGGAGAAAGCTAGGTCAAAACTCCGCTTGAAGCTCTAGGATGAAGGAGGAGGCCGAGAGGATGCTCCGGCGTTGATTTGGCGTTGAAAGCTTGCCCGGAGACCCTCCCTAAGGTGGAGGATGAAGGGGGACGGAGGAAACCCTCGTCCGAGACGAAAAACGGCGGAAGTGTCGAGCGATCTGGCTCTGTCTCGAATAGGGCGAAACCTGCACTATTTATAGAAAACAGAATTTAAACAGCGCGCACGATCACTGGTGCACGACCAGTGGTCGTGCGCGATATTGTCAGTGATCGTGCGATATGGAGGCAGAAAAGTGGAAAAAGATATAATGACTGCGCACGACCGGCAGCGCACGAGCAGTGATCGTGCGCGGTATGGCTGGTGATCGTGCGATATGGCGGGACAGAACTTTCACAGGAGAGGTCATGACTGCGCACGACCGATGATCGTGCGCCAAAGAGGTCGATGGTCGTGCGTGGGTAAAAACGCACGACCATTGACTCCTTTGCCAAAAATGGTGAAAGTCCGATGCCGGACGCCCACACGATCCCAGAACCTGCAGGAAAACTGGACGGGATGTCGATCATGGCAGTCACAGACATAAATATAATGCACAGCAAAAGGGAAATACACACACGCAAAGAAATAGGCTAAAAGAGTGCACAAGACGTGGAAAACCGTAGCGAACCAAAAGGAGTGCAAATGACGCTAAACGGTGTGCAAAGACAAGAAAATAAGCCTAGATGAGTCCAAAAATAGGTATATAAAGAGGACTCATCATTGTGATGTATAGCAAAAACCAACATCCTCGGGCATCGGCGCACGACCGAAGGGGCGGCCAGGCCGACCGCCCTTCCTCAGCTGCCCGTGCGCCGACGAGAGGGAGTCCGAGCTAGCCGCCCATCCTCGGCCGCCGACACGCAGTTGAGGAAGTGGCCGAGCCGGTCGCCCTCCTCGACAGCCGATGCGCGACCGAGAAGGCGGTCAAGTCGGCTGCCCCTCCTCGTCTTCCAGCGTGCGGCCAAAGGGGTGGCCCAGTCGGCCACCCCTCCTCGGCCGTCGGCGTGCGGCCAAAGGGGCGACCGAGACGTCCGCCCCTCCTCAGTCGCCGGTGCGAGGCCGAGATAGTGGCCGACCGTCCCCTCTACTCCACCGTCTTAGTTGCCATGCGCTGTCCCAACCATCGGCGGTGGTTTCCCTCTTCGTCAGCGAGTTCGCTGGCAAGTTCATCGGCCACCCATGGAAGCTCGTCCCAGCCATCCGATTTTTGGGTCATTCCCTATCATCTGATTCGTGTGTAAATCACCCACTAGTCGTCAGGTTAGTGGGGGAATTTTATTATTAATTTAATTGGTGTACAAATAGCAAAATTAATTATCCTAATATGCGCCCCTAAACTATAGCGAAAATATTTATAACGGTGGTTATGGTGTGCGGATAGCCTCGTAACCACCACAACCACCTCCTAGAGGCTATTAAAGAAGCTCAGGCCTCCTCATTTCTCACCTTTTCCCTCCAAGCCTTCTTCTTCCTCGGGTCGAAGCTCTGCCGAATTTCTCCTACGAGTAGCATTTGAGCCATAGTCAAGCCTCACCCGAGCCACGTTCGAGCCCCGTTCAAGCCACCTAAGGAAGCCTAATCTCTCTACTTCCAGGAGACCTTCGTGACAACAAACTAAAGTGCTCCGCTCCCATGTTCAGTGCCAGCGGGATGCCTAGTAAAGCCTATTGTCGCAAAGGGAAATTTTTAACAAACGCCGGGCGTTACGTCCTGCTGTCTGTCGTGTGCCAAGTATTCTCTCATCACAAAATTATAACGAGGAGCGTTCTGTCACCCTCGGTTCAACGAACAAGCTGTAATAATAAGGAAATAGTGGATTTTTACCGACATAGATCCAATCACGTGGTTTTTTGCCCGGTTGAGGGGTTTTTCAATGTTAAAACATTGTGTGTACGATCGAACTACTTCATTGACTGTGCGCGCGCTCGACCGTTCTGAGAGCTAAGACGGTCCAGGTATTCTGGTCTGACCCGGACGTCGAGTTAGAATGCAACAGTTTGGTGCCATCTCTAGGAAATGATTCCCAACATCATCTAAAAAATAGTTTCTATAACCCTGAAGCATTCAAGATCGACTCCAATGGCAAAGAGAGGTGCCTGAACAGCTGAAGGATCCGTTCTAGGAGGACACACTAAGCCTGCCCGCTCCCATTCACTTGTGAACGTACCACTAGAAGCAAAAACTGTTTTTGCACCCGTAATGGCTCTGGAGGGACGGGTTTGCCAGATGGAAGAACAGTAGATAGAGATGCTGACTCTGCTCAGAAATTTAGGAGCACCTCCCGCTCCTCCTATGCCACCAGCACCAGCCATACCCCCACCTTCACCAAATCATGGATTGACACAAGACGCTATGCCAAGAGAGTAAGTATTTTAAGAACACTCAGACGCCACTTGCTCTACTCACCCGATTCATAGGGGAGTTAAGATTGGCCGCCGTCACCATAATCCGAAAGAAGAGCCACAACTGCCGCCGTATGAAAGATTCACTCGGGAATAAATATGAGAAGTGATCGTAGAGGAATACAGACAGGCTGACTGGCGGGATATTCTTACCTGTCAACCACTTTACCAAGGCTCTCCACTTGCACCTTCGATTCTAGCCCATCTGATACCGAATGGCTTCAAACTGTCTAGTATCAAAACGTTCGACGGAACGGACGATCTGTTAGAACATATCAACCACTTCACTACAATCATGAGGATCTATAATGCGCTAGACCAACTGCTTTGCCAAGTCTTCCTAGCTACCCTTAAAGGCCAAGCTCGTACCTGGTTTCATTACCTGAGAGAGGGAACTCTCGCAAACTTTGCAAAGTTGACAAGCAATTCACAATCACCCAAAATTGCATAAGCCTAGGTCATTCGCTCAATGTTGAGGAAATCCATCAAAATATTTCCAATACAACCAGGGGCCGGGCCATAGCACTGACAAATTCAATCAACTGAAGGAAGAAATTCAGTGACTCGCTAGCCTTGGGGCAGTCGATCAATTCCAATTAAAAGAGAAGCAGCCTCTTGCTCAGAACACGAGAAGCATAACCATCGGCATCGGTAAGCCGCCAACCAAGATAAATCAAGTCTTGGTAGACGAAGGGATTACAGTAAACGTATTGTTTCTATCAACACTACTTTAGCTAAACTAACTGCTGGCAGCCTCAAGCTAGAATCAGCTAACACGCACATCTCGGGGGGCACTACAGTACCAGTTATAGGCACCATCATCCTTCCCGCCACTCTTAGAAAAGAGCCCGAGCAAGCAACCTATGATGTATAGTTCCTTGTCATCCAGGCTGACTCTGATCATATCACGATACTCGAACAATCACTCTTGAATGTCTTCCAAACCCACTCCCACCGCTTTTTTCCCTGAATCATAACCTTTTACTCACAGTTTTTCACTCAATTATTTTTCCCCAATTAACTGTTGTTGAAATCGCAAGTTTGAACTTGTGTAAACTATTTTTTATATGGAATTGCATTTATTTTCAGCAGGGCCCGATCAATTTCAAGCAAAGCCACGAGTGATCCTCGTGCAAACTAAGGCGCGATTGATCCTCGTGCAAATTAAGACACGAGTGATCCTAGTGCAAACTAAGCTACGAGTGATCCTCATGCAAATTAAGCGTGAGTGATCCTCGTGCAAACTAAGCCGCGAGTGATCCTCCTAGAAACTATTCCGCGAGTGATCCTCGTGCAAATTAAGCCGCTAGTGATCCTCGTGCAAACTAAGTCACGAGTGATCCTCATGCAAACTAAGCTGCAAGCGATCCTCGTGCAAACTAAGCCGCGAGTGATCCACGTGAAAATTAAGCCGCGAGTGATACTCGTGCAAACTAAGCCGCGAGTGATTCTCATGCAAATTGAGTCGCGAGTGATCCTCGTGCAAACTGAGCCGCGAGCGATCCTCGTGCAAAATATGTAAGATTGCGCATGCGGTTTTAATACAAAAGCTATTCACTGAACCTGCTTTTCTATGCTATGACATCATCAGGGCCAGCCCCCTCACGACTAAGCTGTGAGCAATCCTAGTGCAAACTAAGTTGTTAGTTATTTTCGTGCAAACTAAGTCGCGAGCGATCCTCTTACAAACTAGGCCGCGAGTGATCCTCGTGCAAATTAAGTTGCGAAGGATTCTCATGCAAACTAAGCCGCGAGTGATCCTCGTGCAAACTAAGGAACAAGCGATCCTCATGCAAACTAAGCTGTGAGTGATCCTCGTACAAACTAAGTCACGAGCGATCCTCGTGCAAAATTGGTACGATTGCGCATGCGGTTTGAATACAAAAGTTATTCATCGAACCTGCCTTTCTACGCCACGACATCGTCAGGGCCTGCCCCTTAAGACTAAGCCGGGAGCGATCCTCGTGCAAACTAAGTCGCGGGCGATTCTCGTGCAAACTAAGTCGCGAGTGATCCTTATGCAAACTAAGCTGCGAGAGATCCTCGTGCGAACTAAGCTGCGAGCAATCCTTGCGCAAACTAAGCCACAAGCCATCCACAGAAAAACCAAGCCGTAATCACAGCCCCACAAAGCAACGCCGCAAGTCAAGTGCATAAACAACATTTGGGCATAAAAAGAAAGAGAACGTCATCATCGCAGCAACATACAAATACATGCACAAATACGCTGATCAGGACTGCCAAACAATAAAGGCAACATACAAGGTATCAGACTAAGAAAAAAGAAAAATGCAAACACGCAAATACAAAGGCATAATGCTGTTACATATCAGCCACATCAACATCAAAACTCTCATCGCCTAAGATATCGTCAAAACTAAAGCCAGATATGTCACATCCCAAGCTCCTGCCAACAATACGAAAAGCCTTCGATACTCCATGCCTAAGCGCCAGTTCACTAACATCCTCCATCTGAGGCTCCACCTCCTTGGTCCATATCTCATCACGAATCTCGTCGCTAATCAAGCAACGATCCCGCATATAATCTAAGGACTATATGTACTCCTCTAGTCCGACAGCCTTCAACTCTGACACACGGCTATTAGAGGATAACATCTCCACCCGGTCCTTCGCCGCATGAAGCTCTGTATCTAAATGAGTAGTCTCCTCCTGAGCATGCTTCAGTATCTATGCGGTTCTCTCCACCAGAGATTTCTCCACCTCCAAAGACGCCTGAGTCTCCTCCAATTCCACCTTCAGCTTCGACCCGATTCGGCAAAATCGAGAAATGTCCCAATCATGATCTTCCCTCAAAGTAGCAAGCGAGCGCGCCTCCCTATGAAATTTCTCCTGAAGGGCAAAGTACCCATCCTTCAAGCTCACATAGTGATTGTTCCAAGTAATAGCAATCTGGGCTTGAGCCTCGATTTGAAAAAAGTTCAGTACGACAAAAATAATAATGATGAAAAGAAAAATTTCACAAAAGCAAGCACACTTACCACATAATTCATTGCCTTCAAAGAAGAAGACATCCTTGGAGCAACCACCTTTGCGGGGGAAGTTCGGAGGGCAGAACACCCGAGCATCTATACCTCAGGAGTAGACCTGCTTTGACTATCAGAAGGAGCGATCTTACCCTGATAAATCGGGCAAGGCACTGTACCAACGTCACCACAAGAGGCTGTAGTAGCCTTCCACTTCCGACCCCAACTTGAAGATACCCTTGTAGGCCGCCTAGGATCTGAAGAGACACCGAACTGCAACAAGCATTTTTCTTCCACAAAGGAGGAAATGTTGAGCAAGTGGTTTGCCAACTCGCGGGGTTCTGAAAATCCCAGCACTGGGGAAAACTCCCGCTCCTTCCCCTTCTGGTGACGACAACAATCAGGCAGTGCATTCCACAATTCCGGCAAACCCCAAGAGTTCTTGACATAACTAAATAGAGTATTTCCATGACGGTGGTCCGCCCGAGTCTCGAAATCAAGCCAACTCTTATTGCTATGAATTTCAAGATATTCAACACCATTAGAACGGATGTCGCACCAATCTGTCAAACAGTCCAAAGGGAGTTTCTCGCCAAGTTCACGAAAGAAGACAACCAATCCCATGAGACGCACTACTCACAGTGGAGTAAATTAAGAAATCGGCATGGAACAAAACTTCAGAATCTCAACCACTTCCTCGCAGGGTGGGAATAAAAAACCCAATCTCGAAATAGTCTCACAGATCATCAACCGACAACGGGGAGGATTTTGAACCCTCTCCTCGACAGGCGGTATCTTCACTTCAAGGTCGGCGGGTAATCCAAACCTTTTCCTCCAAATCACAATTTGATCAACGACAAGTGAGAAGCGCAAACGCATCGGTCTTGCTGTACGTTTTGAACCCTAACATAAAAATCAAGAACGAGTTTTAGATAAATCAATCTATAAGTCAAAAAATTTCTGCACCCGTCATGCGTAGTAAGCCTTGTCGCGCATCAAAGCCAAAGCCATATACATTCTAGTATGACGCGTCTGAGTATACAGGAACAGGAGACCCTGTGTGCACGTACCCGCAAGCCAGTGTGAGGGCAAGCTGGTGCACGCATGCTCGCGCACGACCTGGTGTGCGCACACTAGCGTGCTCTCGCGAGTGCGACCTAGTGAGAGTGTGCGACTAGGTGCATGCGCACATGCGACCAGGTGCGAGCGAGCGACTTGGTGCGCGCGCACATGCGCACGCAACCAGGGGCATGTGCACCAACACGTGCAGCCTGGCGGTCGCGCACCTGCACGTGCGTCCTGGAGCGTGCGCACAGCTTGGTGCGCGCGTCCTAGCACGTGTGTGACCGAGGTAGTGGTCGGCTGTCCCCTCTCCGCCACCAGCTTAGTTGTCGCATGCTCTCCTGGCCATCGGTGGCAGTCTACCTCCTCGCCGACGAGTTTGCTGGCCGCCCATGGGAGCTCATCCCCACCAACCGATCTTTTGGGGTCATTCCTTGTCGTCCAATTCGCATGTAACCACCCATTAATCCTCAGGTTAGTGGGGGAATTTTATTATTAATTTAATTGGTATACAAATAGCGAAATTAATTATCCTAATATGCGCCCCTAAACTATAGCAAAAATATTTAAAGCGGTGGTTATGGTGTGCGGATAGCCGCGAACTACCATAACCACCTCTTGGAGGATATAAAAGAAGCTCCATGCCTCCTCATTTCTCACCTTTTCCTTCCAAGCCTTCTTCCTCAGGTCAAAGCTTTGCCGAATTTCTCCTACGAGAAGCATTCGAGCCGTACTCAAGCCACACCCGAGCCCCATTCAAGCCACTTGATGAAGCTCTATCTCTTCATTTTCGGGAGAACTTTGAGACCACAAACTCAAATGCTCCACTCTAGCATTCAGTTCCAGCAGGATGCCTAGTAAAGCCTATCATCACAAAGGGTAATTTGTAACAAACGCAGGGTGCGATGACCTATTGTCCATCGTGTGTCAAGTATTCTCTCATCTCAAAATTATAATGAGGAGCGGTCTGTCGCCCTTGGTTAAATGAACAAGCTTTAACAATAAGGAAACAGTGGATTTTGACCGGCATAGATCCGGTCACGTGGGTTTTTACCCGGTTGAGGGGTTTTTCCACGTTAAAACTTTGTGTGTACGATCGATCTACTTCATTGACTGTCTGCGAGCTCGACCGTTCCGAGAGCTAAGACGGTCCAGGTATTTTGGTCCGACCGGGACGTCGAGTTAGACCGCAACAAAGTTTAATGATAAATCAATCCAATTGATTGAATTAGAATAAAATTCATATCCTTGTTAAGTGGCCAAAATTTACTTACTATCTAAATTCTATCTTTTTAAATCCATTACCAATAAATGACTTATAGTTTCATGATGATAAATTGGTAATTATGATTAAATGTTTAGTATGAACATGATCATTCTCTAATTATTTGTGTCTCACAATAGCGGGGGCATAGGGTTGTGTGCAATAGAAACACTAACTTATAAACCACGTCTTGTCTTTAACCGGGGAGGGTTCCAGTAGGTCCTTGGGTGATGCTAGGGGGAAAGAGTGTTAGGTTGAGTGGTTTCTTTTGTATGTATATGAGATTAACACCCCAACCTATGACATTTTTATGCAGCTCCTCATGCCCATCCATCACTTAGTATGGAGCTAGGGTGTCAACATAATAATTGGGTAGTTTTTTTTGTCTTTGGCATACTCTTAGGCTCTATTTGTTTGGGCGTTTCGCTGCTTCGTTTTGGGCAAACGCCGCCCGAAGAAGGGAAAACAAATGAATCTCCGGCGGCGTTTGCTCCGTTTCCACCTGCCTGCCTTGGGAAATGCCCCAAAAAGCTCCGTTTGGAGCAGCCATCTTCCCCCTCTGATTTGAACACTCCTTTTCCACCCGCCGGATCGACCCGCCACCGCTAAACCAAATGAATCCTTAATTCTAATATACATAGTATGAACATTATTTTACTTCTCATGTTCATTATATTCATGCATAATAGTCTATCATGTTATCTTGTGTTGACATCATTTATCTCTTTGAGCTTTCATGTTTTTAGCTAAACACAAGTATTTGAAAATCAAATATAAAATTTTAAAATGATTAAAAAAACAAAAAGAAAATAATATGTTTTTATTATATCTCCTTGTATGCTTTGTGGTATTTTTCTTAAACAATAATATATAAAAGCTTTAAATGATAAAAAATGGATCATTCATTCTTAGGACATGCATGATGCATGACTAGAAGCTAAAGCATACTGATTATTTGCAATGTTTGATTTAGACACGGTTATCCCTATTCACATTGTCTGCTTTTTTCATGATGTGTAAGATCCTCCCCCTTACCAAGGGAGCCCTGATCTTATGCCCAGAACCGCCGCCTTACGGTGACACTAACACACGGGTTAGTCGACACCGCAAGACGCCGATCCTGCCGGCTAGTACGATCATAACCTGTTCGGCCAATATGAGAAACAGAAGCAAGGTATATAGTAAACAAAACTACATAAGTCCACAGCCACAGAGTACATATCATATAAAAGAAATGATGAGTACATAAATATAGTCCACAATGAGTACAACAAAAGAGTGTAATAAGGGCATATGCCCAGTACATCAATATCAAATCACACACTCTCTCAATCTAATAGCAGCGGAATCTATCATCTCAAATCATCACGTCTGAACCTGTGCTCCAGTAGTGGTAGTCGGCATCTGCTCCTCAAGTCCTGCCTCCTCGTCGTGCTGGTCCATATCCTCGAGCTCCTAAAATAGTATGGTCACCGACCATTAGTCAAAAAGACTAAGTCATTTCCTCCACACCTCGCCCCGTCGCTCTTAGGCACCGAGCGGGAGGAAGAAGCGGAGGATAACAAGGGGTAGCAAAGGTGGAAGCAGGTGACAAGAGTATACTAACAGTTGTAATAAGTATAGTTATCCTACTCTAGCAGTTCTAAGTAAGTAGTACAAGTAAGTAAAACAGTACTGTAAAAGAAAGAACTGAAAGTAAGAGCAGGAAAGTAAGTACTGAAAAGTAAACTATCTACCATCACAGACGTACCTTAACTTATAAAAATGCCCATACAAATTTATAAGTTAAGGTTTCCAGGAATTGTAACTTATCATATAAAAGAGCCCATACTAATTTATATGATAAGGATCTATGATTGCGTATGCCCTAATACGTATGAATGTTTATGATGCAATTTATGTAGCAGGCAAGTGCAACACACACACACGACTCTGTGATCACAGACCTTTAGTTCCCTCTTTTTGAGAGCTTGCATCACTCTCGGGTACTACCGTTGTGGCTACGGCAACAGTGGAGCGGGCTCTCCACTTCTAGGTGGGTATAAGCACTACCAGACCTAGACCCCTCTCATACGCCTCTGTACACGTCCCAGGTGCACTCTAGAGTCTTGCGTACGTATTTTGCTGACTACCCGTCAGTCTTGTAGGTCGAGTGTACGTCTTCGGGGATTCCGCAGTATTATATATATAGCATACTGGCCCCTCCACCCGTATTCCTCGCCCGAGTCATCGTACTGCCATCGGTGCATCGACTGGCCAGTCCCGCCTGACTCGCCACTAACTTTATGCACATGCAAGGTATTAATCTGAGCTTCCTGCTCGTATTGATATTGCTAACACATTCCCTCCAATCCCATTTGGGTGGGCAAGTGCTTGTATCCCTCCAACCTTATGAAACAGGTGAGCAAGCCACTCGTATCCCTCCAACCCGGTTAGGATGAGCTCATTACTTGTATCCCTCCAACCTTATGAAATAGGTGAGCAAATAATCAACGGACTCCAAGTCTCTCCAACCCGGCACGGGTGAGCATATAGACATACCAATTCCTTTCAAACCGACGCGGGCGAGCAAGTAGTCAACAGACTCCAAGTCTCTCCAACCCGGCACCGTGATAAGAACAAGTGCAGTTTTACCTAGCCTATTAGGCTACTCTTGTCTACCGGTTATTATACTTAGTGATTTAGGGGTTAATCCCAGGACTGCCCAAGGTATGCCCATTGAAGGGGTCTCGAAGGCACTAGGAACCAAGATGGGATGACAAGCCCAAAGTTCCCTTTCGCAAGGATAATTACTTTTAGTTGATGTCTACCCAAGATCCACTATCAACTCTCATTGTTACTTTAGGACTAACCTAATGACTTAAGTTATCATTAATGGAAGGGCGACGGTCTTCCGTCGGCCTCCACTCTATCGGTTACCCAAAGATTTGCACTTCTTACTCTCATCACTAAGACGGCACTAACTACCAGGGTTATATTTCCAACCACATTCACTAGCTCAATTGTCGATCTATCCCCTGGTGATTCTAAGGTATAATCTAATTTTACTATGTGCAACCCATGATCTAGTACCATCCCGAAATCGAACTTCTAAATCCTTGGGCCAACAGACCCCAAATATTTATCCTAGGGTGGTATGGACTAATTAAATGAATGTATTGATTCCCATAATTTTCCTAGGTCATTAAGGTCTTTAATTAAATCCTTTAAATCATTCCCTAGGTCATTTTACACATGAAGTGGTATCAATTAAAATCTACTGACCTAAGGGAATTTTCCTGAGTTGCAAAAGAGTAAAATATTACTGTCTACAAGATCTCATAATTTCCATTTTATATTTCTATTTATCCCATAATTAATATAGATTCTACATATTTATCATTTTTCAAATGAAGTATAAGAAATATACTAACCAAAATTCCAGGAAAATTACTGAGAATATATATCACTACTTTATGACTAATGGAAGAGTTTCATCAAATTCTACACTGTAGTGACCTATCAAATTCCATTCTTAATTAATTACCAAAATGCCATTAAGCTAACTCAATAATTGAAAGTGCATCCAAAAATTCTGAAATAATTCCACAAGGCTAATATCACAATTATACAACTATAGAAATATTTCTACAATTTTCCAACAAGAAATTCCATCAAATCATAATTAAATACAAAAAGGGTAAAATGGTAATTTCAAGGTTTTTGCTCCAATAGATCTCAAACAGAGGTATAAAATTTTCCTAAGTCAAATAAAACATCATTATTTGACTTGACTGAATTTGGGAATTTCCTTTTTATCAAAATCTATTTTTCCAATTTATTTTCAAAAAGGACCTATGTTTTGAAAATTCCAAATAATGGGATTTTTGATCCCAAAAATCCCATAATTAATTCTAGGGGTGGTTTATGCCCTAATTAATCACTGGAATAAATTACATGATTTTTGCATGCCTCAACTAGGCTGAATACTTAGTATATCATCTTTTTTTTTTGGCTAAATGCACCCCGAGCCTAAGTAGTTCAATCCTTGCATGTGGGTCTTTCCCAACATGACTTGTTCCAATTTCAGAGAAATTTCTACCACTGATCTATATGGTCCCTAAGGGCCAGCCACCAAAGTTTGGGGCCATTTGGAGTTAGCTAACTCCAAGAATCACCTAGTTAAGCCCTAGGGTTATTTTGGTAATTTCCCCATATTTTATTTTCCAATCAAGCCCATTTTTGGGCAGGGCCTAAGTATGCCCTAATTATACCTCTGACCAAAATCTCAGGTCAAGGGGGTTTCTGGTTTGGCTTGGGCAGCCATTTGAAATTCTGCAAAATTGCTATTTGCAGCCCAAGCCAAATATTATTTCTCAAACATGCAAGTGAGATTCCTCAACATGCAGTGCATCAATTTAGCCCAAATTTTAACCATGGGTCTAATATACCCATGAGAGGGTTCCACCAAAATTTGGGACCATTTGGATGTATATAACTCCAAATTATTTCATTAATTTACATTTTGATATTATTGTAAAAACTATAGGACAAGTTATCCCAAAAATTCCCAATTTTTGGTAGGGGTAGATATGCCCTAGACATGCACATGCCCAAAATTTCAGGCAATGTGGATCACTGGTTTAGCATGGGCACTCAAATTAAGATCTGCCCTTGCCTAGGACCAGTCCTAGGAGAAATGCCCTACAGGACAGACCAATGGACCAAAATTAATGTTTAAGGTATCAAATTAAAGTTAACACAAATGTCTATGTTTTTCATTCAGGGGCCAAGTTCTGTTGGAGCCTCTAAGTGCCCTAAATGTCACATGCAATCTAACTGTAAAAGTGTGACAGATAAGATATATTCATATGGTTTATATTATAACATTATTATGGATGAGCACGAATCTTAAAGCAGTAATGGACGGAATCGGTTCATCCCCTACCTCCAGCCAACGGCTGGGATTGATTCGCGCTGGGCCATTTTGCGGGGCTGTTTCCGGCCGGCTGAGGCGGCGCCATGGACGGCCAACTGTGCCTACACCTTCACGGTGGTGGTGGCCGGCCTTTGCCGGCGACTAGGCGGCGGGAGGTGGCGGCGCCGGCGATCCCGAGCGGGATGAATTTCTCGGAAAAATCAAGATTTTCTCTCATGGCATCGGGCTCAATTGAGCCCGATATCTCCCCTAATTGATCTAGGAAGCTAGTACGGGTAGAGGGGTGGCGAAACGGACCTTGATCGGAGGTTGGTGGCGAGTGTGGCGGCGGTTGCCATGGCCGAGCGAGCTCCGGCGATCTCCTTGCCAAAAACTCGATTCTCCACCGATTGCTATGCTCCAGGACTCGATTTCCACTCCTCTCGACCTTCTGAAGCTGATGGTGGGCTTGGATTTGGCCTGGGGTGGCTGTATAGGGAGATATGCCCGAGGTGAGCTCGGGGTGAAGCTTTGGATGCTTCACCCATGGTGCCAAGTGGCTGTCATGCCTCTAAATCCTCTGAAATGAATAGGGGAGGTCGGCCAGCATGCTTATGGGCTGAGGAGTGAAGGCCACATGGCTTCTTTTCATCACTTCCCCATTTCTCTCTCCTCTTTTTGGTGGTTTCTCCAAAATACCCTTTTGCATGTAATCTCTCTCCTAATTTTTGGGGTTAGTGGCTGTCCTTGTCCACTTGGCTGGTCATGGGCCAAGTTTGGTGGGCTTGGCCCATGGGAAATGGCTTGGGCTCACATTTTCACCTTTAGGTCAAATAGTTGACTTGTTGACTTGGGGAGTTGACTTGGTCAACATGGTGAGTGGGCTGACCCCACTTGTTGGTCATGAGCCCAATGGCACTACCCAACTTGGGTTGGGTCAAGGGGGTGCCCTACTTAGGCTAATTGGGCTTATGAATGTGGGTTTGACCACTTTAGGCTCAAAGTTGACTTGGGTCAACTAGAGTCAAAATGTTGACCTAGTGGCATGGCCTAGGTCCACTTAGATTGTATTTAGGGTTAAGGCCATGTGGTGGGGTCATGGTGTGGCTAGGGTTCCTATTTAGGCTAGTTTGACCTAGTTTGACTTTGGTCCTAAGGTGGGCCCCACTTGGCTACACCCCACCACCTAGGGTCAAACCTAGCTAATACCCTAACACCCTCCCCATGCCTAACCCAAATCTAAGTTAGGGGTCTAGAAGTAACATTGGGATGTTACAAATCCTATAAACAAAAAAAATAATTTCGTCCCCGAAATTTAAGTTCGGGTCTACGGGGTTCTAATTGCAGGAATCATAAAAACTCATTAGAGGTGACAACCCTCTTCCGAATGCACTTCCCTCATATTTTGGGCTACTCATATTGTGAGGACACGTTTTCAAGTCCCTCGACATTTTATGATCAAAATAAGCTTTAACCACTCCTTGGATTGTAGCCTTACGAGCCATAATCACCAAGTGCTCGTAAATCAACAATTTCATAAGTAGGAATCTTTTCCATTCCGATCCACCTAGGTTTTCACTTATAATTCAACATGGACTTACAATCATCCCCAGATATCCTATACATTAGACCAATATTATTATGTATAGCAGTAAATCAACTCCCGAGATCCTGATGTGATGAAAAGATCATCATTTTATTTCTCCTAACTTCAAGACTCATCACATCTCTATCCAAGTAGTAATATATGGTTCGTAGTGTGTTCACCTTTCGAGCATACATCAAGCGATCAGTATGGATATTGATGTTCGTACCAGCGACTCTCGATCACTTTTCACATATAGACTAATCCATGAATTTATGAGCGTATCTTCTCAGGTATGGTGAGATCTGATACACTTTCGATTTAGCAAAAAGGAAATCTTATTGAGCACCGGTTACCTTTGTATATGCCCTTGATAGTCAAGATCTATATATCATTGTCATGAGATCTCCCATTGGTGATTATAATGTTACCACGTGTGTATCCTGGTTCTTAGTGCTATCATGATCAAGGGTCATATATACGTGTACAACCTTGGCTCATCCTATAACTGAAACGTTTACTATCAATATGAACGTTGGTAACGAGTTTTTGACCCTCGGTCGTTTTTCATGTTCAATCTAACCCATAAATTATAAGTGCATATTTTCAAAATTGAAGCACTTGACTTCTTCATCGATCGATCTTAATAAGCATTCATTTGTTCTCGAATATTTTACTGTACCTTTGATAACAATCAAAATTTTGATTTTCTTCATTGTCATTGATTTCCTTACGGTGGTCATAGTGTTAATAACGGTCTGCCATGGTTCTTGATGTACCCGTAACCAATAGATCACGCCTATGCGTATGCTACAACTAATCATCGACCATATTTCAATTCGTTGAGTCGTTACCTTTGTAAATGTCATGCCTTGACAATTTAACCCTTTATGTGCTTGAAGTTTCAATTTGGTACGCTCATAGTAATTCTCCTATATATGGCCAACTTAATTGACCCGCATGGGGGAATACCTAACTAGAGCTTTTATACTTACGAGGTTAGCTCGAGCCTGTGTAAACTTAATCCTCAAAATTATTATGTCCTGGTAGAGACTATCATACCTTGCACTATCTGATATAGGCAATGCTGAAACTTATTTGTTTTCCTTGTGCGTAGGGTATGCTCATATTGCCTACTCACGGTCAAGCCTTCTGGATTATTATAACACTCGATTCTAAGGATAATAGCATATCCTTAACCATGGGTTGATATTGAAATCCCGAACCTTTTGAGGGCGATTATTAATTCATCGAACATTTTCATTCTGATTTCTGATAATAACGACATGTTCCTAATCAGGAGTTGTTTTGATATCCTGAGTCTTTCCGAAGGTAGGTGTTATATCATCGAACGCATTGTTTTGCCCCTTGTGATCGTCGGAACACATCCAAAGGATCATTCCTATAATTTACCCTTTCTGAATCGGTAATGCTTTTCACTTGCTTTTAAATTTCTAGGGTCATCACACCCTCAAAGTCCTAAACAAAATTTTATTCAACATTTTTGAGCTTTCCCTTTATGGCTCTTCTCATATAATAGTTAAGATTTACAATCACTCCTTCATATTACCTTGACGTTACTTTATCACAATCTGTATGTTTCCAATTGATGACTTGGGTATGTTACGTAGTTACGGGTAATAGTGATCTGTCATCATGCTTATACTTCTTCCAAATTTAGATGATTCTTCCTTGATTTAAAAAATTTTTCTAGGGTTATGGTACACCAATTGTTGTAGACGTAATTATTCAGATACTTCGAATTATCGTTTCACATTATTTTCCCTCGCGGTACATCTGAGTCCTTTAATCACGTGTTACATTGGTTGGGTTAAGGTGTTTAGAGTGTCCTTGAAACGTGCTTGTTGATGCGGTAATCAAGACTCACCTTGATTGTTTGTACATCCTCTACAACCCATACCGATTCTAATTCGGTCTTTTGATCGTGAGTTGTTCCGATTTCATGTGTATGTGTAATGATTTACATTGTGTCTGTATTAAGGAAATCGCGAGTGTTCATTAGACTATGATATAAGTGGGTACTTACTTCCTTAAACTCGAAATTGGGAAAATCTCTTGAAGTTTTATACGGCCTTCCCTAGCTTCAAGGTCATATGTATTCATCACTAAGCCAGTGTTTATGCATCTTTCACAGAACTAAATTTGTTATCCTCCTCCTTCACTTACCCCTATGGTCTTGGGGTACTTATGAGAGTGAAAAGCCATTCTCGAAACATTCTACTTTCCTATTTCACTCGTGAATTTATTGTGTTCCCAACTTATCGTTAACAGTCTATGCTGTTTAAGATTAATAAGTAGGGTGAAGTTCTTCGAGAGTCCTAACCTTCCGGGGAGGATTTGATCATCATACTGGTCATGTATATACAATTCTCATCTTTACTTGAGTGACCTTTGAATATGTCAAGTTTTTAGATCACTAAGCTTGCGACACATGCTTAATGAGAAAGGCTTAGAAAAATTCGGGTTGTTATCAATATAGCCCTATAAACAAAAGGTTAAGCCCCCATATATTTTGGTTAATTTTCCTTTGACATTCACAATGTAGTCATCTTGTACATGCCTTAATCCTTAGGGCTAACAATCTTTGGCATGGATTTCCACTTTAATTGATATGTTATCTACCTTAGGCCTTCAAGGTTACCATACGACAATCTGTTCAAGGTCAACATGTGACCAACTAGGAAGTGTCTCTTCTAGAATTTGAATTCTTATTCGATCTTGGTATTTATCACCGTGATTGTCTTGCGTAATCCAGTCATCGGTACTAGGATTAAGCTTACGAGTACCCTACTGATCCACTATTGAGCTTATGCATCAATTCTTCTCGAGGTGGTCCTTATCAGTTTGAGTAAGAATTGGCAACATCATTCGATATGCGACTTAGGAACACCGAGGTTTAAGCCTTAAGTAGGGACTCTGGTATTTAGATCTTTCTTTAATCGACTTGGTTATCCATGTATCGTAACTAATCTACACTTGAAGTCGATCTTTGGCCTAAGGTACGACACAAAATCCTCTTGGTAAGTCATACTAGGGTGGTGTCCTAGTTGGATTGGCCTAACTCATTGCCTAATGGACTGTTTTATGTGACTTTTTACACATGGGCACACCATTGCTTCCGCTGCATAGTTTGTCCGCAAACTAATGCTCGAGCGGGGTGTTCCAGTGTTGTGGACTTCTTTCTCATATGATCGTTTGTTCAAGTGATACCAGTTTGTAAGATCCTCCCCCTTACCAAGGGAGCCCTGATCTTATGCCCAGAACCGCCGCCTTACGGTGACACTAACACACGGGTTAGTCGACACCGCAAGACGCCGATCCTGCCGGCTAGTACGATCATAACCTGTTCGGCCAATATGAGAAACAGAAGCAAGGTATATAGTAAACAAAACTACATAAGTCCACAGCCACAGAGTACATATCATATAAAAGAAATGATGAGTACATAAATATAGTCCACAATGAGTACAACAAAAGAGTGTAATAAGGGCATATGCCCAGTACATCAATATCAAATCACATACTCTCTCAATCTAATAGCAGCGGAATCTATCATCTCAAATCATCACGTCTGAACCTGTGCTCCGGTAGTGGTAGTCGGCATCTGCTCCTCAAGTCCTGCCTCCTCGTCGTGCTGGTCCATCTCCTCGAGCTCCTAAAATAGTATGGTCACCGACCATTAGTCAAAAAGACTAAGTCGTTTCCTCCACACCTCGCCCCGTCGCTCTTAGGCACCGAGCGGGAGGAAGAAGCGGAGGACAACAAGGGGTAGCAAAGGTGGAAGCAGGTGACAAGAGTATACTAACAGTTGTAATAAGTATAGTTATCCTACTCTAGCAGTTCTAAGTAAGTAGTACAAGTAAGTAAAACAGTACTGTAAAAGAAAGAACTGAAAGTAAGAGCAGGAAAGTAAGTACTGAAAAGTAAACTATCTACCATCACAGACGTACCTTAACTTATAAAAATGCCCATACAAATTTATAAGTTAAGGTTTCCAGGAATTGTAACTTATCATATAAAAGAGCCCATACTAATTTATATGATAAGGATCTATGATTGCGTATGCCCTAATACGTATGAATGTTTATGATGCAATTTATGTAGCAGGCAAGTGCAACACACACACACGACTCTGTGATCACAGACCTTTAGTTCCCTCTTTTTGAGAGCTTGCATCACTCTCGGGTACTACCGTTGTGGCTACGGCAACAGTGGAGCGGGCTCTCCACTTCTAGGTGGGTATAAGCACTACCAGACCTAGACCCCTCTCATACGCCTCTGTACACGTCCCAGGTGCACTCTAGAGTCTTGCGTACGTATTTTGCTGACTACCCGTCAGTCTTGTAGGTCGAGTGTACGTCTTCGGGGATTCCGCAGTATTATATATATAGCATACTGGCCCCTCCACCCGTATTCCTCGCCCGAGTCATCGTACTGCCATCGGTGCATCGACTGGCCAGTCCCGCCTGACTCGCCACTAACTTTATGCACATGCAAGGTATTAATCTGAGCTTCCTGCTCGTATTGATATTGCTAACACATTCCCTCCAATCCCATTTGGGTGGGCAAGTGCTTGTATCCCTCCAACCTTATGAAACAGGTGAGCAAGCCACTCGTATCCCTCCAACCCGGTTAGGATGAGCTCATTACTTGTATCCCTCCAACCTTATGAAATAGGTGAGCAAATAATCAACGGACTCCAAGTCTCTCCAACCCGGCACGGGTGAGCATATAGACATACCAATTCCTTTCAAACCGACGCGGGCGAGCAAGTAGTCAACAGACTCCAAGTCTCTCCAACCCGGCACCGTGATAAGAACAAGTGCAGTTTTACCTAGCCTATTAGGCTACTCTTGTCTACCGGTTATTATACTTAGTGATTTAGGGGTTAATCCCAGGACTGCCCAAGGTATGCCCATTGAAGGGGTCTCGAAGGCACTAGGAACCAAGATGGGATGACAAGCCCAAAGTTCCCTTTCGCAAGGATAATTACTTTTAGTTGATGTCTACCCAAGATCCACTATCAACTCTCATTGTTACTTTAGGACTAACCTAATGACTTAAGTTATCATTAATGGAAGGGCGACGGTCTTCCGTCGGCCTCCACTCTATCGGTTACCCAAAGATTTGCACTTCTTACTCTCATCACTAAGACGGCACTAACTACCAGGGTTATATTTCCAACCACATTCACTAGCTCAATTGTCGATCTATCCCCTGGTGATTCTAAGGTATAATCTAATTTTACTATGCGCAACCCATGATCTAGTACCATCCCGAAATCGAACTTCTAAATCCTTGGGCCAACAGACCCCAAATATTTATCCTAGGGTGGTATGGACTAATTAAATGAATGTATTGATTCCCATAATTTTCCTAGGTCATTAAGGTCTTTAATTAAATCCTTTAAATCATTCCCTAGGTCATTTTACACATGAAGTGGTATCAATTAAAATCTACTGACCTAAGGGAATTTTCCTGAGTTGCAAAAGAGTAAAATATTACTGTCTACAAGATCTCATAATTTCCATTTTATATTTCTATTTATCCCATAATTAATATAGATTCTACATATTTATCATTTTTCAAATGAAGTATAAGAAATATACTAACCAAAATTCCAGGAAAATTACTGAGAATATATATCACTACTTTATGACTAATGGAAGAGTTTCATCAAATTCTACACTGTAGTGACCTATCAAATTCCATTCTTAATTAATTACCAAAATGCCATTAAGCTAACTCAATAATTGAAAGTGCATCCAAAAATTCTGAAATAATTCCACAAGGCTAATATCACAATTATACAACTATAGAAATATTTCTACAATTTTCCAACAAGAAATTCCACCAAATCATAATTAAATACAAAAAGGGTAAAATGGTAATTTCAAGGTTTTTGCTCCAATAGATCTCAAACAGAGGTATAAAATTTTCCTAAGTCAAATAAAACATCATTATTTGACTTGACTGAATTTGGGAATTTCCTTTTTATCAAAATCTATTTTTCCAATTTATTTTCAAAAAGGACCTATGTTTTGAAAATTCCAAATAATGGGATTTTTGATCCCAAAAATCCCATAATTAATTCTAGGGGTGGTTTATGCCCTAATTAATCACTGGAATAAATTACATGATTTTTGCATGCCTCAACTAGGCTGAATACTTAGTATATCATCTTTTTTTTTGGCTAAATGCACCCCGAGCCTAAGTAGTTCAATCCTTGCATGTGGGTCTTTCCCAACATGACTTGTTCCAATTTCAGAGAAATTTCTACCACTGATCTATATGGTCCCTAAGGGCCAGCCACCAAAGTTTGGGGCCATTTGGAGTTAGCTAACTCCAAGAATCACCTAGTTAAGCCCTAGGGTTATTTTGGTAATTTCCCCATATTTTATTTTCCAATCAAGCCCATTTTTGGGCAGGGCCTAAGTATGCCCTAATTATACCTCTGACCAAAATCTCAGGTCAAGGGGGTTTCTGGTTTGGCTTGGGCAGCCATTTGAAATTCTGCAAAATTGCTATTTGCAGCCCAAGCCAAATATTATTTCTCAAACATGCAAGTGAGATTCCTCAACATGCAGTGCATCAATTTAGCCCAAATTTTAACCATGGGTCTAATATACCCATGAGAGGGTTCCACCAAAATTTGGGACCATTTGGATGTATATAACTCCAAATTATTTCATTAATTTACATTTTGATATTATTGTAAAAACTATAGGACAAGTTATCCCAAAAATTCCCAATTTTTGGTAGGGGCTAGATATGCCCTAGACATGCACATGCCCAAAATTTCAGGCAATGTGGATCACTGGTTTAGCATGGGCACTCAAATTAAGATCTGCCCTTGCCTAGGACCAGTCCTAGGAGAAATGCCCTACAGGACAGACCAATGGACCAAAATTAATGTTTAAGGTATCAAATTAAAGTTAACACAAATGTCTATGTTTTTCATTCAGGGGCCAAGTTCTGTTGGAGCCTCTAAGTGCCCTAAATGTCACATGCAATCTAACTGTAAAAGTGTGACAGATAAGATATATTCATATGGTTTATATTATAACATTATTATGGATGAGCACGAATCTTAAAGCAGTAATGGACGGAATCGGTTCATCCCCTACCTCCAGCCAACGGCTGGGATTGATTCGCGCTGGGCCATTTTGCGGGGCTGTTTCCGGCCGGCTGAGGCGGCGCCATGGACGGCCAACTGTGCCTACACCTTCACGGTGGTGGTGGCCGGCCTTTGCCGGCGACTAGGCGGCGGGAGGTGGCGGCGCCGGCGATCCCGAGCGGGATGAATTTCTCGGAAAAATCAAGATTTTCTCTCATGGCATCGGGCTCAATTGAGCCCGATATCTCCCCTAATTGATCTAGGAAGCTAGTACGGGTAGAGGGGTGGCGAAACGGACCTTGATCGGAGGTTGGTGGCGAGTGTGGCGGCGTTTGCCATGGCCGAGCGAGCTCCGGCGATCTCCTTGCCAAAAACTCGATTCTCCACCGATTGCTATGCTCCAGGACTCGATTTCCACTCCTCTCGACCTTCTGAAGCTGATGGTGGGCTTGGATTTGGCCTGGGGTGGCTGTATAGGGAGATATGCCCGAGGTGAGCTCGGGGTGAAGCTTTGGATGCTTCACCCATGGTGCCAAGTGGCTGTCATGCCTCTAAATCCTCTGAAATGAATAGGGGAGGTCGGCCAGCATGCTTATGGGCTGAGGAGTGAAGGCCACATGGCTTCTTTTCATCACTTCCCCATTTCTCTCTCCTCTTTTTGGTGGTTTCTCCAAAATACCCTTTTGCATGTAATCTCTCTCCTAATTTTTGGGGTTAGTGGCTGTCCTTGTCCACTTGGCTGGTCATGGGTCAAGTTTGGTGGGCTTGGCCCATGGGAAATGGCTTGGGCTCACATTTTCACCTTTAGGTCAAATAGTTGACTTGTTGACTTGGGGAGTTGACTTGGTCAACATGGTGAGTGGGCTGACCCCACTTGTTGGTCATGAGCCCAATGGCACTACCCAACTTGGGTTGGGTCAAGGGGGTGCCCTACTTAGGCTAATTGGGCTTATGAATGTGGGTTTGACCACTTTAGGCTCAAAGTTGACTTGGGTCAACTAGAGTCAAAATGTTGACCTAGTGGCATGGCCTAGGTCCACTTAGATTGTATTTAGGGTTAAGGCCATGTGGTGGGGTCATGGTGTGGCTAGGGTTCCTATTTAGGCTAGTTTGACCTAGTTTGACTTTGGTCCTAAGGTGGGCCCCACTTGGCTACACCCCACCACCTAGGGTCAAACCTAGCTAATACCCTAACACCCTCCCCATGCCTAACCCAAATCTAAGTTAGGGGTCTAGAAGTAACATTGGGATGTTACATGATGTGTCTAATCTATAGGTAATTAGCCACTGAGTGCAACTAGACGGTATTATTTATGTTGAATATATCTCTAGGTGTGTGTGAGGATTTGGGTAGCGTAATGACTTTACATTGTTCACACATCCCTAGATAATGCACTCGTGTAGAAATTCCAAGCTTACATGTTATAACTCGTGATATTGTGTTTAACACGTTACAGATGACTTGAACAATCAATGTCACAGTGTTCACTTTTTATATAGAGCTTAGAACATTGGGCCAATATTCTATTGCTCAAGTCTTTTGTAGATAAGTTAAAGTGTATCTATCTATGTGGGTAGATTTCAATTGATTCTAGGACCTTGAAATAAATGCTATAATAATGATAGTATAAAAACAAATGAAAAAAATATAAGTTATGCATGATATCAAATCATGTGTCTAGTATACCCCCCAATAACTACTCATTCAACCTAATAAGTCTTCATGAGCATTGTGAGGATGAGCTCCTTGGTCAAAAGAATCATTTTGATCTTGTGCAAAGACTATAATTTGAGGCAGTGCCCCTTATTCTAGTTTTGGTATGAAGTAGGTAGAAACACGGCGAGAATTTTAACTTCAGTTCTCTTGAGTTAGCATCTTGCATTATTAAGATAAAATATGTATGTATGATTATTTCTATTTGATGATTTTGCCTATGATACTGCACTTTCACTTGTAATTATTCTATTTAACACTTTCATGCATAAGAATTGGACTGAAACTACATTATTTGTCTATATCACATGTGTTCTTGTACACGATCTCTATTCATGATGCTTACAATGTTGCATTGTATTAAACTTTTTTCAATCTCCTACCATTGTATTCCAAATCTTGTGCTTTTTAGATTCATATGCATTGTCAAAATTTTGTATGCTCTAAAAAAGTTTTCATTTCACCTATTTTTTCTTGTGTTAGGTAGGTCTATAATCATGGTGTTTCGCTTCTATTTTTACCCCTAGTACCTATATATTTTTTCCATGCATGTGTGCATGTGGTCTCATCTCTTTAGTATCTCATGGGAATAGGGAGAGAGTAGAGTGTTCACGAGACATGTTCGTTAATCCCCGACCCTTTCAATAATATCAAAAGGGAGAGAATTGAGTGCTCATGAGTATATCCTTTGCTTAGTCACCCCAGGGGACGATCTCGTGTAGGGGGAACATATATGTAGGGGGAGCCATATTGCTTATTTTGACTGCATCTCTTTTTCCTATACGTGTGTATAGTCTTTTTTCTCGATATTGCCCACCCCTTTTGATAATATCAAAAGGGGGAGAATAGAATGTTCATGATCTCATGAGTTAGGGGAGATCACATGTAGGGGAGCTAGTTGAAATTTGTTCACGTAGATAGGGGGAGCGCATATGTAGGGTGAGTCATACTTATCCTGAAACCAAATTATTTCATGATTATTTCCTATTTCCACTATATTGTGCATTTCAACTATTATATCTCATGAACGTGATTTTATATTATCAAAAAGGGGAGTTTTTTGGAGCATAAGGTTCAGATCTATTTAGTTTGACGATATCAAATCCCAAGTTGTATTTGATCACAGTTGTGTTCGGTATAGTGTGCAGGCTTACAAGTTTAAAATAATCAAAGAACTCAACTCTATGACCTACCGTCTCGCCCTAGCCTTGAGTTAAATTAAATGAGCGCTCGGTGACCTACCACATGGTGTTATCACTACCGCCCGCGCTAGCTCAAGATTTATTTTGATGGAGCGCTTGGTAACCTATCGCTTGGCGCTAGCAATACCGTCGGGCGCTAGCGCTCTCAACGCACATCAAGATGGATTGCAACAAGAACGAATTTCAAGAGCATCGATCGCGCAACGTTCTTCAGAGGAATTATGCATCTGAGGGGGAAATAGTTTTCAATCTCTTATTTTCTATTATGTAATTTTCTTTTGATTGATTTGTTTTGGGTGTGAGGAAAATCGACTGGAGGGATGTCGGAATTTGGGAAGGATTTCGTGAGAAATCGTCCTGGGAAGGGACGTCTAGATTGGGGGATCTAGTGGGGCTCTAAGACACTTCCGGGGAGGAAGGTGAAGAGTCAGCTCGAAGACCTTTCCGGGGGAAAGGGAGAGAGCCAACTGGTCCGGGGATAAGGTCGTTATAGAAACACAAAGAGAATTTTGTATTTCACCGCCTCTGATCTCCGGTGTCATGAAGATCTAGTTATAATTATTGATTATAAACTTTGGTTATTTTTATTGAATAAAATTATTATTCGTTCTTTATTGTTATTACAATTTCATGGTTATATGATGGTAGATATTTGTAGGTCGTGTGTGCTTCCCTTGGCGAAGGTTGGTGAAGAAAATGGGTTATGTGGCCTACCACCACGCGCTAGCATGCTAGCGCCACGCAGTAGCATCCAAAATAAGTTTTTTTTGCTAAAATTATTTTAATTTTGAGTTAATTTCTGAAAACCTTATTCACCCCTCTAAGGTTGGCCACCCGATTCAACAGTTCCCTCATAACATCCCAAACGAGTAAACTTCTGCACATACTCATCCACAGACCCGTCTCGCTTAACCAAATGCAGAAACTACCTCTAAAGTGCTAGCCTTGTCGACGATGGAATATACTTTTTAAAAAAGGCACTTGCAAACTCATCAATTGTCGGGGTGCGTCTAGAAAACTGACGACCACTATGGCTCACCCACCATAACTTTGCGTTACCTTCTAACATGAAGACCGTGAATTAAGATTGCTTGTCCTCTGGTGTTTTTGCTGCTCTCAAGAGCTCCCGAATCCTTGCCAACCAGTCCTCGACATCAGTCAGTGTGCCAACTCCCTTGAACATTGGAGGATGGAAAACTCAGAAAATATTTCATCTAGCGGTCTCCCTGCCCAACAATAGATCTCTCAGCTAATGGTTTTGGCTGTCTGGCCCCTCCTTCAGGTTTTACATGCGTCTCACCCCAAGCAGCTGGATTCGTCACCTGAGCAACAGGTGGAACAACTTGTGGTTCCACCACAGCTTGGACCGCTACCATTGCCTCTACTAGCATGCGACAAAATTTGGTTGGGGATACACCCATGCCCATGGGACCCAGAGCAGTAGCACTGCTCACCGTAGGCTCCTCTTGTGGATTCGACATCCCGTGTTGTCGCTTCCACCCATAACAAAAGTAGGGAAAACAATGAATCAAGTTCTATTTGCAAACCTTGAACACAAGGACACTCATGGTACTGCACACTCCGATGCGGACAACTTCTTTACGCGATTTGATTACACTAAATTGACCACTAAACCTCAACTTGGACACGAACCACCCTCTGACACCAAATTATAACACCTCCCCTGCAATGACTATATAATATGGGTCCGAACGAGGTCCCACAACATATAGACATCATAGCTTTAGTTTTGTAAAGTGATATAAAGTACTGCCCATCTTAAAACTCAGAATATAAATCAGCAGAAATAATACAACACATACTAAAAGTTGTTTACAAGTATATATGAGTCCAAAAATGGCCTTAAGGCCTTACATTATGCAAAAGTACAAATTATCATCAACATTACACAATCAAGAGTACATCAGTCCTATGCTACCTCGACATCTACGACGAAAACAAAGCAAATGAATATAACAAACTACCAAAGTAGGAGGTCAAACACTTCATGAGGCTTACGCCTTTTTGGCAAACAAGATGGCTCCAGCTTGTGATCCTTGACCTGTAAAAATTTATTTTAACGTGGGTCAGTAAAGGAGGGCCTTAATTATATAACCTTTGTCTCAACTGTATAACAAAAACCCCTCCTCCCGACCATCCCTAACGGACCTCCGGGCACTCCATCACCCTACAGGTCAGTACTTCGTATGCATATGCAATAAAATATGATGGTAACATAGAAAAATCAGTAATATATATCACAAACATCATGCACGTTTCTATGTTGAGCATTTAAATAAAGTTAGGGCTACCAATATAGCATGTATGTAAACCTGGGTTTCACCCATGACACCCTATACCATGTATGATTCTAACACATCATCACACATCATCACATAACATCAATCACATAGGTACTCTCATTTCCCCAAAGGCATACAAGACCAAGGCCAAGAACTCTCGCCGAGAGCCTACCCGCACATGCATCACAACACCATCGGGCTTGTCCATCATTTCCACTATTCTTGCCAATTTCACAATTTCAAGCACAACTGATACTAAGAACTCTTGCTTGACCTTGCCCGCTCGTGGGCATCATCGTTCAAGCTTATCCAGAAGCTTGGCGCCCTTGTCAATTTTCACAAAGGGTACTTGTCTTGCTGGGACACCCTCCACACGTGAATCACAACATCACAGGCTGAGTCATCCAACCACAAAGAAAAGCTACGCCTAATAAATGCATTAAACAAGCATATCTCTCCTAGATTCTAAATCATTATTCGTCTTATGCGAAATTAAGGGCATGATAATGACGTTTTCACCATTGATCTCTAGCAAGATCCATAAAATACACACCAAGCATCACCGAATAGGACCATTGGTCGCAATTTTGGTTTCAACCACCTTGCCTAATTTACTAACGGAGCAGATCTCTAATGCAAAATATGCTGGGGACTGACACAATCGACCCGGTGGTTCTTCTTGAACAAAAGCTATCCAAACCCCTTGAAAGTAACTCTAGTGTCAACTACCTTCACCTATAGGGGGGGAGATAGGTGATTTGCAGTCGTTTTGCGGAATTAAAAATTTACCTGCACAATAAAACAAAACAAGCACAACACAGAAACACACAGGCAGTTATAGTGGTTCCCCGATTTGGGTACGTCCACTTTCCCCCTTCGACCTATCTCCCAACAAGGGACGACTCGGTCACTTCACCAACCAGATTGAAATCCAATCATCACACTATGGAAGAAACCCTTCCACCCGAAGGAGTCACTACTCCTCCACCACGGGTTGAACCCAACCCTTACAATGAGGAACCAAAGTTCCGTTACAACAAAAGTAAAAATAGAATATACAAAATACAAACTACGTTTGGAGCGCTCAGTGTCCCTCTTCGTTCGATGAAGCGTTCTTGAAGAAGACGAAGAGTCCACGACCTAAGCACTCTCTTGGAGAGGATCTCCCCGAGATCGGCAGCGGCAAGGATTGTGGCGGCGATTCTTTCGAGATCCAAACTTCGTAACAAAGCTAGCAAGGTCTACCAACGATCTTACTTGGATCGATCGTCTCAATCGATTCGGAAGGGGAAAGTATTCCCGTTCAACAAACCAAGAGACAAAGGATCTCAAGATAGAAACGTGAGATGCGTTACTTGGCTGAGTTTCTGTCGCCGGGAGATCAAGAAAAATCCAAGACCAGCGGAGGAGACAACCTTTCGAGTGGCGACGGAGGCGGAAGAAGTTCCGCGATGAGCTAGGTCAAGTCGGCGGCTCGTTTCTTTTTCGCGTATAGGGATGATCTGTAATGTTCAAAATAAGCGAGTATTTATACTATAGATCATCCTTTATGACCGTTGTGGGCCCCACCATAAGAAACCCTAATTTCAGTTCAAACAGTGCCTGAACATTTGGTCCGGTCCAGCGAGCCAACGGAATTCGCCTAAGGAAAATTTGGGGGGAATCATTGGTGATTCTCGACGAATCGGCGAGAATCACTTATGATTTCCGTCGAATTCTCCTTAGAAGAATTCTAGCTGAACATCAAGCCATCCAGAGAGAATCGGCGAGAATCACAATCCATTCTCGACGAATCAGCGAGAATGCAAAGTCATTCTCGACGATTCGGCGAGAATCACTTAGTGATTCTCGTCGATTCTTCCTTAGCTGAATTCTAGACGGCGTTGAGACAGCCAGCTGCATTCGGCGAGAGTAGGCTAGTGATTCTCGACGATTCGACGAGAATCACTAGTGATTCCCGTCGAATCAGCGAGAATCACTTAGTGATTCTCGTCGAATTTTCCTTAGACGATTTTTCGTCTATCTTCCTGTGAGCTGGTCTTTGACCTATCCTTGCTCCTTATCTGTTCTTGATCTATCTCAGCCCCGTACTTTAAAATAAGTACACTCCAATAGAGAGACTACACGTGAGCCAACACACTGATCTGCTCAACGAGGGATTATGTTGCACAGACCCGTGTATATTGACCCACTGTACCCTGACATTGGTGTGTACTTATCGTGGAATAACTGCAAGCACAACTTGATAGAAAATCATCAAATACATTATCTATTCACCTTAGCTTGTTCAGGGGCTTCTTCAAATCAGGTACATTATGGATACAATACCCACCAATCTCCCCCTATTTGAAGAAGCCTAAACCCTATAAGCTAAGGTGAATAGGACATATGGGAATGAAAATCATAAACGAAGAATCCAGTTGAGAGAGAAATTCATTACCATTTTCTTGATAGCATACTTGGAGCCACCTTAGCCTTAGCCGAGAGGGTAATCTCCCCCTTTTCGGCTTCTGCAAATCTGGGACTTCACTTGGAGCCACATGCTCCCCCTCAGATCTTGCATCCATGCTCGAGCTTGAGTTTTTTGCTGACGCTCCCCCTTGATCCAAGAGCCTTGAGCCGTACAGTCTTCACTCTTCATAGTTCAGCATGCCGAGTTAAGTTTTGAAGAGACTGAACTTGGCCTCACATAGGGGCTTTGTGAAGATATCTACAACCTGCTTATCCGTGGGGACATAACAGAGAGATATATCTTTGTTTTCCACATGCTCCCGAATAAAGTGATAGCGCACTTCAATATGCTTCGTTCTGCTGTGCGACACAGGATTGTTCGCAATTTCTATTGTGCTTGAGGAGTCGCAATACATCGAAACTTCGCTGAACTGCAAGTCATAATCTTTGAGCTGATTTCTGATCCATAGAAGTTGTGTGCAACAGCTGCCTGCTGAGATGTACTCAGATTCAGGTGTGGAGGTATCGACACAATTCTGCTTCTTACTGTTCCATGAAATAAGCCTTCTTCCGAGGAATTGACACGTCCCGAAAGTGCTTTTCCTATCATCCCTACTTCCTTCAAAGTCAGCATCTAAAAAGCCTATCAGCTCGACATCATTGTTTCTTGGGTACCACAAGCCAAGATTTGGTGTACCTTTAAGGTATCTAAGAATCCGCTTTGCAGCGACATAATGAGATTCCTTAGTGTTCACCTGATATCTGGCACAATCACATGTGGAAAACATAATATCCGGTCTACTAGCAGTAAGATAGAGTAGGGATCCAATTATGCTTCTGTACTTGCATCAAAAGGTTTCCCTTTCTCATCATTGTCAAGAGACACAGTGGATCCCATTAGAGTCCTCATAGAGGTTGCACTCTCCATTCCGAATTTCTTGAGGAGTTCATTTGTGAACTTCGTTTGAGAGATGAAAATCCCATCCTCAGACTGTTTCACTTGAAGTCCCAAGAAATACTTCAGCTCTCCCATACTACTCATTTCAAACTTCCCTTGCATAAGTTTGGAAAACTTCTTGCAAAGGTTGTTATCCGTTGACCCGAATATTATGTCATCGACATAGATTTGCACCAGCGAAATCTTGCCTTTGACTTCCCTAAGAAACAATGTCTTATCTATTTTTCCTCTAGAGAACTTGTTCTCAAGAAGAAAACTAGACAGAGTCTCATACCAAGCTCGAGGAGCTTATTTTAAGCCATATAATGCTTTATTAAGAAAATAAACATGATTAGGGAATGTAGGATTAACAAAACCTGGGGGTTGCGCGACATATACTTCCTCTTTCAATTTTCCATTGAGGAATGCAGATTTCACGTCCATCTGATAGACAGTGAAACCTTTGTGCGAAGCATACGCCAGGAACAATCTGATCGCCTCGAGCCTTGCAACTGGTGCAAAGGTCTGGTCGAAGTCAATCCCCTCCTCCTGTCTGTAACCTTGAGCCACCAGCCTGACCTTGTTCTTTATGATGACACCGTGTTCATCCAGTTTGTTTCTGAAGATCCACTTGGTGCCGATCACATTCTGGTTCTTTGGTCTTGGAATGAGCGTCCAGACGTTGCATCATTCGAATTGATGCAGTTCATCTTGCATGGACAGTATCCATGCTGCATCTTTGTTCGCTTCGTCGAACTTCTTTGGCTCAACCTGTGATACGAAACTAAGGTGCAAAATCTCGTCAATTGTACCTCTTCGAGTTCTGACACCATCACGAGGATCTCCGATGATCTGATCTCTAGGATGATCCCTCACGTGTCGAAGCTCTAGGAGTCTGGCATCTAGAGCTCTGACATCTTCTCGGGCCCCTCCTTCTTCTAGGATATTTTCTCCATCCTGATCGTCAACTTCTCCAGTTGGCGTTGAGGTGGAAATCTTGACGTACTTGGGAGTTACATCCTTAGCAGTCTCATCGAGACTTAGCTGTTCAAGTCTTGCACCTGCATCTTCAATAATGCCACTGGAAGAATTGCTGTTAAGCAAGCTTCCTTCATCAAATACAACATTAATGGATTCCTCTACCACTAGGGTTTTCTTATTAAAAACCCTATATGCCCGACTTTGGCTACTATAGCCCATGAATATGCCTTCGAAGCATTTTTAACCAAATTTAGTATGCGGGTACTTCCCGTTATTGAGTACATAGCATCTGCAGCCAAAGATCCTTAAATAGGACATAGTTGGTTTCCTGCCTTTCAGTAGCTCATAAGGCGTTTTACGATGACTCTTGTTGATTAAAGCCCGGTTTTGTACATGACAAGCCGTATTGACAGCCTCTGCCTAGAAGTATTCTAGGAGAGAAGCGTCATTCAACATTGTCGTGCAAGCTTCAATGAGAGTTCTATTTCTCCTCTCCGCAACTCCTTTTTGCTGAGGAGTGCACAGGGAGGAAAACTCATGAAAGATACCATGTTCTTCACAAAATTCTGTCATAGCACTAGACTCGAATTCTGTTCCATGGTCACTTCTGATTTTGACCACTGAGCAGTTAAGTTCGTTCTGAATCTGCTTGACAAAACTAGTGAGGATGTCAAACGTATCTGACTTTCGTTTTAAGAAGAACACCCACGTAAACCGAGAGTGATCATCAACAATCACTAGCATATATGAATTGCCTCCCAAGCTATGAACTTGTATTGGACCAAACAAGTCCATATGCAGAAGATAAAGACATCTGGAGGAGTCTTTGTCTGCAATGCCCTTAAAGGTAGCCCGAGTCTGTTTACCCTTCTGGCACGAAGGACAGGGGCTATCTTTGATGCACTTAATAATAGGAGCATCTCTTACTAAATTTTTAGAAAACAACATATTAATAGTCTTGAAATTTATATGTGTCAACCTCTTGTGCCATTGTCTTCAAAGAGATGCACTGCCTTTTGCTACTAGGCACACGGGGGTAGAAGAATCTAAACTAAGAAAATCTAAATAAAAGATATTTCTGCTCCTAATGCCGGTTAATACCGTCTCCGAAGAGGCACGCGATATTATCAAGCATTTATCCTTGCAGAACTTAACGTCATATCCTTTATAACACAACTGACTTACACTGATCAGGCTATGATTTAACCCTTCAACATAGGCCACGTCAGTGATAGAGATTATACCGTTGGAAATCATACCGTAACCTCTGGTGACTCCTCGATCTGATCCTCCAAAGATGACTTTGGGTCCATTTTCGACTGGAGAGTAATCTCGCAACAGGCTTCTTGTCCCGGTCATTTTTTAGGAACATCCACTATCCAAGTACCAGATAGGCGTTTTGGTGGCCTTTGGACATACCTGCAAAATAGAATCAGTTTCCCTTAGGAACCCAATCGAACTTGGGTCCTAGATTCCTTATTAGCATATTCCCCCTCGGGAGGTTAACCCTACGAGTGGTCGGCCTCGCATTGTTAACATGAGGAGTCTCGTTGAACCTTGGATTAAACCATCAATCCACGGCAAAGTGACCAACTTTGCCACAGCACCAACAATCGAACCTATTGTACCGCTTCCTAGGCTCCAGCTTCACCCTGGGAACGGTGGGTCCAGCTGGGGCCTTGGATCTGGAGGTGGAGGCATCATGATGACAGCAATCACATGATTTCTTCACTCCTGTTCCTTCAGTATAACAAGCTTGGCTTTTGGTGCCTGCTTCCTATTATGGCCGCTAGAGAAGTGGCCATAATTTTCCACTTGGATTTCCTCATAAGGTGCCTTGAAGACACTCTCGCCATAGTTGCAGGGGAAGGCCCAACCATCATACCGACTCTTGGGCTTTTCAACCGAGGGCCGGAAGAAGTGGCCATAGGTTGACTCAAAATCTTGTTCATTGCAGGGAAAGCCAGGCTTCCTGAATTCAACAGGGTTGAGTGGGGCCTTTCCCTTTTCTACAGTAGAGGCCTTCTTAGCAGCCTTATTTTTCCTCTACTTTCTGTTTCTCCTGGATGATTTACCAGGCACACCCACGTGCCCCAAGCCAGCCCCCTTAGCCTGAGCAGAGAAGGTATCAACCAGTGGAAGAACAGTCTTTGGCATAGAGAATCTTTTGACAATCTTCCTTTCTACCGCAAGTTATTCTTCCAACTTGTTGACTTCTTCCTGTTTAAGGTCAAGGAGCCTTAGAGACTCTAAGTGCTCAAAAGTCAGGCCCAGGTGTTCCTGTCGGAGAGAGATCAAGCTAGTGATCTCTTCTCTTAGAGACATACCCTCAGCCTTAAGGAATTTGACTTCCTTTTTCTGAGCCCTCAACCTCTTACGACATTCCTCAAAGGTATTGAGCAGAAGCTTATACTTTTCGAGGAGCTCAGCTTCACGGCCAGATGGGCTATCCTCGAGATCATCATCAGGAGACTCATAGTCAGAGTCAGAGAGGGGAGTACGAGCTTTTACCTTCCCAGTAAATGGGGGGCAGTCTCCTTCTGAGTCAGAGCAACCCACTAGCCCGAAGTAGGCTTCTTCATCATCACTGGAGTCTGAGGAATCAGACTCACTAAGTGTCTTTGGCTTTTTGGCGATGTAGCTCCTCTCTTTCTTCTTATCTCTAGAGGACTTGTGCTCCTCTCCCTTCCCCTTATCTCTCTTGCCTTGGTGGCAGTCAACCACAACGTGTCCTGGCTTATTGCACCCAAAACAAATGATGTCGTTAGAGCGATGTTTGTTCTGTTTGGATTCATACCTGTCAGAAGAATAATTCTTCTTCTGATGTCTGGAGGAGGAGCCGTCTCTCTTTCTTTGATTCCTCAACTTGAGGAACTTCTTGAACTCCCGAGTGATGAGGGAGGAGTCTTCTTCAGATAGCTCTGAGCTGGAGGAGCATGTCTCGGAGTCTTCCTCCTCATCCTTTTCCATGAATGGGACGAGGCAGCACCCTTGCCTTTCCTGGAGTGAATGGCTTTCAGGGCCACAGTCTTTTCTTTTGCTACGGCTTTCTCAGCTTCTTCTTCTGCTTTCCTCGTGTTCAGCTGAAGCTCATAGGACATAAGCTTCCCAAATAGTATCTGAGGATCAGTTTCTGCTAATCTGCCAAACTCTCGGATGGCGCAGATCTTTGTGTCCCATTCCTTAGTAAGGGACCTAAGGAATTTATCATTCAGTTCACCATCAGTGAACACTCTTCCATATCCCTTTAGGGCATTGACGATCTTGAGGAAATTCTCGAAGGTAACTTTGATCTCTTCCTTGGGCCCTTGCCTGAAGGCCTCATATTTCTGGTTCAGGAGGGATCTCCGATCATCCATCACTTCATCTGTGCCCTCCATCAGAATAATCAGGCAGTGCCAGATATCCTTGGCTGTCCTGTAGTTGCAGAAGTTCTGCATCATGGAGTAATCAACTGCGCTGACTAGAATGTTCTGTGCCTTCTTGTCAAGTCCGACCATCACCATCTCATCCTTGTCCATTTCAGAAAACTCCTTAGGCACAATTTTGGTAGCATCAATGGTGGAGGCCTTAGTGGGAATATAAGGTCCCTCCTCCACGATCATGAAGAGTCGGGGGTCGACTGCTTCCATGTAAAATCTAATCCTTTCCTTCCAGATAGGAAAGTTTAGCCTGGTGCACACTGGGATCTTGCCTGAGTACTTGAGTCCGTCCATAGTAGATATCTGCCTTCTTCTTGACACTAGTGGCAGGAGCTTACTCAAGGTGTTAACCTTTTTGATGAGCAACCTGACTCTGATACCACTTGAAAGTCACTCTAGTGTCAACTACCTTAACCTATGGGGGGGGGGATATGTGATTTGCAGTCGTTTTGCGGAATTAAAATTTTACCTGCACAATAAAACAAAACAAGCACAACACAAAAACACACATGCAGTTATAGTGGTTCCCCGATTTGAGTACGTCTACTTTCCCCCTTCGACCTATCTCCCAATAAGGGATGACTCGGTCACTTCACCAACCGGATTGAAATCCAATCCTCACACTATGGAAGAAACCCTTCCACCCGAAGGAGTCACTACTCCTCCACCACGGGTTGCACCCAACCCTTACAATGAGGAACCAAAGTTCCGTTACAACAAAAGTAAAAATAGAATGTATAAAATACAAACTACATTTGGAGCGCTCGGTGTCCCTCTTCGTTCGATGAAGCGTTCTTAAAGAAGACGAAGAGTCCACGACCTAAGCACTCTCTTGGAGAGGATCTCCCCGAGATCGGCGGTGCCAAGGATTGCGGCGGCGATGCTTTCGAGATCCAAACTTCGTAACAAAGCTAGCAAGGTCTACAACCGATCTTACTTGGATCGATCGTCTCAATCGATTCGAAAGGGGAAAGTATTCCCGTTCAACAAACCAAGAGACAAAGGATCTCAAGATAGAAACGTGAGACGCGTTGCTTGGCTGAGTTTCAGTCGCCGGGAGATCAAGAAAAATCCAAGACCAGCGGCGGCGACAACCTTTCGAGCGGCGACGGAGGCGGAAGAAGTTCTGCGATGAGCTAGGTAAAGTAGGCGGCTCATTTCTTTTTCGCGTGTAGGGATGATCTGTAATGTTCAAAATAAGCGAGTATTTATACTGTAGATCATCCTTTATGACCGTTGTGGGCCCCACCAGAAGAAACCCTAATTTCGGTTCAAACAGCGCCTGAACATTTGGTCCGGTCCAGCAAGCCAATGGAATTCGCCTAAGGCAAATTCGGCGGGAATCATTGGTGATTCTCGACGAATCGGCAAGAATCACTTATGATTCCCGTCGAATTCTCCTTAGAAGAATTCTAGCTGAATAGCAAGCCATCCAGAGAGAATCGGCGAGAATCACAATCCATTCTCGACGAATCGGCGAGAATGCAAAGTCATTCTCGACGATTCGGCGAGAATCACTTAGTGATTCTCGTCGATTCTACCTTAGCTGAATTCTAGACGGCGTTGAGACAGCCGGCGGCATTCGGCGAGAGTAGGCTAGTGATTCTCGGTGGAATCTATCAGAGGTCGCCAGTTATAAAAAAGATGTAAATTTTTGACTTGATTGAATACAAAGGATATTTTGATCAGCTCGCGTCTTTTGTTATTTTCATTATTCATTTCCTGTTCTCTTCAATGCTCTGTTAAGACTTGCTGTCTACAATGTGCATGATCAATAATCGCCACTAGAGTTTTAGTGAAAACCAGTCTGCACTATTTAGAATTTAGGCTGCCTGCATAGAGATAAGTACAACTCGAAGATAACCAAGATTGATAATAACCCAGGCCATGATACTTGATTTATAGCTCTTCAAGTTCAAATAATAGCAGTAATGATTTAGCTGTAGTTCGCCTTAATTTCTTGAACATGACAAGAATACCATTTTTCAGCTTGCCAAAATGATATGGATAGTTGGCGAACTCTGGCGAATACCAATTCTAGTTCGCAAATTCATTAACAAATTCTAATAACAAGCTTTTGCGAGCTAAGAAAAGATAGATGATCGACGTTGCTGACTGAGACAGAATTATAAATACACTGCGGGCTGAGAAAGATGGGTTACAGACTTAAGTGACCAAGCAGGCAGGTGCGCACGGAGCCCATTGCTTTCCTCGTAGGATCATAAAAACTGTAAATCACATCACCCAAGCAATTTGGCGGCCTGAAAGACCAGCCTTTGCGGACTGTAGCGACTACCAGAATTGAGTCTGACTGGATAGAAATGGTCCACAACTTTGGTGACCAAGCGGGCAGGTGCGCACGAAGCCCATTGCTTTCCTCGCAGGGTCACAGAAGTTGTAAGACTAACCTACTGCAAAAATCAGCGAACTGTGCGGATACCAAAAAATAGTCCCGCGCGGAGAAATGATTCACAACTCAGGTTACCAAACGGGCAGGTGCGCACGGAGCCCATTGATTTCCTCACAGGTTCACAATAGCTGTAAGATCAACCCAAAATTAGCGGACTGAGAGGACTCAAAAAATTCAGTCCGCGGCTTGCCTGAATTTTACCTGCGAGATGAGAATGAGTTACAGACTTAGGTGACCAAGCGGGTAGGTGCGCACGGAGCCCATTGCTTTCCTCACAGGGTCACAAAAGTTGTACACTCAATCTTCACCTAAAAGAGAAGGAGAAAGGTTTACTGCCCTCTTGCCTGGAGTACAGTCCAGGTTGATCTTTCGGGCTGGTGAATATAACATTGCTTTCCTCTGAGATCATCCCAGCTGTGGGTCTCCTGCAGGCACGGCTTGAGGGTTCCAAAGAGTATTCGAGGGTCACAAGCTGGGATGATCTGTGGGCAGGTGCATATAGCATTGCTTTCCTCACGTGATCATCAAAGTTGTAACGATATCCCTTAAATGGCAAGGTAGAGCTAGCACCCACCCTGTCCCTCCAAAATGCAGAGGTGAGGTTAGATACAAGCCGGGATCCGAAATTCAGTAGCCCGTCGTGCTAGAATTTACAAGCTCCCACTACACAGTACGAAATATCCCCATAACACGTGGTCATTGTGGTGTTATGCAAATGACAATGATTCAAGGGGGGTCCAAGCTGAACACGATGATGTCTCCTGGAGTCAGTTATCCTTACTTTTGAATTGAATAGGAGACGGAAAGCACTCAAAAAGTGTCATTAAGGGGCCTTTGATTAATAATAATCTTTAAAACATTACAAAGGAAGAATAAGAGAGGAGCTTGTGCAAGAATAGAACCGTTTTAGATCATACCCACTCCATGTATGAGGTACATCATTTCCTTCATAAGTTTGTAGATGATATGCCCCGTTCTTCAGCACTTCCTTGATGATGAATGGACCAGCCCAATTCGGATTCAGTTTCCCCACTGAGCTGGTTCTTGCAGCAATGTTAACTTTTTTAAGAATAAGATCTACCACTTGAAAGTGTTTGATCCTCACGTTCTTATCAAAGTATCTGGCCATTCTTCTCTTCACTTCCTCCTACCTTACTGCTGCTTTATCTCGGATTTCCTCGATATGATCCAAGCTGAATTTCATCTCTTCACTATTCAGCTCAAGCTAATCTTCCATGCCCTGTCTAGCAAGCAGAACTCTTGGTGATGGAACTTCAAACTCTACTAGAATGAGGGCCTCCTAACCATGTGAGAGCTTGAAAGGCGTCTCTCCTATTGTTGATGAAGGCATTGTCCTCAAGGTCCAGAGAACCGACGAAAGTTGATCAGCCCAACTACCTTTGAGATTCTGCACTTTCTTCTTGAGTAAGTTGAGAATCTGCTTGTTCGCTGCTTCAACTTGGCCATTACTTCTGAGATGATGGACTGATGCAAAACATAGCTCTATTCCAATCTGCTCGCAAAAATCAACCATCTCACTATTGTTGAACTGCGGCCCATTGTCTGTGATAATAGCCATTGGAATCACGTATCAGCAAACTATTTCGCCCCAGATGAATTTCTTTACAACCTTAGTTATTGTTTTAGCTAATGCTTTGGCCTCGATCCACTTGTTGAAATAATCAATCATTACTATAATGAAACGCCGCTGTCCGCTTGCCATGAGAAAAGGACCACGGAGATCCATTCCCCAAACTGCAAAGGGCCATGAAGTTGCGATTGATTTGAGCAGCTGAGCTGACTGATGCTGAAGTGGAGCAAAATTCTGGCACTAAGCACATTTCCTTGCATAAACTTATGAATCTCTCTTCATAGTAGGCTAGAAATATCCTTGTCGGAGGATCCTTTTCTATAGATTCCTGGCTCCTGAGTGGCTTCCACACTCACTAGAATGAACTTCATAAATCATGGCAGGAGCTTCTTCTTCTGAAACGCATCTTGTCATAGTTTACAGGATGGTCTTTATATATAGAATGCCCGATACAAAATAGTAATATGCTGCTTTTATTCTGAACTTCTTCTTATCTTTGATTATTGGATGAAAGTTCCCTGTAGATAGGTAAAGAATAAATGGGTTCATCCAGGAGGAGTGCTGATCAATTTGCATCAACTCTTCTTCGTCTACTGCCGGGCGGAAGAGTTCAGAAGTTGTTCCTCCTGATGGAAGTCCATGCTTATCAAGAACATCTGCTTCTTCATTCTCAGCTTTTAGAATGTGTTCAATAGTAAAGCTCTTGAATTTACCAACCTCAATCTTGACCAGAGCAAGGTATTTCTTTAAGATCGGTTCTCTGGTTTCAACGTTGCCTAAGACTTGCGATGCCATTACTAGAGAATCCGTTTTGATGTTAACATGCTCGATCCCCAGTTCTCTTGTAAGCTTTAAGCTGGCTAATAAAGCCTCATATTCTGCTTGATTATTTGTAACTGGAAAGAAGAACTTTATCGCTTGTTCTAGCTTGATGCTATTAGGATTAATAAGAAACACTCCTGCCCCTAAGGAATTTCTGCCTAAGGCCCCATCAACATAGATGGTCCAAGCCAAAGGAGATATTTCTGCTTGACCAGAGGTATATTCTTCTATATCAATCAAGAAATTTGCCAGTACTTGAGCCTTGATATCTGTTCTGGGCACATAAGAAATTTCAAACTCACTCAGCTCTATTGCCTATTTAGCTAATCTCCCTGAATGCTCTGGCTTTTCCAACACACTTCTCAGCAGTTGATCCGTCACCACTTGAATTGCATGTGCCTAGAAGTATGGGCGGAGTCTTCGAGCTGACATTACTAATGCTAAAGCCAACCTCTCCAAAATCAAATATCTTGTTTCTGCGCTTTTGAGGATATGGCTAACATAGTAAACCAGAAAATGCCTTTTGTTCTCCTCTCGAACAAGAACTGAGCTGACCGCCTCCGGGCCATCTCCCAGGTACAAGAACAACATTTCCCCTAATCGGGGGCTCTGCAGTAAGGTTGTTGAAGTTAACTGCTTCTTCAACTACTCAAAGGCTTTTGAACACTCTTCTGTCCACTCAAATTTGGACGCCCATCGAAGAGTTCTAAAGAAAGAGGCACTCTTATCTCAAACTCGAGAAATGAATCTCCCGAGACCTGCCAACCTTTCTCCTAATTGCTGAACTTCTTTTAGTGATTTAGGATGTGTCATACCAAGAATAGCTTTAACTTTATCAGGATTTGGGGCAAGCCCTTCCGGAGTAAGGAGATGACCAAAAAATTTCCCCTTACTCGCCCCAAAGGTACACTTTAAAGGATTTAGTTTCATCTTATACTTTCGCAGAGTAGCGAATGCCTCTTCTAGATCATGCAAGTGCAATGAGAAGGTTTTACTCTTGATCAAGAAATCATCAGCATACACTTCAAGGCTCCTTCCTTTTTGTTCTTTGAAAACATGATCCATCATTCGTTGGTAAGTTGCACCAGTGTTCTTAAGCCCGAAAGGCATCACCAAGTAACAATAACAACCATCGTTTATGATGAAAGACGTATGAGGAACATCGGGCTTATGCATTCTAATTTGATGATAACTGGAGAATGCGTCTAAGAAACTCATAAAAGAATACCCAACCGTGGAATCAACTAAAGAATCTATCCGAGGCAAGGGGTAACAATCTTTAGTGCATGCTTTATTTAATTGCGTGAAATCTACACACATTCGCCATTTTCCCCAGGTTTCTTAACCATTACAACATTAGATACCCAAGCGGGATATTGAATTCATGGATAAACTTCGTCTTGAGGAGCTTTGCAACCTCCTCTCTGATTGGATCAGCAAGCTTGGTTGCCACATCTCTTTTCTTCTGTTGCACAAGCTTGACATTCGAATCGATGTTGAGATGGTGGCAGGCGACATCTGGGTCAACTCCTGGCATGTCCTCCGCTGACCAAGCAAAGACATCCAGGTTCTCTAGCAGACATGAGATCAACTCAGCCTTTTGATCTTCTTGTAGCTTTGAGTTGATGGAGAGCTTCCTCTCCTCCCCTTCAGTAATGGGGACTCCTTGAGTCACCTGGGAAGGTTCCAGGTGAGCTCCTTATTTGTCATCAGCTTCCTCTGAACTGGGAGAAACTTCTGAAGCTGCAGCTGGTAAAGCGGGAGGAATGATCTCAGTCATGTTGACTGTACGAACATAGCATTCTCGGGCTTTCTTTGGGTCGCTCCTGACCCTGTACTACTGACCATAAATATTGAACTTTATGGCGAGGTGGTAGGTTGAGATCACAGCTTGATACTTGTTGAGCATAGGCCTCCCAAAGATTGCATAATAGCTTCTTGGAGCATCGACTACTATGAATTGTATCAGCTTTGTTACTCCTGCAAGCCTTACTAAAAGGGAGACACTTCCTTCGACCTCCTTCCTTTCTCCAGAGAAGCCATAGAGTGGCCCTTCAGTGGAAAGCAGAGGCTTTTCGGTATTCAAGGCCTCAAAGGTTGATTTGAAGAGGAGGTTGACTGAACTGCCTGTATCGATTAAAATTATATCCACGGTGTAGTCCTCGATGGCAGCTTTGATCACAACAGTGTCATTGAATGAATTGGCAATTGGGGGAAGGTCTTCCTGACCAAAAGTGACACTTCCCCTTGGCGGAGCATATAAAGAGGCAGAGGCGACCTCTGCCCGAGGGACCCTTGTAATTGAAGATTTCTGAGTAGATTCGGTCCCTGCTCCACCATGAATGCAAAAGAGCCACCCCAAGGCTCCTTCATCATCTGCGGTGATGCATTCACTCTGAACGTTGATAGGCCCCAGACGGCCAACATCCTCAATCTCTTCACATTCCCAATGGGCTTCAACCACCTTCTTGCCTTTGGAGGTAGACGGCTTCGACGAAGCATCTTTATTGCCTAGATCTTTCATCTTGCCTTCAGCAACTAACTTCTAGACCAGCTAGCGAAAGGCTCTGTAATTCTCGGTCAGATGCCCCTTCTCCTTATAAAACTCGCAGAACAGATCAAAGTTCCTTAGTTTCCACTCTCTTGGAGGTCCTCGCTTCTTGTCATAAGACTTCCATTGCAGAATCTGAACGACCTCATCAAGGTTAAGGCCCAGATCAGCAAACTCCTCCTCGGAGTCGCTGTATTGCTGCCTTGGAGCAGGCAGAGCATCTTGAAGAACTGGAAGAACTTTTGCTGGTAAGGCGGGAGCGGTGGCCAATGGCAGTCTCTGATTACGAAACTATTGATGGCCAATGAATGGTTTCTTGTGATGTAAATGAAGGCCCCTCTGAGCAGGAACCAGATAGTCGGGGCGAGGAGGCTTGGCATGACGATGATTAACTGAAGAACTAGAGGCATACGTTCCTTCAGCCTTAGTTGTAAGGGATGAAATGTACGACAGGTTGGCATTCTCATCTTCTATGAACCGGTTGATGAGAGTAATCAACTCTTGATAAGTTGTTGGTGCTTTGGTTGTTGCCTTGAACTTTAGAGGACCTTCCTGGAGGCCGTGGATCAAAGCAACTTTGTAATAGTCTGGGTTCACATTCTGCACCCCTTGGATCTCTTTCTGGAAGCGATTAACGAATCGAGCCGCTGACTTATTGTCTCTCTGCTTGATATCAAAAATTGCTGCTGGACCATCCTTTCTCTTCTTGGAGGTAGCAAACCTTAGCAGGAGCTCGCTACAGAACTCAGCAAAAGAAGAAATTAAGCTTGACGGCCGGTCGTAGAACCACTCTCTCGCCTATCCATCAAGAGTGGTAACTAAGAGCTTGCACTTGATTGCGTCAGAGAGGCATCTCAAAGCTTCAACCCCTTCGAAGGCCAGTAAATGGGCGACTGGATCGGTCTCCTCTGTATACAGAGGCAGAGGAGGTTCTCGGAAACTGCTTGGAGCTTACTCCCATCGGATTCTATCCACGAAAGGAGAGGGCGCTTCATAATCAACTGGATAGGCAGGTCGTACTGGAGCAGGAGCATCCGCGGGCTGCGTGGACTGGCGGTCTGTGAAGTCAAGCTAACGGGCAGGAATGCCCCTGGCCGCCTCTTTGAAGAAATCCATCAGAGAGGCAAACTGATATTCTTGAGGCCACAGAGGAGTTGCAGTCTGAGCTGGAGGGAGAGCTTGAGGAGAAGGCGTGACTACTGGAGATTTTCGAAACGGAGTTCGACGAGCTGGGGTCTGGCAGACTGTAGTGTCCGCGGGATCTGCTGCGGCCTGAGGCACAAGACACTGAGTCAGCGCGCTTATAGCCTAACTAATCGTATCCAAACAATGATCGGTCTCTCTACGAGATCGCTCAGCCTCCCAACAAGACTGTTCGATCACATCCCATAACGAGTCCTCAGACGAAATGGAGCAGTCTGAATGGCGAGCTCGACGGTCTGACATGTTGGTTCGCTGGTTTCAAAAAACTTCTTGAGATCTGAAGGTTGCGTGTTAACTATTGATGCGTGAAAATGGACACCACCAGCTAATGGTTCGAACACGGGGGAAAGGAAGGGAAAAGAGACGACTACAAGCAGCTATCTACTAGCAGATCAGGGAAAGAAGCAGAGTCGTGAGCCACGACAACACCAGACTTCGCCCGTCGCGGCCTAAATGCCTCTCTTGCAATGGGCTTTCCTTTGATTGCTAATGGTTGATTACAAGTGGAGGAAAAGAGCTGAAAGAAGAGAAAGCTGGAGACCGTAAAGTCTGAGATTCGAGTCTGTAGCATTTAACAAGTAGGTTCCTGGGTTTGAGTCAGCGTGCTTTGGGTGCACCGCTTCCCCCTAATTATAAGTTCGGGGGCCTGCCCAAACAGGCAGTGCTAAAATAACCGGCTGCCTGAGGTACAGGAGAATCGGGCAGGGGTGACGGGAAGCAAAAAGGAAAAGACAAGCCAGTCCATACAAGGGGGCGAACTAGACGCGCGATCTGGAGCTTCCGTCTGGCTGCAGGGCGCGGTCCTGGCTGAAGGGCCATGACCTATGTGGGTTGATTCTTGAGTCCTCCTGAAGAGAGTCGGCAGACGATCTGGGAAGCTGATCACCTGAGGCTGGACGACCTGGGTGGACTGGAAATTGAGTTCGCCGCTGGAGAGCCCTGGATCTTGTCGTTCGTCAAATGGAGCTCGCCGTTCGTCGAACGGAGCTCGCCGACCTGATCGGACTGGAGAATCAAGTTCGCCAATAAAGGAGGATAACCTGGATCCTTGTTGAATATGTTGCGGATTCTGGGTTAACAGAGGGAACAAAAAGTAAGAAGAGTATGAGTGCTTCTCACTATTCTCACCACAATATGTATCCTTGCCTAGCAAGGTATCATCATCAATAGAAAGGCTCCAAGGAGAGAAGGAAATGAATGGGTCTTCTACTATGAAGGAGAAATCAATCTCCTCATATAAGGAGATACACATCTCATCAACTTGAGGATAGTGCTCAATATCCTCCTGAAGCATCTGTGACACATCAACTTGCTCGGGCTCAGATAATGAAAGGAGATTATGAAATAAAATAGAATAAAGATGCAAATAATTTCTAATCATAGGAGTGATTCCGATTTCACTCCCAGCACGTTCCGAAGCTTGATCGATGTCGGTATCATAAGCATCATAACAAGGGGTACCCGAGAACTCAATGGACTCAGATCACCCCATCTAATGAATAAGTGCAAACCTCCTCCTCGTAAAGGATATCCTCTTCATCCTATCTTGGCATGTTGTCGTGCTCTAAAGAATCATTCCCCATCGAAGAGAACAACATCTTCGTCCCACTTTGGCGCAGCTTCAGGTTCTGGATTGTCCCTTGCGCAATATCTTCGACGGGATTGATAAAAATAGGTATAGAAAATTTTTGCAAAGAACATGGAGAAACACTATTGATATCTAATTCAGGAACTATATGCTCAGGTTCCTCCACTGGTGAAAAAAAGAGGTGATGAATGTGTATGTGGAGGAAATACCTCAATATCAAAATACGAGCCCACAGTTATGATGGGCATATCCACAATACCTCCACATAAATATGGTGGTACTGTGGTAGTAGACATGATCTGGATGTCCGATTCATTATCTTTCTCTCTGTCTTTTGTAAACAACACAATCCTTCAAGACATGGTCTGTACTATGACAAAATAAAAACTTCCTAACATTACTGCTCGACAACCAAGGTGTCGAGTCATAAGATCGAGGAACTATTTGACGTGGGGACACAAGGTTATACTGATTTGCCACACAATATTTGGGGATTATATATTCGATGTGTTTTGCAATATATGAATGATACTCATCAGTACCCATATAACACACATCAGTAGTATAACTAAACAATCCACACCACTCGCATCTCACATGCGTATACATGTTTTTGAATGAATGTGAATAAAATAAATTTAAATCCTTTTTTGCAAAAATAAACTACACAAAAATTATTTCGAACACGAATAACTTGTTCTATAAACTTTAAAAAAGATTAGGAATAAATAAATTTTTTAAAATATATTATTTAAAATTTAAAAACAAGGACATACGCTAAATAGATACAAATAAAAATAAAATAAAAATTTAAGCTCTAAATACTCAAAGTTTACTAATATTACAAAAAAACACTAAATTAGATAACACTTTTTCGGCAACGGCCTCAAAAACTTGTTACGCCCGAAATAAAATTCGTATTAACACAAGTGCATGTGTCGAATCAAGTAATATAAAGTAAGCAAAGATCGTTCTCACGAATAAATAATTAATTCAGTGTATGTAAATATCATTTGTGCATTTTCTTTAAATCTATGTAAATCAAATACAATGATTTTAATTATTAAAAACTACAGATAAAAAACTCCTAATCAAATTAGACAATGATTCCTTAGAGAAATATTTTTTTATTAACTTTGTGAAATAATCTTGTATAGTGATTTCCTATATCTAGTATGATGAATCTTTTAAATGAAACTTTGTGAAAAGGTGTGATGAATCGTCTTGCAGTCATTTTAAAACAGAAATCAGTATCTCTCGATATCAAAAATCCCCAATCATTTATTTTTCTTGTCATCTCTAACTCAGGTGAAACAAAGAACCGCATAAAAACTTTATCGATGTTGCTAAGACAAAGAGAAAATATCTCTCTCTAATATGTTACATCGAATCTATGATGCACTTAACAGAAGGAGGTTCTCATACTAGCTGACGAGGTTAGTTGGATGGGATGGATCGATATAAAAAAAAACTTTGCACAACTCATCTCTCGAATGAAACGTAGTAAAAAGTGAAACCTTGGCCAAAAGTTCCAAAATAAAAATCATAAATTCAATAAAAATTATTCAACAAACAATCATAAAGGTAAATAAGCACATCATCATCACAACAAGATATAGTTCTCTCACAATACAACATTAACAAAATTCATTGTCTTTCTTCTCGTCGGTGCTCCTAAAACCCTAGCTTTCTTCCTCTTCAAGATGATTGTCCTTTTCTCCCCTCTAAGGATTCGAATAATGATCATTTTTTGTAGTCAATCTTCCTTTAAAAATGTCGTCCCCACCCTCAATTAGGGGTGTAAATAAAGCCCTGCGGGCTCGGGGCCCCTGGGTCCGGGATTTTTTGCTGCCAGACCCTGGTCGGGCCCTTCTCAAACCGGGCCCAGACCGGACCCAGGCCATAGTAAAAAATGGGAGCCTGATGGGCCTTTTAGATCGGGCCCAACCAGGCCCCAACCTAGCAGCCCATCATTTGGGCTGAGCTGAGCATTGCCAACATTAAATGTTGGCTGTCTTGCCAGCATTAAATGCTGGCTGTCTTGCCAGCATTAAATGCTGACAATGCATTGCCAGCATTAAATGATGGCCAGCATTAAATGCTGGTTGCAGCCAGCTTTATGGGGGCTTTAATGCCCAATCGAACCGGGGCCTAGCCCGGGCTGGGCATCAGGTCGGGCCCTGATCATATTTGGGGATCTGGTGAGCCTCTTTGAGCTTAGCCCGGGCCTCACCGGGCCCAGACTTACTCGGGCTCAGATCCGGGCAAACCCGAGCCGGGCAATCGGGCCCGGGCTAAATTTGCACCCCTACCCTCAATAGATGCCTCATTCCATATTCAAAATTGTTGCAGATTTTTTAATTTTGCATTCTGAATTCATACGCGACTTATTACAACAACTTAAAAAGATTGTTGTAACAACTCCCCCATGCCACAAAATATAGGTCCAACTTCACTTCTTTGGATTGAATTCTTCAGCGTTCCTAGCAAGAAAATATTAAAAAATGACCAAATTAATCAAAAATAAATTTAATATAAATTTAATCGTATTTTTACTCATTTAAAATCATTTTTCATTTATAATAAACATTAAGTCGAAATAATGGAGTTAGATAACTTCTTTTTTGAGAAGTTATCAGGACACTTTGGGTCTCTGCACCTCGACTTGTGATCATCCAAAAAATCGAACACTACTGTCGAAACGTCAACCCATAGATGATACCTCTTCTCTTGATAAGGAGAACATGATCGACTCTGACACTGGTGGCTAGAACCGTCTCTTCCTTGACCTATTTAGTTTTATTTTCTAATTAGTCAAAGGACTTTATTAATTCTTACTTTTCCTTCTAGTATTATTAGAGATTCTTATTGCCTTACATGTATGTCTTTTTGTATCCTTTCTTTTGTTCGTAATCCTGTAATGAATTAACCTTTCTATTCATATTCATTCTTTTGCTTATGTATGATATTACTTGGTTCACTTTCAATCATGGGTCATATGAAGTGTAAATTAATGTTTCATGAATTCATTACATGTCCTTGTCTCGCACATTTATGATGTAATATTCCTCCCATGTCCTTGTCTCACACATTCATATTACTATTTATGCCCTTGAATTGCACGAATCATATTCATGTCGGATGATTATTCTCCTCATCTCTGAATTTGGGTTAACTCGTCATATAGCTCATTGATTAGAGGTGTTCTTTCTTCTTCATTTTTTTTCTATAATTTTTTGGAGGATTAATCGTTTGTTTGTCTTTCTTCGCATACCTTGAATACTTGGCTTTGTTTGATTCTTTATCTCTATTTGACTCATGACGAATTACCTTTTTATTTATTTCTTGTTCTACCGTAAGATATTAGCATAATATCGTCATGTGAAAAGCAAACAACTGCAAATATAGAAAATAAGAGCTCACACTTACTTTCTCTTTGCACAACATTTGAATTTCTGATGACGTTAGGATGACTCAACATCCGTGGACTTGGTAAATTTTAGACAATCTTCATCGGCGTTGAGTGAAGACTTGTCACTCAACGTAGAAACACTTTGCAGATATTTGTACCTTGAGGCATTGAGTGAATCTTAAACACTCAACACTTTTATACATGATCTCAAATCCAGTCGAGTAGGCGTTGAGTGAACTGACTTCATTCAACGCTTCTATCCTTTGATAGATTCCTTAGATTCAAACACACAGGCTTTCACTACACGGAGTTCTGTCAACGCTTTTACCTCTTGGAATTGAGTGAACTGTCTTCACTCGTCGCTTTTGGACTTAGATAGATTTCTTGTCTGCACCTCTGAAGCTTTGACTTCTTGAGCTTCTGTCAATGCATTTAGCCTCTTGGCATTGAGTGAACTGCCTTCACTCAATGCTCTGGACTTAGACAGATTTCTTGTCTGCATCTCTGAGTATTTGACTGCTTGAGCTTCTGTCAATGCCTTTAACCTCTTAGTGTTGAGTGAACTGCCTTCACTCAACGCTTCTGGATTTAGACAGATTTCTTGCGTGCACCTCTGTGGCTTTGACTTCTTCAGCTTCTATCAACGCATTTTAGCCTCTTGGCATTAAGTGAACTGCCTTCACTTAACATTTCTGGACTTATCCAGATTTTTGCTTTGTCAGCATCCTGTCTTGAGTCCATCTGTCATTGTGACTCAGACTACCTGTCAAATTAGTGCAATAGAAAACAACCTGCATACATTGAAGTTAGAGCATGCATTAAATACAATCATGTGTATACCATTATCCCGTAGGCCTTCTTAAAATCTAGGACATTGTGATCAATGTACCCAACAATCTCTCCCTATTTTAAGAAGTCAGAACCCTACTCAATGATATACACTACCATAAAATAAAAAACACATTTACAACACATAGGAGCAATATTTGACATATAATCAAAAAAATGTAATTTTCATTCAAGGAGATAATAATAACTAGACATTGTGCTTAAAATAATTTACACAGTCCTATAGCCCTTGAGGAGTACAAAAAACATTTTTATGTTTCAGGTTCCCTTATGACTATTCCCTGCTTGGTTTCTTTGCAACCTTATCTTGATCTTTAGATTTATTCTGCTTCTACCTTTCCAAATAACTGTATGGTTTTGGGAAATTGAAAGTTAGGTGATAAGATCTAACAGCCTCTAGAGGGGGGGGTGAATAGAGTAAGTTCAAATAAATTGATATATTTAAAACCTTTAGATTTACTTAGTGTAGGTAGTGAGTGATGCAAACAGATAAATATATTTAAAGTAAAATCACACAGCACACAAGCAAGAAGAAAAGCAATCCACAGAAGACACAAGGAAATTTATAGTGGTTCCCCAAACTTGGGTAGTCCACTCTTCTATCACCCCTTGATAGGAATCCACTGCAGGATGCTTGATCAGGTGTCCTGGGCACCACCAGATTTTTTGATAAGGTGTCTTGCCACCACTGATTTTGACAAGGTCTCAGCTAACCAAAAGGTAACTTTTGAAGGGAGTTAAAAACCCTGTACAGAAGAGGTAAGGTAAGAAGGGTTGAGTTTGCTTCTCTGTCAACAATCAGAGAGAAGCTAGTGGATGTAGATGTTGTCAAAGCTCCCCCTGAGATATAGAAGTTCAGGTAGAAGAAGCTTTGCACAAGGGTGACAGGCTCTTCACTGCTTGTCCTTTTTCACCAATAGATGACTCAGAAACTGAGTGTTTGATGTCTGAAGGTAGAAAGCAAATTGAGAAGAGTTGAATGCAGAGGCAGAAGAGGTTTCAGAGAATGTTGATCAAGATGTTTCTCTGAGTGCAGTTCTTCTCTGTAAATTCTCTGCAGACCGATTTCTTGAGAGAGAGATGAAAATAGATGTTCTCTGTGTTATCAGAATGAATGTTCTTCCTGTTCTGCTTGTCTCTCTTGAATAGATCTCTGAGTAATGGGATTATTACTTCTTTTTGATTGATAGCCGTTGGCAGGGCATTTAATGTATTCCATAACTGTCCATGCCTAGAAGGAAAGCCTTAATTGATTTCCATTGAAAATTCCTTGAGATATGGAGCAATTAAGTCTTGAAACGGCCAGGGGATCTCTTGCAATAACTGCTTGAAAAATCTCTCATTTGAATTTCAAATGTCGACAGACGGGAGAACTTAAAACGTCGAACTCATCCTGAAGCGTCGATCTGAGCTCGACTGACCGTCGATCAGAGAGTAAAATTGAAGCAGAGAGATACACGCCAAAACGTCGAGCAGAACTCGACGTTACGTCGAACTGAGAACGACGCTGCGTCGAGCTGCGATCGACTGTGCGTCGAGCAGCGGTCGACTATGCGTCGAGCTGAGGACGACTCTACGTCGAGCTGGGGTCGACTCTCCGTCGAGCTGAGCAGAACTAAATCTCAAATAACCTAAGTTCTAAACTCACACTCAATGACCTATGCTATACAATTAGGTCAACATCCTTAGCATAGTTATCCTGACCCAAATATAAAAAGGGTGTTCCAACAATCTCCCCCTATTTGGATTAGGATTACTATTCACATGAATTTAAGGAAATTTAAAATGCATACAGACATTTGAAATACTGAAAATCAAGAACACAGATGGAAGCAGGAGCAGATAAGCAACTATCAAAAATGTTTATGGCAGTAGCATAGAAGATGAGCCATCTTACATTTACTTCTTCTTAGGCTCTTCTTCAAAGCCTTTCTTGAATTTGATTTCCCTTTGAGGGTTGGCAATGTCTTTCTTTGATCTGTAATCTTCAGAAGTCCCCAATGAAGTTATGCTCTTTCCAGAGGGAGGAACAGCAGCAGGATGTAACTCCATGTATCTATCAGCATCAAAGAATTTGCTAGAACGATATTTGTCTAATTCCTGTCTTCTTTGGTCTGACATTGTGCTTATGTTGGATGTGTCCAGTCCCCTTTCTTTGTTCTTCTTAATTAGGTCTAGGGCAGCAAGCTCAGTCATCCTAGCCTTCCATGCAGTAGGGTTGTTAACTGGATCATCATATGGAATAGGAGGCTCATACTTATTACTTTGATCTGAAGGAATAGGTTTCTGCCTTACACCCTCATTGAGCTTAAAGGGAAAGGGACCAGTGGTTGAAGCAATGGTCTTTCCTTCCCTTTGATAAGGTTGGGGTCTGGCTTGACCTCTAGCTTGATTACTTCTAGAGGATCCTTTGGATTGATTTCCTCTTGATTGATAACATCTAGATTGGCCACCTCCTTGTCCTCTCCTTGACTGATAAGTCTTGCCTTGGAAGGAGGATGTTGGAGGTTTGCTTACTGGGTTAGCACTGCCTCCTGCACCTGGAGAAGGAGGAGGTGGAGGAGGAGGAAAGTCAAAAGACTTGGAATCTCCTTTCTTGAACTTCTTTTTCTTTCTCATTGCCTTGAGCTGATTTTTAGAGAACTGCATCCATGGCTCAGTAATCTTGCATTTGTGCTGTATGTAATAAGGGATGTCATGGTCAGTAGCCCTTTCCATTGGAACTCTCTTTAGAGCTTTGCTTCTAGCTTTCCTCTTTTTAGCAATAGTTGCAGAAGAGTCATCAGAGCTAGTTGCAAACTCATCAGAGGAGCTGCTTTGGATATGATCATAGGGATCATAATAATCATCTTTTGATGCACTTTCTGAAACAGAAGGAGGAGCATCTGCCAGTGTAGATGACTTATCTAGCACTGCAGGGAAAGAAATGGTTTCAGGAGCAGCAGGCATTGAATCAGCTAAGTCACTCAAGACTTTAGAAATCACAGCCTCAACAGAAATGGCTGGAAAACTTTCACTAGCAGGAGCTGAGGCTACCACTGCATCAGAAACAGAAGAAACAAAAGAACTGGCAGGAGCAACAGCTACCACTGCCTCAGAAACAACAACTTCAGCAGGAGCAAGGGCTTCCACTGCATCAGAAGTGTTAAGAACCTTATCAACAGTCATGTTATCAACAGACTGATCATCATCAATAATATCAACAGAATCAGAACAAATATGAGCAACAGACTCATTTGCAGGAGCATCAGCTACCACTGCATCATCTTCAAGAATCATCTTATCACAACCAACAACAGCAGCAGCAAAGGGAATGATGGCCTGGACAGATCTTCAGCAAGCAGTAACTTGTGAGAGCTGAAGGATCTTCTGAAAAATGATGCTGGTACTGTCACAATAGAATCTTCAACTGGAGGTGGACTGAATTCTCTATCTGCAATCTGAACATCTGAAACAAGCATCTCTTCACAATCAACAGAAGGCAGCTCTTCTTCTACCTGTGTGGGTCCGGTGGGTCAGGCAACCGTGGACATGTGGTAACCCCACCTCTGAGCCGTGTGGGCCATGTGGTAACCCCACCTCTGAGCCGACGGGTTGTGCTGGACGCCGGGGGGGGATTGTTGGGTCCGGCGTTCCTTCACTTGACCCGTGGCGCTCTGCTACTTATATAAAAAATTAAGTAGCACCCTCTCCAACAGTCCGGGCTTTTGGTGCAGTTGGGTATGCGCTTGATCCTTCAATCCCCGCTCTTTGTGAGCGAGTCCTACGCTCAGAAATAAAAGTCCAACTCCTAATATTCGGTGAGTGCTTGCTGATCTGGAAGGGAATCTTTTGCGGGTCCCACTTCAGCCCTATATATATATATGTCTGGGCATGTCTCCAAGACATCGTACATCCTGCTACTGCTTAAGACTTGAGCTCTCGCGTTTCTTTGAAGATGTATGCCAAACGAGCCGCGAAACCACTTTTGCAAGAGGTTCAGGACCGCCTCGCCGCTGCTCAGGTGAGAGCTCTCGCCGATTATGCTGGGTTTGCCCCCTAGCTCATGGGAAAGAGGCCCGCAGACTCAGCTTATCGGCATATGAGGGCCAAGTCAGTTCGGTGAGACTATTCTAGGAATGAGCCTGCCTCGCTGACCCCAAGCCATGCCCACGAGGAGCCTGCTCTTCTATCGGAGGTTCTTTTCTTGCCCTGCCTTTTGGCACTAACCCCTGAAGCGGGCTTGTCGTATTGATATACTACCTCTCCCGCAAGGAATGGCTCCGGAAGGCATCGCCGATGCTTCACCGACGAATACCGAGTCAACTCGGCTTCCCGATAAAAACTTACAGACGGTCCTGAAGGCTGCCCCTCCGATTACCCGGGCCGGGCCCGTGATTGCTCCCAGTAATTTTCTTGCCTGGCTTTCACTTTAACTGGCTTGTTTTTTCTTCTTTTGCTTATATAGCTTTCCACAATACCCAGTTCCGAAACCTTGGGTATTGTCAGCCCGAGGTCCAGGACTCCCTCCACCAAGGACCCTATCGATCCAGCGATCGGCCTTCCCATCTCGCCCAGGAGAGCTGCTGACAAGTCTCCTATTCTAGCGCCAAATTCTCGCCCACCCGATGAGGAGGACACTTCCCTCTCGCCTCTGGCCGAGACTCACTTGCCGGGGCAGGCATCCTTCACCCCAGGTTGGGGAAAATTACACCACCCACTCCTTGGGAGACCTTTCGAAGGGTGACCTGGATCTTCTCGCCAGCAATCAGGTAAACACTGCCCCTTCTCTACTCCTCCTGCCCCTAAATCATCCTTGACATAGCCCCCTCAATAGATCATCGAGAGACTGCGGAGGAGCTCAACGTAGATGAGGGGGTGATCTCAATGTTTCCTTCCCCAACTGAGATGGTGAGCTTCCATGAAGCCTCCAGAGATGTCGAGAAGCAGAGGGAGAGAATAGCTGAAGTCCTGCCGAAACTCATTTGGATGCGGCGAGAGGATTCCATATGGGAAACTTCCCTCCTGGCCACGATTGAGCGACGTCTATATGTGATCGAGCGGGGCTATACACACCTTCTTGGCGAGACAGAGCGTCTAGGAGGCAGATGCGAGGAGACTTATCCCGGAAGGCCTATCGCGTGGGCTCGGGACCAACTGCACCTGGTCCACCAAGAGCTTACCACTGTGACAGCCTATCACTATCTGCGAGCGCCCCCAAGGACAGGGAGGCGAGGTCGGGTTCACTGGCGGTGGGAACAATACTAAGCACCACTGGTTCTCGCCTCTTCTTACCCCAACCTCCGGGCCTACCCTTCTCATCATGTACCCCTTTTCGCGCTTATGTAATAAATAATGTACATTTTATTAGGGCTCTTGCCCAGCGAGAGGCCTATTGTATCCGACCTTTCATTTTTCACATCATTCTCACTATCTTGTCGAATGCCTAGGTCTCGCGCCATGCCTACTTTTTATACTTGTCGTTGCTTCGCTCTTACCCAGGATCCCTCTCGAAGGCTCTCGCCATCTGTAGGTACTGGAAGCGTTGGCGGGGCGGGGAGGGATACGAAGTGTCGAAAAATTAAAGTTGCTATCCGCATTTTTGCCAATAGGAAAAATCTCATGATTACCGCATTTTTCTATAAATAGGCCGGATTACCAACAACATTTACTTCCATTTGATTCTGAACCTTCGTCTTCCTCCTTCTTCCTCGCTCTCGCCACTTCTGCAAACTCAAGCCTCTCGCCCACGATTTTTCTCTCCCTTTCTGCCTTTCTACAAAATGCCAGGCGAGACCGAGGGCCGTACCAAGTGTGCGCAGAACTTCATCGAGCACGACTTCCCCCGTTGTCGCTTAACCGAGGCGGAGTATGCTTCCATAGCCGCCAAGTATATTCTGCCTGAGTTCATTGCGCGCAAACCTGGGAGTGATGATAGGGTCAACTTCATGCCGGAAGGAGAGCTTGTCATCACGCTGGAGCACATTGAGGTAGGGTTCCTCCTCCCCCTCTGGCCGGAAGTGCGCCAGGCCCTCCGGTACTATGGAGTGGTCCTAGCACAACTCAATCCTAACTCTGTTACGCTTCTAGTGGCATTTTCCAGTTATATACATGCAGAAAGGATCGAGTTCAATCTCTCCATCTTCCGGAAACTATTCAACTTCTGAGCAAAAAGCGAGATCGTCTTCTTCTCGGGGCAGATAATCAAGACCAGTGGTCTCGCAAACAAGAATCACAACTGGGCTCAGAAGTTTGTTTTCGTATTCAGGAACTTCGGCAATGTTCCCCTCTCGCCGGTCCAGTACGGTGTGGCGACTTACATGCATTCGACACTTGGGGGACGCGAGACAGCCATCCGTACCTTCTTCGGGACAAAGAACTTCAACTTCAAGTTCTTGCAGTGGGATCTCGACTCTCTTCCACCGGTTCCTGCCGGCGAAGGTACCATTCCGCCTCATCCCTTTAATCTCTTGCTTTAAACTATAAGACTTACTCTTATGGCTTTCATAGGTGAGCGGGATATTCCCCTCAACCAACCTTTAGATGAGATCAGGGGTTCCGCCGCCACCCTGTCTCTCGCCAAGTCCGCATCTCTCGCCTGTCGGAATGAGCCGGGCTCTTCCTCCCAGCCGAGTGCCCGGAAGCGGAATCCTGACGCTCCTCATTCGGCTCCTTCCAAGAAGTCAAAACCATCCGCGATGGACAAGGGAAAATACGTCGCCAAAGCCCCACCTGCCGCGGGTGAAACCGATGTTCTCGTGCAGGTGGTCGCTGCCCCAAAGAAAGTTCCCGCGAAACCGGTACTGTGAGGGCATCAAATTTTTTTCCTTGGCGGGAAGCACCTGGACGAGGAGGGCCAACCCCTTCTTCAATGGGACCCGGAGGCTAACCGTGTCTACATCTCATCGCTCCTTCCCTTATGGATGGAGCAGGACACAAGTAGCGATGAAGCCTTTGCGCTCAGATTCGGGCTTTACAGCCAGGTGGATGTAAGCATATACGACTAGGAATCTACCAAGGCTCTCGCCTATGAAGTTGTTCGAGCCCAGCTGCGCGCGTTTGAGCTTACACATATGTCTGCGCGCCGCAGCCTCAACATTGAGCGCAACCCAGGCACTCAAGACGCGGGATCTCACTGCTATCGAGGTGGTCACCCTGAAGGCCGATCTGGAGGCCTCCCAAAAACTTCTCGCTCTCCGCCCGACAACTGAGGTATGTGAAACTTCAAATGTTCCCTACCTTATATCTATTTCCCGCATTTAGTTCCATTTAGTTCTAATAAATTTCTTATAGGATTTTGCCCAAGCCTAACTATCACGTACGCGAGAGGCTGCTCTTAGGTGCGAGGTCACGCTACTGAAGGTCGAGCTCAAATGAGCGCAAGAGGCCAAGGCAGCGGTTCCGCCGCCGCTGGACTAGAAGTTCGTCATCAATATTCCAATTATGAGATAGAAGTGATGATGCAGGAGAATGCGTAGCCGGTGGTCAAGTGCATGATCAAGGTGGTGCGAGAGTCTGGGTTTTTGAACGAGGGCGGCGAGACGCTCACGCCGTGCGGGATCCTGCCTTTGTAGTTTGATCCGATCGCCAAGCCAGTGGGATAGGATGACTTCCCGGGCAAAGATGACGAAGTTATCTTCGACGAGAGCGATGGGTCTACTGGCGAGACATCCAGTGAGACATCTAGTGGGAATCCCAGCAAATCATCCTGAAGACCTTTTGCCCGTTCTTTTAACTTGTAATTTTTCTTTTCTTTGAACTTTTATGTAAGAGGTGAGACCCCTAAAAATGTGTAACCTTTTTGGGATATAAAGTTTTCATTTTTTTGTCGAAATGTCTTTTTATCGTTAATTTTCACTTTTCGCTTATTGACATTCGCAAATGCTTTCGCACATTCGCTCAAACCTTAGGCTCTTAGGTGATGACCGCAGTCCGTTCGCTGAATAGATTAATTAGGTAAACTTTGCCGAGAAGGGTATGCTGAGAGGGACATGCCAAAGAGATACATCGAGAAACCCCTGTCGAGAGAAAGGTGTCGAGATGGGTCTGGATTACCTTATCCATACTTAAGATAGGTGTTAGCTATTTGAAAACTTGTTGACGAAACTCTTCGTAATGCTTGCCATGAGTCTGACAGCTCCGTCAACTAGGTGAGAGCCTGACAGCAGTACAGGCTCCAGATCTAATTATTCCAAGCACTTCGTGTCTTACAACCGAGAGAGCCTTCAGATCTGCCAACTAGTGAGAGCCTGGACAATGGGTCTACTCGGGGCCATCAAAACCACAAACTTTTAACCTTACCCCCCAACCGAGCCTACGACCCTGCCAGCTAGTGAGATACTGGACAACGGGTTTACTCGGGGCCGAGTGTGCCTTCCAACCCTGCCAGTTGATGGGAGCCTGGTTAGTGGGATCTACTCGGGGTCGTTGAAACCACAAACTTTTTACCTTACCACCCAAGCGAGGCTTCGACCCTGCCAGCTAGTAAGAGCCTGAACAGTGGGTGTACTCGGGGCTGAGTGTGCCTTCTATCCTTGTCAGCTGATGGGAGCCTGGTCAGCGGGATCTACTCGAGGTCGTTCAAGCCACTAACTTTTCATCTTGACCCCCCCCCCAAGCGAGCCTTCAGCCCTGCCAGCTAGTGAGAGCCTGGACAGCGGGTCTACTCGCGGCTGAGTATGCCTTCCATCCCTGCCAGATGATGGGAGCCTTGTTTGTGGGATTTACTTGGGGTCGTTCAAACCATAAACTTTTCACCTTACCCCCTAAGCGAGCCTTCGGCCTTGCCAGCTAGTGAGAGCATGAACGGCGGGTCTACTCGGGGCCAAGTGCTCCTTCCATCCCTGCCAGCTGATGGGAGCCTGGTCAGTCGGAACTACTCGGGGTCGTTCAAACCACAAACTTTTTACCTTACCCCCCAAGCGAGCCTTCAGCCCTGCCAGCTAGTGAGAGCCTGGACAGCAGGTCAACTCAAGGCTGAGTGCGCCTTCTAGCCCTGCCAGCTGATGGGAGCCTGGTCAGCGGGATCTACTTGGGGTCGTTCAAATCACAAACTTTTTCCCTTACCCCCAAGTGATCCTTCGACCCGGCCAACTAGTGAGAGCCTAAACAGCGGGTCTACTCAGGGCTAAGTGCGCCTTCTAGCCCTGCCAGCTGATTGGAGCCTGGTCAGCGGGATCTACTTGAGGTCGTTACAACTACAAACTTTTCACCTTACCCCCAAGCGAGACTTTGACCCTACCAGTTAGTGAGAGCCTGGACAGCAAGTTTACTCGGGGCCAAGTGCGCCTTCTAGCCCTACCAACTGATGGGAGCCTGGTCAGCAGGATCTACTCGGGGTTATTCAAACCTCAAACATTATGCAAACTTTAAGAGAAACAAACCTGAAACAATTCAACGAATTCATTATAATAGGATGTACAATCTTACCCCAACTAAGGGTAGAAACACTTCAGGTCGTCGCCACTCCAAGTGTGGCCCATGATCACCCCTTCAACATCCTAGAGGTGGTATCCTCCAAACCCTAGGGCCTTTTCAACTATATAGGGACCCTCCCAGTTAGGATTGAGCTTCCCAACGACTGTCGACCTTCCAGCAACATCGACCTTCTTCAAGACCAGATCTTCTTCTTTAAACTGCTTGATCCTGACATGTTTATCAAAGTACTTGGCAATCCTCCGTTTAATCTCCTCCTGCCTGACGGCAGCCATATCGTGAAGTTCCTCTACCACGTCTAGTGAGAGTCATAGCTCCCCATCATTTTATTCCCTCCATTCCGCATATCCTCTGCTGGCGACCACGACTCACGACGACTGAACCTCAAACTCCACAGTTAAGACCGTCTCGCACCCATGAGAAAGTTTGAAGGGGGTCTCTCTGGTGGCTGTGATGGGGGTTGTCCGCAGAGCCCACAACACTAAGGGGAGTTGCTTTACCCAACTCCCCCTTAAGTTCTCTACCTTCTTCTTAATCAGGTTCACGATGATTTTATTTTCCGCCTCCACCTGGTCGTTTCTCCTTGGGTGGTGGACGAAGGCAAACCTGAGGTCAATCCCCAACTAGGTGCAGAAACTGATGAATTCTTCGCTGGCAAATTGGGGCTCATTATCCATGATAATGGCATGAGGTAACCCATGTCGGCAGATGATCTCACCCCATATAAATTTTTTGATGATTTGGGAGGTCACCTTGGCCAACTCCTTGACCTTCAGCCACTTTGAGAAATAATCAATCATGACAAGAAGGAACCTTCTCTGCCCGCTTGCCGGGAGAAAAGACCCATCCAAATCCATCCCCTTGATGGAGAAAGGCCATGGCATCATGATGCTTCGAAGCCTTTGGGCGCGCAAGAGTTGGAGGGGGCATATAACTGACACTTTTGGCACCTCCTTGCCAACACCGTCGTATCCTTCCTTAGGGAGGCCAGAAGTACCCCTGCCTGACCACCCTTGCTTCCAAAGTTTTTTCTTCCGAGTGACTGCCACATTCGCCAGAGTGTATTTCCTCTAGGATCCGCGGGATCTCCTCTTCAACCACTCATCATGCCAGGAGCCCCGACAACATCTTCTGATGCAGCCCTCCTGTTGGGGCTGCGGTCCGGAATCGCCCCCGCGCTGTGGTGCTATGCGGTAATGGCTTAATTGGCTGCCCCGTGGATCCGCCCGAGGACCTTTGATATAAAGATTAGTGGCGCCGTCCTCCATTAGTCCGGGCTTTTAGTGCGAGTGGTTGTGCTAAGTCCTCTCAATTGGTATCAGAGGGGGTCGCGGGTTCGAAACCCCAGGGTCGTTTTCGGGGGGGGGGGGGGATTGTTGGGGCTGCGGTCCGGAATTGCCCCCGCGCTGCGGTGCTATGTGGTAATGGCTTAACTGGCTGCCCCGTGGATCCGCCCGAGGACCTTTGATATAAAGATTAGTGGCGCCGTCCTCCATCAGTCCGGGCTTTTGGTGCGAGTGGTTGCGCTAAGTCCTCTCACCTCCTTCATGCATTAAGTAATGTGTTGATTTGTGCCTGAAGCCCTTCGTATCCCTGGTCCCTTCGGGAAGTTTACCAGTAGTTAGGAAAGCTATGAAGGGATCCACCCATGAGGGCCGCCGATCCACTTCCATCAACTCTCCCTCCTTGATCGCTGGGTGGAACAACTCGGTCAAAGTTCCTCCACCCTGGGGTCCAAATTTAGCCAACCGATCAGCTGCTACACTCTCCTCTGTGGGGACATGCTAGATTGAGAATGTCCGGAACCCGCCAACAATCACCATTACCTTGGACAAGTATTTTATGAGGGTAGGTTCCCTAGCCTCATACTCACCCCTGATTTGTGACACCACCACCAACGAGTCCATGAACACTTCCACGTCATGTACCCCGAACTCTTTGGCTAGTCGCAACCCTGCTATGACGGCCTCGTATTCTGCCTGATTGTTGGTGATGGGGAAGTGCAAGACTACTGCCTATTCTATGGTGATCCCCTGTGGGCTTACTAGCACTACCCCTCCCCCTAGAGAATGCTTCTCCGAGGCTTCGTCAACCAACATCTTCTAAGCATCTCGTGGCGGTGACTTCTCACCTTTACCTTGACGACGTAGTCGGCCAAGAAATCGTCCACCACTTGCGCCTTGATGGAGAGCCACGACACAAAAGTGATATCAAACTTACTCAGCTCGATGGACCACTTGGCCAACCATCCCGAGTGTTCCACCCCTTCGAAAATCTTATGTAGGGGGTGGTCCGTCACTATCTTGATTGAATGGGCCTAAAAGTACGACCTAAGCTTCCTAGTTGAGATGATCAAGGAGAAGAGCAACTTCTCCAGGATGGGGTAATGGAGCTCAGCCTTTTTCAAGATTTTGTTTACGTAGTAGATGGGTGACTGCTTCTTCCCTTCTTCCCTAACCAAAACAGAGCTTACGAACTCTATCCCCACCCCGAGATACAAAGCTAGATCCTCACCCTCCTTCGGGATCTGAAGGAGCGATGCACGAGAGAGTTGTCCATTCAATGCCTGAAAAGCCTCCTCGCATTTCTGTGTCCACTCGAACTTCTGATTTCCCCGCAGCACCTTGAAGAAAGGTGTGCATTTCTCCCCAGCCCGGGAGAGAATCCTACTTATCTCGGCGAGCTTACCCGTCAGGAACTGAACCTCCTTAGTGTTACGTGGTGATTCCAAGTCCATTATGGCATTTACCTTATCGGGGTTAGGCTCTACCCATACGGGGGTTAGAAGATGACCAAGGAACTTTCCTAGGCTTGCCCCAAAGATGTACTTCAAGGGATTTAGCCGCATCTTGTATTTCCACAAGGTGTCGAACATTTCTTCCAAGTCAAGAAGATGGGAGTCCACCTCCCTGCTCTTCAACATAAGGTTGTCAACATAGACCTCCAGATTCCTCCCCCTCTGATTTTGGAAAACTTGATCCATCATTCGCTGGTACGTAGCTCCCGTGTTCTTTAGCCCAAAGGGAATCATCTTATAGCTGAAGCATCCCGCCCTCATGATGAAGGAGACATCTTTGACATCGGGGGGGGGGGGGGGGTGCCTTCGAAACTGATGGTAACCTGAAAAAGCATCCAAAAAACTCATAATAGAAAAACCGATGGCTGAATCAACCAGTGCGTCGATCCGAGGCAGGGGGTAACAATCCTTAGGGCATTATTTATTCAAAACTGAAAATTCTATACACATTCTCCACCTCCCATCTCCTTTTTTACCATTATCATGTTGGAGACCCAGCCTGGATACTAGATCTTCGATACAAAACCTACCTCGAGGAGCTTCTTTAATTCCTCACGGATGGGCTCCTCCAGCTTTGCGACGATGGTCCTCATTTTTTGGCTGATGGGGCATGACCTGGAGTCGAGATTCAGATGGTGGCATGCCATGTCTGCATCGATGCCCAACATGTCTGCCGCGCTCCAAGCGAAGATGTGTATGTTCTTTTGGATGCACTACTACATCCTCTCCTGATCCTCATGGCTCAAGAGGCTTTTGATCCTCACCCGATCTACCTTCCCTGCCCTGGTGAAGACCTCCATCTCTACGACCTCCTCCACTGGATCCAACCAGGAGTGCTCCCCTCCGATCCTCGACCCTCCACCCTGCTTGGGCTCTTCCTCTTCTCCTGCTTCCTCAACCTTCATCACCTCTAGCTGACTTCCCTGTAGCTCCCTTCTCTGCCCCATTGGGCCTCGACCCCTGCGTTACCTTCTCCCTGCTCCTTCTCCATAGCTTTCTCCCCAACCTCCACAATGCTCACTTCCCCCTCCTCTGCAACCTCCTCCTGCGCCGCCAGCTCCTTCTCTAACTCCTCCGCCTCTGGTATTCAAGATATAGTGTTGACAACGGTCACATAACACTGCCTTGCCACCTTTGGATCTCCCCTGATCCGGACCTAGACTCCTCCACTACTGAACTTGAGACATTGATGGAATGAGGAGGGGAAGCAACGAAAGGCGCTACTGAGAGGGCGCCCAAAGATGACGTTGTAGTTTCTCAGAGCATCAACAATGACGAACTGACAGTTCCTCGACACCCCCCAGCATCATGTGCAGTCCCACCCCTCCCTCAACTTCCTTCCTCTTCCATAAGAACACGAACAGCGGCCCATCTGAGGCCAATACTGATAGTTTTACTTTCAAGACTACCTAAACACCTAGAGGGGGGGGGGGGGGGGTGAATAGGTTCTAATGCTTGTTCTCACTTTTAGGCAGAATATAACAACTGAATTAAATCACACAACACAGCAATCACAGAAATTCATACAACAAAGATTGCACACAGTTTTATAGTGGTTCCCCAAGGTCTGGGTACATCCACTTTCCCCCTTCACCTATCTAGCAGTGTGTTAGATTCGGCCAAACTTCCTCTTTAACTCAGATCAGCAGATCCTACAGCTCAGAACCTGGAAAGGTTCCTACAACTCAGAACCAAGAATGGTTCCTACAACTCAGGCTCAACAGCCCTACCTCAGCCTTGACACAAGGCCTACAACTCAGAGAAAAACTTTCTCCTACACTCAGGCAACAACCCTACCACTCAGAGATCAACTCTCCTACACTCTGCCTTTATAACATAGGCTTACAACTCAGATCTATATTGATAGACCCTACAGAAATTAGAAAAGAGTTTGTATTATCTTGCCTTTGATGAGAGAGAAAAGGACAAGACAGTTCTTGATCAGCTGATGAATGAAATCAACTGAATCTGAGCTTTCTTCAAAGCTTCTTGAATCTGAACTTAGCTGAGTTGATTTCCCAAACAGCTTCTTAAGAAACCAGTGATGGCTTCCTTCTTCTTCTTCAAGTGGCTGGATCCCTCTCTATCCAACACCTTTTATGATACTTCTGAATTCTTGATAGAACTCTTCTTAGACAGATCCTGAGATCGTCTTCTTAGATCTTCTGATGAAGATCTTCTTCCGAGCCTTGCACTTTCTTGATTTGATTCTTCAATCAGTTTGTATGTTTTTTTTTGCTCTTAAAATCAAATCCTTAATATCGCCTTCTGAATCTGTCTATTTATAGACCTTCTTCATGGTAACTGGCTGATCCGGTTTCTAACTGTCTTCTGACAAGTCTGACAGCTTCAGTTAACCTGTTGCAACCCACAGCTGTCAAATCTTCAAACAGATCCTGTGCCTTTATCTTGGACAGCAAAGTGTCGAGACTGATTGTCAGTAAGTGTCGAGACCAACTGTCTATATGTGTCGACATAAGTAACTTAGATGTCGACACAGCCTTTGATGATGTCGACTGGTTTGCCTTTAAGTCGACCCAGCTTCTTCAAAACTTCATCTTGAGAATGAGTCGACACAGAATATTTGTGTCGACTCAAGCACTTCATCATTCTTCAGAAAATGACTTGGTCTAGACATTGCAGTGTGTCGACACAGGTCCTGTGTGTCAACACAGTTGTTGTAGATTCAGAACATAATATGTGTCGACTCTGCCTTCAGGTGTCGACACAGCAATTGTCGACTCTGCCAATATGTGTCGACTCAGTCTTTTGGTGTCGACTCAAGTATTGTCGACTTCTGCCTCTGTGTGTCGCCTTTGCCTCAATGTGTCGACACAGTTGAGATCGACTATACTTCTGTGAGTCGACACTGCTTCCCAGTGTCGACATAAATGAGGTCGACTATCTTTCTCTGTGTCGACACAGCCTTCTTCAAGTGTCGACACAATTATTCTGAAGTGTCGACATAGCTTTTTCTGGTGTCGACACATGGACTTAGAATAATTTCCTGTACTTTTAGTACTTACTTAATCTGCACATGTCAACTCAAAATAACATCAAATACACCTTGATGTATATCATAAAGCTAAGTTAGGCTTCTTCAAATCAGGCACACATTTTCCAATGTACCCAACAATCTCCCCCTATTTGGAGAAGTCATAACCCTTTTAGCTAATGATATACACCATTTAAAAAATATAATATGATGATGTATAAAAGCATGACATTACAGGAATACTTTAATAAACAAAACATACAGCAAATTCATCACAGAATAAAGATGAACATTAATAAATGATTACAGAACAATGTTTTGTTTATAACTTGGAAATGTTTGTTACAGATGTTTACATTGAATGACTTAACAAAACATTACAAAACAATTGAAAGGACTGGTAAGTTTAAGCTAAGACTGATTAGGCTCTCTTATGACAATTCCTTTGCCAGATTGAATTTGAGCCTTCACAGCTGGTTCAGCAACCTCAACAGGCTTCTTGCCTTTCTGATCAGCTTTCTTCTGAGCTTCTTCCTTGAGCCTTTGCCTCTCAAAGTAGTGAAAGGGCTTTGGAAAATATTTGCTTGGCTCCTGAGCATCTGGTGGTAGCCTCCCCATCTTGGCTTTTCTTCTATATTGAACTATAGCCTCTTGCCTAGCTTCATACTTTTGCCATTCAATCTCATTATACCACTTTCCTCTTTCCTGGACTTGATCCTTTACAGCCTTCCATGCTGTCAGTATAATGTTTCTTGAAGTGGGACTCCATTGCTCAAAGTCAGGCCTAAGTTCAGCTTGCTCTCTAAATCTTTTCTTGGACAGTAGAGCATCTTGTTGTTCTTTCAAACTTGCATCAGGCTTATCAACTTTCTCAATAACAACATTTGTAACCTCCCGTGGAGGACTATACATAGCCTGTACTTACTGATTAATCATATCAAAATCTGCAGGGGGGTAAATGACTTGGGCAACCTCATGTTGATTGCCTTCAAGTAAACCTTGTTGAATTCCTGAGTCAGCCACCATATCATCATCACATAAAGGTGGATATCCCAATGTGGCTCGAATACTATTAGTCACCCATTTGGTGTGTTCTGAGCCAGCATGAACTAATAATCTCTCCCCCTTTAGGACTTCTCTTTCAATATGGTCTCTGAAATCATCCTTCTGAAATCTGATCTGGCCATCAAGATAATTCACACCCTCTTTAAAATATGGTTTCAACTTTTGAAGCTTAATAGATATCTCTGTCTGAGAGGTTGTGATAGCAGTTTGAACTGAAGTGATAGCCTCCTTGAGTTTCTAGTCATACCCTTCCATTTCTTTAGCTCTTGCAGCAGACAGTCCTGCAGCAGTATCTACTACCTTATTGAGAATCTCATGGTGAGATTCAGCCAGATTATCATTCATCCTCAGCTGATTTTCCAAAACATAACCTTGCTTCAAAGCAATATCATCTACTTTAGTAAGAATGGACTGCTGTTGTTTAGCCAAAAATACTACAACATTACCTCCCTTATGGAAGCAATCTGTCATTTCCTTTTTATTCATATTCACCTCAAATCTGATAGATTTAATATCTTGAGCCAAGTCAAACTGAAGTGACTTATTATTCTCATCAACATATTTCTCTAAAGCTACTCTTTGTTCATCCAGCTTCACCTGCAAATCTACCATGAACTTGTTGTAATTAAATTCAGATGGAGATTGGTGAGCTGTGGTCTGTAGTGATTGCTTATAGCTTTTGCTCCTTCTTTTGAAGACAATAAGTTTCCTCTTCTTAGCCATTCTGGCTTCTTCATTCTCAGAATCTGATGAGCTTTCTATCTGAACTCTTTCAGGAGGAGGAGGAGGAATGTTTGTCTCAGTGATATGTTGTTCATCCTCAACATTCACAGGCTCCCCCACAACAACTTGCTCCTCCTCAATTTCTTGTTCCTTTTCAACTTCTTGCTCTATCTCAATTGCTTGATCTATCTCCATGTCTATTGCCTTCTCAATGTCGTGCTCCTCCTCTACTCGATCAGTAGTAATTTCAACATTAGGAAACAACTCATCTAGAGTGTATTCCTTCTGAGCTTGAACAGAAGATGAATCATCCAGATCAGCACTGGTCAAATCTTTAGATAAATCTATTTGTTCTTTCTCTTGCACTGGTTCAGAAATCTTCTCCCTCTGCACTTGTTCAGTATGTGGAATGTCTTGGGCAGGAGAATGAACTTGCTCCCCCTGCACCTGTGCAGGATCAGTAATATCCTGAGCAGGAGAATGAACGGTCTCCCCCTGCTCCTGTGCAGGTAATGATTCTTTCCGAGCTGGAGTAGATCTAGTCAGGTCCTCAGCTGGTTCTCTATCGTGTTCTTCTTGATGCTGCCCAGTACCTTGTTCACGACCTGGGGATTTCTCAGGGGAATCCTGCCTGTCCACCTCAGGCATCTCTTTGGATAGAACTCTATCCCATCTTGTGAATAATCTCATATCCATCTTTCTCATGTGATTAATCTTAGTCCCAGGAAGTTGTTGCATAACTTCTGGGATGACTCCAGTCAGGTATAAACTCACAATCCTAGCAAGATTTGGCTTCTTAAGTCCTTCCTGGATCCTATCAAATACAACTGCTGACCAGTCAGTTGGAATTTTGAAAACAATTCTTGTCATAAGGCAGAACATATAGGCTGAGACCCTATCATGTCCTCCAGATTTGCACAAAATCACCTTTCCAACTATCTCAGACAGAAATTTGCCCCGGTGATTCATTCCTTTTCTATTGATGGCTGCTCCAATCTTTATGGTTGGATCCAACCCACACCATTGGAGAGCCTCCCTTGTCTTAGAGGCTGGAACCTCTTCTTCATTCTCAATGCGTGGCAATTGAAGAATTTGTCTTAAACTCCGTAGAGTAAGTTTGACCTTGATGCCATGAGCTGTGGATTTGATCTTGAGTGCAGAAGAATCCACTGTTGCAGAAGTGTAAAATTCAAGTACCTCCTTCTTCCAGATCTTTGTTGGTTCAGAAACCAGAAATTCCAATCCATTGTCAGCAATAAGGGAAATCACTTGTTTGAATTCTGGTGCGGCGGTGTCGAACGCAGCCCTAACCAGCTCATATCCTTCATTCACGTTATCTTCAACCTTAGGCGCCATTGAATCAGTCGAGAAGGCTTGAGAGAAGGAGAGAGAATGTCGACACAGGGTTTTAGTCTCGAAAACCTTGTGAGCGTGTCGACAGAATAAGTTGTTGACCTATTTATACCCTCTAAAGAAAGAAGATCAAAAGTCAGGCAAAAACAATCTAAATATGTCGACACAGATGGAATGTGTCGACACAAACTTCTATTGTCTCGACAAACAATTCTGTCTACTATGTGTCGACACCAATTGAGGATATGTCGACACCTGAGATACATAGTAGAGCATCAGAAATTCTGTGTCGACTCTTTGTTCAAGTGTCGACACAAAATCTGTAAGTGTCGACACCAATGTTCTGGTGAAGTCGACACTATATTTCTGGAAGAGCCGACTATTTGACCCTTAAGTGTCGACACATATTCTCTGTGTCGACACAATTTCTCTGACTAATCGACCAGACTTCACTGAGTCGACACTTTATCACTATAAGTGTCGACACTATTTTACTTAGCCAATATTTGATTGTTGATACCACTTGAAAGTTTATTGATATATTAGTCAATGGTCAGCATTCCTAATTCAATTTTAAATTTATTGAATTTTGTTTCATCCAGTGGCTTTGTAAATACATCTGCTATTTGATAATCTGTTTTAACAAATTCCAATGAGATGTCTTCTCTTTCTACATGCTCTCTAAGAAAATGATATTTGATTTCTATATGCTTAGTTCTACTATGAGAAACAGGATTGTTAGCAATAGAAATAGCACTCTTAGAATCACACAATAAAGGTGTTCTACTTACTTGAATACCATAATCCTTCAATTGATGTTGTATCCACAATAGCTGTGCACAACAGCTTCCAGCAGCAACATATTCTGACTCAGCTGTGGATATTGCCACACTGGTCTGCTTCTTACTACTCCATGATATCAGTCTTCCTCCCAAGAATTGACAAGTACATGTAGTACTCTTTCTATCCTCTCTACAGCCTGCAAAATCTGCATCTGAATAACCTGTTAATAGAAAATCTCTATTCCTAGGGTACCAAAGGCCTAGATTAGTTGTGCCCTTAAAATATCTCAGAATCCTTTTGACAGCAGTATAATGAGATTCTTTAGGGCAGGCTTGGTACCTAGTACAGACACATGTAGCATACATAATATCTGGTCTACTAGTAGTGAGATATAGTAGAGAGCCAACAATTCCTCTATACAAAGATTCATCAACAGGTTTACCTGCATCATCTTTGCATATAGGCATACTTGTTCCCATAGGAGTTCTCATGGTGGAGGATGACTCCATACCAAACTTCTTAATTAATTCCTTGGTGAACTTAGACTGGGATATGGACAAGCCATCTTCAGTCTGTCTTACTTGGAGTCCCAAGAAGAACATAAGTTCCCCCATACTGCTCATCTCAAACTTCCCTTGCATAAGTTTGGCAAACTTTTTGCAAAGGTTGTTCTCAGTAGATCCAAAGATTATGTCATCTACATAGATCTGTACTAAGATGATCTTACCTTTAGATTCCCTAAGGAATAGAGTTTTATCTATTTTCCCTCTTGAGAATTTGTTTTCAATAAGGAAAGTAGACAGGGTTTCATACCAAGCCCTTGGGGCTTGCTTTAACCCATACAAAGCTTTCCTAAGCCTATAAACATAATCAGGTTTAAGAGGATCTACAAAACCTGATGGCTGCTCTACATAGACTTCCTCTTTTAAATCATCATTCAGGAATGCTGATTTCACATCCATCTGGTACACTTTAAAGTCTTGATATGCTGCATAGGCAAGGAATATTCTGATTGCCTCCAGCCTTGCTACTGGGGCAAATGTTTGATCAAAGTCAATCCCTTCTTCCTGCCTGTATCCTTTAGCAACCAACCTAGCTTTGTTCTTCACAATTATTCCACTCTCATTCAACTTGTTCCTATAGATCCATTTTGTGCCAATTATATTGTGGCCTTTTGGTTTAGGAACAAGCTCCCAGACATTGCACCTTCTGAATTGATTCAGCTCATCTTGCATATCATCAATCCAGTGTTGGTCATGGATGGCTTCTTCAAACTTCTTAGGCTCCATTTGAGATAGGAAACTTGAATGCAGAACTGTGCTCAGATTTCTGCTTCTAGTCTGCACTCCCTGTCTTGGATCACCTATAATCTGATTAGCTGGATGATCTTTAAGATGTCTTGTAGCTGGAGGAAGGTTTCCTTCAGGTTGAACATCTCCAGCTCCTTCATCATGCTGTACCTCCTAGTTTTCATCATCTTCTAAAGAGTCTTATACTCCCCTTGGACAGTAGCCTTCATTTTCCAATGCTCCATCTTCCTTTGATGTTTCTGCAATGGAAAGCTTGTCCATCCTTTGGCTTATACCTGTTGAATCATTTGATTTACAAGACAACTCACAGTTGATTAATCTTGTTTCATCAAATACAACATGAACAGACTCCTCTATAACTTGAGTAGTCAAGTTGAAGACTCTATAGGCCTTACTATTTATGCTGTACCCAACAAATATCCCTTCCTGGGATTTGGCAGCAAACTTAGTCAAATATGATTTGCCATTGTTAAGTATATATCACTTGCAACGAAAGATCCTGAAGTAGGATAGATTTGGTTTTCTACCTTTTATAATCTCATAGGGAGTCATTTTGTGGCTCTTGGTGATATAAGCCCTATTGATTACATGACATGCAGTGTTTACTGCCTCAGCCCAGAAATATTCTGGAAGAGAGGTGTCACTCAATAGTGTTCTACCACCTTCAATTAATGTTCTATTCTTTCTTTCAGCAATTCCATTTTTCTGAGGTGTTCTAGGTGAGGAGAACTCTTGGAGAATCCCAAAGTCTTCACATAATTTTGTCATACTTTCAGATTGAAATTTAGTGCCATGGTCACTTCTGATTTTGACCACTGTACTGTTCAACTCATTCTGAATTTGCTTTACAAAACTAAGTAAGACACTTGGGGTTTCTGATTTCTGTCTCAGAAAGAACACCCATGTAAATCTAGAATAGTCATCTACAACCACAAAAGTGTAGACCTTCCTACCTAGACTATGAACTGGCATAGGACCAAAAAGATCCATATGCAAGAGGTATAAGCACCTCACAAAATCCTTGTTTTCAAGGCTATGAAAGGAGGATTTAGTCTGCTTGCCCTTTTGACAGGCTGAACATATCCCTTCCTTTATGCACTTAACTTGAGGACCATTCCTCACTAACTCTTTGCTAATGAGTTGGCCAATTGTCTTGTAATTAAGATGAGCCAACCTCTTGTGCCACTTGACACAATGAGATGCATTATCTTCAGCTACAAGACATATGGGAGAAGCCTTATTCTCACATACAAAATTAAGACAATGTACATTTCTCTTCCTATACCCAGTCAAAATGATCTCTTGATCACTTGATTTTTTGATATGACATCCATCCTTAACAAATGAAATGTCATATCCTAAATCACTCAGCTGGCTTATGCTTATCAGATTGTGTTTCAAACCTTGTACATAAGCCACTTGGGTAATAGTAATTAGGTTAGAAGAAATGTTACCAAACCCTTTGATGACTCCTCTTTCAGATCCACCAAAGATTAATTTAGGTCTGTTGGAACACCCTAATTTGGATTTGGGTCAGGATCACTATGTCTTTAAGTTCATTAGTTTGACCCATCAATGTATAGCTAAGGGTCATAGGTTGTGCTAATTCAGAGGCTCTCAGAGATTGAAGAAATCAGCCAAGAGAAATCAGTCAGAGAAAACAGAATTCAACATTAAGCTTAGGTCGACGATCGTCGAGCTCCGATCGAAGATCGTCGAGCTTAATCTTTGCTGTAACGTCGAGCTCTGGTCGACGTTTTATCTCAAGCTGCGGTCGACGTTTTACCTCAAGCTGCGGTCGACGTTTTATCTAAAGCTGCGGTCGACGCTTTCTGTCCAAAGCTCAGGTCGACGCTTTCCAAGCTCAACTATGCTGGAACGTCAAGCTCCGCTCGACGCTAACCTATGCTGGAACGTCGAGCTCCGGTCGACGTTCTCCGAACTCCGTTCGATGATTTCTGCCAGAGGCCAACTCCATTATCTGCCAGCTCAGATCGACGATAGTCGACCTCCGTTCGACTATTTCTGGGAGAATTCAGAATGCAAGTTTCCAGGCGGATTTTCTGGATATCTTTTGTCCTATTAAAGCCAGCTGTTATTATTCCAATACAGATATATTAAAGGACTATTACAGGAATGCTTTTATGAGTATTATAGCCGTTGGAGTATCCAAAAGGAAGCAGTAATAAATGCTATTATTCAAATATCCGCTGCTCATCTATCAGGATATATATACACAGATTTACAGAGGAACAATATAGCAGTGAAGAAAGAAGAAAGCAGAATACAGTGAAAATAAATTACAGGAATCAGAGTTCCAGGAAGAACTCAACTCAACCTGTACAACAAAGTTCTCTTCTCAGATTTGCTGTTCCAGGAAGCCTGAAGAGACAACTTCTCTACATCAGTCTGAAGGCTTACTGGAAGATCATCATCAAGGCTTCATCATTTACTCTCCAAGACAACAAACATTTCAGCCATTGCTGAAATCATCATTTGCTGGAGCAGTCATTCACTGAAGGCCTATCACCCTATGCAAAGCTTCCACTCCTGAACCTACTGCCAATCTCAGGGGGAGCTTTGACATCAACAATCCACTTGTGCTTCTCTCATTTGATTGAGAACAGAGAAGACATCTACAACTTTTACTTTATTCTTTTCCTGCTGTAAAAGGGTTCTTGAACTCCCTTCAAAAGTTCTGTCTGGTTCTGAGAGCCTTGTCAAAACTCAGTGGTGGCAAGACACCTTATCAAAAAATCTAGCTTTGGTTTTTGAGCACCTTATCAAAAGCTCATTGGTGTCAGGACACCTGATCAACTCATCCTGAGTGGATTCCTACCAAGGGTGGTAGAAGAGTGGACGTACCCAAGTTGTTGGGGAACCACTATAAAATTCTTGTGTCGTCTGGATTGCAATTTTTATTTCTTGTATTCTTGTTGTGTGTGTTTGCTCTAATCTCTAGGATAGATCTGACTTTCAATTGGTATCAGAGGGAGGTTGGTTGCTCATACAGGCTAACACCTGAACCAAAAGATCTCTGGTTTGATCCATTCTAGTTAGATTAATTATTATATTTTTCACATAGCAAGAATATGGAATATTCTAGCACCAGACCTCCTAAGTGCAACATAAACCAATTTGCACTTTGGAAGACAAGAATTAAATTATATATGAACTCTATTGATGAAGATATTTTTTCTTCTATTATGACAGATCTCCCAACCTCAGCAATAACAACTAAAAGGGCCAGGCTAGCTGATGCCAGAGCCATGAATATCCTAGCACAGTCATTATCTGATGACCTATTTCAGGAAGTTGTTGAATGCTCAACAGCTAAGGAGATATGGGATTCTCTTCATCAAATGGCTTCTGAACCAGTGGAAGAAATAATAGAAAGAAGCCACAACATTTTATTTGAAGAAGAAAAATTAATATCCCCAGATGTTATTTGGGATGTATCAGATGATGAATCATCATTTGAAGATGAAGAGGAGGAAGCAAAGGCCAAAACATTTTGCTTAATGGCCATCAATTCTTCCTACAGCAGTTTTAAGGCTGAACAAACAGAAGGCAAATCAAAACCTGAAGAGTATCAGGTATTATGTAACTCTGTTTTTAGTTCAGTTAACTTAGACTTTCAATTTTGCTTCCAAAGTTCAATAAAACCTGAGGAGGAAACAAAACTTCTCAGAGGAATGTTTTCAGAACATATTCTAAGAAAAAGGAAATATTTTAATCAACAAAATGAGTTCAGACCATCGAACTCAATCTGCTTTTTCATAAATCTGATTCATAAATATAAGGATAAGCTAATTAAAATATTTTCAAATCCTTTTCTTATTTGGAACAAATTTATTAGGAAACATCTTTTCTTAGGGCTGTTTCTATCGTATTGATATTTTGTTCAAAATTATTTTAGGACCTCTGTATGTGAATTATTTGTCAGATACTTTATATTTCTTATAGATCTTTTTCTAAATTCATCTAGATTGAGTCTTCTACTCTAGTTGCATTGGTCAGCAGTGATCATGACACTAAGTTTGAATCTCTTCTGATAAAAAGAAATTCTATAGGAAGGAAGATATCAGACTTTGTTTTTTAGATCCAGAATCCTAAATTTTGCTGGACAAATATCATTTTTCTGCTAACATATCCTTTTTAAGGAGAGAGCAATCTCTACCATAGCTTTTTGCAGGTACCATCTATAAGAGTTAGCTGGATGACTCAATCAAAATCCAACTTTAAGAGTCATCTCAGCCTCCTCCAATCACAGTTACTGCATCAACATAGGGGGAGATTGTAATGCCAGCAGAAGTCAGTTTTTTTTAACAGCAAAAGGAGCCAGCTATGCAAAGCTTTTATTTTTATATCTCATGCTTTGTAATATTAATTTGTTGTAATATTTTAATTCTCATGTAAATGGTAATCCTAACCCAAATAGGGGGAGATTGTTGGAACACCCTAATTTGGATTTGGGTCAGGATCACTATGTCTTTAAGTTCATTAGTTTGACCCATCAATGTATAGCTAAGGGTCATAGGTTGTGCTAATTCAGAGGCTCTCAGAGATTGAAGAAATCAGCCAAGAGAAATCAGTCAGAGAAAACAGAATTCAACATTAAGCTTAGGTCGACGATCGTCGAGCTCCGATCGAAGATCGTCGAGCTTAATCTTTGCTGTAACGTTGAGCTCTGGTCGACGTTTTATCTCAAGCTGCGGTCGACGTTTTACCTCAAGCTGCGGTCGACGTTTTATCTAAAGCTGCGGTCGACGCTTTCTGTCCAAAGCTCAGGTCGATGCTTTCCAAGCTCAACTATGCTGGAACGTCGAGCTCCGCTCGACGCTAACCTATGCTGGAACGTCGAGCTCCGGTCGACGTTCTCCGAACTCCGTTCGACGATTTCTGCCAGAGGCCAACTCCATTATCTGCCAGCTCAGATCGACGATAGTCGACCTCCGTTCGACTATTTCTGGGAGAATTCAGAATGCAAGTTTCCAGGCGGATTTTCTGGATATCTTTTGTCCTATTAAAGCCAGCTGTTATTATTCCAATACAGCTATATTAAAGGACTATTACAGGAATGCTTTTATGAGTATTATAGCCGTTGGAGTATCCAAAAGGAAGCAGTAATAAATGCTATTATTCAAATATCCGCTGCTCATCTATCAGGATATATATACACAGATTTACAGAGGAACAATATAGCAGTGAAGAAAGAAGAAAGCAGAATACAGTGAAAATAAATTACAGGAATCAGAGTTCCAGGAAGAACTCAACTCAACCTGTACAACAAAGTTCTCTTCTCAGATTTGTTGTTCCAGGAAGCCTGAAGAGACAACTTCTCTACATCAGTCTGAAGGCTTACTGGAAGATCATCATCAAGGCTTCATCATTTACTCTCCAAGACAACAAACATTTCAGCCATTGCTGAAATCATCATTTGCTGGAGCAGTCATTCACTGAAGGCCTATCACCCTATGCAAAGCTTCTACTCCTGAACCTACTGCCAATCTCAGGGGGAGCTTTGACATCAACAATCCACTTGTGCTTCTCTCATTTGATTGAGAACAGAGAAGACATCTACAACTTTTACTTTATTCTTTTCCTGCTGTAAAAGGGTTCTTGAACTCCCTTCAAAAGTTCTGTCTGGTTCTGAGAGCCTTGTCAAAACTCAGTGGTGGCAAGACACCTTATCAAAAAATCTAGCTTTGGTTTTTGAGCACCTTATCAAAAGCTCATTGGTGTCAGGACACCTGATCAACTCATCCTGAGTGGATTCCTACCAAGGGTGGTAGAAGAGTGGACGTACCCAAGTTGTTGGGGAACCACTATAAAATTCTTGTGTCGTCTGGATTGCAATTTTTATTTCTTGTATTCTTGTTGTGTGTGTTTGCTCTAATCTCTAGGATAGATCTGACTTTCAAGGTCCATCTTTGAAAGATGTGTATTCCTTCAGTAGCCCCTTTGTTCCAATCATGTGCCTGGAACATCCACTGTCCAAGTACCATATAGGGGCATGGCAACTTGGACTCACCTGCAATACAGATTTACTTTCCCTTAGAACCCAAGTAAGTCTTGGGTCCTTGGTTCAGGTTAGCACCAACAAAACTACCAGCAACTCTTCTAACTGGTAGACTACTATTCTTCCTAACACTTGTGTTATGCCAGCAGTCAAAGGAAAAATGGCCTCTCATGCCACAACACCAACATTCAAACTTATTGTATCTAGATCTAGATATACCCGTGACAAAAGAATTTCTGTCCAATGCTGGTGCTGTTGCAGCTTCACCCACAGATTTCTTATAACCATGAGGTTTATGAACATGGGTAGACCTGTTGGCATTTACACCCTTGTTTATCAGAACATTAGCCTTAATATGACCATGAATATTCTCAAGATCATATTGGTTAGAAGGCACTTGCACCTTTCTAAACTTAATAGGGACTGAAAGGTTTAGTGGCTGGGCAGGAGCTTTGCCTTTTCTCTTGAATATGGCAGCCCTGGGGTTACCTTTGAACCCTAATCCTGCCTTACCCTTTTGAACCACAAACTCATCTATCAAGGGTAAGACAGATTTTGGCTTTGAGTAACTAGCCACTAAATCTTTTTCTATTCTTAGTCTGGCCTCCAGACTCTTAATTTGATCATTGTTATATTTGATTGTCCCCATCTGAATATAGGTTATATTTTTCAGTTTGGCAATCTCATTTAACTTTTGATCTATTACTTTTTCAAACTCAGTTGCAGCCACCTTAAGATCAGTAATTTCCTGAGTCTGAACTTTGACTAGATTCTTGCTTTTCTTAAGAGCCTGCAACAAGTCCCCATACTTATCTATCAACTGAAAGACATCACCTTCAGATTCAGATCCATCTACATCACTTGATGCAGATATAACTGATTCTGCACTAGTACTACAAACTGAATTTATAGAAGGACAATGTACCTTACTAGGACCAGACTGATTCTGGCACATGTCTTCTTCTGATCCAGCCATCAGTCTCAAGCACTGATGATCCTCTTGTTCATAGATGGAGTCTAGCAATTGCATGAACTCCTCTTCTTCAGTAGCAGCATATAGTCCAATATATGCTTCAGCTTCAGATTCTGACTCTGAAGTTGATTGATCTGTTAGGCTCTTTTCCTTCTTTGCAACAAAGGATTTCTCCTTCATGCCTTTCTAATGAGTCTTCTTCTTGTCTAATGACTCCTTTCTCTTATCAGGACAATCAGTCACTACATGTCCAGGCCTGTTGCAGCAATAACAGACTATCTTTGATGTAGTGGCCTTGCTGGGCTTTGTTCTGCTCTTCTCTTTCCTTGATGACTTTTTCTTCTGATAATAGTCATCAACTTGCTGTGATGTGGAGGGCCTAGACTTCCACTGCTTCTTCTTTAAGAATCTCTGAAACTGTCTTGTAAATGCAGCAAAATCTACATCTGAGTCACTACTTTCTGAAACCTGATTGTCTGAAATATCTGAGTTAACTTCAGCAACCTCTTTAGGAGGAGATGGAGATATCCTCCTATTCTTTTTAGTGGCTTCTGCCTTGAAGGCCACTGACTTCTCTCTATGCTCACCTTTTGAATTCTTCTCTTCCTCCTTCCTAACCATTAGTTGCATTTCATAAGATAGTAACTTTCCAAACAAGATTGGAGGAGATATCTCTGACAGCTTAGCCACTTCTCTTATGGCACAGATCTTAGTGTCCCAATCCTTTGTCAAGGATCTTAAGAATTTGTCATTCAGTTCATAGGTACTGAAGATTCTTCCATAGGACATTAATTCATTCACTATTCTGTAGAATTTCTTATAGCATTCAGTTATGCTATCAGATTTTCCTTGTCTGAAACTTTCATACTCTTGGTTGAGCATAGACTTCCTATCCTGTCTTACTTCTTCAGAACCCTCCATGTAGACAATCAAGGTGTCCCACATTTCTTTGGAGGTTTTGCAGTGAATCAAATTTTGGAATGTAGAATCATCTATTGCACTTACAATAATGTTCTGTGCTCTTTTATCCATGGTTGCCAAAATGATTTCATCCTTTGTCATTTCTGAATAACTTTTTGGAGTTTGGATATCTGCATCAAGAACTGATACCTTCATTGGAATGAAGGGGCCTTCCTGTACTGTAATGTATATCCTTGGGTCAGAAGCCTCCATGAACAATCTCACCCTTTCTTTCCAAATTCCAAAGATTTCTTTTCTACAGATTGGTAATTTCATTGACCCTAACTCCTTGTGATTCTCTCCAGAACCCATTTTCTTGAATCTTGATTCTGCCTTAGGGATCTTACTCAGACTGTTAAGTCCTTATTTGAGCAACCACCCTCTGATACCACTTGATAGTTTTACTTTCAAGACTACCTAAACACTTGGGGGGGTGAATAGGTTCTAATGCTTGTTCTCACTTTTAGGCAGAATATAACAACTGAATTAAATCACACAACACAGCAATCACAAAAATTCATACAACACAGATTGCACACAGTTTTATAGTGGTTCCCCAAGGTCTGGGTACATCCACTTTCCCCCTTCACCTATCTAGTAGTGTGCTAGATTCGGCCAAACTTCCTCTTTAACTCAGATCAGCAGATCCTACAGCTCAGAACCTGGAAAGGTTCCTACAACTCAGAACCCAGAATGGTTCCTACAACTCAGGCTCAATAGCCCTACCTCAGCCTTGACACAAGGCCTATAACTCAGAGAAAAACTTTCTCCTACACTCAGGCAACAGCCTTATCACTCAGAGATCAACTCTCCTACACTCTGCCTTTATAACATAGGCTTACAACTCAGATCTATATTGATAGACCCTACAGAAATTAGAAAAGAGTTTGTATTATCTTGCCTTTGATGAGAGAGAAAAGGACAAGACAGTTCTTGATCAGCTGATGAATGAAATCAACTGAATCTGAGCTTTCTTCAAAGCTTCTTGAATCTGAACTTAGCTGAGTTGATTTCCCAAACAGCTTCTTAAGAAACCAGTGATGGCTTCCTTCTTCTTCTTCAAGTGGCTAGATCCCTCTCTATCCAACACCTTTTATGATACTTCTGAATTTTTGATAGAACTCTTCTTAGACAGATCCTGAGATCGTCTTCTTAGATCTTCTGATGAAGATCTTCTTCCGAGCCTTGCACTTTCTTGATTTGATTCTTCAATCAGTTTGTATGTTTTTTTTTGCTCTCAAAATCAAATCCTTAATATCGCCTTCTGAATCTGTCTATTTATAGACCTTCTTCATGGTAACCGGCTGATCCGGTTTCTAACTGTCTTCTGACAAGTCTGACAGCTTCAATTAACCTGTTGCAACCCACAGCTGTCAAATCTTCAAACAGATCCTGTGCCTTTATCTTGGACAGCAAAGTGTCGAGACTGATTGTCAGAAAGTGTCGAGACCAACTGTCAATATGTGTCGACACAAGTAACTTAGATGTCAATACAGCCTTTGATGATGTCGACTGGTTTGCCTTTAAGTCGACTCAGCTTCTTCAGAACTTCATCTTGAGAATGAGTCGACACAGAATATTTGTGTCGACTCAAGCACTTCATCATTCTTCAGAAAATGACTTGGTCTAGACATTGTAGTGTGTCGACACAGGTCCTGTGTGTCGACACAGTTGTTGTAGATTCAGAACATAATATGTGTCGACTCTGCCTTCAGGTGTCAACACAGTAATTGTCGACTCTGCCAATATGTGTCGACTCAGTCTTCTGGTGTCGACTCAAGTATTGTCGACTTCTGCCTTTATGTGTCGACTCTACCTCAATGTGTCGACACAGTTGAGATCGACTATACTTCTATGAGTCGACACTGCTTCCCAGTGTCGACATAAATGATGTCGACTATCTTTCTCTGTGTCGACACAGCCTTCTTCAAGTGTTGACACAATTATTCTGAAGTGTCGACATAGCTTTTTCTGGTGTCGACACATGGACTTAGAATAATTTCCTATACTTTTAGTACTTTCTTAATCTGCACATGTCAACTCAAAATAACATCAAATACACCTTGATGTATATCATAAAGCTAAGTTAGGCTTCTTCAAATCAGGTACACATTTTCCAATGTACCCAACAAATACCCTCCGAGCCTTCACCTTCATCTCATCGAATTCCTTCTTGAAGATCACGTTCACAGAGCTCCCATTATCCACCAGAATCCTAGAGACCGTGAAGTTCTCTATGGCCATCTGGATCACCAAGGCATCGCAGAACGGGTCTTCGTAGTATGGCATGTCCTTGGATGAGAAGGTGATCTTTTCCTCCTGGGGGGGAGTCAGGGAGGTCGAGATGACGCTCCTCCAGTGCATGGTTTGGAAGCACCCCTTTCAGGTGGCCTCAATCCCCACTCCCCTGTGGATAACTCTGAGCCCTCCTTGGGCTCCCACATCCTCCCTATCCTCGCACCTATCCTCCTCCTCCTCCTGGCAGAACTTCCTCGATCCTCACGGGAGGCTGATGCTGCACTTGCTCCCCGTCTTCACTCATCTTTAGAAACTCTAGGTAGGGGGTTGTCACGTGACCCTCCACCTGATGAAAGTCACAAAAAGGCAACGCCACCCTGCCTTCTCTTCTCCTTCCTCCTTCTCTAGCTCCTCTTATCTCTCCCCTTGCTCGGGCGATCGCCATCCCCTCCTACTACTGCGGGAGAGGGGCCCTCTTCCCCTGCCTCCAAGCTGGCGGATTAAACCTTCCCTGACCGTGGAAGTTCTCCCCACCTTGGAATCCTCCCCTTGCCCCTGGGGGCGGGACCTTCTTGAGGCCTCCAGGCCAACCGGTTGTTCGGATCCTTACGCCCCCAACCTTGGTATTGCCCATGGTGCCCCTGACCTCAGGGCTCTTCTCTCCTCCTCTCCTCTCTCTACTGTCTCTGCTTCCCTGCTCCTGACACCTTCACATCCTCCTCCACTAATTTGATCAGCTTCTTGGTGAATGTCGGGTTAGTTGCCTTGATCTCTACCTCCTTCTTCGGCCTCTCCATCAGCTCTTCGAAAGAGAGGGGGGGCACACTTTTTAGCTCCATACTGAAGAACCCAGATCTCAATCCCAGGGTAAATGCGAGCATCAACATGTACCCCGGGACCTCCTGAACTTGAAGGATCTCCTACTGGAACCGATCGACATAGTGTCCCAGTGTCTTCTTCAGCTTTTACTTGATGGTGAATAAGATCTCCGCCCCTTCTTCCTCTTCTTCAATGTGGAGAACCTCAATAGGAACCCACAGCGCAGATCTTCAAAGCAATAGATCGAACTTGCGGGAAGTTGATGAAACAAATCCCTAGCCTTCTCATTCAAAGTGATGGCGAAGAACCTGCACTTGAAGGCATCCGACACCTGCCTAATGGAGACGCTTCTTCGAACCACTGAACATATTGCACTAGGTCATCCTTGCCCGTGTAGTAATACATATCAGGCTCTCGAATCCCATCTGGAACCGGAGCCGAGATGATCAACTCACTGAAAGGGCTCCCGCCCACGACCTGGCGAGGGGGCATATCCCGTGGCCTCGGCTCGGTAACCCTATCAACACTGGTCTGCCCGAGGAAGAGTTCCCGCCCGGCGATATCCCTCTCGGTACTCTCCGTCGGAATCTCCTTCCCGGGATGCTATCCGGGAGCATTTTCGCCCAAAGAAGGGGCCGTAACTACTTGAACCAAAGGCATTACACAGTCGCTTCTCGTAGCAAAAACCAACTGGATGGTCTACAAGACTTCCCGCTTGAAGTCTTCCAGTATCCCCATCGTCACCCCACTCGCCGGTGGAGGAGAACCTCCCGAGTCCACTCCCTCGTCCTCGCCTCTAGCCATGAGACTTAACCTGAGATTTTCTTGTATTGTCTACGGTCTACGCTCACCGCACCAGAAATGTTGGAACCAAAATATGGCCCTCAATATAAGTTCGGACCCTGGGGTGTAACCACCACCTACTTCTTCCAAGCTCAGACCCCTAACCAGCCACAAGGAATCAAAGAACTGACCCTAAGCTTCATCATGGATGTCCCTCCTCTAACCCAGCAGATCTTAGAGCGCTTCCCCTCCTTAGCCAAGTGCTGAGCTAAGGATACCTTAGAAAGTGCTACAAGACTTCAAAAAAATGAGAAAGCTTGCCTTTTAAGGTACCTTGTGGGTCTATTTATAGAATCCAAAAAGTGGTCTGCTAACAGCATAGCTACGCTGTTCCAAAAGACTATCTGTAGCCCAGAGTGGTCTGCCAACAATCAAACTTCGTTGTTCAGAGGAGCTAAATGCAGACCTTTAAGGGCATCCAGGTAAATTTACCTTTAGACCAAACTGGGCAGGAGGCTTTCAGACACCTAGGTGAAAGCCCTTCCGCCTGCTTCACTTATCTGACCGGACCATCCTAGGCCCGAGGAAATCTGTCTAGGTACTGATGTGTTGAGAGCAAGAGCTACACTAAATTCCTTAACTCAGAAAATGCTGAGAGCATTGAGAGGGAAAGCTACACTCAACGCCTTAACTCAGAAAGCGTTGAGAGCGAGAGCTACACTCAACACCTTAGCTCAGAAAGCATTCTGCCCACCCCGAAGGCTTTCCGCCTGCCCTGGCAAAAGGCTCTTGAATTACCTGCCCTGAAGGAAAAGACCCACTCAGCGAATACACGGTAGTTCAAATATCATTCTGTGTAAGTTTGATTTCAGCCAGCTTGCTTTCAGTAAGGGTTACAGTAGGAGCAACCCTCATGAAGAATGTCACTGTGTTGGCCTTCAGCAAGTTAACTTCAAATCTAATGGATTTGAACTCAGTAGTCAGATCATTTCTTAGATCTCTGATAGAATCATCAACAAAATGTTCAAGTTGTCTCCTTTAATAATCTGGCAGACCCTTCAGTTGAGCTAAGAAGGTTGATTACATCTGATCAGCTTGATGAGATGTCCGTTCATCACAGACATTATCCTGCACTTGCCTTGCTCTTGCCCTGATCTCAGAATCAGCAATCATATATTCAGAGGAGTGTTCAGCAGTAGGCTCAGCATCCTCAGAAATTGCAATAATGTTTTCATTTTCTTGAGTATGAAGCTCTGTTGGAATCTCCCCCTCAGTATCTGCATTCCCCATGTGAGTTTCTACTATATAATGGCTGTGACTGGGGCTTCTTCTATCATCCTCTTAAGGACTTGCTCCCCCTTAATTGGAGCACTAAAAGGAATCACTTCAGTATTCTGTGGGATTTGAGCAATCCTCTTCTACAAACTGTCAAGGAAGGAGTCAAGCTGGTGTTGAACAGAAGCTACTGTCTCCTCCTCAGCAGGGGCAAGCATCTGGGAAGTCTCCCCCTCAATATCTGCATAGATTCTGTTCACAATGCCTTCAATTACTTGTTCAGTTACCTCTACTAGGAGGTCTTCAGAATGGGAGCCACTGACTTGGACTGTCTTTACTGCAGGTTCTGAGGATATTGAAACCTGAGCACTCATATACCTTCTTGTCTCCTCAGAGGATTCAGTCAGCTGAGGATCATGCAGCTCCTCCTCACTACTTTCAGAAGAACTTCTTTCTGTACTCTCTTCAGTGACCAGTGCAACTTTCTTTTTCTTGTCCTCCTTTATTTGTAGATGAGGCAGCAACACTCTGTCCCATCTATCAAGCATTTTTGAATCCATCCTCCTCATGTGATGGATTTTAGTTCCTAGCCTCATATTGAGGATCCCTGAAACAGACTCATGGAGATAGAGTGATAGAATTCTCCCCAAATTTAGTTCAGCCATGCATTCCACTATTCTGTCAAAGATTACTTTGCCCCAGTCAGTCCTTTTGGTAAGTATGACCCTTATCATCAGCTCAAACATTTTCCTAGAGATTTTATCATGAGACCCTATCTTGTATATTAGTTCCTTTACAATCACATCTATCAGGAATTTTCCTTTGAGGGCCATCTTCTTTCTTAACATTGATCCAGTGGCGTGCTTTGAAAGCCCACACCACTTGAGAGAAGACTTCACATCATTCTGATAAAGTTCCTCTTCTTCATCAGACTGTTTGAACTTGGGTAGGTATAGTGCCTTGCTTAGTCATCTAGGGGAGATCTTGATATTGTGCCCACTTATGGATGACTTGATTTTGGTTATGAAGGAGTCAATAGTGGCATTCGAGTATAGTACAAGTACTTCTCTATTCCATATAGGGCTTGGCTCGGACAGAACAAACTCTAGGTCAGTGACCTGTAACAAGTGCATGACCAGATGAACTTCCTCTAGGGCTTCCTTGAAACGATTTTGCACCAGTTCAAATCCCTCGAAAAGGAAACCCATTCCTTTCAGCGCCATTGAAAGAGTTTGAGTCTCTAGAGTTTTGGACAATCTTCTGGTTTTGGGAGGCAGAAAGTCACAAAGTGCTAGGAATAGTGTTTTTATTCTAAGCGCACACACTTCTATTTATAGTTATCTTTTATTTGAGAATGTGGGGAGGTGCGTACCTATTGAGATAATCAGGAGATCAACGACTGAGATTAATACCGTGAGATGGCCATAATCTGAAGTCCCTGGGAGAATTCGTTGAGTGATCTCGACGCACTCAATGCTCTCAACACACTTGATGCCTAGACACTTGAACTCAGCGCACTTGATGCCTGATATTGTTTCGATGCACTCGACGCCTGAAAACTTAGTCCATGTTTGTCTTGACATTCTACAAGACATAATATTGCCTGCAACACATATGCATGTAAACACTGAAGCTAAACTAAGTTCAACATACCCAACTCAATTTTGAAGGTGTTGAACTTGGCTTCATCCAGTAGTTTGGTGAAAATGTCAGCCATCTATTTGTATGTGGGGACAAACTCAAGACAAATGTCTTCTTTTTCTACATGCTCTCTAATAAAATGATATCTAATCTATATATGCTTAGTCCTGCTATGAGATACAAGATTCCTAGCAATAGAGATTGCACTAGAAGAATCACAAAACATTTGAGTTCTACTTAGCTTGAGATTGTAATCCTGGAGCTGATGCTGCATCCATAGTAGCTATGTATAACAACTACCGACTGAGATGTACTCTAATTCAGCTGTTGAGATGGCAACACTTGTTTGCTTCTTGCTGCTCCAAGAGATTATCTTCCTCCTAGAAACTAACAAGTACCAGACGTGCTTTTCCTATCTTCTCTACAACCTATAAAGTCTACATCTGAATACCCGATTAGTTCAAAGCCATTATTCCTAAGATACCACAGACCAAGATCAGGGGTGCCCTTGAGATATCTCAAAATTCTTTTTGCAGTAGAATAATGAGATTCCATAGGGCTAGCCTAGAGTATTTAGCACAGACATATGTAGCATACATAATGTCTGGCCTACTAGCAGTTAGGTAGAGGAGAGAGTCAATGATATCTTTATACAAGATTTCATCAACAGGTTTTCTTGTCTCATCCTTGTCTATTGACATACTTGACCCTATAGGAGTTTTCATTATTGAGGCACTCTCCATTCCAAAAATTTTAATCAATACCTTGGTAAAATTAGACTAAGAGATGGATAGACCATCCTCTGATTGTCTAACTTGGAGGCTCAAGAAATACTCGAGTTCACCCATACTGCTCATCTCAAATTTCCCTTGTATAAGTTTAGCAAACTTTTTGTAGAGGTCATCATCAGTAGACCCAAAAATTATGTCATCTACATAAATTTGGACTAGGATGATCTTACCCTTGACTTCCCTTAGGAATAATGTCTTGTCTATCTTTCCCCCCGAGAATTTGTTCTCAATAAAAAAGGTAGACAGGGTTTTATACTATGCCCTTGGAGCTTGCTTCAACCCATATAAAGCCTTTTTAATCTTAAATACATAATCAGAAGAGTTAGAGTTAACAAAACCTAAGGGTTGCTCAACATAGACCTTCTCTTTTAGGTCACCATTTAGGAAGGTAGACTTTATCTTCTATTTGGTAGACCTTGAATCCTTTATGTGCAACATATGAAAGGAACAGTCTTATGGCTTCCAATCTAGCTATGGGTGCAAAGGTTTGATCAAAATCAATACCTTCCTTTTGCCTGTATCTCTTGGCAACCAGTCTAGCTTTATTCTTGATTATAGCACCATTCACATCAAGTTTATTCCTGTAGATTCACTTGGTTCCAATAATGTTATGTCCTTGTGGTCTGAGAACCAGCTTCCAGTGTAAGACCCCGTTTTTAACAACGTGTAAAAACCAGGGTCTTATGCCCAGAACCGCTGCTTTGCGGTGACACCTTCACGCCTGGGAAGATCGTCACTACAAAACGCTGATTCTGTCGGCCTTATTGATCACAAAAGTAGCAGTACAAGTATAGAAGCATGTAAGTCCACAGCAAATCACATATATAAAATCTCCACGAAGGGAGTGTCCACAGAATAAATAAAAGAGTACAGAAATGAAGGGCTAAAGCCCGGTACATGAATATCCTCACTATAGATCTCTCATGCGGAAGCAAAATGAAACATCACTAGAAGTCGGTACTCACAATCCCAGCTGGCTGTACTCCTAAGCTAGACTGCCTTGTCTCTAATCGAACCGGTCTCCTGGGCTGCTCCTCCCTGCTGGGCTCCGCGATCCCCTAATATGATGTGGTTTGAAAACCGTTAGTCTATAAGACTAAGCCCTATCGTCCCCCACCCCTTCCCCCATGCTCCTAGGCACCGAGCGGGGAGGAAGAAAGGGAAGGACGTGAAAGTGGAGAGTAAAACAAATAGGTGACAGGGGGACCTAGCTAGCAATTTATAATCATGTTGTAATAAGTAAAGTAAGAAAAGAATTTAACCTTCACTTATGTGGGTACACATAAGCCAAGGTGTTGGTACCCTAGTTTTGATTTGAGTTTAGTCTTCTTTTTTTGTCTCTTGACCCAAGATTTATCTATGGTCAAAGGTTAGTTTAGCCGTGTCACTTTTCCAGATGAATATTTGGTTAAGTTATTTTTCGTTCGACTATGGTCGAACGTCGCTCGACTATCGTCGATCAGCCGTTCGACGATCGTCTTCCTGATAGCTCGACTATCTGTTGATAGGTCGACTGTCTGTTTTCCTTGATAGTTCGACTATCTGTTGATAGGTCGACTATCTGCTTTCTGTGATAGCTCGACTATCTGTTGATAGGTCGACTATCTGCTCTTCTTGATAGTTTGACTATCTGTTTGGATAGTTCAACTATCTGATAGTTCGACTATCTGTTTGATAGGTCGACTATCTGTGTTGCTTGATAGTTCAACTATCTGTTTGGATAGTTCGACTATCTGATAGCTCGACTATCTGTCCTGATAGTTCGACTATCTGCTGAGGTAGTTCGACTATCTTCTTTGATAGTTCGACTATCTGTATCGTTCGACTATCTGTCTGATAGGTCGACGATCTCTATGCCTCGTTCGACGATCTCCGAGGGTCGTTCGACGTTTTGCTGTATGCTCTTATTTATTTTGTCGTCTTCTATAATGTGACTTATTTCATATTTATCTGGTATATTATTTGAATAAATTTGAGATATTATTTCCAGGCAATATCTGTTCAAATCCTTATGTTTGAGCAAATCTTTTTCAGATAAAGTTATTTTGTCTTATTAGTTGACATTGTGGATTACTTTATCTGCTGTCAGTCCTTTATAGCCGTTAGACTGAAAAGTCTTTCTTGGCTGTAAAGAGTATATATCTGATGTGACTTTATTTAGTCCTCTTTTATTTGATTTGATCTTGCAGCTTCTTAGAAAAAGGATTTATCCTTTTGTAGAATATATTGTTGCAGATTGTGTTTTGTCTTGTGATATTTGCAGCCCAGATTTCAAGATTTCAAACAAGTCCAAAGATCAAATTCAAATATAGTCGTTGCTGCTGCTGATATATAAAGAATCCTCTGGAGAAAGAATTCAACTTGTTCTAACGAGTTCTAAAAGCAATTATCAAGTTCTCATATAATATTCTTTCAGCAAGCTTACAACAAGAACAAGTTTACTACTCTCAGCAATCTTCACTCAACTGAGAAGTGTTAGCTCTTCTGCTCTTCTTCAACCTGAGTTCTCCTGCTTCCAGGAAGTTCTGACTCAGAGATCTTTTAAAGAAGAAGAAGAAGAAGATAGCTACTAGAAGATTTTCATTTCTTATTTTATATCTTCTTGTAGCTTTCTCCTTCAGTATTTTTTGAAGTGTTTTCTGCACTGAAGCAAGACTTCACCTGGACGTTCTTTTAGCCAGGGGGAGCCTTGATTCTTTAAGAGCTTTCTAGCTCAGTGCAAGTTCTTGTGCTTCTTTAATCTATTGTAAAATAGAGAAGACATCTTAACCTTCTTTCCCCCTCCTGTAAAGGGTTATTACTCCCTTCAAAAGTATCCCTTGGTGGCAGGGCACCTGATCAAAAACCTGTGTTGGTTTTTAGACACCTGATCAAAAGTCTAAAGGGTTTCTAGATCTACCTGAAGCAGATCTTGTTGGTGGCAGGGCACCTGATCAAAAACCTGAGTGGATTCCTACCTTGTTGGTAGAAGAGTGGACATACCCAAGTTGTTTGGGGAACCACTGTAAAATTCCTTGTGTCGTCTGGATTGTTAAATTAATTCTCTGTGCTGATTGGCTGTGATTAGATTTTAATTAGGATTGCTAGTTGCTGTTTAGGATTCCAAGCCTTAACTGTAATTACAGTTGGCTGCCTTTAAGTGCACAACACTTGTGTTAGGCTTTAGGGTTTAATCTCAAATATCTATAACCTTCATTCCGCAATTAACTCCAAGGGAGTTGAGTAGACAGTCAACTTTGCTAGTGTAATTTTTGATTACTCTATTCACCCCCCCCCCCTCTAGAGTAGTATCTATCCCTTTCCTTTCAATTGGTATCAGAGGGAGGTTATCTGACTGTATATGTTAACACCTAAGTCACAAGATCCTGATAGATACCAAAGTTTATAGATATTCACTTTCACTATCATGGCCCAGTCCAAGGATTACTCTAGCACCAGACCTCCAGCATGCAACTTAGCTAAGTTCAGCATCTGGAAGGCAAGGATCAAACTATATATAAACTCTATTGATGAGAGTATTTTTGCTTCTATTTTGACAGGACCACCAAGAGCACCTGCTGCAGCTACTGCCTCATCATCATCTGATATGAGTGCAGTGCCTCCTCCAGACTACAATGATGAATACAAAAAGGCAAAGATAGCAGATGCTAAGGCAATGAACATTCTGGCTCAGACAATGTCTGATGAAGTATTCCAGAAAGTTCCTGACTGCTCCTCAGCAAAAGCTATGTGGGACACACTGAACCAGATTGTAGCTGGTTCAGCTGATGAAAGGAAGGACAGAAGGTCCAACCTAATCTCCTAGTATGAGAATTTCAAGAAAACTGATGCTGAATCAGTTGAAGCCATGTACACAAGGCTCAGCTCAATCATCAATGAGCTGAGGACCCTTGACAAGGACATATCATTGACAGAGGTCAATGATAAGATTCTTATGTGCTTCCCTAGCACATGGGATCTGAGGATCTGGCCTATCAAGGAAGCCAGAAGTACAACAGAGATTTCAACAGAAGCCCTTCTCGGCAAGCTCAAGTCCTTTGAGCAAGTGCTGAAGTCAAGGGAAGCTGAAGCTGAAGCAAAGACTCCAACCCCCACAAGAAAAGAGCAATCTCTTGCTCTCAAAGCTGCTGATGTTTCTGAAGGAAGCCAGTCCAATGAGGAACTGATGGCATTATTTGCCAAAAGGTTTCTCAAGATGGGAAGGAAAGAATTCAGAAAGAAGTCTTCAAAGTATGAAGACAAACCAAGGTATGATCGCACTCCTTCTAAAGAAATAATCTGCTATGGTAGTAGGAAGCCTAGACATATCCTTCCAGATTGTCCAGAGGAAAAGAATAAAGAGAAGAGGAAAGACAAGGATCAGCACAGGAAGCATTCCAAGCCATCCTCCTACAAGAATAAAAAGAAGGAGAGAGGCTTTGTTGCTGAAACCTGGAGCGATTCTGATGAGGAATCTTCCTCCTCAAGCTCTAGTGAGGATGAAGAAGAAAAGAAGGCAAAGGAAGTTTGCCTAATGGCAATTGATGCCTGCAGCAATCACTCAGCTGTAGAGATTTCAGATTCTGATGAAGAGATGCCTACAGAGGATGAGGTATTATCTTCTTATGATTTCACTTCTGATGAATTTAAATTAGATTTTAAATCCTTATGTTTAGATTTAATTAGTTCTGAAAAGGAGATTAAAAAATTTAGACATAGGCTAGCTGAATCAGAAATCATATCTATTGAAAACATTAAGTTAAAGGAAGATCTCATTAATTCTAGTGAAGAAATTAAATTTCTAAAGAATGAGTTAGCTAAGTCCAAATGGTTAGAAGAGTCTCTAAATGGTAGAAGCCTTAAGTTGCTTGAAATAACCAGCATGTCTAACACTAGGACAGGCAATAACAAATTAGGCTTAGGAGCTTCTTCTAGTGAACCCCCAATCATTCTTAAAAACCATCTTTCAACTCCAGTGAACTTCATCTCAGCTGATGGGATAAAGAACACTGAGCAAGTTAATCAAGTTAATAAAGCCTTAAATAAAGCTAAGAGAGAGAAAAGAAAACAAAAATTTAAGGAATTACAAAAAGCGTCGAACGCTGCTCGACGATCGTAGGCTCGGTGGTCGAACGAAGCTCGATGATCTGAGCATCCATCGTCGAACGTCGATCGACGATCGCAGGCTCAGTGGTCGAACGGAGATCGACGATCTGAGCAGCCATCGTCGAACGCTGGTCGACGCTTCCAATATGAATTTCAAAACTTCACCCAGAACTTTAGAAACCAAAATGAAAATAGAAACCCTAGGATCATTGACCCATCATCTGCATGGAGAATCCCACCTAGGAGATCTCACCCGTTAGGTTATCACCCTCAGCCTGCTTATTCATTTATTTCTAGTTTTTCTTATGTGAAAAACAAGAGACCCAATGTTACCTGGGTCCACAATGTTTAATTGATTTATTTGCAGGTAAAGACCTATCCTATCACTCAGAATAAGTGGTATTTGGATAGTGGTTGCTCCAAGCATATGACAGGAAATAGAGAACATCTGTCAAGGTTCAAAGCAAAGCTTGGCCCAAAGGTGATCTTTGGAGATTCAAGCTGTGGTCAAACTGAAGGCTATGACAGGATGACAATTGGAGCTGTAACATTCAAGAGAGTTGCTTATGTAACTGGACTGAAGCATAATCTAATTTCAGTAAGTCAGTTATGTGATGCTGGATACCAGGTATCATTTTCTAACTCCCTTTGTAATATTACTTTAAATAATAATGTTGTATTAGTAGGTATTAGACAAGGCAATATTTATTTAGTAGATTTCAATTCAACCCTTTCTAAAATCTGTTTATTTAATGAAGTAACCAATAATAATTCTTTGTGGCATAAGAGGCTTAGTCATGTTAACCTTAAAAATATATCTAGGTTATCTAAGCACAACCTTGTTAGAGGTTTACCTTCTTGCCTCTACAAGAAGGAGAGCCTATGCAAGGCTTGTCAGTTAGGAAAGCAAACCAAGAACTCTTTTAAATCTGTAAATAAAAGTGATTCTCCTAGAATCTTGTATCTATTACATTTGGACCTTTTTGGCCCAATAAATGTACAGAGTTTAGGAGGGAAGTATTACACCCTAGTCATTGTAGATGACTTCTCTAGGTTCAGTTGGGTGTTCTTTTTGAGAACTAAGTCTGATAACTTCAAATCCCTTACAGACTTTCTATTATGTGTGCAGACTGAGTAATCTACTCAAGTGGCCTTGATCAGAAGTGATCATGGTACTGAGTTTGACTCTCTTCTCATGCAAGAATTCTGTGAGAGAGAAGGTATCAAACATAGCTTCTCAGCTCCTAGAACTCCCCAACAAAATGGGGTAGTTGAAAGGAAGAATCGAACACTTATTGAAGCTGCTAGCACATTGTTGGCTGATGCTAATATGCCTCTTTCCTATTGGGCAGAAGCTGTTAATACAGCCAACTATGTCTTGAATAGAAGTCTGATACACAAGCTTAAGTGTAAAACTCCTTATGAGTTGCTTAAAGAAAAGAAACCTAAAATAAATTATTTTAGAGTGTTTGGTTGTGTAGTTTATATTCATAATAATAATAAAGAATATATTAGAAAATTTGAAGCAAAAGCTTCTATGGGAATTATGCTTGGATATTCCCAAGTAAGCAAAGCTTATAGGGTCTTTAATAAATCATCTTGTAAAATTGAAGAATCTGTGCATGTCTCTTTTGATGAATCTCAAATGTATTACAAGGAGAAGGAAACTTCTTCTTCCTCAGGTTCTTTGCAGGTACCAGAATCTACAAGAGATTTGCTTCAAGAGGTTCTCCCTCTTTCAACTCTTCAAATCACTGAATCAGACAGTGATGAAGACAGTGTTGAAGCTGTTGCTGTACAACCAGCAGTTGATGCAATTCCTCAGGAGGAATCAATCCCAACTATTGCTGAAGATCATATCCCACCTGCTGATGTTGTCACACTTAGAGATCATCCTACATCTCAAGTGATTGGAGACATATCAGCTGGTGTTCAAATAAGACATCAATTAAGACAGGATGTGATGCATGCTTGTTCCTTTCACAGATTGAGCCCCTCACCATTAAAGATGCTGAGCAAGATCCCCACTGGATCATTCCTATGCAAGAGGAACTCAATCAGTTTGAAAGATGTAAAGTTTGGACTTTGGTTTCAAGACCTAAAGGCCAACTGATCATAGGCACCAAGTGGGTATATAGAAACAAGTTGGATGCAAATGGCATCATTGTAAGGAAGAAAGCTAGGCTTGTAGCTCAGGGCTACAGACAGGAGGAAGGTATAGATTATGACCAAACCTTTGCTCCTATTGCAAGGCTAGAAGCAATAAGGATCTTTTTGGCCTATGCAGCCTACATGAAGTTTAAAGTTTTTTAGATGGATGTCAAAAGTGCCTTCCTAAATGGTGAGCTAAAGGAAGAGGTATTTGTTGAACAACCACCTGGGTTTGTTTCTTCAACTCAGCCCTCACATGTATTCAAGTTGCAAAAAGCTCTTTATGGACTAAAGCAAGCACCCAGAGCCTGGTATGAGACTTTAGCTAGTTTCCTGTTAGAGCACAACTTTACTAGGGGAGTAGTTGATAGAACCCTCTTCGTCAAGCACCACAAGGACACAATCCTGTTAGTTCAAGTGTATGTGGATGATATTATTTTTGGCTCCATTGATCCCAAACTGTGCAAAAGGTTCTCTGACCTGATGCATTCTAAGTTTGAGATGAGTAGTATGGGTGAGCTGTCTTACTTTCTTGGTCTCTAAGTAAAGCAAGATGCTTATGGCATTTTCATCTCCCAATCCAAATATGCCAAGGAATTGGTAAAGAAGTTTGGGATGGCTGATGCTTCAGCAATGCATACACCTATGGCTACTAATGTAGTTATTGATTCTGATGATCAGGGAAAGCCTGTAGATCAAAAGAATTATAGGGCCATTGTTGGTTCCCTATTGTATTTAACTGCAAGTAGGCCAGATATAATGTTTGCTACATGCCTTTGTGCTAGATTCCAGGTCAGCCCCAAGGAATCTCATCTGATTCTTCTAAAGAGAATCCTGAGATACCTGAAGGGATGTCCAAATCTAGGACTTTGGTACCCAGCTGAGTCAGAATTTGAATTAATTGGATATTCTGATTCTGATTATGCTGGTTGTAGAGTTGACAGGAAAAGTACCTCAGGAACTTGTCAGTTCCTGGGAGAGAGATTGGTCTCTTGGTTCTGTAAGAAGCAGGCCTCTGTATCAACTTCAACTGTAGAAGCTAAATATATAGCAGCTGCTAGTTATTGTTCACAGATCCTGTGGATACAAAACCAGCTTTTGGATTATGGGTACTCACACAAGAACACAAAAATCATGTGTGATAGTACCAGTGCTATCTCCATTGCACAAAATCCAGTGCACCACTCTAGAACGAAGCACATTGAGATCAGGCACCATTTCCTGAGAGATTGTGTGGAAAAGAACAAGATCTGTCTTGAGTTCATATCCACTGACCTTCAGAGAGGTGATATATTCACCAAGCCCTTAGATGAACAGAAGCATCTGTTCTTTTTGGTTCAACTAGGCATGATTAATGGAAGAGACTAAGTGTGACTATCTGCCTTGTTGAAACTTGTTTGAAGATCGTCGAACGACGTTCGATGATAGTCGATCGGATCAAGCCTATCGTCGACCTATGGTTGATAATAGCTTATCTGCTTGAAAATCGTCGAACTGCGTTCGAAGATCGTCGAATAGGTCAAGCTTATCGTCGATCCATGGTTGACGACAGCTTGTTGTTTGTGAAGACAGAAATAGTCGAACGATTGATCGACTACTCTGCTTCAGGACCGATCGTCGAACGACCGTTCGACTATCGTCTCCAGTATCTTTTAAATAGATCGACGATCGTTGTTTTAATATAAAGCCGATAGTCGACCTAGGTTAAGAGATAGTTGCTTTTATCGTCGACGGAGAGCGTCTTTTCGCATTCCGTCTTCCTGCTTGCTCTGTGTCTTGCGATTTTCTGTCGCTTCGTCTTTCTCGTCTTCTCCAGCCCTCTCGATGGCGATTTCTCCAGCGCTCCTGGCAGTAGTAAAGTTTGATGCAGGATTCAGTATAGATTTCGATTCCTTCAGCTCCTGCGAGTCCGGAATAATGGAAATTCTAAATCTGTGCAAAGATCAAGGATTAGAGAAGCTCATGTACTCTAGGATAAAGATAAATGTTCAAGAGATCAAAGAATGATTCGATGACCGGAACTGTTAGCGGAGAAGAGGTAACATTGACTCCCGCTATTTTAACTGAAATATTTGGATTAATAAATGGGGAAGAAGAGTACGAGCAAGATGCCCTAGAGTTTGGGAGGATGTTGACAGAGCTAGGACATGCAGAAGGCATTCCCTCTAAGCTGCTTAAAATAAATTTTCCGTTTAAGATTAAATTTCTTGTTGAAATAGTCGGAAAAGTACTCCTGGGAAAGCACTCTGCCCACGACAACATTACAAGGCAACAATTCACACTGATGTGTGCAATTGTGAATAAGAAAAGGATTAACTGGGCAGGAGTTTTGTTCGATCTGATAAGGAAGAAGAACAGTAAGAAAGAGGTCACCCTAGGTCGGGTTATTGGGATTTTTCTGAAGGAAAAGTATCCCCATCTGCTGATTACAGCCGCTACCTCCATCAATACAAGCAAGAAGATGGATCCAAGCTTGTTCGCCAAATGGAAAAGAACATTCCTGAAGCCCGCTCCTGCAGGGGTTGCTCCAGTTACATCAGAGAGCACCCGGACTGACTCAGTCGCTCCCCGCCCTCATGAAGTTGGCTCAGTAAATCTTTCCCTTCCTTCCTTTTCATCTGCTATGTCGTCTGCTTCAGTTGAAGCTCCATCAACTTCAATTGAAGTACGATATTCTGCCTCTCCTCCTCATGATTCAACAACAATTCTCCATGCTTCACCTCCAGTTTCTCCTCTACCTCCTCATCTTGCTGGGATCACACAACCCAGTTTTGATTTATTGGTGTCTGAGATTTCCACTCCTCCTCCGTCACCAATTCCATCTCCAAATCATATTGATCATCCTGCATCCACCCATATATCTCCACATCATTCTCCAGATGCATCTCCAGTTCATTCTCCATCTCCAGTCCATTCTCCAGCTCATCAAGAATTTATCATTCCTGCTGTTCCTCCATCTTCTGAGATTCCATCTTCATCATCATTTTTTGAAATCTCTCTAGCATTTATCTCTAGCATCTTGGAGTTAATTACCACTTCGATCAAAGTTATGATCAAAGAGGCAATTGCTCCGCTTGCTTCCTCTATCTCCTCTTTGACTACTGCTATTTAGGCACTCTCAAAGTCTGCTGAGCCCTCTTCCTCTAGGGGCCTGGTTTCAGTTTCTACTGAAATCAGGCAGGAGGAGATGCTTAATGAAGATATCTCTGAGCAGCCTTTGGCCTCCCCTCCAACAGTTCCTCCTGCAGTGGCAGAGAAAGCAACAGAAGAAGCAGTTCCTCCTCTATCTGAAAAAGAAATTTCTGATGCAATTATGATGACAGAATTTGTTGTAAAAGTCTGCCTAGAAGAATCCTCAACTCCCCTGGTTGCCCTCTATCTAGAAGGAGTCATCACTTCCTTCCTAGATGAATTTTGGGAGTTAGGAAACCCTGAGGAATATCCTGAAGGTATGTCTCTTACTCAATTTCTAGATTACGCAACTGATATGATAGTATGGGAATACCTGGAAGGGATGATTAGATGTCATTTAGCAAATTTTTGCTCCTAAACCTACAGATTTAATGGAAGAAGTATTAGTTGTTCAAGAGCATGAACCTGAATCTGCTCAAGAAATTCCAGATGTTGTAGAGCTTATGCCTGAATCTGCTCCTGAAGTCCAAGATATTATAGAACCAGTATCTGAACCTGCTTCTGAAGTTCAAGCTGAACCAGAACTAGCTGTTCAAGTTTCTGAGGCTGCTGAACCAGATCAGCTAGCAGTGCAAGTTGAACTGGTCCCCATAACAGTTCCTGATCTTCAAGAAAAGGATTTTGAAATACAAATTGAAAAGTCTACTGTATGGGATAATTCCCCTGGTTTGGATTTAGATGCTCTCCTGGCACAGGATGCCATGGAAGAAGATTTAGAGAAAGCTGTCTTGAAGGAAAAAAGAAAAAGCTATATCAGAAGCTTATGATCCCTATGACCATCTCATTTCTTCTAATTCTGAAGATGAAATCGATTCTGATGAGTCTGCTGAGTCTAAAAGAAAAAGGATTGCTAAAAAGAAAAGGAAAGCTGTAGCTCCTCCTCCTCCTAATCCAGATAATGATACTCCTTATTATATTCTGAAAGGCATTGATCCTGAATCAAAAGATTTTCAGCACTGGATGTTTTTCTCCAAAAATCAGCAGAAGCAAAGGAAGAAGTCAAAGAGGTATGACTCTCTTGTTCCAAGATGGACTCCTAGAGGTCCTCCTCCTCCACCTCCCGGTGCAGGAGCCTCAGGAAACATATCTGCAAACCCTGCTGCTCAGTCTGAAAGATTCAAATCATCTCAGTCAGCTCAAAGGAGAAGTTCACAAGGATATCAAGGTAAAACTCAAACTGGCTATCAAAGACCTGATGCTGTTAAAGAACAAGTAAAGGAGGTGGTGTATCAAAGACCAACCTTTTCCCCTCCTCCTTCTCCCAAGAAAATAATTTCACCTTCAAAGCCAGTTCATTCTGTGAAGGATGTTCCAAAAGGTAAGTGATTTATTTTATCTGAAAAATTCTAGCAAGACATTTGCTAAGTCTGCTCCTCCTTCTTATCTAGTTATTCAGGATAAAGAACCAGTTGATACATCTTCTGAGAATGTTTATGAAAGCCCAGAGCTTGATCCTAATTTTAGGATGGCTCGTTTTCTTGAACTTGTTGGAGCAGCTCAAATTAAGAAAGCAAAAGCAGAAGGAAAGACACTGCAGGATTAACTACGATGTCAAAATTCAGAATGAAGGAGCTCGATAAATTCCAGGTTAGACCTGAGATATTTGATCCTTCAAAGTACATGGAAAAACATCCTGAGGCAGTTGTCCCAAGAGCAACAGAATTGAAAATCATTGGAGAGCAAGACCTGAAGTTGTCGAGAAAAGAAGCTCTAGATCCCTCTAGAAAGATTACTTTTGTTTCTAGCTCTTCTGATCCTAAACCTAACTCTGAAGCATCTTAAAATTCATTGATTGACAGTTATTTGCTTATCTGTGTGATTGATGTTATCTGCTTAGCTATTTCTCTTCATGCATTTTATATACTTTCAGTAATTAGCTTTGTATGCTTTAGTTGTTGAGAGACTTAACTCAAATAGGTGGAGATTGTTGGTACCCTAGTTTTGATTTGAGTTTAGTCTTCTCTTTTTGTCTCTTGACCCAAGATTTATCTATGGTCAAAGGTTAGTTTAGCCGTGTCACTTTTCCAGATGAATATTTGGTTAAGTTGTTTTTCGTTCGACTATGGTCGAACGTCGCTCGACTATCGTCGATCAGCCGTTCGACGATCGTCTTCCTGATAGCTCGACTATCTGTTGATAGGTCGACTGTCTGTTTTCCTTGATAGTTCGACTATCTGTTGATAGGTCGACTATCTGCTTTTTGTGATAGCTCGACTATCTGTTGATAGGTCGACTATCTGCTCTTCTTGATAGTTTGACTATCTGTTTGGATAGTTCAACTATCTGATAGTTCGACTATCTGTTTGATAGGTCGACTATCTGTGTTGCTTGATAGTTCGACTATCTGTTTGGATAGTTCGACTATCTGATAGCTCGACTATCTGTCCTGATAGTTCGACTATCTGCTGAGGTAGTTCGACTATCTTCTTTGATAGTTCGACTATCTGTATCGTTCGTCTATCTGTCTGATAGGTCGACGATCTTTGTGCCTCGTTCGACGATCTCCGAGGGTCGTTCGACGTTTTGCTGTATGCTCTTATTTATTTTGTCATCTTCTATGATGTGACTTATTTCATATTTATCTGGCATATTACTTGAATAAATTTGAGATATTATTTCCAGGCAATATCTGTTCCATTCCTTTTGCTTGAGCAAATCTTTTTCAGATAAAGTTGTTTTGTCTTATTAGTTGACATTGTGGATTACTTTATCTGCTGTCAGTCCTTTATAGCTGTTAGACTGAAAAGTCTTTCTTGGCTGTAAAGAGTATATATCTGATGTGACTTTATTTAGTCCTCTTTTATTTGATTTGATCTTGCAGCTTCTTAGAAAAAGGATTTATCCTTTTGTAGAATATATTGCTGCAGATTGTGTTTTGTCTTGTGATATTTGCAGCCCAGGTTTCAAGATTTCAAACAAGTCCAAAGCTCAAATTCAAATATAGTCGTTGCTGCTGCTGATATATAAAGAATCCTCTGGAGAAAGAATTCAACTAGTTCTAACGAGTTCTAAAAGCAATTATCAAGTTCTCATATAATATTCTTTCAGCAAGCTTACAGCAAGAACAAGTTTACTACTCTCAGCAATCTTCACTCAACTGAGAAGTGTTAGCTCTTCTGCTCTTCTTCAACCTGAGTTCTCCTGCTTTTAGGAAGTTCTGACTCAGAGATCTTTTGAAGAAGAAGAAGAAGAAGATAGCTGCTAGAAGATTTTCATTTCTTATTTTATATCTTCTTGTAGCTTTCTCCTTCAGTATTTTCTGAAGTGTTTTCTGCACTGAAGCAAGACTTCACCTGGACGTTCTTTTAGCCAGGGGGAGCCTTGATTCTTTAAGAGCTTTCTAGCTCAGTGCAAGTTCTTGTGCTTCTTTAATCTATTGTAAAATAGAGAAGATATCTTAACCTTCTTTCCCCCTCCTGTAAAGGGTTATTACTCCCTTCAAAAGTATCCCTTGGTGGCAGGGCACCTGATCAAAAACCTATGTTGGTTTTTAGACACCTGATCAAAATTCTAAAGGGTTTCTAGATCTACCTGAAGCAGATCTTGTTGGTGGCAGGGCACCTGATCAAAAACCTGAGTGAATTCCTACCTTATTGGTAGAAGAGTGGACGTACCCAAGTTGTTTGGGGAACCACTGTAAAATTCCTTGTGTCGTCTGGATTGTTAAATTAATTCTCTGTGCTGATTGGCTGTGATTAGATTTTAACTAGGATTGTTAGTTGCTGTTTAGGATTCCAAGCCTTAACTGTAATTACAGTTGGCTGCCTTTAAGTGCACAACACTTGTGTTAGGCTTTAGGGTTTAATCTCAAATATCTATAACCTTCATTCCGCAATTAACTCCAAGGGAGTTGAGTAGACAGACAACTTTGCTAGTGCAATTTTTGATTACTCTATTCACCCCCCCTCTAGAGTAGTATCTATCCCTTTCCTTTCACAAGGGATCTTTTACAAGGCTCCCATAGTATAAAATGTCTCATACCACTTTATACGTTGGGGTGTCGGTTATCACAAGCAGTATATATATATAAATAACCTTAATTTATAAACTTGCCCACACAAGCTTATAGACTAAGGGGTCGTTTAGCAAGTCCTAATGTATAAGCGTCCCATACCACTTATACATTAGGTGTCACAGGTTATTATGAATGATTATGATATGTAGCTATATGGTGGGTATGTTATGATCAAGCAGTGCAACTCACACACCCGACTTTGTGTACACAAACCTTTAGTTCCCCCTTTCGGAGCCGTTATCTCCCAGGATACCTCCGTAGTGGCAGACGGAAGTGGTGGGTTGGGCCTCACCCACCTCAAAACTAGTATAGCACTACCGGTCTGACCTATCGTACGCCTCAACGCTTGGTGCACAAAGCGGACTCCTGCGTACTCTTGCCGACTGGACCGCCGGAGTTAGCTTTGGCGAAGTGTAAAACCACACTTGCCGAGTAATCGTACTGGCGTCGGTGCTATGACAACCTAGTACCGAAGACCCACCACCTTAGATATTACTTTTTATGCACATGCAATATTCTTAAAAGAAACCAACAAGTCAAGCTCCCGGACTAAACTGTCCGAATTAATCTCAAACTGAGACTAAGCTCCCCGGACAAAGCTGTCTTGCTCAATTCCAAACCTCATCCCTTGAACACCGCGGGATGGCGCCCATTCAAACACCTCGGGAAGACTTAACCATTTCCCTCCAACTCTGCACGGGTGAGCAAGTAGTCAGCAGACTCCAAGTCCCTCCAACCCGACACGAGTGAGCAATAAACATATCAGCTCCTTCCAATTCAGTGCGGGTGATCAAGTAGCCAACAGGCTCCAAGTCCCTCCAACCCATCACGAGTGAGAACAGGTACAGTTTACCTAGCCTGTTAGACTACTCTTGCCTACCGGTTATTACACCTAGTATTTTAGGGTTAATCCCAGGACTGCCTAGGGTATGCCCAATGAAGGGGTCTCGGGGGCACTAGGAACCAAGATGGAATTAAAAATCCAAAGTTCCCTTTCGCAAGGATAATTAGTTTTAGTTGATGTCTACTAGTGACCCACAACCAACTCTCATTATTACTCTTGGACGATCCTAATGACTTAAGTTATTATCGGGAGGGCGACGGTCTTCCGCCGGCCTCCACTCCCGTTGTTACCCAATAATGACTTGCACTTTTACTCTCGTCACTAATACGACACTAACCACCAGGGTTATAGTTCCAATCATGTTCTCTAGCTCGATTGTCGATCTATCCCCCGATGGGCCTTATGGAATAACCTACTTTTACTGTGCGCAGCCCATGACCTAACACCACCCTGGAATCGAACTTCTAATTCCTTGGGCCATATGTCTTAAATTATTTATCCTAGGGTGGTATGGACCTATATAATGACCATGATTATTTTCATAATTTTCCAACTTAATTACATCCTTGAATTAATTTCTTCCATTAATTCTTCAGGTTATTGTACACATGAAGTATAATATATCATAATTCTATTGATATAAGAAATTTTCCTGACCTATAATATGGTGAAATATCACTATCTTCCAATATTCATAATTTTTCTTTAAGTATTTTTATTTATTCCTTAATTATCATAAAATCAACATATTTATCATTTTCCAAAAGAAGTATAAAGAATTCATAAATAACAATTCTGAGAAAATTACAGAGTGTATGTATTGATAAGATAAGGCTAAATATAGAGTTTCACAAACTTATAAAGTACAATGGCCCATCAATTCCATTTTTCAAGTAATTAACCAAAATGCCATTATGGGGTTTTGAACATTACTGAGACATCCAAAAATATTGAAATAATTATACAAGGTTTTTTATATAATAATACATCTCTAGAAATTTTCCACAATATTTCTACCACATAATTCTATCAATTTCCAATTAAAAGTAAATAAGGGCAAAATGGTAAATCCACATAATTCCAGCTACAAAATTCATAAAACAGAGAAGTAAAATTTTTAGGGTTTAAATATGCCCTCTATGTGATCAAGACAAAATTTGGGGATTTATTTCCATGCTAAACCATTTTCTCAATTTATTATTCAAAAAGGTCTAATATTTCAAAAAATTCCAAATGATGGGATTTTTGATCCCAAAAATCCCATAATTAATTTGAGGTGTGAAATTAACCCTAATGGACCTCTGGATTCCATTCCATGATTTTTGGGTGCCTTAATTTAGCTGAATACGCCACATTTCATTTCTTGCTATTTGCAACCCCAAGGCTATATATAGTCAACACATGCAAGGGGATTCACCCAACTTGCTGTGGTCCATATTGGCTGAAAATTTAACCATGCCATAACAATGTCCCCATAGACATGCCACCAAAAATTGGGGCCTTTCGGAGTTGAACTACTCCAAGAATCACCTAAAGAAGCCTAGGGGTATTTTAGTAATTTCCCCCTAATTTTAATTCCAATTTATACCATTTTTGGGCAGGGCCTAATTATGCCCTAAACCAGTTACTTCCCAAAATCCCAGGTCATTTGGGCCTCTGGATGGGCTTGGGCATCTCTTCCAATTTCTGCATTTTTGTTATTTGCAGCCCAAGGTCATTCACCATTTCAGATCTTGCAAGTGAGATATCTCAACATGCAGAGGACTAAATTGACTAATTTTTCTATCAAAGGTCTAACATACCCTTAAGGGCAGGCCACCAAAATTTGGGGCCAATTGGGGTTGGTATGCTCCAAAAATCAACATTATTTGATTTATCAAATTTTGACTAAAATTATATGATTATTTTACCCAAAAATTCCCATTTTTGGAGAGCATCTAGATATGCCAAAATAAGCCACACGCCCAAAATTTCAGCCCATTTGGACTTAGAGTTCGGGCAGGGCAGTCATTTTAATTTTTGACCTATCCTAGGACTAGTCCTAGGAAAATGTCTCTATAGGGCAGCCTACTTAACCAAAATAAATGTGTAATATTAAAGGTAACTCAAGGAACTATAATTTTTATGTTAAACACGTTTTATGAAAAAGTCCGGAGGTGCCATAAATTTGACCTGCAAAAGGTCTATTTTATAAGGCAGGTTTTAGTACTATTCATATAATTAAATAATACAGGATTTATATTATATTTGCATGGCACTAATCCTAAAGAAAATCGGGCGGCTATGGTGTTTCTTCCCCAACCCGAGCAGGATTCAGGCCCGATAACCGGGGGCTTTCAATGGCGGTTTTCCGGCGGCCACCAGCGGCGCAACCCCCGACAATCTTCTCATCACACCTCACGGTGGTGGTGGCGAGCCTTTGCCGGCGGCTAGGGCGGCGGGAGGCGGCGGCGCCACCCAACCCCTGAGCTTCCAGAACTCCATTAATGGAGAAAAATGAAAGCTAGGTTCGGGCTCATTCGAGCCCGAACCCTACCCCTAACAATCCTAAGATCTAATACATGAAGAGAGAGGTGAGGGAGGACATTCCCGGCGGCCATGCGACGTGAGGAGCGGCGGGGAGCCATTTTGGCAGTGGTGGCGGCTTTTCTCTCGGGTTCACGGCTCCAGCTCCAGGTTTCTCTCTCTCTCTCTCTCGGGATGAGAATGAAATGGGGGGGAGTGAGGAGGAAGATGAGGAGGGGATATTATTAGAGGCGATGATATCAAGGGGGGAGGCGATATCATCAAGGTGAGGGTGGCGGGTTGCATTGTTCTTGTCACCAAGCATGCATGGGTGGGCCCCACCAGTTCAAGCTCCTCCTAATTGGGTAAAGTGGGTCGGCCAGCCCATGTGTGGGCTGAGGGAAAGAGTGGGGAGGAGGGTATGAAGCCACATGGCTAGGTAGGGTTGGTTTTGGGCTTGGGCTTGCCTCCAAGCATGCATGTGGGCCCCACTTGCTCCCATTCCTCCTAAGTGGGTTAAGGGGTCGGCCAGCCCATGTGTGGGCTGGTGGCATGAACACAAGTGGGCCCAAACTCAATATCACCCCAAAATATCCTTTCTCTCTCCTATTTTATTCAAATCCTCTCTCCTAGGTTAATTCTCAAAATATCTAAGCATGAAACCCATTTTTTTACTCCCTATGGGGTATGAGTTGACTTTGACCCATTGGGTGGCATTGGGTTAGTTTAGGTGGGACCAACCCAAGGAATGGGGCTTATGGTCATTTTTTGCTAATTAGGTCAAAGTGTTGACTGGGGTCAACATGGGTCCTATGGTTGACCCTATGACCTACCCTAGGGTCCATTTAGGTTGGACTTACTTGGCCCTCCAATTCTAGGGTTTCTGGGTTTTACTATTTGCAGACCAAGAGACACTCAACTGAAACCCTAGGTTCACTTGGTCCTTCATGGTTCTCTAAGGGTTTGTCCTGACCTAGTCAGGACAAAATCACCCCTAGGGGTCTAGTTGGGAAAATGGGATGTTACAAATCCCAATAAACAAAATAAAAATTTCGTCCCCGAAATTAAAGTTAGGGCTACGTGGTTTTTCTATCGGCAAAACTAAAGTGTAACATCCCATAAGTGAGTTGACATGCCTACTTGCTTAATATAACAAGGGCTAGCCCCAATAAACAAAATATATTAGCCTCTATCCTTTTAGATGATTCTACGAGTAAAAGCAATTAGGAAGAGTGTTTAAACCATTTGAGGAGTTGTGAGGTATACCTGGCTAAATAGCTCCGGATATCTTTCCTGCATCAGGTCTTGTGGCTCCCAGGTCGCACTTCGCCGATGATGTCATCTCGGAGCCGTCTGGGAGGCATACTCTCCGAGGGATTCCCGTGAAGTGATGTTCGGCTCATATCTCCTTAGGAAAGTTTGCCGAAATAAATGAGTGCGTAGCGCCGTTGTCAAATAGGGTGTAGGCTGGCTTGCCGTTGGCTGTGACTATGCCTGGGGGTAATCAAATGTCTTAGAAGTCTAACTATAGTTTTCATTTCTAGTTTGAAGTTTCTAAAGCAAAAGTCCAATTATTTACGAAAGCACATAAAATATTCTGGCGTACCTGTTATTACTTGTTTCGGGTTCCTGGGTTGAGCCAGGTCCATTGCATAAATCTGTTGTCCTTCCGGCCTACGGTCTCTACCCTGATATCCGCGTCCTTGTCCACGTCCTCGGCAACCTCCCTAACAGCAAAGGTAGTCTCCAGAACTGTCTTCCACCACCGCTTGGCATGGGACTCCAAGCAGGAAACAACCAGTGGCACCCTTTCCTCCCAAGGGCTCCGTATCCCTGTCAGCATCTCCTACATGATGTCTAGCCACTCCTCGGTCCGAACTACCGCCTCTGTCCCCAAGTAGGACGGGGGAGAGAGTCCTCGAAAGATGCTGGGCCAGTTGGCTCTCGGAATAGGCTGCGGAGCCGGGGCCTATTGGTTCCTGAAGGCTTGCAAGATAGCCGTCAGAGTCTGCCCCATGTCAGACTATAGGAACTGAGTGGGAACCAGCGGCGGTGGTGCAACTTCCGGAATCTGCGGGATTCCACCCGGTGTGTAGGCAGTACTGGAGGCTGCGCCACAAAATTTATCGTCAGAAATTTTTCAACCTTAACTAAAATGGACAATTATATATGTGATCCCCACATGGGCACACCACTACTTTCGCTACTTAGTTTGTCCGCAAACTAAACTCATGCGGGGGTGGACTAGGGTTTTAGCAGACAGCTACTTGAAGGATCGAGGTTTGCCCTCTGATACCAGTTTGTAAGACCCCGTTTTTAACAACGTGTAAAAACTGGGGTCTTATGCCAAGAACCGCCGCTTTGCGGTGACACCTTCGCGCCCGGGAAGATCGTCACTACAAAACGCTGATTCTGCCGACCTTATTGATCACAAAAGTAGCAGTACAAGTATAGAAGCATGTAAGTCCACATCAAATCACATATATATAATCTCCACGAAGGGAGTGTCCACAGAATAAATAAAAGAGTACAGAAATGAAGGGCTAAAGCCCGGTACATGAATATCCTCACTACAGATCTCTCATGTGAAAGCAAAATGAAACATCACTAGAAGTCGGTACTCACGATCCCAGCTGGCTGTACTCCTAAGCTAGACTGCCCTGTCTCCAATCGCACCGGTCTATTGGGCTGCTCCTCCCTGCTGGGCTCCGCGATCCCCTAATATGATGTGGTTCGAAAACCGTTAGTCTATAAGACTAAGCCCTATCGTCCCCCACCCCTTCCCTCATGCTCTTAGGCACCGAGCGGAGAGGAAGAAAGGTAAGGACGTGAAAGTGGAGAGTAAAACAAATAGGTGACAGGGGGACCAAGCTAGCAATTTATATCATGTTGTAATAAGTAAAGTAAGTAAAGAATTTAACCTTCACTTATGTGGGTACACATAAGCCAAGGGATCTTTTACAAGGCTCCCATCATATAAAATGTCTCATACCACTTTATACGTTGGGGTGTCGGTTATCACAAGCAGTATATATATATATAAATAACCTTAATTTATAAACTTGCTCACACAAGCTTATAGACTAAGGGGTTGTTTAGCAAGTCCTATTGTATAAGCGTCCCATACCACTTATACATTAGGTGTCACAGGTTATTATGAATGATTATGATATACAGCTATATGGTGGGTATGTTATGATCAAGCAGTGCAACTCACATACCCGACTTTGTGTACACAAAACTTTTGTTCCCCCTTTCGGAGCCGTTACCTCCCAGGATACCTCCGTAGTGGCAGACGTAAGCGGTGGGTTGGGCCTCGCCCACCTCAAAACTAGTATAACACTACCGGTCTGACCTATCGTATGCCTCAACGCTTGGTGCACAAAGCGGACTCCTGCGTACTCTTGCCGACTGGACCGCCGGACTTAGCTTTGGCGAAGTGTAAAACCACACTTGCCGAGTCATTGTACTGGCGTCAATGCTACGACAACCCAGTACCGAAGACCCACCACCTTAGATATTACTTTTTATGCACATGCAATATTATTAAAAGAAACCAACAAGTCAAGCTCCTGGACTAAACTGTCCGAATTAATCTCAAATCGAGACTACGCTCCCCGGACTAAGCTGTCCAGCTCAATTCCAAACCTCATCCCTTGAACACCTTGGAATGGTGCCCCTTCAAACACCTCGGGATGACTTAACCATTTCCCTCCAACTCTGCACGGGTGAGCAAGTAGTCAACAGACTCCAAGTCCCTCCAACCCGGCACGAGTGAGCAATAAACATATCAGCTCCTTCCAATTCAGCGCGGGTGATCAAGTAGCCAACAGGCTCCAAGTCCCTCCAACCCATCACGAGTGAGAACAGGTACAGTTTACCTAGCCTGTTAGACTACTCTTGCCTATCGGTTATTACACCTAGTATTTTAGGGTTAATCCCAGGACTGCCCAAGGTATGCCCAATGAAGGGGTCTCGGGGGCACTAGGAACCAAGATGGAATTAAAAATCCAAAGTTCCCTTTCGCAAGGATAATTAGTTTTAGTTGATGTCTACCCATGACCCATGACCAACTCTCATTATTACTCTTGGGCGATCCTAATGACTTAAGTTATTATCGGGAGGGCGACGGTCTTCCGCCGGCCTCCACTCCTGTTGTTACCCAATAATGACTTGCACTTTTACTCTCGTCACTAAGACGACACTAACCACCAGGGTTATAGTTCCAATCGTGTTCTCTAGCTCGATTGTCGATCTATCCCCCGGTGGGCCTTATGGTATAACCTACTTTTACTGTGCGCAGCCCATGACCTAACACCACCCCAGAATCGAACTTCTAATTCCTTGGGCCATATGTCTCAAATTATTTATCCTAGGGTGGTATGGACCTATATAATGACCATGATGATTTTCATAATTTTCCAACTTAATTACATCCTTGAATTAATTTATTCAATTAATTCTTCAGGTCATTTTACACATAAAGTATAATATATCATAATTCTATTGATGTAAGAAATTTTCCTGACCTATAATATGGTGAAATATCACTGTATTCCAAGAGTCATTATTTTTCTTTAAGTATTTCTATTTATTCCTTAATTATCACAAAATCAACATATTTATCATTTTCCAAAAGAAGTATAAAGAATTCAAAAATAACAATTCTGAGAAAATTACAGAGTGTATGTATTGATAAGATAAGGCTAAATACAGAGTTTCACAAACTTCTAAAGTACAATGGCCCATCAATTCTATTTTTCAAGTAATTTACCAAAATGCTATTATGGGGTTTTGAACATTACTGAGACATCCAAAAATATTGAAATAATTATACAAGGTTCTTTATACAATAATACATCTCTAGAAATTTTCCACAATATTTCTACCACATAATTCTATCAATTTCCAATTAAAAGTAAATAAGGGAAAAATGGTAAATCCACATAATTCCAGCTACAAAATTCATAAAACAAAGAAGTAAAATTTCTAGGGTTTAAATATTTCCTCTATGTGATCATGACAAAATTTTGGGATTTATTTCCATGCTAAACCATTTTCTCAATTTATTATTCAAAAAGGTCTAATATTTCAAAAAATTCCAAATGATGGGATTTTTTATCCCAAAAATCCCATTATTAATTTGAGGTGTGAAATTAACCCTAATGGACCTCTGAATTCCATTCCATGATTTTTGGGTGCCTTAATTTGGCTGAATACGCCACATTTCATTTCTTGCTATTTGCAACCCCAAGGCTATATATAGTCAACACATGCAAGGGGATTCACCCAACTTGCTGTGGTCCATATGGGATGAAAAATTTAACCATGCCCTAACAATGTCCCCATAGACATGCCACCAAAAATTGGGGCCTTTTGGAGTTGAACTACTCCAAGAATCACCTAAAGAAGCCTAGGGGTATTTTAGTAATTTCCCCCTAATTTTAATTCCTATTTATACCATTTTTGGGCAGGGCCTAATTATGCCCTAAACCAGTTACTTCCCAAAATCCCAGGTCATTTGGGCCTCTGGATGGGCTTGGGCATCTCTTCCAATTTCTGCATTTTTGTTATTTGCAGCCCAAGGTCATTCACCATTTCAGATCTTGCAAGTGAGATATCTCAACATGCAGAGGACTAAATTGACTAATTTTTCTATCATAGGTCTAGCATACCCTTAAGGGCAGGCCACCAAAATTTGGGGCCAATTGGGGTTGGTATGCTCCAAAAATCAACATTATTTGATTTATCAAATTTTGACTAAAATTATAGGATTATTTTCCCGAAAAATTACCATGTTTGGAGAGCATCTAGATATGCCTAAATGAGCCATATGCCCAAAATTTCAGCCCATTTGGACTTAGGGTTTGGGTAGGGCACTGATTTTAATTTTTGACCTATCCTAGGATAAGTTCTAGAAAAATGGCTCTATAGGGCAGCCTACCTAACCACAATAAATGTGTAATATATCAAATTAAAGGTAACTCAAGGAACTATAAATTTTATGTTAAACACTTTTTATGAAAAGTGCCAGAGGTGCCTTAAATTTGACCTGCAAAAGGTCTGTTTTATAAGGCATGTTTTAGTACTATTCATATAATTAAATAATACAGGATTTATATTATATTTGCATGGCACTAATCCTAAAGCAAATCGGGCGGATATGGTGTTTCTTCCCCAACCCGAGCAGGATTCAGGCCCGATAACCGGGGGCTTTCAAGGGCGGTTTTCTGGCGGCCACCGGCGGCGCAACTCCCGACAATCTTCTCCTCACACCTCACGGTGGTGGTGGCGAGCCTTTGCCGGCGGCTAGGGCGGCGGGAGGTGGCGGAGCCACCCAACCCGTGAGCTTCCAGAACTCCATTAATGGAGAAAAATGAAGGCTGGGTTCGGGCTCATTCGAGCCCGAACCCTACCCCTAACAATCCTAAGATCTAATGCATGAAGAGAGAGGTGAGGGAGGACATTCCCCGCGACCATGCGACGTGAGGAGCGACGGGGAGCCATTTCGGCAGTGGTGGCTGCTTTTCTCTCGGATTCACGGCTCCAGCTCCAGGTTTTTCTCTCTCTCTCTCTCTCTCTCGGGATGAGAATGAAATGGGGGGGGAGTGAGGAGGAAGATGAGGAGGGGATATTATTAGAGGCGATGATATCAAGGGGGGGAGGCGATATCATCAAGGTGAGGGTGGCGGGTTGCATTGTTCTTGTCACCAAGCATACATGGGTGGGCCCCACTAGTTCAAGCTCCTCCTAATTGGGTTAAGTGGGTCGGCCAGCCCATGTGTGGGCTTAGGGAATGAGTGGGGAGGAGGGTATGAAGCCACATGGCTAGGTAGGGTTGGTTTTGGGCTTTGGCTTGCCTCCAAGCATGCATGTGGGCCCCTCTTGCTCCCATTCCTCCTAAGTGGGTTAAAGGGGTCGGTCAGCCCATGTGTGGGCTGGTGGCATGAACACAAGTGGGCCCAAACTCAATATCACCCCAAAATATCCTTTCTCTCTCCTATTTTATTCAAATTCTCTCTCCTAGGTTAATTCTCAAAATATCCAAGCATGAAACCCATTTTTCTCCTCCCTATGGGGTATTAGTTGACTTTGACCCATTGGGTGGCATTGGGTTAGTTTGGGTGGGCCCAACCCAAGGAATGGGGCTTAGGGTCAAAGTGTTGACTGGGGTCCATTGGCTAATTAGTTCAAAGTGTTGACTGGGGTGGGTGGGCCCATTAGCTAATTAGGTCAAAGTGTTGACTGGGGTCAACATGGGTCCTATGGTTGACCCTATGACCTACCCTAGGGTCCACTTAGGTTGGACTTACTTGGCCCTCCAATTCTAGGGTTTCTGGGTTTTACTATTTGCATACCAAGTGACACTCAACTGAAACCCTAGGTTCACTTGGTCCTTCATGGTTCTCTAAGGGTTTGTCCTGACCTAGTCAGGACAAAATCACCCCTAGGGGTCTAGTTGGGAAAATGGGATGTTACAAATCCCAATAAACAAAATAAAAATTTCGTCCCCGAAATTAAAGTTAAGGCTACGGGGTTTTTCTATCGGCAAAACTAAAGTGTAACATCCCATAAGTGAGTTGACATGCCTACTTGCTTAATATAATAAGGGCTAGCCCCAATAAACAAAATAGATTAGCCTCTATCCTTTTAGATGATTCTACGAGTAAAAGCAATTAGGAAGAACGTTTAAACCACTTGAGGAGTTGTGAGGTATACCTGGCTAAATAGCTCCGGATATCTTTCCTGCATCAGGTCTTATGGCTCCCAGGTCGCACTTCGCCGATGATGTCATCTCGGAGCCGTCTGGGAGGCGTACTCTCCGAGGGATTCCCGAGAAGTGATGTTCGGCTCCTATCTCCTTAGCAAAGTTTGCCAAAACAAATGAGTGCGTAGAGCCAGTGTCAAACAGGGTGTAGGCTGGCTTGCCGTTGGCTGTGACTATGCCTGGGGGTAATCAAATGTCTGAGAAGTCTAACTATAGTTTTCATTTCTAGTTTGAAGTTTCTAAAGCAAAAGTCCAATTATTTATGAAAGCACATAAAATATTCTGGCGTACCTGTGATTACTTGTTCCGGTTTCCTGGGTTGAGCCAGGTCCAGTGCATAAATCTGCTGTCCTTCCGGCATGCGATCTCTACCCTGATATCTGCGTCCTTGGCCACGTCCTCGGCCTCGGAATCCCAATAGCTTTGGTCCTAGTAGTTGGATATGCAACTTGCTGCGCATACCATTATAGAATCTATCGACTATAGACTGCTCGCTTTCCAACTCAAAGCTTGGGTAGCGCCTTATCATAAGGAACGTTTGCAAATATTCGTCCACTGAATGCGCTCTCTGCACCATAATCATGTTCATCTGCTGGCTTAATGGACCTCCAAATGCCCTTTGCTCCAACATACCGCCCGGTGTTGGGGCCATCTCAGGGATAGAGGGTTGCACATTTCTTCCATGTTGTGCGTTGATCACAGCGAACACCGCTTCAACCACCCTTCTTATGGTTTCAACAGGAGTAGGGGTCTCAGGCACGTCACGTTCAAACTGTCACGCGCCACTCCCGGACACCTAAAATCATTCAAAACACCAATAAGTGACTGAACAAAATTGCAAAAAACAATTATAGGAACACGCATGTTCCTTAAACATGTGTATTTTCATTCCTAAGTGGACATTCATGGGTTCTTTTCATGTTATAACGATGACGCACACACAGGTGCTCACCACCCCTTAAAGTGAATTCGCCCACGAATTCATTTAAGCTGGATCGAAACCGGTAGTCTGATACAAAATTGTAACACCCCTATCCGTCACATAGCATATAGCAGTAGGTCCGGCCGGGGCCCAACGCCATATACTACAAACAGACCGGTTGGTTACTCATTGAAACCAATCAACCAATCACAACGTCCTACATAGAGCATCTAGGGGAAGTAAATTATTAAGTTGCACAGGTAAAAGAACCCAGCCAAGCATGAATGTCCACTACTCAAACCCATAGGAATGTATAATACACAAATATTGGCCTTATAGCCTTACATTAGTTTGCTCAAATAAAAGTGTCTTCCAAACCTCGACACGCAGGCCGGTCATACATAAGAATACAAGAAAACACTCAACACTTAGGCCTTCGAGGTACGGATCAACACCTTGGGCTTTAGCTCGCAATTTACCGCTCGGCTCCGCAGCACCTGCAAGCAACAATCCACCGTACGGTGGTAAACAAGAGCAACGGTCAGCTAAAGCTGACCAAATTATAATGATTCCGCTCCCAGACCGGGGCGTCAAAGCTCCTTCCCTGCACTTGTTAGCAAAACAAGCAACATAGCAAAGAAACATCACATCACAGGTGCATGTGCACAAGGCCTTACACCTCATGCTCTCAGGGCACTTACTCGGCGAAGCCAGTCCGAACCCCATCCGGTCCTTGACTCCACCACCACCCCCCTTGGGCGAAAACCTCATGAGCATTTAATCCATTCAGCCGTAGCCTAGACTCGTTCTCTAAACCTCGGCAAGTCCCACGTAAAACTTTAGGTCACTTTAACCAAGCAGATGGAGCGGGTAGGGGTCCACCAGCCCGTTGCTCACCCCGCCGTTGCCATTTGGCCTTTGACGCGGACTAAGCTTCCCCAGTCCCAACTATCAATCAAACACGGTACATAGCCCCGCTATGTACCCGGTTGGCTCCCAGGCCACTAATATGACAGAAGTGCATTTCCGTCCAAGTTTTCGGGTGCACCATGGGGTTAATCCCCAAGATTCCCTAATGCATTCTAACGCATAGTAACCTGAAAACAATCAAAATGCTTGGAGTATTCTCCGGCTAATAATGCATAGCAAATCATCACCGATCCAGAACAACATGTCCGGGTAGGCTTCACACATCATGCCTATGTCCGTACTATAATTCCAGACTCTAATAAGGTGGACTTTACATATCTACCCCAAGGAATACCGCAAACTCGCCGCACACTCACGGTAGAAGGGTTTTCCCATGCAATGGAAGAAGAGCTTCACATGCTCAAGATGAGAATCGTTACCCTAGCGTTTCTCCTTGGCGCCATGGAAATCTATGTGGATGGAAAGCACCGCAATCTCCTTGCCTCCGCAGATCCGAAGTCGGCTCGCGATTTGGAGCTTCGAAGCTCCGCCGGTGACCGGATCTAGCTCTTCCTCTTCCTCCTTGCTCTCCCTTCTCTCTAGCTTTTAGAAAGAGGAAACTCAAAACAAATGAGGGTTTTCAAGCCCCATTCCCGAGTATATCTCCTCAGGAACAGCCCCCAGCCGTTGGATCCCAAACTAAGGAAACGAACGGCCACAATTCAGCCTCAAATTAGAAATCCTGGGCCGAACACGGGTTGCAACACGGCCGTGTGCATGGTCGTGTTACTCATTCGCCGTCACTCCGAAATCCCGACCAGAACAGGGCCTGTGACACGGCCTCCGACACGTCCGTGTCACATGTGACATGTGTCAGGGCCCATATCACGCCCGTATGCATAAACCAGAACTCTCCCGAGAAGGATACGGCCTGTGACACGGCATTCGATACGCCCGTGTCAACTTTGACACGCCCGTATCAGTTCCCGTGTCATGGCCCGTGTGCGCAAATTGGAAAACTCCCGAGCGTGACATGCCCTGGGACACGCCCGTGTCCCAGGACGTGTCCACCGACTCGACGACCGTTGACAGCCAAAACGTCGACCACGTGGCCCGTGGTCGAACACGCCCCTAACACGCCCTGGGATACGCCCGTGTCCCAGGCCATGTCACCTGTTCCTAGTCCCGGACTTGGCTCAAAATGTCACCCGTCCCTCTTTTGAGTTTCGAGGTGTTACATATGGAATAATGGTTTCTACATGTAGTGAGTAATATATTGTTCGATTTAGGGTCTATACTATTGCATGTATTTGTAGAGGTTTCAAAACAACACATTCAGTCTTAACATAAAGTTGACTAGTAGAAATTAAATTTTACTTTTAACCTTCTACAAATAGAATATTTGAAATAGAAAATAGTATGTTACCCATGTTGTCTATATCAAGAATATGTCCTCTACGATTGTCTCCAAAGATTGTCATGTCTTCTTTCTTCTTCTCCAGGCTAAAGAACTTGTCTTCAAGTGCCATACATTTTCCTTGTCCTTAGACTGCCAACACACTCAACGGGAGGATGAGGGTAAAGATCTAGTTACCCAAGCTGTTCTACCCATGGTGTAGGTAGTCGACTTCGGCATCTAGACTTGAGTTATTTTATTTATTCTTCTCTTCTAATAAGACCTAGAGGTGTGACCAAACTTATTATATTTGGCACGCGTCGCATAGGCAGTGGATATCGCCTTTTGCATGGTACTAGGGCTCCTGCTAGACAAAGGATGTGGAATTTTAGATTAAACATGATTAGCATTATGTTTCATAAACCGTTTGACTGGATTTGTTGGAAATGAGCTATTATCGGCTTTAGAGATACTTCTGGACAGTAGCTCATCGTGTTTGTATCCTAGCCCGAATTTTCCAGATCCCTGATAATGATAACCTAATAACATATCCAGAGATTTTTGTCCTATTCCAAATTTTTGGATGACAAGGTTCAGGTCATGGATCTTCTCCATTAACGCGGTGTTTTCTGTGACCAGCATCACACACTGTTTGCGAATTGCTTTTTTCCATTATCAATGTGGCTACGAGAAGTTTGAAGCTTCCTTTCCAAGTCCTTCCTCTCTTTAGTGAGAGTGTCAATTTTGGAGGAAGTTTCAGATAGGTTCTCTTCTAATTCTTTTATTGTGCACAAGGAGTGAGAGCACTCTTGGCACTCAACCTTCACTTTTCCACATTTCACTATTTCATTATTCACACATTTCAACTCCTTTCTCAGTTATTTATTTTCAAATTTCAAAACACTATTCTTATTACCCGCATCATCTAATTTATCACAGAGAGTTTCATAAAATTCAAGGAGTTAAATATAGGTGGGAGGAGTTACCTCAGTGTCGCTATGGACACTGGATTCACCATCTGAGTCGTTGTGATGTTCCACCAATTAGACAGAGATTCGCCTCGTCTCCACTGCTTGAGCCGAAGGTGCTTGACTTGTTAGAAATAGCATCATCCCATGTCGAGGCTTTGAGCACTTTCTTCTTTCCTTTGTCTCTGTCTTGCCTCCATTTTTATTCCTTTTGGAGCTTTCGATAATCTCTCTTCATGTGTACAGACTTATGACAGTGGGATCACTCAGGAATAGGTTTGTCTTCGTCTCTTTTTGACCCCTTTACCGATCTAGTCCACCTCCTTTTCTCTACTGCACCTTTCTTTAGAAAACTTTTGTACTTCTCTTACCTCTTGGGATCCATCAGGAATCTTCTAAATTTCTGAACATATAAGCTTCCTTCACCTTCAACATCATACTCTTTTGTTTTTAATGCTAGAGCTTTCTTCTTTGGCTCTTTTGAATATTCTTCACCTTGTATCTTCAGCTCTAGTTCATGGGTCTTCAAATTTCCAATAAGGCTTTCAATTTCCAAGGTGTTGATATTGTGTGATTCAGCAATGATAGTCACTTTTGGATTGAATCGTGGAGGAAGAGATTGCAAGATTTTCCGCACCAAGTCTCCATTTGAGAATGTCTTCCCGAGAGATCTTGAGGCGTTGGCGATCTGTGTGAAGCGTGTGTACATGCTTTCAACTTCCTCGTTGATCTCCATCTAGAATTGTTCATATTCAGACTCCAAACGAAACAACTTTGACTCATTTACCTGAGATGTACCTTCATGCGTTAGCTCTAGTAATCGCCATATATCAAATGCAGTTTCACAATTGCAAATTCGATTAAATTTAGTTTTTTTTAGCGCACAGAAAAGAGAGTTCATAGCTTTCGTATTGTTAGTACATTTTAGTTTATCGGAGTCATTCCATTTGTCATGCGGTTTCTCCAGAACTTGATCACCTATAGTGATAGTGGGTGTCGTGTATTTCGTTTCGATCATGGCCAACACATCTATGTTCTGTGTCATTCAGAAGATTTTCATCCGCGTTCTCCAGTGACTGTAGTCATTCCCCATAAACAGTGGAGGTCTACTCACACCTTGTCCCTCAAGGAAAGCGTGAACCTCATTGGCAATCATACTTCAAGATTTTAAGCCTTTTTGAAGTAACCTCCTCTGATACCACTTGTTGGATCTAGTGGCCAACCTTAGAGGGGGAGGGGGTGTTGTATAAGGTTTTAGACGTTAGTTGGAAATTTGAAATATTTTGGTCCATAAAAACTAGTTCTGGAAGCTATCGCGGGGCGTTAGGTTACTAACGTGTGGCGGTAGGTCACAGACCTCGTTTTTTGGGGAAAATTCCTGCATGGAGATCTGCGCACCCTTTAGAGAATCACCGACTAACAATCATAACGTTATAAGCAAGAGAAGAAACAGGAAATGAATTTCATTAAAACTGAATCAACAACTATTTTTATCAATTACAAAAACTTGATCTCCATGACGCCAGAGATCGGAGGTGATGAAGGAAGAAACTCTTTTGGTTTTCTACACCGACCCACTACCCGGGCCGGTTGGCTCTCTCGCTTTCCCTCCAAGAAAGGTCTTCAAGCCGGCTCTTCACCTTCACGCAAGGAAGTGTCTTAGAGCCCTGCTAGATCCCTCGATCTAGACGTTCCTTCCCTGGGATGATGTCTCACGGAATCCTACCCGAAATTTGACGACCTCGACTGGTCGATTTCTCTTATGCAAATAATAAAGACAAGAGAGAAATACACAAAGGTATAAAAAAGATTAAAGTTTGAATCTCCCTGAAGATGACTCCTTCATTGAGCGATCCGTGATCGGTGCTAGAAATCTTTGTGTGCTTGCAACCAATCAACTCATTGTAGTCGTTGTTGTCCTTGGCTCGCCGGAGTTTTTCGTGCGTGAACGGGAGTGAGACTGTTTTCTTTTCCTTCGATGGAGATGGCAGAATGGAGCCTTTATAAAAGGCATCTCTCTCACATGAATTCAGAAAATGATATGCCTTTTATATGTCTTTGTGAAAACTGGCTACCGTCGATGGTAAGACTAGCGTCCAGTGGTAGGTCGACGCGCTTGATGCTGACAACTGTCCTGCAAATTTGGAAAAATATTCAAAAAGAATATTTTCCACTTTTTTGTGCTAGCGTGGCGCGGTAAGAAGCTACCGCCTGGCGATACAACATTCATATTGATGAATCCAACTCGACGATCGTTGAATGGGCTAGTGGTGCGCAGTAGATAGATAGCGCGGAGCGGTAGCTCACAGAGCGCCTGGCTGAATTAAATCCTCGGGCTAGCGCGGGCGGTAGGACTAGCTGGGCGCGGTAGCAACCCGAACGCCATGTCGATTAAATTCAAGATACCACCCAGCGGTAACTGCTACCGCCTTACGATAGGTGCCAGAGGAGAGTTTCCTTGCTTCGCTTGAACCTGTAAACCTGCACTCTACTAAACACAAGATGTGATCAAATACAACCTGGGATTTGATATTGTCAAACTGAGGATTTGTGAATCGACGGCTCCAACAACCACTTTAAAGTCTTGGTTTCAAGAGTAGTTAAACACCTAGAGGGGGTGAATAGGTTTTTAAGTCTTTAATGATTACCTTTTACTTTGGTGAGTTGTGTGATTGACTTTGAGTTAGCTTTCAAGAATTAACACCAATACAATAGTATTTATAGTGGTTCTCCAAGGTATGGGTACATCCACTTTCCCTCCCACCTTTCTAACAGAGTGTTAGACAAGACAATCTTCTCCAAAACTCAGCTTAATGAACTTATAATACAAATCCCTCAGGATCTCTCAGACTTCCTCCAAGTCCTACCTCAGGTCTTAGCCCTACACACTTAAAGTAAACCTTACTCCTATAGCTCGGTGATCCTCAAGATCACCAACCTCAGGCTTATCAAAAAGCCCTACCACTCAGAGTAAACCTTACTCCTATAGCTCAGTGATCCTCAATATCACCTACACCAGGCTTATCAAAAATCCCTACCACTCAGTCTAGGAGGTTAGCCCTACACTCGGAGATATTATCTCCTATAGCTTAGATCTGACTCAGATCCTACCTCAGGCACATAGGCCCTACCTCAGATTCTTAGAAGAATCCTACCACTCAGCCTTTATATTTTAGGCTTACAACTTAGATTAAGATTGATCCTACAGTATTAGTAAGTTTGTTGTTGTTGATTGACTCCAGAGAAAGTGTCCTCTGAGTCTGCCTTCTGAATTGAGTAAACTCAGCCCTAACTTCTTCACAACACAAAGAAAGTAGATCTTCAGTATGGTTCTGCTTGTGCTAAGAAGTTACTCAGAAAAATAATGTTTCTGAACTTGCTGAAGAAGACAAAATGTGATTTTTGTTCTTTATTTCTTCAACAACCAACCTTATCTGTAGTTTTTAGACTTGATATTGATCACCAGTTGTAGAACTCTTCTTCTTAGTTTTCAGGAAGAAGATGAACAAAAAGCTTCCTTTAATTTCTCAGGACTCTACTTTTATATTCCGTCGTTCAATGACTCTTTGTGCAGTATGGACTACCGGAGTTGGTAATTGCCACACTTCTTTTGCATTAAATGATGTACTAAAGGCAAGCGACGCCTTTTGTCATCTAGCATGCTATTCTCGCAACATTTGAATTTCTGATGACATCAGCATGACTCAGCATCTGTGGACTTGGCAAATTTCCGACAATCTTTATAGGCGTTGAGTGAAGCCTTGCCACTCAACGCAGAAACACTTAGCAGATTTCTGTACCTGGAGGCGTTGAGTGAATCTTCAACACTCAACGCTTTTATACCTGATCTCAAATCCTGTCGAGTAGGCATTGAGTGAACTAGCTTCACTTAACGCTTATATACTTAGACGGATTCCTTAGATTCCATCACACATGCTTTGACTGCACGAAGTTCTGTCAACGCTTTTACCTCTTGGCATTGAGTGAACTTTCTTCACTCGACGCTTTTGGACTTAGACAGATTTCTTATCTGCACCTCTGAGGCTTTGACTATTTGAGCTTCGGTCAACGCTTTTAGCCTCTTGGCGTTAAGTGAACTGCCTTCACTCAAGTCTTCTGGACTTAGACAGATTTCTTGTCTACACCTCTAAGGCTTTGATTGCTTGAGCTTTTGTCAATGCCTTTAGCCTCTTGGCATTGAGTGAACTGCCTTCACTCAATGCTTTTGGACTTAGACAGATTTGTTGTCTACACCTCTGAGGCTTTGACTGCTTGAGCTTCTGTCAAAGCCTTTTAGCCTCTTGGCATTGAGTGAACTAACTTTACTCAATGCTTCTGGACTTAGCCAGATTTCTGCTTTGCCAGCATCCTGTCTTGAGTCCATCTATCATTGTGACTCGGACTACCTGTCAAATCACTGCAATAGAAAATAACCTGCATACATTGAACTTAGAGCATGCATCAAATACAATCATGTATATACCATTGTCCTATGGGCCTTCTTCAAATCTGGGATATTGTGATCAATTGACCCAACATAAATGTATAAGGGCTCATGAAGCAACCATAAATGGAGCTTTGACTTCAATCCTTTGTTATTGTTGGCTGGCCTAACATGGAGACCAAGATTTTTTGCCCTAATTTCATACTACACCAACATTCCTTCCTAACTATCCTTTTAGAGAAACTAAATAACTAAAATTAGAGTGGACGCATCATTTATTCATCTTGGGTTTGCAAAATCTTGTAAGAACATAACAAAATACGTCCTAATAATCCTCTGAAACTCAAGTGGAGAAAGATTAATCGAACATAAGAATTTTAGGTTAAATTAGGGATTTCAAACCTAGAAAAAGGAGTCTCCAATCCAAACAAAACTAAAAAGGAGTTGAGAGGAAGGGATTACCTTTCTTTAGGAAGCAAAATTGTAGAAATCAGAGGAGATTTGGGGGGTCTGGAGCGAGCGGCATCGTGCGGTGCTTCTGCGGTTTTTATCGGGCATAACTGGGAGAGAATATGAATCATCATTTTCTTTTAACACTTTAACGCAAGTGCCGCATTTGCTTTACACGAAATGCACCATCTTGACCTCTTAGAGTTGGTCTATACTTCCTCCAGCTGGTCAAGACTCACTCCTCCAGCCTGTTAAGACTCAAACAGTAATTATAAACTTATCCTAAATAACTTTGACCGACCCAGCCTCCTATCTAGCTAGTCTCGAGTTTCGATTTGAGCCTAAATTATCGTCGTTGCTTTGGGGTACACATAAATTATATCATAAACATATAAATTAAAACTACCTGTACAATTTACGACGTCATAATTTTCCCATCCTTACTGGATGATTGTCCGCATAAATCTTCACTCTATATTCTAATCAAATAGGCAGGGAAAAAGGTCTCACATTACATCTTTGAATCCCAAGTAGCTTCGTGGAAACTATGTCCTTTTCACCAGACTTTGATGTATCAAACTTTTTTGTTTCAGAGTTATTTATTCTGCAAATCCACTATTTTATATGGCTCTATTGGACTTGTTAAGTCAGATTCAATTCAAATCTATTCAAAGGGGACTATCATTTTTGGGTCTGCTACATACTTTCTCAAGAAAGATACATGAAATATATTATGAAAATTCTAAAGAGTATCAGATAATGCCAAATGATCTGCTACTTCTCCAATCCTTTCAGTGATTGGGAGTGGTCCTACATATCTTGGAGTAAATTTTCCAATTTTGTGGAGTCATGAAGTACTTTTGAAAGGTTTTATCTTCAAACATACCATGTCACCTACGTTGAACGCCACTTTTCTGTGTCTAACGTTATAATACTTTTGTTGCTTATCTTGAGCTATTTTCAATCTTTATTGAATGATTATTATTGTAGTATATATTTTATCTAGTTTCTTATTTTCAAATAACTTTTGTTAACTATCTTCAGCCCAACTTAGAGGAGTTCAACACCTCCGTCTATATAAGGCTTTGATCGAGGCCATTTGCATGCTAGATTGATAAATGTTATTGTATAAAAATTCTACCAAGGACAAATACTTCTCCCACGATCCCTTAAGATCTAGAATGACCATCCTTAAGAGATCTTCTAACAATTGAATGGTTTGCTCTGATTGACCATCGGTCAGCATGTGAAAAGCAGTACTATATAACAACTTGGTCCCCAATCTTTTCTGAGTCAATCTCCAAGTATCCAGTGTAAAACACCCATCTCTATCCGAGATTATAGATTGGTGAATTCCATGATATTTCACAATAGCATTAATATATTGGTCGAGTAACATTTCAACTGCTCATCTTTCTTCATTGGAATAAAATGTGCAACTTTTGTTAGTTGTTCAATAATCACCCATATGCAGTTGTTTCCTAATTTACTTATCCATAAACCCATAACAAAATCCATGTTAATTTCATACCACTTCCACTCAGGGATGGGTAAGGATTGCAAATAGCCGCTAGGCTTTTGATGTTCTACTTTCACAAGTTGGCAAGTGTGGCATTTTGCAACATAATTGATTATATTAGTTTTCATTCATGGCTACCAAAATTCTTGTTTCAGGTCTTCATACATTTTTGTTCGTCCAGGGTAGATCGAATATGTGGTATCATGAGCTTCATATACTATTTCCACACGTAATGCATTAACATCTGGAATACATAATCTTTTGTTCATAAATAGCCTATTTTTTCCAAAAAGGATGTTGACTGACCATTTCTAACCTTTTCAAGAAATTTTATAAAAATAGGATCTTTATTCATTACTTTTCTTACTCTTTCTTTAATTGGATGCTCCATCACCATTTGATAAAGTTGACCTTGAGTCTGGAATGAGGATATGAAAGTAAGAATTTGTAGCCTTTACAATTCGTTTTGTACATTATACTATCATAGTTGCAACACTCTTTCTGCTTAGAGAAACTTCTACTATGTTAGCTTTACCTGGATGGTATTTGATGTCAAGATCATAATCTTTAATCAATTCTAGTTATCGCCTTTGTCTGAGGTTTATTTCTTTTTGGGAGAAGAGACATTTTAAGCTTTTGTGATCCGTAAATATTTCACATTGAATTCCATGCAAGTAGTGTCGCCAAATTTTTAAAGCAAACACAATCGCGGAAAATTCTAGATCATGAGTAGGAAAATTGCATTTAGGATCTTTCAATTGCCTTGAATCATAAGCTACTACCTTTCTATATCGACACATATATGACCCTTCAAAGACGTGTCACTAAAAATTTGAAAACATTCAGTACCATATGTCATTACTAGCACTAGTGCTATTGTTAATCTTTCCTTTAATTCATCAAATGCACTTTTGGCACTCCTTGGTCCAAGAAAATAGGGTATTCTTTCGGGTTAACTTGGTTATCGATAAAGAAATTTTTGAAAAGTTTTGTACAAACTTCCTATAATAACCTGCTAACCCAAGGAAGCTTTGCAAATCTGTTACCGTAGCTGGTCTTGGCCAATTTAGAATTATTTCCACCTTGGTCGAATCCACTTACAACCCATTTTCCATAATAACGTGGCCTATGAAGGAAACTTCATTTAACCAAAATTCACATTTTGAAAATTTTGCATGCGAAGCATGGTCTTTCAAGGCTTGCAGCAATGTTCGGCATGTTCATCTTTATCCTTCGAATAAATAAGAATATCATCGATAAATACAATAACGAACTTATCCAAGAATTTAATAAACACCTGATTCATCAAATCCATAAAAATCATTAGGGTAGTTATCAGGCCAAATGACATCATAATGAACTCAAAGTGACCATACCGTGTACTAAAAGTTGTTTTATAAATGTCCACTTCTTTAATTTTCATATGGTGATATCTCGACCTGAGATCAATTTTTGAAAAGACTTTTTGCATTTACTAACGGGTTGAACAAATCATCAATGCGGGGTAGGGGATATTTGTTTCTGATTGTCAACTTGTTTAACTCACGATAATCCACACATAATCGCAATGAACCATCCTTCTTATAAACAAAAGACACATGGGCTCTCCATGGCGATGTACTGGGTTGAATAATTTTTTTTATCTAAAAGCTCTTGGCATTGAATTTTTAACTCTATCAATTCTTCAGGAGCCATTTGGTACGCTATCTTTGGAACATGTGTAGCTCCTTCAATAAGGATGATAGTGAACTCAACTTCCCGTATAGGGGGCACACCTGGTAACTCTTCTGGAAATACTTCAAGAAAGTTACAAACTACTGGTCTGTACTCAGTTCACCGGTTGTTACACCACTCGCTTTTATCATAACTAACATTGCTTCGCAATCTTTTCGAATTTTCTTTATTGCTTTCATTGAGGAAATCATTATTTTTGCTACTTCATTAATCCTTTAGAAGATACATTGCGTTTGATCAATTAATTTCAAAATGATTTCCTTCTTCTTACAGTTAATAACAACTTCATATTTTGATATCCAATCAATCCCCAAAATGATATCAAATTCAGATAGGGGTAGAACTTCACAATCTGCTTCTAGTGATTTCTCTCCCATGAATAGTCTAACCATATATTGAAGTTGTAGTCATCTCTACATTATTGGGCATTATGACTTTTATATCATTATGGGACTAATAAGGTTCCACATTTAAATTCTTCACTGTCATTGTAGCTATGAAGGAGTAGCTCGCTCCGGTGTCGAATTATACTTTCATAATATGATTATGAACATAAATCATACATGTTATCATCCTGCTGGTTAAGGTTGATAACTTGTGGTTGCACCTGTCTTTCCTCCCTATGTTCATGACTGATCTTTGTTGAAGTATGAGATCTAAGTCTGGCGGGTTATAAACCGCGCAGTCTGGCGGTTACTCTCCAGCGGTTTGATATCCAGACGGTGGCTGTTTGTAGTCCGAGCGGTCTGGCAGTTTATCTCAGACGACTTGGAGACCGGGCGATCTAGCGGTCTCCTACTGAGACTTGTTCTCTTCTTTCTGGTGTTGCCGAGCGATTAGCTCAATTGTCTAACCGCGCGGCTTGTTCGGTCTCTTTATTTTTAGCCGCTCAGCTCTGTAATTTTTTAGTCCAACATTGTTTATTTGTACTCTCTTCTCTCTCCTCCATTCTATAAAAGGGAGTTCATACCTTTGTAAATGATATCTTTTTGGATAATAAAACTTTCAATTATTCAAATTTCTAGCTTGTTTTTTAGTCGCATGTTCGCTTGTTCGCTACTCTCAAATTGTATCAGAGGAAATGATCGATTCTAGCTGATTCCTTTGGCCATTTTGTCCGCGCGGTTTCGTTCTCTGTTCTCCCGGATACCTGTCTATCCGCGCGGCTTCTTTGCCTTGTCGCTGCCCTGTTTGCGCAACTTCCTTCTCTCTTTTCTGCGACCTGTTTTCGCGGACTCTCTGCTTTCCTTCCGCTCTCTCTTCTTGTTCTCTCGAACCTTGTGTGTTCGCGTGGCTTTTTCTTTGTTCTCCCGGACTCTTTCCTGTTCGCGCGATCTCCCTTTTTCTCGCAAACTTCCCAGTTCGCGCGACCTCTATCCCTGTGCTTTGGTCTGTTTCCTAGTCGTGGCCCTTCTTGCCGCTGGTGTGCTGACACCGTGACCGTTGCAGCTTCCTGTCTTTAGCCCGATGCGGTTCCTTTCTTTTCCGCTGCGGTCTATTTCTCTTGTTCGCGCGGCTTTCCCCCTTTTTTATCCGCGCGACTTCTCTTCTACTCGCGCGTCTTCTTGTGTTCCTCTATGGACAATTCCGATATCTCCACCCCCGTCATCTCTACCTCCACCACTCTTATGGCTCATCCTCCTCCTCCTACTCCTTCCGGAAACCTTGGCATAGTTTCTAAACTTGTTGGTTCTAACTATCCGGATTGGAGCGTATCTTTCACCTTTCTTCTTCGTTCTCAGCGCAAACGTCATCACCTCACCGATGACCCTCCTCCTCCCGAGTCTGATCAATTTGATGACTGGGATGTGAGTGATGCGCTTGTCCGCACTTGGCTGGCCAACAGCCTCTCTGATGAATGCCTTCCCGTCATCCGCCATGATGAGACGGTCAAGGCCGCATGGCTTCACCTCGTCGCTCTCTACTCGAAGGGGGCTCAGACGTCCCGCATTTATACTCTCTATGCGAACCTCTTTTCCCGCCCTTCCATGTCCCTTATTGCGGCTTATCAGCAGGTTCAGGCTCTTGGCGCAGAGATCCTCCAAAATCGCCCCTTCTCCGCGGACTTGGCCGAGCAACACAAGCACTTCCAGGAACTCCTAGTTGTTTGTTATCTTCTGCGACTTCCCAAGTCCTTTGATATGATCCGCCAGCAGATCTTGGGCGAGGCGGAATCTCCCACTTTGGATGCCACTGCGGCTCACATCGCCGTTGTTACTTTACTGCTCCAGTGTCCTCTGTTGTCCTCCCCTCCTCCACAGGACTCCTATGCTCACCAAGCTCAGCGGGGTGGCACTAGTGGCCGCAGCCAGTCAGGCGGGCGCGGTTCATCCAGGTTCATCTGCTCTCACTGTGGTCGTACTAGCCATTCTGTTGATCGATGCTGGAAGAAACATCCTCATCTTCTCCCCTCTGGGAATGCATCTTCCTCCACCTCCGCCTCCTCTCGGCCAACAGCCTCTGTGTCCACGACTTCAGGTAGTGCCCATGTCGTTACCCAAGGTAAATGGCTGATTGACTCTGGTGCTACAAATCACATGACCAGCAATCCTCAATGCTTCTCTCCTCAAAACGCATGATCGGTTGCCCCCGATTCTTGTTGTGGATGGTTCACCTTCCCCGGTTCATGGGACGGGCGTGGTTCAAGTCACCCCATCGCTTCGCTTGGCGGACACTCTCTATGTCCCGACGTTCCTTTGCAATTTATTATCCGTTATTACTTTATGCAAGCAACTTCAGTGCTCTGTCTTATTCACTCCAACTTATTGTTCTTTCCAGGACCCGAGAACCCAACAGACGATTGCTGCTGGGACTGAGAGTGGCGGCCTCTACTTCCTCGACAACGTTTCTACTCTGTCCGCCTTCTCCTCAACTTCTACAGATCTGCTTCAATGGCATCTTTGCTTTGGACATCCTCCTCCTCGGATTCTTCGTCAGCTTCTGCCCCACTTACCTCAGACCATTCCTTCGCTCAACTGTGATGCGTGTCAGCTTGGCAAAATATCACCGCTCCTCCTTCCCACCGAAGCAAGGTCGTAGATCTTCTCTCCCGTTTGATCTCATTCATTTTGAAGTCTGGGGTCTTGCTCCTACCCTCACCGTTGGTCGGGGTAGTTCTTATTTTGTAACGTTTATTGATGATTTCTCTAGATATACCCGGGTGTATCTATTAAAAGATCACTCTGAACTCTTTTCTGTATGGCAATCCTTTTATTCTATGATTAAAACTCAGTTTGATATTTCTATTAAAATCTTTCGCTCTGATAATGCTAAGAAATATCTTAGTCATGAGTTTTCCTCTTTTTGTATGCAACATGGTCTTGTTCATCAGACCTATTGTGTTTACACCTCCCAATAAAATGGGGTGGCGGAGCGTAAAAACCGCCACCTCCTCGATGTCGCTCGCACTCTCATGATGTAGATGCAGGTACCTCGCTCCTACTAGGGCTATGTTGTTCTCCTCGCCTGCTATCTCATCAATCGCATTCCATCTACAGTTCTCAACGGCAAGACCCCCTTCTCCATTCTCTACCCGGGCAAGGAACCATTTCCTCTCCCTCTTCATATCTTTGGGTGCACGGCTTTTGTGCAAGCTCCTTCCGCTACCCGTGACAAGCTTTCCCCCCCCCCCCCGTTCCACCAAGTGTGTATTTTGGGTTACTCTACAACTCAGAAAAGCTATTGTTGCTTTGACCCCGTTCTGCGCAAGAAGTTTGTCTCCGCGGATGTGACCTTCTTTGAGAATGCATCCTACTTCTCTCCTGAATCCCCTCTTCCCCTTGATGTCTCTGATTCTCCACTATCTCCCTCCATTCCTTCCACGCCTATCGATGTCTCTCCTCCTCCATCGTATCCTCCTCCATTTCCTCCTCTATCCCCTCCCCCTTCTCCCTCTTCTTCGCAGTCATCTCTCTCTAGTCCTGAGCCAGCCTTCTCTATCACGGACCCTCCGGTCACTGAGGCATGCGCCGACCTGGATCTTCCCATTGCTCTTCACAAAGGGGTGCATGCGTTTACCCAACACCCGCTAGCGGCGGTTGTTTCCTATGATCGCCTTACTCCTTCTCGCAGGTGTTTTTCTTTGGCTATCTCGGCTACTGCCACTCCCCGCACCTACTAGGAGGCTCTTGATATTCCTCATTGGAAATCTACCATGGATGTGAAGATTGCCACTCTTACTGAATGGGGTACCTAGACCCTTGTTCCTCCACCAGTGGGTACTAATGTGGTTGGCTGTCTCTGGGTGTTTGTTGTGAAGTTTCGCCCAGACGGCACTGTGGATCGCTACAAGGCCCGGCTGGTGGTCAAAGGCTTTACTCAGACTTATGGGGTTGATTACTTTGATACGTTCTCTCCGGTCGCTCACCTCAGCACCATTCGGGTTCTTCTCTCTATGGCCGTCAATAGGGATTGGGCTATTTCCCAACTTGATATCAAGAATGCCTTTTTTTATGGGGATCTTCAGGAAGACGTATACATGGAGCAACCTTCTGGGTATGTTGCTCAGGGGGAGACACGAGTATGTCGGTTAAAGAAGGCCATTTATGGCCTAAAACAGAGCCCTCGGGCGTGGTTCGACAAGTTCAGTGGCATTGTTACTGTCATCGGCTTTGCAAGGAGTTCGGCCGATCACTCCTTGTTTATTCGCAAAACTGCCTCGGGACTGGTGGTTTTGGCAGTGTATGTGGATGATATTCTTCTTACTGGCGATGACCAAGCTGGGGTGGACTTGACAAAGAAACACCTCTGTCAACACCTGGTCATGAAGAATATGGTCTCCCCAAAATATTTTTTGGGGATAGAAATCTCTCGGAATCCCGACTCGTTGGTTCTCTCCCAACGGAAGTATGCTCTTGATATTCTACAAGAGGCAGGATTGATTGGTGCCAAACCGGCATGGTATCCCATAGCTACTGGAGAAGATAAAACATGGGCAGATGACTCGCCTCTTCTATCCGATGTCACGAGGTACAGACGTCTAGTGAGCAAACTCATTTATCTCACGGTGACCAGACCCGACATCTCCTATGTTGTAGGCAAGGTTAGTCAGTTCATGCAAGCTCCTAGGGAATGCCATCTTCAGTCTGCCTTGAGGATATTAGAGTATGTCAAAGCAGCACCAGGAAAAGGGCTACTCTTTCAGAAGAATGGTCATCTGAGGGTTAAAGCCTACTCAGATTCAAGCTATGCGGATGATAAAGGTGACCGCAAATCTACATCAGGCTTTTGCACATTTGTTGGAGGAAATCTTGTGAGCTGGAAGAGCAAGAAATAGTCTGTTGTCTCTAGATCCAGTACAGAAGCCGAACATCGGAGTATGACGTCAACCACTTATGAGTTAAAATGGTTGTGTTCTCTCATGCTTGACTTAGGAGAGGTCTACGACTATCCTCTTCCTAAGTTTTGTGACAGCAAGGCCGCTATATACATATCCAGAAATCCGGTCTTCCACGAGAGAAAGAAACATATAGAAGTCGACTGCTATTTCATTCGGGAAGAGGTCTTGAGGAAACAGATTTGTACTCCATTCGTCACCTCCGACAAAGAGTTGGCAGATATCTTCACCAAGCCGGTTTCTACTTCCTTCTTCCACATTTGTGACAAGCTGGGCATGATTGATATCTATGCTCTAGCTTGAGGGGGAGTGTTGAAGTATGAGACCGAGCGGTATGGCAGTCTAAGTCTGGCAGGTTATAGACCGTGCGGTCTGGCGGTTACTCTCCAGCAGTTTGATATCCAAACGGTGGTTGTTTGTAGTCCGAGCGGTCTGGCGATTTATCTCAGATGACTTGGAGACCAGGCGGTCTAGCAGTCTCCTACTGCGCCTTGTTCTCTTCCTTCTGGTGTTGTCGAGCGGTTAGTCCAATTGTCTAACCGCGCGGCCTGTTCGGTCTCTTTATTTCTAGCCGCTCAGCTCTGTAATTTTTTAGTCCCACATTGTTTATTTGTACTCTCTCCTCTCTACTCCATTATATAAAAGGGAGGTCATACCTTTGTAAATGATATCTTTTTGGATACTAAAACTTTCAATTATTCAAATTTCTGGCTTGTTTTTTAGTCGTATGTTCGCATGTTCACTACTCTCATAATCTTGACGCTACCGATTCAATGTCTTTTCCCTTATCAATATAATATAAAGTTGATTATTGACTTTGACCTCCTTTTGAATTCCTTCCAGCCTCTGTTTTCCATAAGGGGCATTCATGCTTCAAATGCCCTAGGAGGTGGCATTTAAAGCATACCCCATTCAGTCATTCTCCTGGGTGAGCTTTTGTACATTTCCACATATGGGATAGATAGTAGTACCACTTGTGGTGGGGTCTGGCATCAGAGGACTCCTTTTATACTTCTTCCATTTTAAACCTTCACTTTTTCCCGAGAAGGCCTTACATTGCTCTTCCAACAACCTCTTTTACTGAACTTCACTTCTCTTTTGTGAGCTCTCCACATCTCTTTCAATTAATTTTACTGCCTCCACTAACTTGTTATAATGTTTGATTCTCTAGAAAATCAGATGTACCCTAACATCTTCATGTAGATCTAACTGGAAATGAAAACAACATTCTTGTTCATTTGGGACCATGTCACACACATAATATGCCAACTGAGTGAACTCAATTTCATACTGGACCACTGATCGATTTCCTTGTATTAACAATGGAACTTCTCCTGAAGAATTCATTTCTCAGATGGTAGCACAAACAAATCAATGAATTCGTTCAAAAAGTCATCCCAAAGAATATCAGTAGTCATGCATCCGTAAAATTTTCCTTTTGTCAAACTGTCCCACCACCTGCTAGCTTCTCCCTCCAAAAGGAAGGTAACTAAATCAACTCGTCAATCATTTGGGCACCTCATCGCTTTAAAAATTATTTCTATCTTCTTGATCCAGTCTTCTATCTCCATTCGTGTTACACCACCATGAAATATTGATGGCCTCATGTCTAAGAACTACTTTAATTGTATATTAACCGCTTTATGAGCAAGTAGTGGTGTGGTATTACCCATTCAAATGACCTCCGCCAAAGCTTGCATAACCTCCACTAAGGGAAGGTTTGACCTTCCAAAACTATAATTTTCTTCTGTCATATCATGTTATTCTCTTTCTAAGTCTTTCCTTTGTCTTCTACTCATATACGTTTGGTGAAGTTCCTAAAATAAGGAATTTAAATTCAGGTTTCGAGAAGTATATTTAAGTGTCATAAATCAGTATTACTTGTCATCTTACATTTCCTTAATATATCATATCACTCCAAAGTTCAAAACCTTCTCTGATACCAATTAATTGTAACGCCCCCCTTAATGACAACCGTTATAATTGAGCATAATCTTTTCATAATGAGCAAGGTATGAACAATCAGAGAACAATAATATATGATAGAGTACGACAAGTAAAATGTCAAGACAAAATAAAAACTATTTCATTTCATTAAAGTTTTGGATAAGATAGCACAACAATACAACAGGTAGCCCTATATATACATCAAAAGGGGCTTAGTAACATTATAAATATAAACCTGATGAAAATAGTACCACCATGTACAAAACACATTGTTGGATCTAGTGGACAACCTTAGAGGTGAGAGGTGAATAAGGTTTTCAATTAAAATTCAGAATTAAAAAGAATATCACCAAGGCCAACATATTCTGGAAGCTACCGTGGGGCAATAGGCTATTACCACGTGGCGATAGATCATAGAAAATACAAGGCCAGCAGGTCAACCTATTCTAGAAGCTACTGCGAAGCGATAGACTACTACTGTGCGGCGGTAGGTCACAGAATCACTTTTTTCTGTGAAAGTTTGTTTTCTGAATTTTTGCACATCCCTTAGAACTTTAACAACATGCACCCACGAATTTGAGATGAAATAAAAGAAATATATTTTTATTCAAACTAAAACAAGGGTTTACAACAATATAGCTAGATCTCCATGACGCCGGAGATCGGAGGCAATGAACTAAAAAATTCTCTTTTGGTTTCTATACTGACCCTTGACCAGGACTGGTTGGCTCTCTCTTCTTCCCAAGAAGATTGTCGGGTCATCTCCTCACCTTCCTCCCATGAAGGGTCTTAGAGCCCACTAAATCTCCTAGATCTAGACGTCCTCCCAGGACGATTACCTATGGAATCCTTCCCGAATTCTGACGACCTCCCCAGTCGATTTTTCTCACACACAAAACGATTAGAAAAGATAAAAAGTGCAAATAAAGATAAAGATGTTTGAAATTATTGCTCCCTCAAAAAGAATTCTTCCATAGAACGGTGCGTGATCAATGCTTCTGAATGTCGTTCTTCTCGTATTCGATCAAATGTTGATGGTCATTGGAGACTTCGCTCTTCGGAGTTCTTCGATCACAAACGGGAGGGAGAGATTTTGTTTTTCCTTGTATGGAGGTGATGGTTCGCAACAGCATAGGCAGTGGTCGAACCCTAGGCTTGTAATTCTCCTCCTTGTCTCCTCAAAAAAAGAAATGTGTGCCTTTATAGTCTTTTTATAAATAAGCTACCATTAGTGCTAGAGCTAGCGCCTGGCGGTAGGTATTTTTATGCAGTGTCGCCCGCTGTCCATCAAATTAGGAATAATATCCTAAAATATTCTCGTCGCTTTTGGATACCGCGGTGCGATAAGGCTAGCGCCCGACAGTATCGTTTCTTCTCGACATAATTGACTCGACGATCGTTGAGATGGCTAGAGCCCAACGGTAGAGCTAGCCCTCGGCGGTAGGTCACAAAGAGACATCATTGCGCACTCACTTTAATCCTGCGTCGCTAGCGCCGGCAGTAGAGCTAACGCTCGACGGTTGGTCACAGAGATTGAAAATTTCGTTCTTCATACCTGTAAACCTGCACACAATACCTAACACAAGTATGATCAAATATAACTTGGGATTTGATATTGTCAAACCAAATAAATGTGGATCATGGATTCCAACAAAATCCCCATTTTGATAATATCAAATCTCGTTCATGAGATAGAAATCATTAGTAACATGATAGTGTAATCCAACAATAAGTATGAAATATAACGAGGTTTACTAAACAAGATAACCCAGTATGACTCCCTTACATGTGTGCTCCTCCTACATGTGTGCTCCCCCTACATGTGTGCTCCCCCTATATGTGTGCTCCCCCTTCACGTGATCTTCTCCTAGGTGATGAGTATAGGACTTACTCATGAACAAACAAAACTCTCCCTTTTGATATTATCGAAAGGGCGGGGAATCAATGGTAGTGGCTTGAGATTAAGCAGAGAGATAAAGTTTTTGGCAAATCAAACACAAAAGTATAGGAGAAAATAAATACGAGTTGGGCACAATGATTACAGACCTTGCGAACATAAGAAAAACATTTGATTTGAATTATTGGCAGAGCATAAGAAATTTTGGACAAAGCATGTGAATTTAAATACACAAGATTTGGCGTACAATGTCTGGTGATTTATAGAGCTAATATAGTGTAACATTGTAAGCGTCATGAATAATAAACATGTACTAGTACAATTATGCGTTAGATAGTCGGTGTAATTTAAGTCCAATTCTTATGCATGGAAGAGTTAGAATAATGGCAGGTGTATGTGTAGCATCAAAAGAAAAACCATCAGATAGAAATAATAAATAAGACATGTTTTATCTTAATAAATCAATATACTAACACAAGAGTGATGAGTTGAAAAATCGTGTCATGATTCTATCTACAATATACTATGACTAGATCAAAAGAGCCCTAACTCAATTTATTGTTTTTGCACGAGATCGAAACGATTCCATAGACCAATGTGCTAATTCTCACAATGTTCATAGAGGCTTATCAAGATAAATGAATAGTGCTTGGGGGGTATCCTTGACACATAATTTGATAGCATAGAAATAATATACACAAATATTTTTCATTTCATTTTTTTACTATCAATTATATATATATTTTTTATTTAGTTCAAGGTCCATGAATCAATCGAAATTTACTCACATAGATGGATACACTCTAACTTGTATATAAAGACTTACTACTGTAATTTTGGCCCAATGGTGTAAACTCTATATTTGAAAAAAGGAACAATGTGACATTGCTTTTTCAAGTCATTCCTCGCATGTTAGACATAATATTACGAGTTATAATATGTAAGCTTTGAAATTTCTACAAGAGTACATTTTCTCGGGTTGTGTGATCAGTGAAATGTCATTATACTATCTAAATCCTCACACATACCTAGAGACATGTTAAACATACACTATCCTATTTAGTCGCACTCAATAGCTAAATACCAATAGATTAGACACATCATGACACAAACATATAATGTTAAACAGAGTTTAGCAATACTAAATCAAACATTGCACGCAATCTTTATGCTTTCAGTTCCAGTCATGCATGTCCTAAAAATAATGATTGTGTCATTTTTATTAAACTTCCCCCTCTTTTTTGTAAGAAATAAACACAAAAAAACAAAGTCAAAACATGTTTTATAATTTTGAGATTTTATAATTTTTAGGAGTTTTTTATGTTAAAAAAATGAACTGAAATGGAAACAAAAACACATAATAAGAGAACAAAATAATCAAAGGAAGATCAGAAGAAAGAAAATGAGAATTAACACGAAAGAAACACTATCGCCAGCGATAGTACTAACGTCGGGCAATATCAACCAGACTTGATTTTTGAAAACAAGCAAGTTTTCACTATCTTATGCTTTTCAATTATTCGAAAGAACTTGTGTTTTACAAAAAGCATCACTACAAAAAGAATAAGTATGCAAAAGGCACAAGGTTCACATGTTCATACTGGTCAAATATGCATGAACTAGTGGATCATGACCTTTATTGAGATACTAGTCATGCAAAATATAAGTTATAAGCATGTCCAAGATTATAACAACCCATGCTATGCGACTACACCCTAGCCCCGTACTAAGTGACAAATGGACATGAGGAGCTGCATAAATGCTGTAGGTTGGGGTGTTAATCCCATATGCATACAAAATAGACTCACTCAATATAACACTCTTTTCCCCAGTGCCTCTCAAGGCCCTACTGGAACCCTCCCCGGTTAAGAACAAGACATGGTTTACAGATTAGCATCTCTAATATATATAACCAAATGCCCCCGCTATTGTGAGACACACACAATGGGTGAATGATCGTGGTCCTACTTATGCATTTGATTCCTAAAGATACATATATATATATATATATATATATATATATATATATATATATATATATAATTATGGTACTAATGCGTGATAAAAGTTTGAATTTATAAATATCACGATTTTCAAATTTTAATATTCTAATTATTATTATTGTTATAATTTTCAAAGAATTAGCATAGCAAGCCATAGCGTGTCAAACATAAGCATTCAATTTAATATACACTAGGTGATGCTAGAGTGATGAGTACGGATACAAAGTGCAGTGTCATGCTTATCAAAATGGAATTGAGTTATATTAAAAAGATATTACATGTATTCAGTACAAATATATTTCATAGACCAAGAATGATGTGATAATGATTATGTGATTTGATTTTGATTGGTGCACAATTGATTCTATGGTCCTCATAAGAAAGAAATACATGCAAATACAAGTGAAGCACTTCACATACACAATGCACCAAAATGAGTATGAAACAATGAAAGCAATATTTATCACATGATTTACAATTTCTAAGATAAATAGACATAGCCAATTCAAGATTATTCTTAAGTACTCTTATGAATTTTGTTATTGAATTTGATAGAATGTGAGTTTAGGATATCACATGATCATACTAAATCATTGCAGTGTATGTGATGTTCACATTCATCTTTATTAATTTATTATATGGAGCACATTCAGTTTTACTTTAGCAAATCATGATATGATATAACTAGCATGAACAATGAGGTGTTCTTATAGTAAGAGATGATGCTAGAATGATAAGTTAGGGTAACCATCTGCAATGCTATGTAATTTTTAACACAAATATACTTGATTTGCATGCGCCCAAGGTGGTACTCCTAACTCACTATTCATAGGCCTATAGGAATGTCATTAAGCTCCATGATTTATGCTAATATATATATGATTGATTTTAAAGTTTAAATACAAAAGTCATGCTTACAAACTAGAGCGAAACACAATACCATATATTTCAGAAATTGTCCTTTAAAAACAATCAAAATTAGTTTTCCGAAAAATGTATGATTTGTTTTAAAGAAATCGGAATATTCAGGTAACTGGAGCAATCCTTGGTGGTAGAAACCTATTGCCGGGTGATATCAACAGAACCTTGAAAGGCCATGCAAAACTCGTGACCTTCATCATTTTTGGAGTCTGATTTTTCCTGATTATATCTTAGCATGTTAGGGGATATATGATGCAACAGTGAAATCAATGACATAATCATAAAGTTATAGATTAAATATTTGTAGGCTAAGTCCCCTAGTAACCCATTTAATCATATATTCCACATTACTATTGTGAATTAAGAGCAACTTTTGAATAGATGTTTCATACAACTTGTGGATTGTAGCTTTTTAGCATAAAGAGTTAAAGAATTCAAATGGGGTTATTTAATTTTTCATTAATTTTTATAGTATTACTTAAGAAATACTAACCTCAATTTTTAGAGATATTATGAAAGATAATCAACTAGCATAGGTGATAGACTTCATTATAATTGATGTTAGGATAGTGAGATAAGTAGGTCACTTAATATGTTGACTTTTATTCAATTACATTCAATTGGATTGATTTATCATTAAACTTTATATGTGCAAGTCATATAGCAAAAATATATGTAAAGTGTTCATGACATGATGACTTAAAAACAAAAGCAAAAACAACATAAAAAACAAAAGGACATTAAGCACATCGTGAAGTAGATTATTGAGTAATTTTGTTTTGATTAGATTCTACTTCACGCAATAGGTGGACATTAAGTACATCATGATTAAATTATTGAGTAATTCTAGCATGTGATGAGAAGAGAGATCGCATAATTCATTAAGTCCTGTGACATATGCCAGAAATCTAAAGCAATTAATCATGCTCCATATGGCCTTCTACAACCACTACCTATACCACAGAGACTTTGGGCAAACCTTACTATGAACTTCATAACTCACTTACCCAATTCAAATGGATACATTATAATACTAGTAGTGGCCGACAGATATTCTAAAGCTGCCCATTTTGCACCACTTAAGCATCCAATTTCAGGACTCATAGTTGCCAATGAATTCTGGAATAGCGTGGGGAAATTACATGGCTTACCATAAATAATAATAACAGATAGGGATACAAATTTCTTAAGAGACTTTTGGGTAGAAATGTTTCAGTTACAAGGGACTCACTTAAAGTATAGCTCTTCTTATCACCCGCAAACAGATGGCTTAACCGGGAGGGTAAATAGATGCCTCGAACAATACCTAGGGGTTTTTGTTCATGATAATCCTAAGAAATGGTCTATCTATTTAAATTATGCAGAGTTTCATTACAATACTACCTATAACACATCAACCAACATGACCCCCTTTGAGGTCATGTTTGGTCGACTACCCCCCCGACTTGCCCAATTTCTGTGCTGGTGGGACCAGTAATGAAGTTGTGGAGATGACATTGCAGACCAGGGAAGAGATAATGCAAAACCTGAAAAGCATTTGGCGAAGACATAGCAACGAATGAAGAGCCAGGTGGATAAAAAGAAGGACCTAAGAATGGACAAGGGCGACTGGGTACTACTGAAATTGAATCCTTAGAGGAAGCTATCATTGTCACGACCAAAGGGGCGAAAGATCAATTTGAAATATTATGGGCCCTTCCAAGTGACGGAGATCATAGGGGAGACAACATATCGCTTTCTCCTCCCTCCAGAATCAAAGTTACATACACCATTTCATGCATCAATGCTCAAGCTGTATGAAGGTGACCCAAAAGTGCAAATATATGATTTACCTCCCCTCAGCTGGAGGAATAGTCCTCTACACTCGCCGCTAGCCGTCATCAGCATCCACAGAATCATGCGACAAGGATGGGAAGTTCCCCAAGTGCTTATCCAGTGGCAGGGATTACCTCCTGCCGACAGCACTTGGGAAAACGTGACAAATCTAGAAGACAACCCACAGATACAAGCAGCTTTACAAGACAAAACACTATGGCCCAATGCAGTAGAAATCTCGTGAAAAAGTAAACAAAAGGGAGCCATCGGAAAAAAAAACCTACCATATCTATAGAAGGAACTACCAAAAACATCATAGGGGAGGAAAAAACAAAGAACGGAGCGAGGAAGCATAAAATTTGATAATACACTAGAAGACCAGAACAATCCACCAGCAATTGAAGTAAAACCCGATAACACACCAGAAGAGCAGAACATTTCACCAGTTATCGAAGATAATGACTTACCCCACAACTCCAGATTCACAGCGGAAACAATGAGTTGCAGCCCTCAGACCATTCCAACCCTTTCCTGGCCCATCATTGAGGTTGTCGTCTCCAAAGTTCCTACAGAAATCATGGAATACATGGAGCAAGTCTCTCGATCAATCCTAAATGAAGAAGTAACGGGACTTGCAATGGGGTTTTTACAAAACAGAGAAAGAGAAGAAGATACAATTGAACGCTGAGGACAACGTTTTTTTATAGGGAGATGTAGTGTTAGGGTTTTAAATCGGACAGCCTAATAATCAACATCATTGACCAACGGTGTTTCTTATTCCAGCGCATTGATAATCCAATGGCTCCCGAGTTGTATTTTCATGGTGATGATGCAATGTTCATCATTAATAAAGGACGCTGCTATCTGCACCGCAGTTTTGGCTATTCACACCGCACTTTCTCCTAATTTATCGTGCTTTTTGAAAATACGCCTTGGACATGCATTTTTAGGAAAAGTGTTCAACACAAAAGTTGTAGATCTCGACGAGATCTACAACTTTCGTGTTGAACACTTTTCCTAAAAATGCATGTGCAAGTCATACTTTGGAAATACGCTCAGCTTTCGTGCCTTTTGGAAATACGTCTTGTACATGCATTTTTAGGAAAAGTGTTCAACACGAAAGTTGTAGATATATATTTTGAATATAATTTTACACTTATTTTGACAATGAAAAGTTATTTAGTTATTGTTTTTTTCAAGTTAAAAATGTGGTACAAATAGCATTTAGCTTGCAGATAGCCGTTGTTTCAAAAAAGTGCTTGCGAATAGCGAGTGCGGATAGACAAACATGCGGTGCGGATATCAGCGCCCAAATTCAAATATGGGTCTTTTCCAAAAGGTCAGTGACAAACCGGCAAACCTCCCGATTGGGCCTAGAAACCGACAAAATAACAGCTTCAATGAAACTGGACGTTTTTGTCGGGTTATTTATAAAATTTGAAAGAATTTGAAGAAGAGAGGGATTCAAATATGGGTCTTTTCCATAAGGCCGGTGCAACACAAGAAAATTGGAATTAGGAATTGAAATTGGGGTATTAGAAATTCAATTCATGTGTACGGAGCGGAAGAAGGGGATTCAGTGAAAATGGAATTGGGTTAATTCCAAGAGTTTTGAACTAAAGCTTTCCACAATTCATAGGGTTTTTGTAGGGACATGACACTACCAACTCTCCCAAAAGCCCGGACTGTGAGGACGGTGCTATCACTCCTTTATTGAGTTGGCTCCTAGGCAAGATCAACGGAGCGGCCAGTTAGGCACAGGGGACACGCACTTCTGTTTGACTAGTGTGGGTCATAGCGCCTCGCGTCGTACCTCTCAACACCGGGGGCATTGCTGAACCCCAACAGTTTTCGTAGCTTTCAAAAAAACAGCCCTATCCCGACTCATCCCACCCCAACTAGAGTCTGCAGCCCTCAATCTCTCTCGCCACTGGTAATTATAACTCAACTTCCAGATTCTCATTCCAAGTTCACCGCAGTCTAGGAGCTCAACATCGTCAAGGCTCTCATCATCGTCTAGGACCTCATCATCCTCAATTTTCTAGTACACCGCAAGGCTGCTGCCGAGGTTCTGTTGTCCTCCCAAATTTGCCGAGGATTCCAGCAACAAGGGATGCTTAAATCTTAGGATTTGTTATCTGATTATTTGTTATAACAGTAGCACAAATTTGTATTGTTAATCCTAGTTCTGATCAAAAGAAATTTCAACGATCCAAACAGGCTCTAGGAGTTTCATGACCAACAGCTCTCACCTGAACTGGGTTGATCGAAAACATGCATTAATTTATATATAAACTAATAAGATATTAATAAAATAAATCAAATTTATATTATATAAATATACACGGTTAAAAATTTTTTACTTTTTTGATGAAGTATAGTAGAATATATATTATAAACTATTCATATAGGCACCGTTGCTAAAAAAAAATGTATTAAATAAATATTTTTTTATATATGATTATCAATCAAATATGAATTATAAAAATTATTTACAAATACATTTTAATTTTTTTTAATGGTTCAATGTAAGTAATAAAAAATTTAATGCTGTTGATACTACATAATGATTACAATATAAGAAACATGGGAGATTTAGGCTCCGTTTGCGGGGACTTATTTTCACCGATCAAGCGGTTACGACCGCATGAACTGGACCTTGATTAAGGTAATTAAGTAATTAAAGTACGGTTTCATGCGGTCATAACCTCTTGACCAGTGAAAATAAGTTCTCCCAAACGGAGCCTTAAGGTCATTTGTATAAATTATTATATGTAGAAGAAGTAATCATTGAGATGCAAGTTATGAGAATACTAAGATGTATGTGCAAAGAAATGATTATATTAGAGAATTGGCCGAGGTGACATCTCTAGAATAAGAGGAAAAACTGAAAGCAGAGAAAATGATTTTTAACAAACAAGTAGCCTGCTATGTAAAAAGCACTTTCTAATCGCAAAAAATACTTCCAACTTATCACAACAACTTTAATGCTTTTAAAAATTAAAACCGAGATAGAAACACTTGTTCATACAACCCTCCAACTTGCCTGGCAAAACTCAAACCAACCAATCTTTAAGAATATCATACTAAACCAGATTCATCAAAAATAACAGAAGGAAACTGCTAGGAGCAAAAAGCTGAAATCACACTCAGGAGAGTACAAATTTGAACAAAATTCACGTTCAACATCACTTGAATCGAAATAGGAAAACTGGGAGTATTGTTTACAAAGCGATAACCCGAGAAAGTTTTTGAATCCGGTTCAGTAAGAAATCACCTTGCTTGATGGTTGCCTGATAGAGAGCATTCTTGGCATCAGGTCTGTTGGTCTCCAGAACTCCTGCGACCTTATCAATCTTGCAGTGAAGCTTCCCCGCAGCTATGAAGCGAGATAGTTCCCTGCAGAGACGGAAAAAGGAGCATTTCATGGTTACTGATAGGATTTTAATTACTCCAGATTAATTTTTCCCAACTGGAACATCATGATTATTCAAATTTTCTTCAATAAATCAACTCAGCCTTATTTTCGCTATGTGCGAACCATTAATAAAAAAACCAACTTCAAATGAGATTAAAATCCCTAAACCCTAAAAAAACTAGGTGCATCCCGCCTTTTTTCTCTCCCATGTGGCTGCTCGCATCAAGGGCGAAACCCGAGTCCCCATTTTCGCACAACGCCGCCGGCTTCCTCCACCATTTCCGCCAGCGAATGTCTCCCCCACCTCCGGTTCTTGCATGCCCTGCCGACGGTGAACCTTCCCCTACCGTGGGTGATTCTCCATCGAGGTAAATATCCACCAGATAAAGCAAAATCTGTGTGCCCAGCAAGCCCTACTCCCCAGTTTCAATTTTTGAATCATCTTGAAGAGAGACAGACCCACCAAGCTGTTCTCTGGTTGCTTGTTTGAAAGTTGAATCAATATCTTTAACAGAGTTTTCTTCGAGAACAAGCAGTTCCAAATTCATGAGAGTTCTCTTTCATTAATTCATCTTTGTTAACTTGCTGGAGGATCAATGGAGAGGATAGGTTTGGCACTAACTCCTTCACTGACTTGCTTCAAAGTTGAATCAGCAAGTCTAACATAATTTTCCTCAACAACTAATGAATTTGGCGCACTCTCTGCATCAAAAGATCGAAAATTGGTAGCCAGTTTGCAATTTGAATTTATATCATGGAGAGTTTGGATTCCATAATTAGGAACCCTGAATCGTTCTCTACTTCATTGCGTGGGCGAGTCACAGCTGAAAAAGAAAAGTTTTTTTATATTTTTTTGGGTTTGCACTTAACAAATTGATTTGCACATAAATATTTTTGATTTGCACATAACCATGGTTTGCACGTAGCCAAAATGAGTTTGCACATAAATTTACTCTTATACATGTATGCCTAGAAAGAGTGAAGAACAAAGTATACATATCTTCAGATCACATAAATAAATAAAGATGTATAAAATACTTTAAAGACATTCGATTTTATTCTACAGTAAAGTTTGTCCATTAAAAAATGATTGAAAATATATTATGCTGCCAACTTTTATGATATTTTGATTATTTTTAAGGTAATCATAAAACAATTAAACGACATAGGCAAATATCTCACGAATGCAATCCTCATGATGTCTCAAATGGCCTTTTCATCAACTTCAAAGTAACCATAAAAAAATCAAATGAAAACAATATCAAATGTGCCGCATAATTTACCTTCTGTGTTAATGAACAAAATTAAAAGTAGAATAAAATTAAATTAAACATGTATAGATTTGACACAGGCATCATCTCTCTCACTCTCTCTATATATATAATTGACTTTACCAGAATCACCATGAAAGCCGACTGAAAATCAAACACTTTACACAAGTATCTCTCAAGCCAAAAAGATCATATAATGTGATGGAAGTTGATTCGACACCACCTATAATCTAGTATGTGGAAAAAAATAACATAATAACAACAAAGCACTTACAGATCAATGAAGTCTACAGAAACCCCAAATGCAGAGGCCATTGCTTCCATGGTGACACTCTTGTAGGATTCGAGAAATTGAGAATAAACAACGGTCCGGACTTCCCTCATGTAATATCTAAAATGTGGTTGGAGATAGCGGTCTAGCTTTATCTGCTCAGTCAAGCCAGCTGAAAAGTAGGCCATAACATCAAATATTTTCTTAAGAACGTATGATAAAAAAAGGTGACATAGGAAAGTTTTGAGCCAAGCAAACAGTTCGTAGATTTGCACAATCATCTATACTACTATAACTCTTTGGATTTTTGGTTAAACCATCTTTATGGCTCCGTTTGATTTGAACTAAATTCAAGAGAGGAAATGAAAAAGAACATGAAAATAGCCCGAAATTTAAGCGAAATTGGTTTCAGCGTACATCTATGGTTGAATGGACCAGGGCCACAAAGAATGCACTGCGTTCTCTACGTAAGTTTACCAAGGATTGACAAGGAATTATCTAGAAAAAAAATGCACTCGATAGAATTTCCGAAGTTAATCCAATTAAGCATTAATTATATTGGAACCAAAAACAAAGATGAACTTGTGAAGTAAATTACATTTGCATTGCTTCAGTTTCTTCAAACAAAACATAATAGCGCATGTGTGATTGGGAGAATAAAATAACAGCCATCAAAGTGGTTTGATCAATCGATTAAAAAAAAATCACAATAATGAAAAATCTAAAGATCAATTCCACTGACAGACCACAGTATGACAGGAACAATGATCTGCATCAAATGAAACGACAAAAGGAGTATTTACTTGTAAATAATAATAATAATATTCTGAGTTTCCACAATAGTTATTGTCAAAAGCTGGATAAAATAGATGCAATACTCACAGAATGCAATAAAGAATGATTTGTACTGGCATTCATGGAGGGAGTTAAGGAATTCTGATAGATGTGGAATCTTGCCAATCACTGCAAGGATTTCTGGAGCATCCACAACCTGACATTTGATTCATGAAAAATATTCAGTCTTTAAAGGAGATGAAACTAACAAAGTGGGAAAATGCATCAAACCTTTTCTTTAAGTGACACTCTATCCAGTGATATAATGCTTGTGAGGACGGTATAAAAAATGAAAATGTCATAAGGAAACAGCTCATAAGTTGTAAATGTCGATATAGAGTCCAAAAATAGATCGGCTGCTCTTTTAAAATTCCTGGTGGACATACAATATAGGCCTTCATATACTTTCAAACGATTCTTTCTCTCCCAGTCACCTCCTTCCTCAAATAAACTGCCATAAGAACAAGATATTAGAAACAGTGAAGTACCATACCATGTAAGACACCAATCATGTTATATATGAATCACATACTTCTTAGCCTTGTCAAGTGATCTAGAAATCAAATCAAAATCCATGAGGAAAAACCCAATCTGCAGTGTGTAGAAAACCAAATCCATCTTCTGTCCGACTGCAACAGTTTTGCTTTCAGTTACTTTAAGCTGCTCAAGTGCTTTCTCCTGCATGTGTAGTAAGGTATGCCAAAAGATGCATAACTTCACCAGTAAAAACTGGATATGCAAATTCACATAGAGATGTACAGAGCATGATCAGCATATAACCTTGTCACCAATTCGAATGAAGTACAGTGACTTCGCAAGGTGAGCTTCACGAACTTCGCTTTCACCAAGATTTTCTTCGGCATCCGCAATTCTGCAGGTACCAGTACAAAAAGTTTCATTCAATGGATTAATCATCTAATGGAAGGGAATGCTAGAAAATAATGCTCCTTAATCCATTTTTTTTATTTATACCACTCAGCCTTAACTCAAGAAATTAATCATTTTCCATATCATTGTAATTCAAAGATTCAGAAAGCCTAATCCTAGCGAAGCAAGGAATTTCTTTATCTTAATAATATTGATTGGTAAATGACACGACCAATAAATTTGCATATCTATATTTAGCCTTTGTTCTACTAAAGCATCGAGCCTTCTAAAATTTTCTCCATTATGAGTAAAGATAGGGCGCAATGGCGACAAAGGATCCATATAGCCGACCTCACTATGGCGGGATAAAGGCTTGAGTGTTGTTGTTATTCTACGTTATTACAATCATCTGCTTAGATGCATTATTGATCAAAATGACATTTGTACAAGCATATGTGAAAGACACCTCACTTTGAATACTTCATAAGCATCAGCATAACCAATACAAAATAAAGGGACAGAACATGTCCTTGATACAGACATTTCTTAGGGGTTCACCAAAATAATAGTGCTACCCAATTATATATCCACATAAGATCAATAAAAACCATACGAAAAATATTATTTGCACTCCATACTATTTTATTAATTATCTTTAAACAGGTGCTTACATAGCAAATCTTTCTGGTATGCAGTTACATTGATTATCAAAACTACCATATTTTCTAAAATAATATTTTACTACTTTCACCCATAATATAACTCAGTTATTTATTCTTCAATAGTTAGCAAAATCTTAAACAACTGATTTGTACTTAAATATTGGTACTAAAATGCTTCTCCTTCAATTGTTTGGACTCCTCTTACATTTGAAGCCCGAGAATACTGTTAAAGCACTTCAGTGATCATTTTCAGTTTTCATATTTTAAAATAGAACAAATAAAAAGATATACACACACTGAATAAAAGTCCAACAACTTTCAAATGTGGTACTTATTCTTGAATTTCTTCAATAGGTTTCAGAGATGCATTAAAGAATTGAGACTAACGCGTCTTAGGCTTCGTTTGGCACGGTGGTGGCGGACGTAAATGCATGGGTTAAACCGTCATTCGTTAAAGATCACCTAACAAACATCATCCGCTTGAACATAAAAGTGGATGAAGTTTTTACGTGGGCGTTAAAAAATGACAATTTAACCCCCAGGTTCATGACCGGCACCACCATGCCAAACGGAGCCTTAGAAAAAAAATATGAATATATCAAAAAAAAAATATTGCTATCGAGAAATTATTCCACTACAGTTCACACTTGAAAAGCATAATAAGAGAATGATATATTGTAGATTAAACCCAAAAATGAAGCGGAAATAAATCTGAGGAAAATGGAAAGAAGTAAAGGTATGGTTTGAGATAAATTGATATTGCAATTATCAAGTTAAGAAATCTCTTTAATTGAATTTTGAATAGTAAAGGACTCTAAATAATTGGAGAAACCATTTAGCATTACTATTTAAGACAAACAATGTTCAGATTTAAAGTAACTATAGGGAAATAGAACTTATGAGGCAAAAAATAATGAGGAGCGAGAACTAAGCAAAAAAAATAAAAATATGTTGGTATCCTAGAAACTATTGGGTTTTCTGCGCAAAGCAGTTAAAAGGAAAAGTATGGGGAGTAACGAAGGGATCACAGTAAGGGTCTGTTCGGCAGGACGGAAACGGTTTTCTGGAATTGGCTTTGGGCCACAGTAAAACCAATATATGTGTTCGGCGGGACGGAAATGGGAGGGAATTGGTTTTTATCAAAAACCGCCGGTTTTAACTCTACCCGAAATTCACGAGCCCCCAATTCTTATCTCCTGCAGCCGACATTTGCGATTTTTCTCTCCCCCGACGGAACTCCTTCGCCCCCAATTCGCACCCGACGAAACCAACGGCAGTCTTCCGGCGACTCATCCTCCGCAACTTCCGCCACAAGTATACCTCCTCCTCTTCTTCCTCCTCTTCTCTACTTCTTCACCGTCTTCTTTCCAAGTTCTTCTCCGCCGTTCTTTTTCGAGATTCACTCAATAGAAGCGGCCGAACTCCTCATCACCTTTCTTCTTCCCCGATCTAGGGTTTGCCTTCGCCGCTCTTCTTCTTCTTCACCATTCTTCCTCCTCCTCTGCATCTAGGCCGAAGTTCCCGCTGTTAGGCCGAACGGATACACGATCTAGGGTTTGCCTTCTCCACTTCTTCCTTCTCCCTTCTTCTTCCTCCTCTCTTCTTCGTGTATGGTGTGAAATGCATGTGTAGATTATGATAATGAGGTTTATTTACATGGTTGCTAGCTTTACTAATTTTGGTTTTTTTAATTAATGTAGACATGTGTATATGTTCATAATTTTTTTATGATGGAGATTTTAGTGTTGTATAATTCATGTTGTCAATTGTTTAAGAAGTCATGGATTTATTCAGATTAGGTGGAAAACTAATGGTATGAAATTAGTGCTAAGCTAATGAATTTTTGTATATACTTTATGTGTGTGTTTATGGAGCAACTTGTGTATGTATGTGATGTGTGTGTGTGTAGAGTGTAAGTGTTGAGTGTGTGTATGTGTTGAGTGTGTGTGTTGTGTGTGTATGTGTTGAGTGTATGTGTGTGATGTGTTTGTATGTGTTGAGTGTTGAGTGTATGTGTGTGATGTGTGTTTGAGTGTATGTGTTGTGTGTGTGTTTTGTGTTATGTGTTGTGTGTGTGTTGTGTGTTGTGTGTTAAGTGTTGTGTGTTAAGTGTGTTTTGTGTTAAGTGTTGTGTGTTAAATGAGTGTATGTGTGTGTTTGTGTTTTGTGTTATGTGTTGTGTGTATGTGTTTTGTGTTGTGTTGTATGTGTGTGTAAGTGTAATATGTGTTGTGTGTAAGTGTTGTGTGTGTATGTGTTGAGTGTAAGTGTTGAGTGTGAGTGTGAGTGTGAGTGTATGTGTTGAGTGTTGAGTGTATGCGTGTGATGTGTGTTTGTGTGCATGTGTTGTGTGTGTGTTTTGTGTTATGTGTGTGTAAGTGTAATAAGTGTTGAGTGTATGTGTGTGTATGTGTGTGTATGTGTGTGTATGTGTTAAGTGTTGTGTGTATGTGTTAAGTGTTGTGTGTATGTGTGTGTAAGTGTAATATGTGTTGTGTGTAAGTGTTGTGTGTATGTGTTGAGTGTAAGTGTTGAGTGTGAGTGTGAGTGTATGTGTTGAGTGTTTATTGCTTTATTTTTTATTCTTTGCATTTTGATTTGTAAATCTAGAATTTTGTCATGGATCTCATTGAGTTAGAGAAAAAACGTAAGATGGATATTATAATTAAGTCAGCGATTGCTGCGTCTTATGGAGCAGCTGTGGTTGTTATGGAATCCATTCCCAGAAACCCGGTTGACACTGTAAATAAAGACGTTCTCCGTAATATAATTTGGGACATAAAACTCCTAATGGCTGGAAAAGTGTTACTTTTACAGCAGCTATGACTGCATTTAAGGATATTTGTGGCATCGAAACTAGCAAAGAGAAGGTAATGGCTCGACTTAAAACTTGGAACAAGTACTACATAGAAGTCATTGCAATGCTGGCCACTAGCGGATTTGGATGGGATTGGCAACGGAACATGGTGCAGGTAGATAGTGAGGAAGTATGAGCTAACTATCTGAAGGTATATTTATTATTAAATTAATTTTTCAGCGTTGATTTTATTATAATGATACAGTAATTATAACTATTACAGGCTCATCCATGTCAAGCATTACAAGGACAAGGTTATCGTTAACTGGTCTGATTTGGCTGTTCTCTGTGGAACTGATAGAGCAACTGGTAGTCACACCGCGACCGCAACTGAGATGGCAAAGGAGATTGATGATGAGTCTATGACAGAGAAAACAACTAATACACAAGAACAGACTACAACAGGTGGGGAAGGGAGCAGCAGAAGGAGGAGAAAATGCCCAGTAGGAGCTGATGCTGTAGCTGTAGCCATTGAAAAATTGGCTGATTCCGTGGAAAAGGCAGCGGGGGGCAAGTCGGCTAGCAATGTTGATGACATATATGTCGCACTAGCTCAGATGACGGATTTAGACCGGGGTGATTTTCTCAAGGCGATGGACATACTGTGTCATGATAATGTCAAGCGTGACATATTCATGCGGTTACCTGAAGACATGAAGGGTGTATGGCTGCGAATGCAGTTTGAGCGCTAGATTTGTGACTTTTTAAATCAATGACGGACATTTTTCTATTTTTGAATTTTTAATTATGGACAATGTTTATGCGAAGAACATCATTATAATTCTGAACTTTAATTATCAGTACTAGTTAGCTTTACTGGTTTAAATTATTAAAATTTTAATTTCAGAAAGCAAATTCCATTGTGCAGCCAAACAGCTTTAACATATCAATGTCAATTCTGTTCACTGAATACCTTCCTGCAGCCGAACAGCAGAATTGGTTTTCAGCACAAAACCAATTCCTGCAGATATTGGTTTTCTGACCAAAGCCAATTCCAGAAAGCCAATACCTGCGCGTCGAACGGACCCTAATAGTTTTTATTGATCTTGGGAAGGTTATAATCAGATATCAGGAGCATTAAAAAATATATATGTTGACATCTTAGAAACAATTTTGTTTTATGTGCTAAGAAATTAAAAGGAAAGGCATGATGAGCAACGAAGGGATCTCTATAATAGTTTTTATTGATCTAAGGAGGGTATATAAACAAATATCATGAACATTGATTTGTTACACAATACAGAAATAAGTGTCAAATATTTGTTGAAGTTGCTAACGATATGGGTTTTGCAGACCATAATATTATGGAAGTATTGTTATCTGACCAAAGATTTTATAATCATAATAGATCAAGAATCAACATCAAGTATATATTATCTTGTATTTGTTATAAAGAGGCTTGCAAAGATACTAAAAAATGAGATACCTCTCCATATGCTTCTCACAGATGACAAACTATTAAGAAAAGTAAAAAAGATACAAAAATGGAGAAACTATTCATAGCTTGTGTCATACTAAATACTTATTATCAATTGATATTAAGATGTCTGGATATAAGAATATTGGATCTCTTATAAAGAGAAAGAGGTTTTTTACTAGGAACATTAGGTAGATATTATGACCTAACTTTTAGAGTTAAACCTAAATAGCTTAAATTCATAAGTGTCTGGGAGTGTATATGGGATAAGAGAGAATATCATTGAGACTTTTAAAATTTATTTAAATGTGTAGAGAAGTACACGAGTAATGCAGAAAATCCAGTCAACCTTGTATATCCTTCTTGTGTATCTAAATATAATGTATGAGTACATATATATAGGAGGAAGAAAGAGAGAGGAGTCTCATATACAAGGTGTGAGACAAATATAAAAAGAGAAAAAGAAACAAAATGGGTCATTAGATGGGTCTTTACAATGTCTTTCCTAACACTCCCCCGCAAGCTGGAGCGTACAGGTCGTAGGCACCAAGCTTGGACAAGAACTTATAAAATGGAGTACTCGGCAAGACCTTAGTGAGAATATCAGCAACTTGGTCAGCAGTCGGAACATGTCTCAATTCCAGTTTCTTCATTTGAACTTTCTCTCTAATGAAGTGATAATCAACTTCATTGTGTTTTGTTCTTTCGTGGAAGACCGGATTCTTAGCTATGTGTATAGCAGCTTGACTGTCACAGAGTAAGCTAGCTGGTGAGGGAAGTTTTACTCCCATATCACCTAGGAGACTTTCTAACCAGGTAAGCTCGGATACAACAGACGTCATCGAACAGTATTCATCTTCAGCAGAAGATCAAGCAAGCACAACTTGTTTCTTACTGCGCCAGGTAACAAGATGACCTCTCAAGTAGGTACAAAAACCACTGGTAGAGTGTCGATCATCCAGAGATCCAGCATAATCTGCATCTGAATACGCAACCAGAGTTGGAGTAGAAGTAGACGAAGAGATTTTGTATACCAGCCCTTGACCAGGGGCTGTTTTTAGATATTGCAGGATGCGATCAACGGCCTGTACATGAGACATTCGAGGGGATGTGCATAAACCGGCGAACAACCCCAACAACAAAGGATATGTCAGGTCTTGTGACCGTCAGGTAAATCAGTTTTCCAACGAGACGTCGATGGTATTCTGGATTTGAAAGAAGTGGATTTGTAACAGCGCCTTCAACACAAATCTTATGATCGGCATCCATGGGAGTTTTGGTTGGCTTGCATCCAGAGTAACCGACATTCTGAAGGAGGTCGAGACAGTACTTTCGTTGAGATAGGGAAAGACCATCCGGACGTCTTGCAATCTCAAGGTCGAGGAAGTATTGTAGGTTCCCCAGATTTTTAGTTTGAAAAACAGAGCTCAAGTGCTGTTTGATCATTTTTATTCCCTTTGAGTCATCCTGTGTGATTAGGATGTCATCGACATATACTAAGAGGAGAACAGTGCTTGTTGTGTGATGTCGAGTAAACAGAGAGAAGTCTGTCGAGCTTCGAGTAAAACCGACCTCCTGCACAGCCTTACTGAATTTGTCGAACCATGCCCGAGGGATTGTTTGAGACCATAAATCGAATTTTTTAGGTGACAAACCTGAGACTCCCCCGTGGTCTCAAACCCCGGAGGTTCGTTGAATATAGATTATTTCTTGCAGATCACCATTGAGAAAGACATTCTTAATATCCAGTTGATGTAAGGGTCATTGGCGATGCACAACTACGGAAAGGAGGACCCGAACCGTGTTGAGCTTGGCCACTGAATATAATGTTTCTTCGTAGTCGAGATCTTGTTGTTGAGTAAACCCACGAGCCACCACTCTGCCTTTAAGACGGTCAATCGTCCCATCAGGAGCATGCTTGATAACAAAGACCCATTTACAACCACAGTAGTCTGGCCTGGAGGAAGAGGAACCAGTTCCTATGTTCGGTTAGCCTAGAGGGCTGTCATTTCTTCGTCCATACCTGCCTTCCAGCCTGGATGTTGAAAAGCCTCCTACACAGAGTTAGGGACAGAAACAGAGGATAATGAAGTAGCAAATATGTGAAGCGTCGGGGACAACCGATGTAAAGACACATAATTCGTCATGGGATGGGCGGTGGAGGTCAAGGTCGGATCAGCAGGCCACAGAGTGTTAGAGATCGAAGCCGACTGCATTGGGGCGGCGGAGCGAGGAGGGCGACGAGTATAGACACGAAGAAGAGGGGGTTTTGTTAGAACGAGAGCCGGGGCAGGTAGGAGTGGTGGTGAAGGAGATGTATCGGGGATGTCAGGTCTTGGCAAAGAAGGTGGTGGAGGAGGTGGGTTTGGAGCGGTGAAGTATGGTTGATCTTCTCGAAAAGTAATATTAGCAGAAACGGTCACCTTGCGGGTAATAGGGGAATAACACACATATCATTTTTGGGTACGGGAATAGCCGACAAACATGTTTTTTGCTGCCCGGGGAGCCAACTTGTCTGAAGAAGGACCAAGAACGTGAATATAGCAAGTACAACCAAAGATGTGATGCGTGAGAGAGAACAACGGAGAAGACGGGAAGAGGAGACTAAATGGAGTAGCATTTTGGAGGACGGAGGCAGAGAGACGGTTAATGAGATAACATGCTGTCGAAAGAGAAAAGTTCCAATACACCTTTGGGACCTTCTTTTGAAGTATGAGGGAGCGAGCAACATCAAGAAGGTGTCTATTTTTACGTCCGGCGACGCCGTTTTGTTGCGGTGTATAGGCACACGAAGTCTGGTGAATAATTCCAAATTCATAGCAGATGTTAGCAAACTCATGACTAGTATATTCGCGAGCATTATCAGTTCAGAGTGTTTTAATATTGACAGAAAATTGTGTGCGAATTTCAAGAACGAAAGCCCGGAACACTCGGGGAAGCTCGGATCGATCACGAAGCAAGTATAACCATGTCGTCTGAGAGTATTCATCAATAAAAGTGATAAAGTAACGATAACCAGACACAATAGGTATTTTGTACGGGCCTCAAACATCAGAATGCACTAGAATAAAAGGAGCAGAGCTCCGAATACAATGAGGAGGAAAAGATGAACGATGTTGTTTTCCCAAAATACATGAATCACAAGAAAAAAGGAAAGAGAAATATCAAAAAGAGCCTTCTGGAAGACTAATAGAGGAGCATGCCCAAGACGGCGATGTCAATCAATGGAGGAAACTGATGAGAGGATGGAGGAGAAACATCAAGAAGGAAGAGCTCATTTTGCAGTCGTCCTCTACCAATGATACTCTGCGTCTGTCGATCATGCATCATAAAAGAAGTAGAAGTGAATGTGACAGAACATTTCAAATCGGCAGTGAGGCGACTAATAGAAAGAAAATTAAACGGGAAGCCCAGGACATAAAGAGTCGAGCGAAGAGATATAGATGAATTGAGAGGAATATCAGCAGAGCCTGAGACAAAAACAGTAACGCCATTGGCCACAGTGATACACTTAGGATAAGAAGAATCCAAGTAGTGATGTGGCTTCAGCGAGGTGATATGGTAAGTGGCACCGGAATCCACTATCCAGCGCAGACTCGTGGAAAGACAAGTGATACCTTCTTGAGAGACAGAGACAGGTGGGTGATTGAGCATCCCTTGGAGTTGCTGGAGCTGGAGGCGGACTTCGTCAAGATCAGCACGAGTGGCAGAAGGACTGTGATCAGCAACAAAAGCAGTCAGACGAGGAGGAAGACCATGTTTGTGATAGCAAGTCGCCTCAAGGTGTCCATCCTTGCCGCAGAAGGAGCACTTAGGCCGTGGCCGGCCACCACGACCTCTTCCCCGAGAGCCTGAACATCCTCCACGAGTATGAGGAGAGAGAGGGAGTAATGGCGCAGAGGAGTGTTGGAGAAGAGCCGGGGAGGGAATTCCAATTGTATCAGGAGGCGGTGAAATCTTTAGCAGCATGGAGCACACATCAGAGAACGAGGGAGTCACAACAGACGAGAGGATCTGATCCTGAACACTCTGATGATGAGGCGGGATACGAGCCATCATCATGACAATATTGATTACTTCCTTTTGAGCGTGTTGAGCTGCAAGATCCGTAGTCGGGGCTGATGCTGAATCCAGGCTTCAACCAGAGTCTTGGACCGAGCAACAAATGAGGTTAGGTCGGTAGCATCGCCGGTGTCAAGAGTCTGAAGACCAGTAATGATATCATAAAGGTGTTGGAGACTGTCCTTGCCTGAGTAAAGGGAATGAAGTTCATCCCGCATCTCTTTGGCCATCTCATGATACATAGTCATGCGGTAAGGTTCGTCATCAAGAGAGTTGAGAAGTCATGTCTGAACTCGCTCATCGTTACGAAGCCATTCATCATTAGGGGCAGCGGAAACATCCAGTGTTAAGTGATGCAGAAATCCCTTTGACTGAAGAACCTGGCAAACAGAATGCACCCACTCAACAAAGTTCTTCTTCCCTGTGAGAGAGATAGTAGTGATGCGTAACTCGTCATGGAATTCAGGAGTAGGAGCAGCGGCCGTAAGCAGGAGAGGATGTAGCAGTAGACAAATCCATGAGCGGGCGGGTAACAGACTAGAGCTGTGGTTAGAGCAGCGGTAAAGCAAGCGGCTAGAAGATGCGACTAGATCAAGCTACAAGAGCAAGTGGGTATAGCAGCGGCTAGAAGAAGCGGCCAGAGCAGAGACTAGATCAGCGGCTAGATCAGGAGACCGTATGCGACTAGAGCAGCGACTAGAGCAGGAGACCGCAAGCGGGTATAGCAGGAGACCGCAAGCGGCTAGATCAGCGACTAGAGCACGAGACCGCAAGCGGCTAGATCAGCGGGCTGATCGACTAGAGCAACTGTTACAGCAGCGGCTAGAAGAAGTCGCCAGAGCAGGAGACCGCAGCGGGAAGAGAAGAAACAACTGCGTACAGAGAAAGACCTTGCGGAAAAGAGACAAACCGCGTGGCAACCCGCACAATAATTTTCACCCAGGAGATATGATTGAGAGCGCGGCAAGAAGGTTGCGGCTAAATAAGAAGAGAAGATGTCGCAGCGGCTTAGAGGAAACCGCACAAGAGAAGGCCGCGATTAGGCAAGCGGAGATCGCAGCGGTGAGAAGATCCGCGACGGAGAGATCGACAACGAGAAGACCAACGACTAGAGGAGAGAAGAGACACGCGGTCGAAGCACAACGATTAGACAGAGATCCGCGGCTAGGAGTGAAAGGCCGCACGAGAAGGAGTGGTTCCACGGGAGAGAGAGAAGTTATAAAGGCAGAGCGGGAGAAGGAAAGGAGGGTGGTTCCACGGAAGGAGAGGAGACACCGAGTAGAATGAAAGAAACTTGCGAAGAAGAGACGGTTAAAGAAGAAAGAACAGGCCGGCGGTTAACCGCAGAAGCTGGGCGGGTAGAAAGGAACTATCCGTCTGAAACAGGAGGTAGGACCGGCTGGCTCTGATACCATGTAGAGAAGTACACGAGTAATGCAGAAAATCCAGTCAATCTTGTATATCATTCTTGTGTATCTAAATACAATGTATTAGTACATATATATAAGAGGAAGAAAGAGAGTGGAGTCTCATATACAAGGTGTGGGACTAATATAACAAGAGAAAAAGAAACAAAATGGATCATTAGGTGGGCCTTTACAATGTCTTTTCTAACAAAATGCAACAAGTACAACTTTCTTACATTGATTCAAGCGTTAGAAGTAACCAAGTTGCTATTAACAAAGATTACTGTGGAAAAAATGATATTATTCAAATGAATGTGTCAAACAAAAACATAAAGATTGATATGAATGGGAAATGAACTGTTCAATAAAAGTAGTGAAAAATAGAGTTAGACATGTACAAAAAAAGTAGAAAATGCACATAAATTTAGTGCCAAATAATCAAGAAGGAAAAGAGTAGGCCAAAGGTAATCCTAACAAAAATTGTGCCAAAACATTGTAGTATAGGTTTAACCGGTCACAGCCACAAAAATTTTGAATGGAGAATTCATAAATCAAAGCCAAATAATTGGCAAAGCTGATGGCGAAGAAGTGCAACTAACTGAATTAAAATTTAAGAGTTTTAATTCATCTGCATTAATATAAATGATAACCTCACGATTATCTAAAATAGTTTATTCCTAGAAACACATCTTAAGAATTACTACACACTTTACAAGAATTAGGCATTCATTCGACCACATAAATAAAATTCTTTTTCACATATTCTCATGGACATTTCCCCATTTCCCACTCTTCTTGTCAAAAACTAGTTATAAACCTGAATTAATTCCATAGCTCTACCACCAAAATGATGAAAATAAAATGGATATGAGTTCTTTAAGAGAGAAGTTATCATACTATGAAAAAAAATATCCATCAATATAAAGAGAAGTGTCATGAGATGAAGCCCATCCAAAATGAAATATTTAAACTTTCAACAATAGTGTTTTCCTGATATTGTCCTCAATGGTGTTTTTTCTCATCATGACAATGTATCCTTGCCCATATTTAAGCATAATCATCTTTCAACATTTACTCCATAAAGAACTACCTGCTTCATGTTTTATATATTTCACTTCATAAAGAAAATGCTCAGTTAGAGAATTATGCTCTTTGTATGACTAAAAGCAAGATGATGATGATGAATAATAACTAAAAAAATAACAATTTTAATCAAAATTCTCACGCAAAACAACGTGTGAAACCTAATTATGAGAAACAATAGATGTTCCGTTTATGAAATGAACAGAAATAAGCACAAACAGCACAAAACCAGAATTAAGCATATGCATGATGATAGAAATAAGCATAAACAGCACGAAAACAGAATTAAGCATATGCATATTGAAAATCAATCACAAGGTATTGCTTTCTTACAAATATATCTTATGACTTCCATGTCTTCAAAAATTTCACTGTTCATTAAAGCTTACATCTTCAACTACTCAAAACAGGCTAATACGAAAGAAGAAGATATACTTGCACAAAAACCACCACGCATGGGAGAAATTGCTTACGGAAGATTCCGTCGCACTCCAGCTAGTTTTGTAAATGCAAATATTTTATTTTTGGTTCATCCAGCAAGAATAAGTCATTTTTTCTTGCATAACTGATGTAATATAAAGTATATGGAAGGTCTAGAAATTTCACTAAACCTTCTGAACTATGCAGTACAATTGTTCCTTTCTACATACTTCAAATGAAGTATAAAATCTACAATCTCCATCATCATGGCACATTTTGAACAGGATCCAAGTAGCATATGGAGAAATTTAGTGTTCAAATGGCTATGAAAAAAGGATTTTTATACCTTCACCCCCAATCCAGAAGCAGTAGCTTGTCTTTTCCCAGAATTAGGAGTAAGAAGACCAAATTTTTATCTTCCAAAATCATGATTGTGGAACATTTTATATCCCACTACACATCAAGACATCTAAACCGTGTCTGACTAGCCCGATACTACCAAACTACAAAACAGAAAAGTTCATAATTTCCTCCTGAATAGATAATTCAATAAAATCCTGCACCTTCAAATTGTTTCCCACTAAGTTAACCAAAACCTTCCCCTAACCAATAATCTTAGAATGCAGATCTGCTGTTTCCGACACCAAAAACTAAAACCTTCACTCTAAATAAACTATTCATACTACATTACAAGAACAGGATCCAAGTAGCATATGGAGAAATTTAGTGTTCAAATGGCTATGAAAAAAGGATTTTTATACCTTCACCCCCAATCCAGAAGCAGTAGCTTGTCTTTTCCCAGAATTAGGAGTAAGAAGACCAAATTTTTATCTTCCAAAATCATGATTGTGGAACATTTTATATCCCACTACACATCAAGACATCTAAACCGTGTCTGACTAGCCCGATACTACCAAACTACAAAACAGAAAAGTTCATAATTTCCTCCTGAATAGATAATTCAATAAAATCCTGCACCTTCAAATTGTTTCCCACTAAGTTAACCAAAACCTTCCCCTAACCAATAATCTTAGAATGCAGATCTGCTGTTTCCGACACCAAAAACTAAAACCTTCACTCTAAATAAACTATTCATACTACATTACAAGAACAAAAAACATGGTCTATTAATCAAAACAAAACAAAACAAAATTATCACGTATTAAGGGAAAACTCAATTTGTTAAAATAAGAGAGCGAGAAATGGGGAAGAAACAGATTACTTCTCGTCCAGCTTCTTAATCTCCTCTTCGATCCTCTTGCGCATGGAATCGAGCAGGGTTGCGTCCAACTCGAGAACGGAAGAAGCGGCGAGTGATTCGTACAGAGAGGCCATGTCGTCGGCCTTGACGGCGGCAAAGACTTCATCCCGTAGACGAACCTTTTCGATGTCATCCACGTCGGGAGCCCTGAGGAGGAACAGCTTGTTCGCGAGGACAAGCTGCGGCTGCTGACTGCCTTCTTCTCCCTCCATGATCGACTTACGGGAATCTGCTCTCAGGAATGAAAATTGGTAATAGGGTTTGAAGTTAGGCCAAATCCGAACTAGGACTCGGCCCTCAGGAGATTCTTTGCATATAGTTGCTTTTTAAAAAGAGCATTGCCAGGAGCGCACACATAACATAGAGTGGTGTTAGATGCACGTCAATTTAGGAAATGTGTAATCAAAATATAAATGCAGTCCAATTTCAAAAATTTGTACATCAAGTTTATATTTGCACAACAAAAACATATTTTAAAATTTTGCAAGTCATCTAAAAAACTACTTAGTAGGCACCTCGTGTAACGCCCTTATTCCATCACGAATAGTATAATAGAAAGTCTGGCCAGGTCTCACGATATATTACATGAACAGACTAAAGGGTTACGAAATGAAACCATAACGTTTTGTTATTTATTTTGAAAACACACTCTAACACATAGTTGTATTCTAACGGAAGCATTTAAAAGTTATAAAACCAAACCCTCAAAAAAGAATGTCCACTACATCAGGAATGAAAAGACATACACATTAATGTTTTGACCTTAAGGCCTTACATCAACAAAGTTTCACCAAATTAAATGTGGTTTCCAAACATCGGCAAGCAGGCCGGCAAAACAGGAAAACAATAGCAAAATTTGGGCCTTCGAGGGCCGACACAGCTTTGGGCTCCAACCCGCTACTTCTCGCTTGGCTCCGCAGGACCTGCGCGCAAAATATTCCACCAAGCAGTGGCAAACAAGGCAAGGGTCAGCTGGAGCTGACCAAATTATAACGACCTCACCACTTTCTCGGGATGGTGGTGCTTAATCCCTGCAAGAAATTAACATGTTCACATATTTAATATAAATGTGCAACTTAAGAACCATACAACACAGACGTTGGCGTAACCAGTCAAACGTCCCGTGCACTCAGGACACCTTAATGGTGTATCGGGTTTCCCCGGATCCCACCTTTTGCCATCACAGACATACAATAGTGCATAAAGCACCCCAACGGTGAACTTCGCTAGTCCACCACCATTCTCAGTCCCGTAATGGATTGTTCTGCTTGTGCATTACTAGCCAGGCCTGCAGCCTCGACTCACCCCTATACCAACGACAATTGCCACGTACTTTAGGTCTATTTAGCCAAATGACATAGAGCGGGTACAGTTCAGCTCTTTCCCGTTGCTCAAATCGTCATGCAAATTAACGACAACGACATAGGTCAACATCCCCTTCTCGTACACGACGTAAAGCACGTTATGCTTCAAGGTTGGCACTCGTGGACACCAAGGCGCACAACTCAACACGCTAGCACACGGTCTCCGAGAGACCAGTTAGGCACAAAGCACAAAATAAGCTCCCTGGGAGCCAATGCTAATGATGCATCGATCCTATACAAACATTAGAGTGTTTCATGGAGCACACCTTCAGGTACTAACTGTCACCCCAGGCAGACTCCCATTCCGAAACATTCAACTTTCACGGAGTCTTCTCTGCGAACCCACAGAACTTCACCAATCCAGACCACAGATCCGGATGGGCTTCACGTAGCATGCCTAAAACCGTACTTGCACTTCTGGATACTAAATGTAATTTAATAATGGGGATGTACACATCGACCCATTAGAGAGCACCCTTTCCCCGCCCGTTGGTGGGGAGGAGCTTCCATGCAAACTTGCTAAAATTTAGGGCTTTACCTGCTCAAGAAGAAAATTAGTTGCCCTTGACGCGCGTTTCGGAGCCATAGCTCGGTCGTCATGGATTCGGTTTCCACGTACTGGTCTGATCTCCAAATTGAACACTTTGTCGCGATTCCTAGCCAAACCCTAGTTGCTCACCACCAACACCTTCGGACGACTTCCTCCCGCAAGTGTAAACCTAACCCTAATCCCTCTTGGTCGGCCAAGAGGAGAGGGAGGTCGGTCATGGCCTCAACCCTAGCCGGTGGTGGCCGGGACAAGGAAGAGGAAGGGAGGTCGGGTGAAGGAGAGAAAGGCTCGGGTTTTCCCCCCTTATAGGAAGCGTGTAAGACCGCATTTTGTTTTGCAACAATCACCGGGTCTTAGGCCCAGAACCGCCGTTTTGCGGTGACACCATCCTCCGGGATGGTCGACACCACAAAACGTCGATCCTGCCGGCCATCTCGATCGCCTGCGACAGAATATATAATGATTCGAAAAGCTAAAACAATCAAGTCCACAACATAAAAAGAGGAAAACACATGACAAATAAGGAGTCCACACCATGAGTTACGGGCTTAAGCCCGGTACATAAAGACCTCACTACAAGCCACTCATAAAAATAAAACTACTACAACTCAGCTCCACTCACGGATTCGGATGCCTGTCCACCCGAACTACACTGGCCTATCTCCATCTGCACCGTGCTCCGCTAGTGCTGCGTCTCCTGCGGCTGCTCCCTGTCTCCCATCCGGAGCACCTAAAATGTGGTGGTCAAACGACCGTCAGTCAAACTAGACTCATTCAACAATCCCCCACCCCTCTACCCGTGGCTCCTAGGCACCGGGCGGAAGGAAGTGAAAAGGAGGACCAAATAGTAGGGCATAATCAAGCAGATAACAACTACCCTAACAGGAGTGTTATAACTATAAAAGTGTAGCGGGAGTTAATCAATAAATATTAACGCAGAGTAGTAAGGTAAGTATGAAGAACTGGAAGTAAGAACTGTACAAATAGTAAATAAGTAACCATTGTTTTATAGGGATTACCCCTATAGACCAAGGGGTCGTTCTGCAGGGCCTATTGTATAAACTGTTTCATACAAATTTATACGATAGGTGTCAGGGATTAAATGCAATGACTATGTTATGACATGCATGTTAGGGTATGAACATGCAAGTGCGACACACACATACGACTCTATGCGCACAGACCTTTAGTTCCCCAGTTTGGAGATAGCTAAACTCTCAGGAGCCTCTCGTCGTGGCCAACAGAGACAGTGGGTTGGGCCTCTCCACTCCTAGACTGGTAATCACACTACCCAGCCTTGCCCCTCTCGTACGTTTCTGTACTCTTCCTAGCAAACCAGCTAGTCTCCCCGAGTCAACGTACCGACGATGGTGTGATCGATCGTCCAATACTGAGGACCCACTACTGGTATGTACATGCAAGCTTGTATATTATACCTCACCTAAATCTCCGAGCCTCCAGCTCATCAAACCATCAAATCTAAAACTAGTCCTCGAGCATATAGCTCCCCAGACTACCAAATCAATTCCAAGTCCCTTTAACTCTACTAGTAAGCCCATCAACCATGGGTCTATGCTACCCATTCATTACCAATTTGTCTCACCACGTGTACAAGTGTGAGTGCAAAGTGGAGGTATTATTGAGGTTACTCTTGTCCATATTATCTCTAACGTTTACGTTAGCCCAAGATTGCCAAGGGCATACCCCGTGAAGGGTTCTCGAGGGCACTAGGAACTACGATGGGCTGAAGCTCAAAACTCCCTTTCGCAAGGCACTTAATATTATTGATTTATACCCATGACCAATCCTCTCTTTTATTTCAGTGTGACTCCCCTAAGTGTGTTTAAGCTCTCCGAGCTAGCCTATTTCCATTCTATGTATTATATGCATACCGTGCTAAGTTACATGATGCTCCCACTAAGGGGTACTCCATTTACTCAGCCAACAGAAACAAAACAATTACTGGGAGTCTACCATGACCTATTCAGACTAACTCCAGAGTTTCATAATTTTCTTAATTAATTGGGCATTTAATCTAATTAACCTAAGACTCCGGATGCCCTACTTTGAACATGAAATGCACTTTTAAATCAGTAACATATCACCACAAAATTATAATAAATACTAGGTAACATTTCTACAACAAATCCAAGGTCTAAGAATTTTCAGAATTGTTTAGGCCCCAAATCCACAGTTTAGAACATAAAGTCGATATTACCATTTTAAGAAGCAAAGGCCAGCAATATTGTTCTAAAAATTATAATAAAAATTCAGTAAGACCATCATGGCCTAAAACTCTCTAGAGGTACTCTCCCAATTTTCCAGTGAACAGTAACCCCTAATTTAATTTTAGATCAATAATTCCATAGACATTGGTTATTGAAGCAAGTACTGTAAAAAATCATCTAATAATTATAAAAAAAATCCAGGAGATAGATAATGATTATAAACTGACCCTAACCATGTTTAACAATTTTTCCAATACATTAGGGTCTCTGAATCTAATTAAAAGTAATCTTATAAATTTATAATTTTGTGAAACAACTACTGTTTCTAATCACCTAAAATTTATGAGAAACTTACAGAGCCTACACATTGACATAGAACACTCACTGACTAAGTTTCATAATTTTCATAGCAATATTGTGCTCCACATCTATTTTTGATCAGAAATCCACAATTCATAATTTATAAAACAAGTACTTAAAATTATCATCGAAAAATTTCAATAAAAATACAGAGGGGACTAACATGATGTAAAACTTCCAAATACTAAATTTCACAACTTTTAAGTGGACAGAAATATCATAACAAGCAAAATAAACTTAAGGATACACCTAGGGTTATCAAGGAAGTACTGATTTTATTAGTCCAAAAATTCCACCAAAATTATTTTAGGACTCTTTTTATCAGAGAAATACCCTGCCCAAGTTTCAAGTTATTGTGAGGTGTTTTGATTGCCTAAACCCAAATATTGGGCTTTGTGCCCAAAACTAGGGTGGGGATTTAAGGGGGGGTTAAAGGCTTCCAAATTCAATAAAACTTCAACCACAGGACCATAGCCACCCTATGATCCCTTCCACCAAGTCCCAAGTCATTTCAAGGTCATTGGACCCCATGACCTTCAAGCCCTAAAAATCTCCATAAAAGGGGCCTACCCTAGGGTTCTAGGGCTACCCTACCCCAAACCACCCCAAATCTCATTGGAGGATGTTACATGCCATATAAAATCAGTGGCCAAAATATCAGACTCTGTTGAGGTGATTTGACCATTCAAACATCAAAAATAGCTCTTTGACCTAAATAACCCTATAAGGGTATACCTAGGGTTGGATCAATACCTAACCAAAACATCTCCAAATGAGGTGAAATTATTACCAGATCACTAACATGCCCTCTAAGACTACCCAACCAAATTTGGGGGAGTTTTGAGATGTTTAGGACACATAATTAATTTATTCATGGATTATTAAATTTTTCTAAAAAATATAGAAAGATGTTCTCCAAAAATTCTGATTTTTGGATATGTCCTATATATAGATAATAATAGCCCATACCCCAAATATCAAGTTATTTAGAAGTCAGGTTTTGAGTGGGCATCCAATTCATTCTCTGGTCAGCCCTATGGATAGACCCCACCAAAATGAGTGCTGAGGTCTAACCAGGGCTCCAAATTACTTGAAATAAATTTTAAAATAAACTAGAGACCTAGAGATACAACTTTAATATTGATCACATTTCCATCAGGAGCCTCTAAGTATTTTTAAAAAATTAAACAAAAACACTGCTATTTCTATTCAGAAAATACCTATTATTAATAAACTAAATAAAGATCCAGCACGGATCTTAAAGCGAGATCTGTGGCACAGGAGTAATCTTCCTCCTTGAGTCTATGACTCAGATTAGCTGCACCTGGAGCATTTTCCAGGCTTAAATCCCGGCCATCCGGCCACCTCCCTAGCCGGCCACCACCACCACCACCTCCGTCGAGGTGGTGGCTATCGCCTGGCGGCGGCATGGCCGCCGGAGGGGCCTATTCCGATGAACCTGATAGGGCCATTTCCATGGAATTTCGGTGAGAAATTTCTCCTCGATCGGGATCAATTGAGCCTGATCTCTCTAGCTAATGGATCCTAGATCTAGCACAGATAGAGAAGGAGGGGATTGGACCTCATTTGGAGGGTTTCCTTGCTCCATTCGTCGACCGCCATTGCTCCTCCTCAAAGCTTTGGGTGCCATGGATTTTCCTCCTTTGAGAGCTCTAAGTGTTCGGGAAAGGGGGGAATTCTTCTCCTCAGAGGTCTCTAAAGATGATGGAGGGGTCGGTTGGGGGTGTGGGGGCTTTAATTCCCTTGGCCATGATTAACCTCTTCACCTCCCCTCCCATGGCCGACCCTATGCATCCCCCCACCATTAATTGGCTCTGGAAACTGCTGGAATCCCCTCTATTTCATCAGGCAAGATGAATGAGAGCATAATGGAGGGATACCAAGGGGTGTATCACCTTAATGACCATGAATTGCCATTTTCTCTCTCCTCCAATTGGGGAAAACCCCCATTTCTCTCTCCTAATCACTATGGACGAAATTCCACTTTCTCCCCTTGTTTAATATCAGTCAATTAGGCTGGTTGACCACTCACTTTGGGCCTAGCCCAAAGGGTTGAGCTAGGTTTAAGTGATTTGACCTAATTTGACAAAGTTTGTCTTTTGGTCAAATTGGGCCCTAGGGTTGACCAAACCATGGAATTTTTGTGCCATTGGGTCCCTTATGAGTTTATGACCCCAGGAGTGTGGTCAAATTGAAGTTGTGGTGGTCAATATGGGTGTTTAATGGAAAATCACCATTTTGACCTAGTAGGGGTATTTTGGTCATTTTGCCAAGTGGTGACTCTAGGATGGGGCTTTTTGGTCTAATTGGTATCCTATGATGTGCTAGACTTAAAAGTGAAGTTACTTCCACATGGTGATGGTCAATTGGGCCATTTGATGGAGAATTGACCATTTTGCCCTAATTAGGGTTAGGGTTGACTTTGGTCAACTTGGCATGTTTGACTGGCCCCAATGGGTCCTGAATGTCCCCCTGGGCTCCTAGATGGCCTAGGGATGTTGTGGTGAAGTCTCTGAGTCAAGTTAAGGCCCTTAAGTCAAACCCTAGGTTAGATATTTGGAAATTATTATTTGTAGACCAAGGTGTTTCAACCCCTAGTTTTGTCTAAGTCTAAGGGGTTCCTAAGCTACCAAGGCCTTGTCATGACCTAGTCATGACAAATTCACTTGGGGGGGTCTAGTTGTCTGGAGGATGTTACACGGCGGCCGGGACACAAGAAGGAGACGACACCGGTGAAAGTCTTGATTTCAAGAACAACTAATCACCTAGAGGGGGGGTGAATAGGTTCAATTTAAAAATATTGGGTATTGTATCCACAATTACCTTGATTTGAAGAAGATTCCAGTCAAGCTAAGTTGAATTGACAATGTATTTGACATTTATATCAAGTTGTGCTTGCAGCTATTCCATGTTAAGTACATGCCAATGTCAGGGTACAGTGGGTCAATATACACGGGTCTGCGCAACGTAATCCCTCGTTGAGTAGATCAGTGTGTTGACTCATGCGTGCTCTCTCTATTGGAGTGTACTTATTTTCAAGTACATGGTCAAGGTAGATCAAGAGCAGAAGAAGGAGCAAAGATGGGTCAAAGAACAAGTCTTCAAAAGAAGGAAGAGAGAAAACTCTTCTAAGTCAAAATCGACGGGAATCGCTAAGTGATTCCCGCTGACTTCGACGGGAATCGCTAGTGATTCCCACCAACTTCGACGGGAATCGTTAGTGATTCCCGCCGATTCGTCGAGTATCAGATAGCTTCTCCCGCCAACTTCTTCCGGCTGACAGATTTCATCAGGGATTCTGCCAAGGCAGAAATGACGGGAATCGTGAGTGATTCCTGCCGACATCGACGGGAATCACCAACGATTCCCGCCGATTTTGCCTTAGGCAAATTTCCTCGTTTGCTGGACCGAACCAACTTATCGTGCGCTGTTTCGGCCGGGTCTAGGGTTTCTCCTTGTGGTCCCCACAACGGTCATTAGGGTTGGCTCCTGGTATATATATACGCGTATTTTGAACCTCTACAGACAGACATTCACGCAAAAAAGAAAGCAGCCGACGCCGTGCCCTAGCCGATCGCAGAAACCGCCGATCGCCTGTAGCCGCTCGCAAGCTCGTCGTCGCCGCTAAACTCCAATCTTCTTTGATCTTCCGATGACAGTACCGAGGCAAGCCGAGCGTCTCACGCATCTCTCTTGGGATATCTTGTCTTCCGATTCGTTGAACGAGATTTGTTCTCCATTCTGAATTGGTTGATACGACTGATCTGACTGAGATCGTTCGTAGACCTTGCTTGCTTCGTCAAGAATTTTGGATCTACAAAGTATCGCAGCCGCAATCACTTGCCGCCGCCGATCTTGAGAAGACCCATTCCAAGAGAGAAATCCGGTTGTGGACTCTTCGTATTTTTTGTGCAAACAACAACGAACGAAGAAGGACATCGGAATCTCCAAAAGCTTTGTTTGTATTTTCTTTTACATTCAATTTTGGTTTGTTGTAAAGGAATTTTCATTCCTTGTTGTAAGGGTTGAGTGCAACCCGTGGTGGTGGAGTTGTGAATCCTTTGTTGGAAGGGTTCCTTCCGTAGTGTGAGATTGGATTTCAATCCGTTTGGAGAAGTGACCGAGTCGTCCCTTGGTGGGAGATAGGTCGAAGGGGGAAAGTGGACGTACCCAAATCGGGGAACCACTATAATTCTTTGTGTGTTTTATGTGCTTTATTTGTTAATTTGTGCAGGTAAATTTAATTCCGCAAAAGACTGCATGACACCTATTCTCCCCCATAGGTGGATTTAGTCGACACTAGAGACTTTCAAGTGGTATCATAGGGAGGTTGCTCATCAATAAGGTTAACACCTTGATTAAGATCTGTGTCTAGTATCAAGAAGAAAGAAGATCTCAGGAATGGACGGACTCAAGTATTCAGGAAAGATTCCAGTATGCACCAAGCTGAATTTTCCCATCTGGAAGGAAAGGATCAGGTTCTACATGAAAGCAGTCGATCCCCGACTCTTCATGATAGTGGAGGATTATTGGGTACATTGGAAAATGTGTACCTGATTTGGAGAAGCCTCACTTAGCTCAATGATATACATCAAGGTGTATTTGATGTTATTTGGATTTTATATGTGCAGGTTAAGTATTGGCTAAAATACAGGAAAAAGTTTCTAAGTCCATGTGTCGACACTTAAGCAAGCCTGTGTCGACACTTGAGGAAGCAGTGTTGACACCAGAAGAAACTATGTCGACACACAGAAGATTTTAGTCGACATCAACTGTATCGACACCGGGAGGCAGTGTCGACATACAAGAGTAATAATCGACATCAACTGTGTCGACACTTGAAGGCAGTGTCGACACACAGAATTCTTAGTCTACATCAACTGTGTCGACACACAGGACTTGTGTCAACACACAACAGAGTTTCAATATAGTTGATTGCTGTAGAGTGAAGAAGTGATTGTGTCGACACAAATATTCTATGTCGACACATTCTCAAGATGCAGTGTCAAGAAGCTGTGTTGACATCAAGGCAGCTATGTCGACATCACCAAAGTCTGTGTCGACACTTAAGTTACATGTGTCGACACATATTGACAGATTGTCTCGACACATAATGACAGTCAGTCTCGACGCTTTGCTGACAGAGAAAAAAGCTCAAGAACTATTTGAGGACTTGACAGCTGTGAGTTACAACAACTTTAATGAAGCTGTCAGACTTGTCAGAAGTTAGTTAGAAACCGAATAAGCCGGTTACCATGGATGAAGTCTATATATAGATGGATTTAGAAGGAGAAAAGAGAGACAATACATACAATTAACACAACTATTGAGAGATTGATCTCTGATCAAGAAAGTGCAAGTCACAGAAGAAGATCTTTGTGAGAAGATCTAAGAAGACATTCTGAAGTGTTCATCCACTCAGATTTTGTCTAAGGGGAATTCATTCCAGAATTCAGAAGAAACTTCAGAAGGTTTGGGGAGAGAGAGCTCCAGCTGTTTTGAGGTCAAGAAGGAAACAATCACAAGTCTCTTAAGAAGTAGATCCTGAACTAATCTACTAAGAAGATCTAGATCCATATCTGGAATATAAGAAGGAAGCTGCCAATCAGTCAACATCAAAGAAGATCAACCCTACTAAGTTCAGATTCAAGAAGCTTTGAAGAAAGCTAAGAACAGGTTGATTTCTGTCATCAGGTTCATCAAGAAGCTGATCAAGAATTCTCTTATCCTTTCTCTCTCAATAAGGGTAAGAGTGTAACATCCCATTTCCGGCTAGACCCCTAGGAGTCAGATTGGTCGTGACGGAACCCTAGGAAGCCCAAAATTGGAAATAAAGCGACCAACATTGCGGGTCACGGGTTGGTCACGCCCGTGACCGGCCCGTCACGCTCGTGACCTGGGCGTGTCTACTTCGACGATCGTCGATCTCCACGAGACGATCGTCGAACGCGCTGTCTGGGCATGTCATGCCCGTGACCAAGATGTCACGCCCGTGACTATGGGCGTGACCCCATCGACGATCGTCGATCGCCGTGAGACGATCGTCGACCTTGCGGCCCGAGCATGTCACGCCCGTGACATGAGTGTCACGCCCGTGACCTAGGGCGTGACCAGCCTTCGACGATCGTCGACCTCAATTCGACGATCGTCGAGCTCGAAACTTGCCGTCCGGGCATGTCACGCCCGTGACCTGGAGGTCACGCCCGTGACCTAGGGCGTGACCAGCCTTCGACGGTCGTCGATCTCAATTCGACGATCGTCGACCAGAAATCTGCCGTTCGGGCCTGTCACGCCCGTGACACAGGTGTCACGCCCGTGACCTTCGATCGACGATCGTCGATCTCAGTTCGACGATCGTCGAACCCAGAATGGGCTACCCGGGCCTGTCACGCCCGTGACTTATGTGTCACGCCCGTGACATTGGCCGAAACGGCGGTTCAGGCCCGAAATAATTCTAACGCGCGTGGAAATAAATGCTGGCTTGGGAGGTTACACCAGGAGTAATTTCAGGCCGTTCTCCTTCTGTAAATACATAATAAATGAGGAAAGGGTGGTCCAATAGGAAATCGCCAGCTGGACATACCTGTTCAGTTTCCGCCGTTTCTTATCCCTGCATCATAACCGAAGCATTACGGGGAGGGAACTTCATGGCCATAATGACTTAAACCATTCACCTTCCCACTTTTCTGACTTATAAAAGCCAACCTGGAACCGGAGGAGAAGGTTACACGCTCAAGTAACCGGATCAGACCCTTGTTCTTACTGTAGGAGAAGTTCAGCAAACGCCACCACCGCGCCATGGCACCCCGACGTTCTTCTCGCCTTCAAACCGCGAACAAGGTCCTCCTCTACTCCTTCTCTTTCATGGGTAGATCTTAGGATTCTTAGAAAGGAGGTTCGCGCTCAACGGAGCCGGATCCATCTCTCGTTTTCATGGAAAAACCATGAAAAAGATATTTTGAGTTCGCCGGAAACCGCCACCTCCGGCGGCCAAACCACCGCCGACCGCTAGCCATCGCCTCAACGGAGGTGTTGGTGGTGGTGGCTGGCCAGGGAAGTGACCGAACGGCCGGCGACGGATCACTGAATGCTTACAGGAAAAATATTTTCCTGTGTCTGTTCGGGTTCATGAAGAAGATGAACAGTGGAATTAATATTATAATACATAGGTTGTTATATTTTACTTAATGAAAATAGATTATTTGAATGTATTTTTGAGGCTGCAAAACGAGGCACTTAGAGGCCGATTTAGGAAAAATGACCAGACACAAAAGTTGTAGCCCTCGGGGTCTACTTTAATTTAAAATTGATTTTATTCAATTTGGGTGAGTGGTTTGAACACAGCACTCATTTTGGTGGGATCAAGACCTAGGTTAACCAGAAATTAAAATGGTTGCCCACGGTTCATAACATGTCCAAATGACTTGAAATTTGGACTGGAGGTCTATAATATGTATATCGAGAGGCTGTCCAAAAATGAGAATTTTTGGAGAACTTTTGCCTAAAGTTTTTGTAAAAATTTAATAAACAATATAAAATTAATTAGGAGATGAAATTAAGCCCAAACTCCCCCAAATTTTGGGTGGTGGTCCCTGGCATAAATATTAAGATCTGTGCAAAATTTTAACTCGATTGGTCGAGTTTTGAATAGGGAATTATCAAGTCCTAGATAGGTCTTAGTGAGGGGTACTTTGGGGAAAAGTACAATTGGAGATGGAGTGGACAAATCTCCTCAAAAGAGGCTGAAGTTGTTGGCCACTGATTTGTTGAGTCTATGTCTACCCTCTTGGGTAACATGGTGTGGCTTAGGGTGGATTTTACCCTAAGAGATTGGCTCAACTCCAACGGGTGGGAGTTTGAGGTTTGTGAAGGACATAGGAGCAAAAGCTCTTGTATGCCCTTGAAATTTGGAGGAGAGGGGAGGATATGATGAAAACCCTCTGGTTGAAATAGTGAAGGAATTGGAGGTAGTTAGGTACCTCGAAAGTTGAGATTTTGGAATAGGATAAACATGTAATTTAATTATTTTAAGCACTAAATCTAATCCAAAAATTATGAAACTCGGGAGGAGGGAGTTTTAGGATGTATTAGACTTATGGTAATTTTTCTGGAATTTTGTGATTAATATATATTATACTTCATGTGTTAAAGAATTATTAGCCCAATTTGTTGTTTCGATTATTTGGAGGCTTTACATTAATTATAATCAGCTAAAATTCTGGATTTAGATCTTGACTAGTAGAACATTGATTCCTGAATTTTTATAGAATTTTATGTTGAGTAAATCTAGTACTTTATTCACAAATGATAGAAAGGGCTTTTATGTTTAAAAATTTATTATGGATAGAACACTTGCTGGAAAATTATGAAACTTAGCCAGTGCAAATTTTAGGCCTTAATCTTCATGTCATAAATTATTTAGAATTTTGGGAAGAATATTTTCTGTACTTGATTCATAAACTATAGAAATTAGAGATTATTTCCAAATAGTTTTTCAGGTCATTTTGATGATAGAAAATTATGATACTTAGGGTTTAGCCTTCTGAGATAGCCTACTAATTATCATAAATTTGCTGGACATCTTGCATGAATAATTAGGATAGTTCATGTTCAAACCGGTGGCCCTTGAGATTTTCGAGGAATTTAATTAAATGCCAAATAAATTAGGAAAATTTCCATTTTCTGGATTTAGGTTATTTATATCAAGATAAGTCTCCAGTAAATAGTTTAGGGCATTTGGATGAGTAATCGATCATTGCATAACCGGTTCGACATGTAGCCTAGGTCGGTCTGCATTTAGTAAATTGCGAAATGCAATAGAACATGATCTGATGAAGATATAAAGAGTAGTGAGTAGTGGTGATAGTTAGAGTTAAGAGGTGCTCGGGTTTGGCGAAAGATCGCTTTTCCCGAGGAGTGGAAGGTTTAAAAATCACCCTAGGATAGTCTATCGTAATATGAGAAGGAAATCGGGCTAAGGGAAAACAACCAATAACAATAAGTGCCTTGCGAAAGGGAACTTCGGGCCGTAATGCACCGTCTTGGTTCCTAGTGCCCCTTGAGAGCCCTTCACGGGGTATACCGGGGGCAGTCCTGGGCTAACGTAAACTGTAACAATAAACTGGCAAGAGTAACTTAGTAACTAGGGTTGCACTCTTCACAAACACTGTTGGCACAGGAAGAATGATGAGAGCTTCGGCTCGGTTGGTTTGGAGACGGACGGGATGGTCCGGGGAGCTTCGGCTCGGTTGGTGTGGAGACGGACGTTTTGGTCCGGGGAGCTTCGGCTCGGTTTTTATGTGTTTACGATAAACTTGCATGTGCATAAAATAGGAAAAGTTAAGGTGGTGGGTCTTTCGATATCGGGGAGTTCGATTGCACCGACACCGATATCGTTGACTCGGCGGGGTGATTAGCACTTCGCCAGCAGAAGTCCGGTGCGCCAGCCGGCAAGAGTACGCAGGCGTCCGCTTAGTGCACCAAGCGTTGAGGCGTACGATAGGTCAGACCAGTGGTGCTTTTACTGGTTTTGAGGTGGGCGAGGCCCAACACACCGCTTCCGTCTGCCACTACGGAGGTATCCTGGGAGGTAACGGCTCCGAAAGGGGGAACTAAAGGTCTGTGTGCACAGAGTCGGGTGTGTGAGTTGCACTTGCATGTTTCATCATACCCACTAGCATGTCATAGCATAATCGATTCATTTAACCCTGACACCTAAAGTATAAGTGGTATGGGACGCTTATACATTAGGACCTGCAAAACGACCCCTTGGTCTATAAGCTTGTGTGGGCAATTTTATAAATCAAAGATTAATTTCAATATATAACAACCATTGCTGTTTGATAACCGACACCCCAACGTATAAGTGGTATGGGACACTCTATACGATGGGAGCCTTGCAAAAGATCCCTTTTGCTTATGTGTTCTCGCATAAGTGAAGGTTTAAATTCATTTAATTGCTTTTCTTACTGCTAGACCTATTATAACAATTTATTAACTGCTCACCTAACACAACTTGCTAGATTAGTTTCCGCTGCCATCTGTTTCATGTTTAATCTCTACCTTCATGTCCTTCCCCTTCTTCCTCTCCGCTCGGTACCTAGGAGCCATGGGGGAAGGGGTAGGGGATGATAGGGCTTAGTCTTTATGACTAACGGTTTTCGAACCGCATCATTTAGGGGATCGTGGAGCCCAGCATGGAGGAGCAGCCCCAGAGATCGGTGCGCCTAGAGATGGGACAGTCTAGCTCCGGAGTTCACACAGCCGGGACCGTGAGTCTCGATCCTTGAGTAGTTTACTGTTTCACTTCCGCATGAGAGACTTGTAGTGAGGACATTTTGTACCGGGCATAAGCCCGTATTTATAGTACTCTGATGTTTCTGTGGACACTCCCTTCGTGGAGCTTTATTATTTATATATGTGATTTTATTATTGTGGACTGATTACTCTTACTTCAATAATTGTGCTACTTTCTGTGATCGAAATTGGCCGGCAGAATCGGCGCCTTGTGGTGATGACCCTTCGGGACGTGAAGGAGTCACCGCAAAGCGGCGGTTCTGGGCCTAAGACCCCGGTGGTTGAAAAAGAAAAAAAAGGGGGTCTTACAAGTGGTATCAGAGGGAGGTTTCGATCCTCCGACCTGTGGGTTATGGGCCCACCACGCTTTCGCTGCGGTCACCCCCGCTCGAGTTTAGTTTGGGGACAAACTAAGCAGCGGAAGCAGTGGTGTGCCCATATGGGGATCACATATAATTTGTCCACCTTTAGGTAATATTTGAACGTTTTTCTCAGCATGTGTTTTCGTTGCGCAGCCTCCAGCACAGCCTACACCACAGGGCGGAGTTCAGCAGACTCAGGGAGTTGCACCACCTCCACCGGTCCCCACCCCTTTCCTTCAGTCAGACATGGGACAGACCCTGACTGCCATTCTGGAGGCCTTCAGGGCCCAGCAGGTTCCGGTCCCGCAGCCCAATCTGGGGGCCAACTGGCTCAGCATCTTCCGGGGTCTTTCTCCCCCGTCCTATCTGGGGACAGAGTCGGCTGTTCGGACGGAGGAATGGCTAGATATCATGTACGAGATGCTGACCGGGATTCGGTGTCCATGGGAGGAGAGGGTGGCTCTGGTTGTCTCCTGCCTGGAGTCCCATGCAAAGAGGTGGTGGAAGACGCTGTTGGACACGACATTTGCTGATAGGGAGGTTGCGGAGGTCACTTGGGAGGAGTTCAGGACCGCACTGCTGGAGCATTTCGTTCCGCAGTCGGCTAGGGATGATTTGGAGGAGCGGTTCTTACAGCTGAAGCAGGGTACTCGGACCGTGGTGGAGTACCATCGAGAGTTTGACCACCTGGCTCGATACGCAGATTCCTACCAGCTGGACGAGGCAGGGTATATCAGGAGGTTCTACAAGGGCCTACGTGAGGACTTGAGGGAGGCCCTCTTGTTTGTATCTGACGGGCCCATCTCCCGGATTTTGGAGATGGCCAAAAGGATTGAGGCAGATTGGCACACCACCCGGGGCCGGAAACGGCCAGTAGAGGATCAGGGACGAAGAGGAAGGAATGACCAGCGGCGGGGTGCTGTACCAGAGGGGAGGAGGACAGAGGACCAGCCTCGTCAGGACGTGAGGCCGGAGCCGAGGGAACAGGTGGTTTTGGCCCCTCCACCCCTTCGGATGCAGGAGATGCCGAGACCCGGGGGAATGGCGTATCCCCCAGAGTGCTACTTTTGTCATCAGATTGGGCACATTCGGAGGAACTGCCCCATGAGGGGGGCACCACCTCCAGCACATCAGGGCGGCCCACCAGCTCAGCATTACGGAGGCCGAGGATGCGGCCGCGGTCGAGGATACCAGGGGGAAGATCGTAGACAGGGAAGAGAGCAGGTATATGCCTTGGACCTTGCACAGCCGCGGAATCCGGAGCAGGTCATCGCAGGTATGCCGAAATGCTTCTTTGTTTTCATAGAATTTCCCCTTTAAGTTGTTAAAACTTTGAATCGCACTAGATTGATAGCAAGGAAAGTAAAAACTCATTATAGAACCCTAAGATATCTAATCACCCCAGGTATAGTCTTCATCAGCGGCAAGCCTGCCCGCACGCTGTTCGATACTGGAGCTACTCACTCCTTTGTGTCGGAGTCGTTCGTGGAAGGACTGGAAGGTGTGGAGCGGTTCACAGGCTCGAGGATGAGGGTGCGACTACCGGATGGATCTGAGCTCCTTACCACGGATCACTGCAATATGGAGGCGGAGATTGGTGGAAAAGCGTTCGAGGCTCCAGCGACGATTTTGAAGCTGACGGACTACGACCTGATCCTGGGCATGGTATGGCTGCACTGGAACTATGCCCAGATTGACTGCCAGGCAAAGAGGATCACCGTGAGGCACGGGGACTCTTTCATTACCATTGAAGGTATAAGACCTGTCTCTCGTATACTCTTATCTTCGGTACAGGCCGTCAAGGCCCATCTGCAGGGAGAGGAGGTCTATCAGATTCTTTTTGAGATGGCGGAAGTTAAGGAGTCGGTGACAGACATCCCGGTGGTGCGAGATTTCGCTGACGTCTTTCCAGAGAAACTACCAGGATTACCTCCACACCGAGAGCAGGATTTTCAGATACAGCTTGTGCCGGGGGCCAAGCCGGCGTCTAGGGCCCCTTATTGGATGGCCCCAAAGGAGTTGGTAGAGTTTCGGACTCAGTTGCAGGAATTAGTTGAGGCAGGTTTTGTTAGACCGAGTTCCTCGCCATGGGGAGCTCCGGTCCTGTTCGTGAAGAAGAAGGATGGGACACTCCGCCTGTGCATCGATTATCGAGCACTAAACAGGCTGACCGTCCGGAATACCTATCCGCTCCCACGGATAGACGAATTATTCGACCAGTTGGAGGGGGCCCATTATTTCTCGAAGCTGGATTTGAGATCAGGATACTACCAGCTGCGGATCCAGGAGGAGGATATCCCGAAGACGGCCTTTAGTAGCAGATATGGCCTGTATGAGTGTAAGACCCCCCTTTTTTTTTCTTTTTAAAACTCGGGGTCTTATGCCCAGAACCGCCGCTTTGCGGTGACGACTTCGCACCCGGGAAGGTCGTCCCCACAAAACGCCGATTCTGCCGGCCTTGTTCGATCATAATTTAGTAGCAAGTAGAAAGAAATGCAGTCTACATCAAATCACATATAATAGAAAATCTCCACGAAGGGAGTGTCCACAGATCTAATAAGAAAAGAGTACTGAATAAGGGCTTATGCCCGGTACATCAAAGTCCTCACTACAGAATCACTCATGCGGAAGTAAAATAGAACATCTACTGGTAAGCTGAACTCACGGTCCCGGCAGTCTGAAGACCCGTACTAGACTGCCCCATCTCTAAGCGCATCGACCTCCTGGGCTGCTCCTCCATGCTGGGCTCCACGATTCCCTGATATGATGTTCGGTCGCCCGTCAGTCAAAAAGACCAAGTCCTATCATCCCCCACCCCTTCCCCCATGCTCTAAGGCACCGGGCGGGGAGGAAGAAAGGGAAGGACATGAAGTGGAGAGTACAACAAACAGGTGACAGGGGACCTAGCTAGCAATTTATAATCATGTGGTAATAAGTAAAGTAAGAAAAGGAGTTTAACCTTCGCTTATGTGAGTACACATAAGCCAAGGGATCTTCTACAAGGCTCCCATCGTATAAAGTGTCCCATACCACTTTATACGTTGGGGTGTCGGTATCAAACATCAATTATAAATATAGTAAATTGACCTTGACTTATAAACCTGCCCCACACAAGCTTATAGACCAAGGGGTCGTTTTGCAAGTCCTAATGTATAAGCGTCCCATTAAACTTATACATTAGGTGTCATAGGTTATTATGAATGATTATGATATGCATCTATATGGTGGGTTAATGATGTTCAAGCAGTGCAACTCACACACCCGACTTTGTGTACACAAACCTTTAGTTCCCCCTTTCAGAGCCGTTACCTCCCAGGATACCTCCGTAGTGGCAGACGGAAGCGGTGGGTTGGGCCTCGCCCACCTCAAAACCAGTATAGCACTACCGGTCTGACCTATCGTACGCCTCAACGCTTGGTGCACTAAGCGGACTACGCGTACTCTTTGCCGACAAGACCGCCGGACTTAGTTTGGCGAAGTGTAAAACCACACTTGCCGAGTCATCGTATTGGCGTCGGTGCAACGACCCTCCAACACCGAAGACCCACCACCTTAGGTATTTCTTATGCACATGCAAACTTGATGTATCAACCTCCGAGCCAACGCTCCCCGGACAAACTCGTCCGTAATAGTCAACAACCGAGCCAAAGCTCCCCGGACTAACCCGTCCGGCTTAAATTCCAAACCTCATCCCTTTGAACACCGCGGGATGACGCCCCTTTGAACGCCTCGGGACGACTTAACCCTTTCCCTCCAACTCGTCACGAGTGAGAACATATACAGTTTACCTAGCCTATTAGACTACTCTTGTCTACCGGTTGTTACACTTAGTATTTTAGGGTTAATCCCAGGACTGCCCAAGGTATGCCCAATGAACGGGTCTCGAAGGCACTAGAAACCAAGATGGGATGAAGCCCAAAGTTCCCTTTCACAAGGATAATTAATTTAAGTTGGTGTTTACCCATTACCCATACTTCACTTGTTATTACTTAGCAACCTAATGACTTAAGTTGTTATCGGGAGGGCGACGGCCTTCCGCCGTCCTCCACTCTAAGTGTTACCCGGTGACTTGCACTTTTACTCTCGTCACTAAGATGACTCTACCCACCAGGGTCATACCTCCAAACTTATTCTCTAGTTCAATCGTCGATTTATCCCCCGGTGGGCCTTAAGGCATAACATACTTTTACTATGCGCAGCCCATGACCTAATACCACCCCGAAATCGAACTTCTAAATCCTTGGTCCAACTGACCCCAAATATTTATCCTAGGGTGGTATGGACTAATGAAATGAATGTGTTGATTTTCATAATTTTCCTAGGTCATTAAGGCCTCTAATTAAATCATTTAAATTATTCCCTAGGCCATTTTACACATGAAGTGGTATCAATTAAATTCTACTGACCTAAGGGAATTTTCCTGAGTTGCATGTGAGTAAAATATTGCTGTCTACAAGATGTCATAATTTTCCTTTTTATATTTCTATTTATTCCATAATTAATACAATGTCTACATATTTATCATTTTCCAAATGAAGTATAAGAAATATACAACCCAAAATTCCAGGAAAATTACTGAGCATTTATATCACTACTTTATGACTAATGGCAGAGTTTCATTAACATATACAATGTAATGGCCTATCAAAATCCATTCTTAATTATTTACCAAAATGCCATTATGCTTATTTAATAATTTACAGTGTATCCAAAAATTCTGAAATAATTCTACAAGACTAATATAACAATTATGCAACCGTATAATTATTTCTACAATTTTCCAACATGTATTTCTACCAATTCATGAACAAATATAAAAAGGGTAAAATAGTCATTTCCATGAATTTTGCTCTAAAAGTTGTCAAACAGAGGTATAGAATTTTCCTAAGTCAAATAAAAACTTCATTTTTGACTTGACTGATTTTGGGGATCTTTCCTTGATTAAGACCTATTTCTACAATTTATTTTCCAAAAAGGCCTTTATTTTAAAAATACCAAATAATGGGATTTTTTTATCCCAAAAATCCCACAATTAATTTGAGGGGTAAAATTTGTCCTAAAGATCCTCTGGAATTAGTTTCAAGCTTTTTAGAAGTCCCAAAATGGATAAATACTCATCATAGCAACTTTTGCTATTTGCACACCAAGGTTAAGTCTAGCCTACACATGCAAGTGGGTTAACCCAACATGCAGTGATCCATATGGGCTGAAAATTTAACCATGCCCTAATATTGTCCTCATAGACATGCCACCAAAAATTGGGGCCTTTTGGAGTTGAAATACTCCATGAATCACCTAAACAAGCCTAGGGGTATCTAAGTAATTTTCCCCCTAATTTTAATTCTAAATAATCCCATTTTTGGGCAGGGCCTAAATATGCCCTAAACAAGTCACTGAACAAAATTTCAGGTCAATAGGACTTCTGGTTTGACTTGGGCAGCCATTTACATTTCTGAATTAATTTGGCTATTTGCAGCCCAAGACAAAGTCTAATTTCAAAACTTGCAAGTGAGATATCTCAATATGCAGTGGTCCAAATTGGCTAATTTTTCTACCATAGGTCTAATACACCCCTAAGAGAAGGCCACCCAAATTTTGGGCTCTTTGGAGTTATACAACTCCAAAAATGTCATTTATTTCATTTTGGGTATTTCTGTAAATACTCTAGAAAAAATCTTCCCCAAAAATTCTCATTTTTGGAGGGGGGCTAGGTGTATCTAATTTAGTGACATGACCAAAATTTCAGTCCCTTTGGACTTAGGGTTTGGTCAGGGCACACCTTTTTATTTCTGTCCTACCCTAGGACCAACCCTAGTAAAATGGGTCTACAGGCCAGTAGGCTTAACCAAAAATTATGTGTAACATATCAAATTAAAGCTAACTCAGAGACCTACAACTTTCATGTTGAACATGTTTTATGAAAATGTCTAGAAGAACTCTAAATTTGGCATGAAAGAGAGGCTGTTTTATAAGGCAGAATAACACTATTCATAAATTAACTAAATACAGGATTTATGTATTTGCATGGCACGAATCTTAAAGCCATCCGACGGCTGCTGCTTTTCTTCTCCAATCCAGCATGCAGGAACCAACCCGATACCAGCTTTCACGGGAGTTTTCACGGGGGGTTTTCCGGCGGCTACAGGCGGCGCAACCACCGACCATCTTCTCCTCCACCCTTACGGTGGTGGGGGCGACATTTTCCGGCGGCTAGGGCGGCGGGAGGCGGCGGCGCCACCCAACCCGTGAGCTTCCAGATCTCCATTAATGGAGGAAAAACTGAGCTTGGTTCGGGCTCATTCGAGCCCAAACCTTATCCCTAACAATCCTAAGATCTACAGCATGAAGAGAGAGGTGAGGGAGGACCTGCACACGGGCTTGGATGCGAGAGGAGCGGCGGGAGACCATGGTGGTGGTGGTGGCCGAATTTTTGAAGCTTCTTGGTGGCTGCTTGGCTGCTTGGCCCTTCAGGTAGGTGGTGGAAGTGAGTGAGGGGAGTCCTGTGAAGCTTTTAAAGGGGAGTTTGGGGGTGTTAGGTGGCTGGTAGGCTTCATGGCCAATATTGGCTAAAGTCAACAATGGTGGCTATGGTAGGTGGGGGGTGAGGCTTGGTCCAAACCAGTCAAAAGGTGGCTGGTTGAGTTGGGTTAGCTTGTCTTTTCCTAGAGTAATAAATTGGGGAGGTTGGGGAAGAGGGAGGGTGAGCCCAAAGTCTCCTCTTATATTTTATTCTACTTTCTCTCTCCTCCATGGATGGATTTTCTCTCTCTACACTTTATGCTGAATTTTGGCTCCTACCTAACCCAAAGGCAGCCCACAAGTCTATTTCATTTATTAAAACAAGGTTAGCCCAAGTGGGTTGGGCTTGAGCACAAGTTAGCCCATTTGGCTAGGTTTGACTCCAAGTGGCTTAGGGTTGACTTGAGTCAAATTAGCCACTAAGGTTGACCCCAATGGGCCATTGGTGACCCAATTGCCTCACTCAAGGTCTAGGAAGACCTAAATAGGGTTGGATGGACACATTAGAGGTCAATTGCCCTTAGTTAGGACACCTTGCGCGATTTAGGCCTTTGGTGGTCCCTAGTCAATTCGACCACTTTGGGCTGACTTCAATGGATCCCTATGGCTCTAATGGATCCTTTAATGGGTTAGGAGTGTTGTGGTGGGGCCATGGGGTCATGGTGAAGCCATATGGACACCCTTAAGCTAATAATTAGAAATTACTATTTGCAGACCAATGTGCCTTTCACTTTCATGGCCAAGCTCATTTGGCCCATTTTGGTTCTCTAAGGGTCTGTCCTGACCTAGTCATTACAAAAACTACTCCTAGGGGGTCTAGTTGAAAATGGGATGTTACAAATCCCAATAAACAAAACAAAAATTTCGTCCCCGAAATTAAGGTTAAGCCTACGGGTGTCTTACCGGAATAAGTTAAACTTGTAACATCCCATATGGAGTTGGAGTGATTACTTTGTTTATTAAATAGAGGGTAAGTTCCCAATAAACAAAAGATTAGCCCATATCCTTCCTAAAGCGGTGCTACTGACATAAAGTAGGAATGTAAGTTGTAACATCTTGAAGGGTAATGAGGTATACCTGACTGAATAGTTCAGGGTACTTTTGTTGCATCAGATCTTGCGGCTCCCAAGTATGCTCCTCCTGGCCGTGGTTCCTCCACAGGACCTTGACTAACGGGATCTTCTTGCGGCGCAAGACCCGTATCCCTCTATCATCAATCTGAACTGGCTCCAAGTGAACTGATCGATCTGAAGCTACCGGCCCATCCGGGGTCGTAATCTGCAGCTCCGGGCGTAGTAGAGCCCTTCTGAGGGAGGATACATGGAACACATCGTGCAAACCTGCCAGCTTCGGTGACAGCTCCAGCCGGTAAGCTAGGGGACCGATCCGCTCCAGGATCCTGAAAGGCCCCATGTATCTCGGGCTGAGCTTCTTTCGCTGACCTCGCACCCGTGAAACTCCATGCATTGGCCGGATCTTCAAGAACACCCGGTCCCCGATCTGAAACTCCACCTGACGATGCCGAGCGTCATAATACTTGGCCTGTCTGCTCTGCGCCTCTAGCATCCGGTCCCGGATCAATCTCACCTGAGCCTCGGTGTCTTCCACAAACTCCGAGTCTAGAGTCTGCGGATCCACGTCCTGTAGCCAAGATAACGGTGTTCTACACCTCCTCCCATATAAAGCCTCGTAAGGAGCCATCCGTATGCTGGACTGGTAGCTGTTGTTGTACGAGAACTCCACCAATGGCAGCATCTTTTCCCAGGGCTCTCCGCGGTCTACAATACATAATCTCAGGAGGTCTTCCAACGTCCGATTGGTACGCTCCGTCTGCCCGTCAGTCTGGGGGTGGAAAGCCGTACTGAAGGTCAGTCGTGAGCCAAGGTAAGCCTGCACCGATCTCCACTCTCTAGATGTAAACCGGCCATCTCGATCGGATACGATCGTCTTCGGCACGCCGTGATAACGGACAAACTGCTCCACAAACTTCCGTACCAACCCTCCAACAGAGTCGTCCTTCCTGATCGGGATGAACCTAGCCACCTTCGTCAGACGGTCCACGATCACCCAGATCGAATCATTTCCCGTCCGTGATCGAGGTAGGCCATGGATGAAGTCCATGGCGATGTCCTCAAATTTCCACTCCGGCACTGGAAGTGGTTGTAGTAGTCCTGCTGGGTTCTTGCACTCGGCCTTCACCAACTGACACGCCTCACAGTGGGTCACAAAACGAGTGATGTCCTTCTTCATCCCCGGCCAGTAGAGAGTCCTCTTCAAATCTGCCGTCATCTTCGTAATCCCGGGATGTATAGAGTATCGGCTATGATGAGCCTCAGTCATGATGTCCTCCCGTAACTGCCCTCCATCCGGTATGTATGTCCGACCTCTGAAGCACACCAGATCACCCCGCATCGTATAATCTATTGCTGAGCCTGTCTCCAAAGCCCAGAATATCGGCTCCAGCTTGGCATCCTGCCTCTGCCAATCCCGGACTCTATCATGTATATCGTCGCTGACGCTCGTCGCAGCTAAATACTCCTCGTAAAGCTCAGTGTCGTCAGACGACACTAAGGTGATGCGCATGTCTTCAAAGCTCCGTAATAGCTCTAAAGTCATGGCCTGGGGTCCTGCTCCTGTAGTAGTCGCTCTCCGGCTCAAGGCATCAGCCACCACGTTTGCCTTACCCGGATGGTAATGCATCTCGTACTGGTAGTCTGCTAGAAACTCCATCCATCGCCGCTGTCGGATATTTAGTTCCTTCTGCGTATCCACATATTTCAGATTCTTGTGATCTGAAAATATGTCGCAGTGGACTCCATAAAGGTAATGCCGCCAGACCTTCAGCGCAAATATAACTGCTCCCATCTCTAGGTCGTGGACCGGATAGTTCTGCTCATGTTGTTTCAGCTGGCGAGAGGCGTAGGCGATAACGTGACCCCTCTGCATCAATACAGCTCCCATACCCTGATAGGAGGCATCCGCATAAACCTGAAATCCCTCTTTCCCCGAGGGGAGAGCGAGTATCGGGGCGGATGTGAGCCGACCTTTCAGCTCCTGAAACGCTGCCTCGCACTGCGGTGTCCAGATAAAAGGTATCTCCTTCCTTGTCAGGGATGTGAGTGGGAGAGCAAGTCTAGAAAATCCTTCTACGAACTTCCGGTAATAACCGGCAAGTCCTAGGAAGCTCCGTACGTCCGTAGCTGTCTTCAACTGTGGCCAGTCCCGGACAGCCTGAATCTTGGCCGGATCTACCGCCAACCCAACTCCACTGATCACGTGCCCCAAGAAGGCCACCTCCTTCAGCCAGAATTGACACTTGCTGAACTTAGCATATAGATGATGTTCCCGTAGCTTTTCCAAGGTCAGCGTCAGATGCCTCGTGTGCTCCTCCTCGGTCCTCGAGTAAATGAGGATGTCATCGATGAAGACGATGACAAACACATCTAAATATGGCTCGAAGACCCCGTTCATGAGAGTCATGAATGCTGACGGTGCATTCGTGAGCCCGAAGGGCATCACGGTAAACTCGTAGAGTCCGTACCTGCTACTAAAAGCAGTCTTCTGTATATCCTCCTCTCGGATCCGCAACTGGTAGTAGCCCGACCTTAGGTCCAACTTCGAGAAGAAGTGTGCCCCTTCCAGCTGGTCAAACAGCTCATCTATCCTTGGTAGTGGATAGGTATTCCGGACTGTTAGCCGGTTCAAGGCTCGGTAGTCAATACACAAGCGGAGACTCCCGTCCTTCTTCTTAACAAACAACACTGGGGCTCCCCATGGTGAAGAGCTTGGCCGGACAAACCCGGCCTCTACTAGCTCCTGCAACTGGCTTCGAAACTCTGTCAACTCCTTTGGGGCCATGCGGTAGGGAGCTCTGGATGTCGGCTTAGCCCCTGGCATAAGTACTATCTGGAAATCTTGCCCCCGGTGCGGGGGTAGCCCTGGTAGTTTCTCTGGGAAGACGTCCGAAAAATCTCGTACTACTGGTATGTCGGATATAGAATCCTTGGCTTCCGCCATCTCGAAGAGTATCTGATAGATTTCATCGCCCTGTATATGGGCCTTGACAGCCTGAATAGATGACAAAAATATGTGGGAGGCAGGCCTTATACCTTCTACTGCGACTAATGAATCTCCATGCTTCAGGGTAATCTTCTTGGCCACGCAGTCAATTAGGGCATGGTTCCAATATAACCATGACATGCCCAATATCAGATCATATGATGGAAGCCTCAGGATCGCGGCTGGTGCTTCGAACGCTTTCCCACCAATCTCTGCCTCCATATTGCAGTGCGCATCGGTGTGTATCTCAGATCCGTCTGCTAGTCGTATCCTCAACATCGAGCCCATGAATCGCTTCACGCCTGCTAAGCCATCAATGAAGGCCTCTGATACAAACGAGCGCGAGGCACCCGTGTCGAACAGTGTATATGCGGGCTTGCCACTGATGAGGACTATGCCTGGGGTAATAAAATGTCTTAGAATCTAACTAAGGTTTTCTTTTCTAGTTTGACATTTTTCTAAGTCAAGTGTCTAACTATCAATCAAAGGAACCATAAATAAATATTTTAAACAAATTCTGGCATACCTGTGATCACTTCCTCAGGATGTCGAGGTTGAGCCAGATCCAATGCATATACTTGTTCCCTATCCTGCCGGCGATCTCCGCCCTGGAATCCACGTCCTTGGCTGCGTCCTCGGCCTCCATAGTGCTGAGTAGGTGGGGCAATCTGTGGCGCTAGAGCGGGCCCCCTTCTCATAGGGCAGTTCCTCTTGATGTGCCCCACCTGACGGCAGTGGTAACACTCTAGTGGAGGGTAAGCCCCACCTCCAGGTCTCTGCACTTCCTGCATCTGAGGTCTGGGCATTTCCCGCATCTGGAGAGGCTGAGGAGCCAGTGTCACCTGTTCCCTTGGCTCATGCCTCACCTCTTGACGAGGCTGAACCTCTGTCTTCCTGCCATCTGCTGCATGGAATCGACGCTGCTCATTCCTGCTTCCCCTACTCTGGTCCTCTATCGGCCGCTTCCGGCCCCGGGTAGTATGCCAGTCTGCCTCGATCCTCTTGGCCATCTCCAGAATCCGAGTAATAGGCCCGTCGGACACGAACAATAAGGCCTCCCTCAGATCCTCCTTCAACCCCTTGTAGAACCTCTTGGTATACCCTGCCTCGTCCAGCTGATACGAGTCTGCATAACGGGCCAAATGGTCGAACTCCCGATGGTACTCTACCACGGTCCTGGTCCCTTGCTTCAATTGTAAGAAACGATCCTCCAGCTCGTCTCTGGCTGACTGTGGAACGAAGTGCTCCAACAGTAGAGCCCTGAACTCCACCCATGTAACCTCAGCAGCCACCCTGCCCGCAAAAGTTGTGTCCAGAACTGTCTTCCACCACCGCTTGGCGTGAGACTCCAAGCAGGAGACCACCAGTGGTACCCTCTCCTCCCAAGGGCACCGTATCCCTGTCAGCATCTCCTCCATAATGTCCAGCCACTCCTCGGTCCGTACTGCCGCCTCCGTTCCCAAGTAGGACGGGGGAGAGAGTCCTCGGAAGACACTAAGCCAGTTGGTCCCCAGGTTCGGCTGCGGAGCCGGAACCTGCTGGGCCCTGAATGCCTCTAAGATTGCTGTCAAGGTCTGTCCCATGTCCGTCTGCAGGAAATGAGCAGGGACCGGTTGTGGTGGGGCAACTCCTGGGATCTGCTGGGCTCCACCCTGTGGTGTAGTCTGTACTGGGGGCTGCGCAACAAGGTTTTCACTATGAGAAAATGCTCGATATTAACTAAAAGTGGACAATTATATGTGATTTCCCTTATGGGCACACCACACTTCCGCTGCTTAGTTTGTCCGCAAACTAAACTCGCGCGGGGGTGACCCAGGGATTTGTGGACTGCTACTTTTCTGATCGATGTTTTGCTCTGATACCACTTGTAAGACCCCCCCTTTTTTTTTCTTTTTAAAACTCGGGGTCTTATGCCCAGAACCGCCGCTTTGCGGTGACGACTTCGCACCCGGGAAGGTCGTCCCCACAAAACGCCGATTCTGCCGGCCTTGTTCGATCATAATTTAGTAGCAAGTAGAAAGAAATGCAGTCTACATCAAATCACATATAATAGAAAATCTCCACGAAGGGAGTGTCCACAGATCTAATAAGAAAAGAGTACTGAATAAGGGCTTATGCCCGGTACATCAAAGTCCTCACTACAGAATCACTCATGCGGAAGTAAAATAGAACATCTACTGGTAAGCTGAACTCACGGTCCCGGCAGTCTGAAGACCCGTACTAGACTGCCCCATCTCTAAGCGCATCGACCTCCTGGGCTGCTCCTCCATGCTGGGCTCCACGATTCCCTGATATGATGTTCGGTCGCCCGTCAGTCAAAAAGACCAAGTCCTATCATCCCCCACCCCTTCCCCCATGCTCTAAGGCACCGGGCGGGGAGGAAGAAAGGGAAGGACATGAAGTGGAGAGTACAACAAACAGGTGACAGGGGACCTAGCTAGCAATTTATAATCATGTGGTAATAAGTAAAGTAAGAAAAGGAGTTTAACCTTCACTTATGTGAGTACACATAAGCCAAGGGATCTTCTACAAGGCTCCCATCGTATAAAGTGTCCCATACCACTTTATACGTTGGGGTGTCGGTATCAAACATCAATTATAAATATAGTAAATTGACCTTGACTTATAAACCTGCCCCACACAAGCTTATAGACCAAGGGGTCGTTTTGCAAGTCCTAATGTATAAGCGTCCCATTAAACTTATACATTAGGTGTCATAGGTTATTATGAATGATTATGATATGCATCTATATGGTGGGTTAATGATGTTCAAGCAGTGCAACTCACACACCCGACTTTGTGTACACAAACCTTTAGTTCCCCCTTTCAGAGCCGTTACCTCCCAGGATACCTCCGTAGTGGCAGACGGAAGCGGTGGGTTGGGCCTCGCCCACCTCAAAACCAGTATAGCACTACCGGTCTGACCTATCGTACGCCTCAACGCTTGGTGCACTAAGCGGACTACGCGTACTCTTTGCCGACAAGACCGCCGGACTTAGTTTGGCGAAGTGTAAAACCACACTTGCCGAGTCATCGTATTGGCGTCGGTGCAACGACCCTCCAACACCGAAGACCCACCACCTTAGGTATTTCTTATGCACATGCAAACTTGATGTATCAACCTCCGAGCCAACGCTCCCCGGACAAACTCGTCCGTAATAGTCAACAACCGAGCCAAAGCTCCCCGGACTAACCCGTCCGGCTTAAATTCCAAACCTCATCCCTTTGAACACCGCGGGATGACGCCCCTTTGAACGCCTCGGGACGACTTAACCCTTTCCCTCCAACTCGTCACGAGTGAGAACATATACAGTTTACCTAGCCTATTAGACTACTCTTGTCTACCGGTTGTTACACTTAGTATTTTAGGGTTAATCCCAGGACTGCCCAAGGTATGCCCAATGAACGGGTCTCGAAGGCACTAGAAACCAAGATGGGATGAAGCCCAAAGTTCCCTTTCACAAGGATAATTAATTTAAGTTGGTGTTTACCCATTACCCATACTTCACTTGTTATTACTTAGCAACCTAATGACTTAAGTTGTTATCGGGAGGGCGACGGCCTTCCGCCGTCCTCCACTCTAAGTGTTACCCGGTGACTTGCACTTTTACTCTCGTCACTAAGATGACTCTACCCACCAGGGTCATACCTCCAAACTTATTCTCTAGTTCAATCGTCGATTTATCCCCCGGTGGGCCTTAAGGCATAACATACTTTTACTATGCGCAGCCCATGACCTAATACCACCCCGAAATCGAACTTCTAAATCCTTGGTCCAACTGACCCCAAATATTTATCCTAGGGTGGTATGGACTAATGAAATGAATGTGTTGATTTTCATAATTTTCCTAGGTCATTAAGGCCTCTAATTAAATCATTTAAATTATTCCCTAGGCCATTTTACACATGAAGTGGTATCAATTAAATTCTACTGACCTAAGGGAATTTTCCTGAGTTGCATGTGAGTAAAATATTGCTGTCTACAAGATGTCATAATTTTCCTTTTTATATTTCTATTTATTCCATAATTAATACAATGTCTACATATTTATCATTTTCCAAATGAAGTATAAGAAATATACAACCCAAAATTCCAGGAAAATTACTGAGCATTTATATCACTACTTTATGACTAATGGCAGAGTTTCATTAACATATACAATGTAATGGCCTATCAAAATCCATTCTTAATTATTTACCAAAATGCCATTATGCTTATTTAATAATTTACAGTGTATCCAAAAATTCTGAAATAATTCTACAAGACTAATATAACAATTATGCAACCGTATAATTATTTCTACAATTTTCCAACATGTATTTCTACCAATTCATGAACAAATATAAAAAGGGTAAAATAGTCATTTCCATGAATTTTGCTCTAAAAGTTGTCAAACAGAGGTATAGAATTTTCCTAAGTCAAATAAAAACTTCATTTTTGACTTGACTGATTTTGGGGATCTTTCCTTGATTAAGACCTATTTCTACAATTTATTTTCCAAAAAGGCCTTTATTTTAAAAATACCAAATAATGGGATTTTTTTATCCCAAAAATCCCACAATTAATTTGAGGGGTAAAATTTGTCCTAAAGATCCTCTGGAATTAGTTTCAAGCTTTTTAGAAGTCCCAAAATGGATAAATACTCATCATAGCAACTTTTGCTATTTGCACACCAAGGTTAAGTCTAGCCTACACATGCAAGTGGGTTAACCCAACATGCAGTGATCCATATGGGCTGAAAATTTAACCATGCCCTAATATTGTCCTCATAGACATGCCACCAAAAATTGGGGCCTTTTGGAGTTGAAATACTCCATGAATCACCTAAACAAGCCTAGGGGTATCTAAGTAATTTTCCCCCTAATTTTAATTCTAAATAATCCCATTTTTGGGCAGGGCCTAAATATGCCCTAAACAAGTCACTGAACAAAATTTCAGGTCAATAGGACTTCTGGTTTGACTTGGGCAGCCATTTACATTTCTGAATTAATTTGGCTATTTGCAGCCCAAGACAAAGTCTAATTTCAAAACTTGCAAGTGAGATATCTCAATATGCAGTGGTCCAAATTGGCTAATTTTTCTACCATAGGTCTAATACACCCCTAAGAGAAGGCCACCCAAATTTTGGGCTCTTTGGAGTTATACAACTCCAAAAATGTCATTTATTTCATTTTGGGTATTTCTGTAAATACTCTAGAAAAAATCTTCCCCAAAAATTCTCATTTTTGGAGGGGGGCTAGGTGTATCTAATTTAGTGACATGACCAAAATTTCAGTCCCTTTGGACTTAGGGTTTGGTCAGGGCACACCTTTTTATTTCTGTCCTACCCTAGGACCAACCCTAGTAAAATGGGTCTACAGGCCAGTAGGCTTAACCAAAAATTATGTGTAACATATCAAATTAAAGCTAACTCAGAGACCTACAACTTTCATGTTGAACATGTTTTATGAAAATGTCTAGAAGAACTCTAAATTTGGCATGAAAGAGAGGCTGTTTTATAAGGCAGAATAACACTATTCATAAATTAACTAAATACAGGATTTATGTATTTGCATGGCACGAATCTTAAAGCCATCCGACGGCTGCTGCTTTTCTTCTCCAATCCAGCATGCAGGAACCAACCCGATACCAGCTTTCACGGGAGTTTTCACGGGGGGTTTTCCGGCGGCTACAGGCGGCGCAACCACCGACCATCTTCTCCTCCACCCTTACGGTGGTGGGGGCGACATTTTCCGGCGGCTAGGGCGGCGGGAGGCGGCGGCGCCACCCAACCCGTGAGCTTCCAGATCTCCATTAATGGAGGAAAAACTGAGCTTGGTTCGGGCTCATTCGAGCCCAAACCTTATCCCTAACAATCCTAAGATCTACAGCATGAAGAGAGAGGTGAGGGAGGACCTGCACACGGGCTTGGATGCGAGAGGAGCGGCGGGAGACCATGGTGGTGGTGGTGGCCGAATTTTTGAAGCTTCTTGGTGGCTGCTTGGCTGCTTGGCCCTTCAGGTAGGTGGTGGAAGTGAGTGAGGGGAGTCCTGTGAAGCTTTTAAAGGGAGTTTGGGGGTGTTAGGTGGCTGGTAGGCTTCATGGCCAATATTGGCTAAAGTCAACAATGGTGGCTATGGTAGGTGGGGGGTGAGGCTTGGTCCAAACCAGTCAAAAGGTGGCTGGTTGAGTTGGGTTAGCTTGTCTTTTCCTAGAGTAATAAATTGGGGAGGTTGGGGAAGGGGGAGGGTGAGCCCAAAGTCTCCTCTTATATTTTATTCTACTTTCTCTCTCCTCCATGGATGGATTTTCTCTCTCTACACTTTATGCTGAATTTTGGCTCCTACCTAACCCAAAGGCAGCCCACAAGTCTATTTCATTTATTAAAACAAGGTTAGCCCAAGTGGGTTGGGCTTGAGCACAAGTTAGCCCATTTGGCTAGGTTTGACTCCAAGTGGCTTAGGGTTGACTTGAGTCAAATTAGCCACTAAGGTTGACCCCAATGGGCCATTGGTGACCCAATTGCCTCACTCAAGGTCTAGGAAGACCTAAATAGGGTTGGATGGACACATTAGAGGTCAATTGCCCTTAGTTAGGACACCTTGCGCGATTTAGGCCTTTGGTGGTCCCTAGTCAATTCGACCACTTTGGGCTGACTTCAATGGATCCCTATGGCTCTAATGGATCCTTTAATGGGTTAGGAGTGTTGTGGTGGGGCCATGGGGTCATGGTGAAGCCATATGGACACCCTTAAGCTAATAATTAGAAATTACTATTTGCAGACCAATGTGCCTTTCACTTTCATGGCCAAGCTCATTTGGCCCATTTTGGTTCTCTAAGGGTCTGTCCTGACCTAGTCATTACAAAAACTACTCCTAGGGGGTCTAGTTGAAAATGGGATGTTACAATGAGTTCACCGTGATGCCCTTTGGGCTCACGAATGCTCCGTCGGCGTTCATGAGTCTCATGAACCGGGTTTTCGAGGCCTACTTGGATGCGTTCGTCATAGTATTCATAGACGACATCCTGATCTACTCTAGGACGGAGGAGGAGCACACTCGACATCTGGCACTGACCTTGGAGAGGTTGCGGGAGCATCACCTTTATGCCAAATTCAGCAAGTGTCAGTTCTGGTTGAAGGAGGTGGCCTTCCTAGGCCACATCATCAGCGGAGCCGGGTTATCAGTAGATCCAGCAAAGATTCGGGCAGTTCGCGATTGGCCGCAGCTGAGGACAGCCACCGATGTACGCAGTTTCTTGGGACTTGCCGGTTACTACCGGAAGTTCGTGGAGGGGTTCTCTCGGATTGCCCTCCCCCTCACATCTTTGACAAAGAAGGAGGCACCTTTTGTTTGGACCCCGCAGTGCCAGGCGGCTTTCCAGGAGCTGAAGGATCGACTCATCTCGGCCCCTATCCTGGCCCTTCCATCCAGAAGGGAGGGATTCCAGGTGTATACCGACGCATCATACCAAGGGATGGGAGCGGTGCTGATGCAGAACGGACATGTCATAGCATATGCCTCCCGCCAGCTGAAGACCCATGAGAGGAACTACCCGGTGCACGACCTCGAGATGGGAGCGGTCGTTTTTGCTCTGAAGGTCTGGCGTCATTACCTTTATGGAGTCCACTGCGATATCTTCTCCGATCACAAGAACTTGAAATACGTGGACACTCAGAAGGAGCTGAATATCAGGCAGAGGCGCTGGGTGGAGTTCTTAGCAGATTATCAGTATGAGATGCACTACCACCCAGGGAAGGCAAACGTGGTGGCCGACGCGTTGAGCCGGAGAGCGGCCACTTCCGAAGCTGGGCCCCAGGTTATGTCTATGGAGCTAGTCCAGTCATTCAGAGATATGCAGATATCCCTAGTGTCCGAGGATGACCCAGATCTGTATAGGGAGTATCTGGCATCGATAGTGGCCATTGACGATATTCGGGATCGCATTCGGGACGGACAGAGGACAGATGCGGGGGCAGAGCCGATGTTCCGAGCTTTGGAGGAAGGTTCGACAGGGGATTATTCCCTGAGGGATGGTTTGCTCCACTTCAGAGGCAGAGTATATATACCCGCAGGAGGCCAGATCCGAGAGGATATCTTGACGGAGGCGCATTGCAGCCGGTACTCCGTGCACCCGGGGATCACAAAGATGACCGCTGATCTGAAGAGGATGATGTTTTGGCCGGGCATGCAGAAGGACATTACGTACTTCGTGACCCATTGCGAGGCGTGTCAGTTGGTGAAGGCGGAGTGCAGGAACCCCGCAGGACTATTGCAGCCACTCCCGGTGCCGGAGTGGAAGTTTGACGACATAGCGATGGATTTTATACATGGTCTTCCCCGGTCTCGGACAGGGAACGACTCGATTTGGGTGATTGTCGATCGTTTGACGAAGGTGGCCCGCTTTATACCGATCAGGAAAGATGACTCGGTGGGAGTACTGGTACGGAAGTTTGTGGAGCAGTATGCCCGATATCATGGCGTGCCCCGGACGATAGTGTCGGACCGCGATGGACGGTTTACATCCAGGGAGTGGCGGTCAGTGCAGGCATATTTGGGCACCCGATTGACTTTTAGCACGGCCTTCCACCCTCAGACGGACGGGCAGACCGAGCGCACCAACAGGACCTTGGAGGACTTACTACGGCTGTGTATACTAGACCGAGGGGAGCCGTGGGAGAAGACGTTACCGTTGGTCGAGTTCTCCTACAACAATAGCTACCAGTCCAGCATCAGGATGGCGCCTTATGAGGCCTTGTATGGAAGGAAATGTAGGACCCCGCTTTCCTGGGTTCAGGACGAGGATCCGAAGCTGCTGGGATCGGATTTCGTTGAAGATACCGAGGCTCAGGTGAGACTGATCAGAGATAGGATGTTGGAGGCGCAGAGCAGACATGCCAAATACTATGACGCCCGGCATCGTCAGGTGGAGTTTCGGGTAGGGGATCGAGTGTTCTTGAAGATCCGACCCATGCACGGAGTCTCAAGGGTGCGCGGTCGGAGGAAGAAACTCAGCCCTAGGTATATGGGCCCTTACCGGATCCTGGAGCGGATCGGACCCCTAGCCTACAGGCTAGAGTTGCCACCGGAGCTGGCAGCTCTACACGACGTCTTCCACATCTCTTCGCTGAGAAGGGCTCTACTACGCCCGGAGCAGCGGATTTTGACCACAGAAGGGCCGGTAGCTTCAGACCGATCTGTTCACTTGGAGCCGGTTCGGATCGATGACAAAGGAGTGCGGATCTTGCGCCGCAAGAAGATCCCCTTAGTCAAGGTTCTGTGGAGAAATCACGGTCAGGAGGAGCACACCTAGGAACCGCAGGATCTGATGAGGCAAAGATACCCGGAGTTGTTCAGTCAGGTACATCTCACCACCTCTCGGTATATTATAGACTGCCTTCTTGTTTTGGAATGTTAAGATTAGATAAGGAAAAAAATCCAGGACCTAGGCATGCACACTTAATCAGAAAGGTAGGGGCTAATCTTTTGTTTATTGGGGAGATTGTCTTCGTTATCAAACGAACAGTCGCTTGAACCCAATAGAAAGATCGTATGGGATGTTACAAGTTTAATTTATTCCGATAGAAATCCCCGTAGGCTCGACTTCAATTTCGGGGACGAAATTTTTGTTTTGTTTATTGGGATTTGTAACATCCCATTTCCGGCTAGACCCCTAGGAGTCAGATTGGTCGTGACGGAACCCTAGGAAGCCCAAAATTGGAAATAAAGCGACCAACATTGCGGGTCACGGGTTGGTCACGCCCGTGACCGGCCCGTCACGCCCGTGACCTGGGCGTGTCTACTTCGACGATCGTCGATCTCCACGAGACGATCATCGAACGCGCTGTCTGGGCATGTCACGCCCGTGACCAAGATGTCACGCCCGTGACTATGGGCGTGACCCCATCGACGATCGTCGATCGCCGTGAGACGATCGTCGACCTTGCGGCCCGAGCATGTCACGCCCGTGACATGAGTGTCACGCCCGTGACCTAGGGCGTGACCAGCCTTCGACGATCGTCGACCTCAATTCGACGATCGTCGAGCTCGAAACTTGCCGTCCGGGCATGTCACGCCCGTGACCTGGAGGTCACGCCCGTGACCTAGGGCGTGACTAGCCTTCGACGGTCGTCGATCTCAATTCGACGATCGTCGACCAGAAATCTGCCGTTCGGGCCTGTCACGCCCGTGACACAGGTGTCACGCCCGTGACCTTCGATCGACGATCGTCGATCTCAGTTCGACGATCGTCGAACCCAGAATGGGCTACCCGGGCCTGTCACGCCCGTGACTTATGTGTCACGCCCGTGACATTGGCCGAAACGGCGGTTCAGGCCCGAAATAATTCTAACGCGCGTGGAAATAAATGCTGGCTTGGGAGGTTACACCAGGAGTAATTTCAGGCCGTTCTCCTTCTGTAAATACATAATAAATGAGGAAAGGGTGGTCCAATAGGAAATCGCCAGCTGGACATACCTGTTCAGTTTCCGCCGTTTCTTATCCCTGCATCATAACCGAAGCATTACGGGGAGGGAACTTCATGGCCATAATGGCTTAAACCATTCACCTTCCCACTTTTCTGACTTATAAAAGCCAACCTGGAACCGGAGGAGAAGGTTACACGCTCAAGTAACCGGATCAGACCCTTGTTCTTACTGTAGGAGAAGTTCAGCAAACGCCACCACCGCGCCATGGCACCCCGACGTTCTTCTCGCCTTCAAACCGCGAACAAGGTCCTCCTCTACTCCTTCTCTTTCATGGGTAGATCTTAGGATTCTTAGAAAGGAGGTTCGCGCTCAACGGAGCCGGATCCATCTCTCGTTTTCATGGAAAAACCATGAAAAAGATATTTTGAGTTCGCCGGAAACCGCCACCTCCGGCGGCCAAACCACCGCCGACCGCTAGCCATCGCCTCAACGGAGGTGTTGGTGGTGGTGGCTGGCCAGGGAAGTGACCGAACGGCCGGCGACGGATCACTGAATGCTTACAGGAAAAATATTTTCCTGTGTCTGTTCGGGTTCATGAAGAAGATGAACAGTGGAATTAATATTATAATACATAGGTTGTTATATTTTACTTAATGAAAATAGATTATTTGAATGTATTTTTGAGGCTGCAAAACGAGGCACTTAGAGGCCGATTTAGGAAAAATGACCAGAAACAAAAGTTGTAGCCCTCGGGGTCTACTTTAATTTAAAATTGATTTTATTCAATTTGGGTGAGTGGTTTGAACACAGCACTCATTTTGGTGGGATCAAGACCTAGGTTAACCAGAAATTAAAATGGTTGCCCACGGTTCATAACATGTCCAAATGACTTGAAATTTGGACTGGAGGTCTATAATATGTATATCGAGAGGCTGTCCAAAAATGAGAATTTTTGGAGAACTTTTGCCTAAAGTTTTTTGTAAAAATTTAATAAACAATATAAAATTAATTAGGAGATGAAATTAAGCCCAAACTCCCCCAAATTTTGGGTGGTGGTCCCTGGCATAAATATTAAGATCTGTGCAAAATTTCAACTCGATTGGTCGAGCTTTGAATAGGGAATTATCAAGTCCTAGATAGGTCTTAGTGAGGGGTACTTTGGGGAAAAGTACAATTGGAGATGGAGTGGACAAATCTCCTCAAAAGAGGCTGAAGTTGTTGGCCACTGATTTGTTGAGTCTATGTCTACCCTCTTGGGTAACATGGTGTGGCTTAGGGTGGATTTTACCCTAAGAGATTGGCTCAACTCCAACGGGTGGGAGTTTGAGGTTTGTGAAGGACATAGGAGCAAAAGCTCTTGTATGCCCTTGAAATTTGGAGGAGAGGGGGAGGATATGATAAAAACCCTCTGGTTGAAATAGTGAAGGAATTGGAGGTAGTTAGGTACCTCGAAAGTTGAGATTTTGGAATAGGATAAACATGTAATTTAATTATTTTAAGCACTAAATCTAATCCAAAAATTATGAAACTCGGGAGGAGGGAGTTTTAGGATGTATTAGACTTATGGTAATTTTTCTGGAATTTTGTGATTAATATATATTATACTTCATGTGTTAAAGAATTATTAGCCCAATTTGTTGTTTCGATTATTTGGAGGCTTTACATTAATTATAATCAGCTAAAATTCTGGATTTAGATCTTGACTAGTAGAACATTGATCCCTGAATTTTTATAGAATTTTATGTTGAGTAAATCTAGTACTTTATTCACAAATGATAGAAATGGCTTTTATGTTTAAAAATTTATTATGGATAGAACACTTGCTGGAAAATTATGAAACTTAGCCAGTGCAAATTTTAGGCCTTAATCTTCATGTCATAAATTATTTAGAATTTTGGGAAGAATATTTTCTGTACTTGATTCATAAACTATAGAAATTAGAGATTATTTCCAAATAGTTTTTCAGGTCATTTTGATGATAAAAAATTATGATACTTAGGGTTTAGCCTTCTGAGATAGCCTACTAATTATCATAAATTTGCTGGACATCTTGCATGAATAATTAGGATAGTTCATGTTCAAACCGGTGGCCCTTGAGATTTTCGAGGAATTTAATTAAATGCCAAATAAATTAAGAAAATTTTCATTTTCTGGATTTAGGTTATTTATATCAAGATAAGTCTCCAGTAAATAGTTTAGGGCATTTGGATGAGTAATCGATCATTGCATAACCGGTTCGACATGTAGCCTAGGTCGGTCTGCATTTAGTAAATTGCGAAATGCAATAGAACATGATCTGATGAAGATATAAAGAGTAGTGAGTAGTGGTGATAGTTAGAGTTAAGAGGTGCTCGGGTTTGGCGAAAGATCGCTTTTCCCGAGGAGTGGAAGGTTTAAAAATCACCCTAGGATAGTCTATCGTAATATGAGAAGGAAATCGGGCTAAGGGAAAACAACCAATAACAATAAGTGCCTTGCGAAAGGGAACTTCGGGCCGTAATGCACCGTCTTGGTTCCTAGTGCCCCTTGAGAGCCCTTCACGGGGTATACCGGGGGCAGTCCTGGGCTAACGTAAACTGTAACAATAAACTGGCAAGAGTAACTTAGTAACTAGGGTTGCACTCTTCACAAACACTGTTGGCACAGGAAGAATGATGAGAGCTTCGGCTCGGTTGGTTTGGAGACGGACGGGATGGTCCGGGGAGCTTCGGCTCGGTTGGTGTGGAGACGGACGTTTTGGTCCGGGGAGCTTCGGCTCGGTTTTTATGTGTTTACGATAAACTTGCATGTGCATAAAATAGGAAAAGTTAAGGTGGTGGGTCTTTCGATATCGGGGAGTTCGATTGCACCGACACCGATATCGTTGACTCGGCGGGGTGATTAGCACTTCGCCAGCAGAAGTCCGGTGCGCCAGCCGGCAAGAGTACGCAGGCGTCCGCTTAGTGCACCAAGCGTTGAGGCGTACGATAGGTCAGACCAGTGGTGCTTTTACTGGTTTTGAGGTGGGCGAGGCCCAACACACCGCTTCCGTCTGCCACTACGGAGGTATCCTGGGAGGTAACGGCTCCGAAAGGGGGAACTAAAGGTCTGTGTGCACAGAGTCGGGTGTGTGAGTTGCACTTGCATGTTTCATCATACCCACTAGCATGTCATAGCATAATCGATTCATTTAACCCTGACACCTAAAGTATAAGTGGTATGGGACGCTTATACATTAGGACCTACAAAACGACCCCTTGGTCTATAAGCTTGTGTGGGCAATTTTATAAATCAAAGATTAATTTCAATATATAACAACCATTGCTGTTTGATAACCGACACCCCAACGTATAAGTGGTATGGGACACTCTATACGATGGGAGCCTTGCAAAAGATCCCTTTTGCTTATGTGTTCTCGCATAAGTGAAGGTTTAAATTCATTTAATTGCTTTTCTTACTGCTAGACCTATTATAACAATTTATTAACTGCTCACCTAACACAACTTGCTAGATTAGTTTCCGCTGCCATCTGTTTCATGTTTAATCTCTACCTTCATGTCCTTCCCCTTCTTCCTCTCCGCTCGGTACCTAGGAGCCATGGGGGAAGGGGTAGGGGATGATAGGGCTTAGTCTTTATGACTAACGGTTTTCGAACCGCATCATTTAGGGGATCGTGGAGCCCAGCATGGAGGAGCAGCCCCAGAGATCGGTGCGCCTAGAGATGGGGCAGTCTAGCTCTGGAGTTCACACAGCCGGGACCGTGAGTCTCGATCCTTGAGTAGTTTACTGTTTCACTTCCGCATGAGAGACTTGTAGTGAGGACATTTTGTACCGGGCATAAGCCCGTATTTATAGTACTCTGATGTTTCTGTGGACACTCTCTTCGTGGAGCTTTATTATTTACATATGTGATTTTATTATTGTGGACTGATTACTCTTACTTCAATAATTGTGCTACTTTCTGTGATCGAAATTGGCCGGCAGAATCGGCGCCTTGTGGTGATGACCCTTCGGGACGTGAAGGAGTCACCGCAAAGCGGCGGTTCTGGGCCTAAGACCCCGGTGGTTGAAAAAGAAAAAAAAAAGGGGGTCTTACAAGTGGTATCAGAGGGAGGTTTCGATCCTCCGACCTGTGGGTTATGGGCCCACCACGCTTCCGCTGCGGTCACCCCCGCTCGAGTTTAGTTTGGGGACAAACTAAGCAGCGGAAGCAGTGGTGTGCCCATATGGGGATCACATATAATTTGTCCACCTTTAGGTAATATTTGAACGTTTTTCTCAGCATGTGTTTTCGTTGCGCAGCCTCCAGCACAGCCTACACCACAGGGCGGAGTTCAGCAGACTCAGGGAGTTGCACCACCTCCACCGGTCCCCACCCCTTTCCTTCAGTCAGACATGGGACAGACCCTGACTGCCATTCTGGAGGCCTTCAGGGCCCAGCAGGTTCCGGTCCCGCAGCCCAATCTGGGGGCCAACTGGCTCAGCATCTTCCGGGGTCTTTCTCCCCCGTCCTATCTGGGGACAGAGTCGGCTGTTCGGACGGAGGAATGGCTAGATATCATGTACGAGATGCTGACCGGGATTCGGTGTCCATGGGAGGAGAGGGTGGCTCTGGTTGTCTCCTGCCTGGAGTCCCATGCAAAGAGGTGGTGGAAGACGCTGTTGGACACGACATTTGCTGATAGGGAGGTTGCGGAGGTCACTTGGGAGGAGTTCAGGACCGCACTGCTGGAGCATTTCGTTCCGCAGTCGGCTAGGGATGATTTGGAGGAGCGGTTCTTACAGCTGAAGCAGGGTACTCGGACCGTGGTGGAGTACCATCGAGAGTTTGACCACCTGGCTCGATACGCAGATTCCTACCAGCTGGACGAGGCAGGGTATATCAGGAGGTTCTACAAGGGCCTACGTGAGGACTTGAGGGAGGCCCTCTTGTTTGTATCTGACGGGCCCATCTCCCGGATTTTGGAGATGGCCAAAAGGATTGAGGCAGATTGGCACACCACCCGGGGCCGGAAACGGCCAGCAGAGGATCAGGGACGAAGAGGAAGGAATGACCAGCGGCGGGGTGCTGTACCAGAGGGGAGGAGGACAGAGGACCAGCCTCGTCAGGACGTGAGGCCGGAGCCGAGGGAACAGGTGGTTTTGGCCCCTCCACCCCTTCGGATGCAGGAGATGCCGAGACCCGGGGGAATGGCGTATCCCCCAGAGTGCTACTTTTGTCATCAGATTGGGCACATTCGGAGGAACTGCCCCATGAGGGGGGCACCACCTCCAGCACATCAGGGCGGCCCACCAGCTCAGCATTACGGAGGCCGAGGACGCGACCGCGGTCGAGGATACCAGGGGGAAGATCGTAGACAGGGAAGAGAGCAGGTATATGCCTTGGACCTTGCACAGCCGCGGAATCCGGAGCAGGTCATCGCAGGTATGCCGAAATGCTTCTTTGTTTTCATAGAATTTCCCCTTTAAGTTGTTAAAACTTTGAATCGCACTAGATTGATAGCAAGGAAAGTAAAAACTCATTATAGAACCCTAAGATATCTAATCACCCCAGGTATAGTCTTCATCAGCGGCAAGCCTGCCCGCACGCTGTTCGATACTGGAGCTACTCACTCCTTTATGTCGGAGTCGTTCGTGGAAGGACTGGAAGGTGTGGAGCGGTTCACAGGCTCGAGGATGAGGGTGCGACTACCGGATGGATCTGAGCTCCTTACCACGGATCACTGCAATATGGAGGCGGAGATTGGTGGAAAAGCGTTCGAGGCTCCAGCGACGATTTTGAAGCTGACGGACTACGACCTGATCCTGGGCATGGTATGGCTGCACTGGAACTATGCCCAGATTGACTGCCAGGCAAAGAGGATCACCGTGAGGCACGGGGACTCTTTCATTACCATTGAAGGTATAAGACCTGTCTCTCATATACTCTTATCTTCGGTACAGGCCGTCAAGGCCCATCTGCAGGGAGAGGAGGTCTATCAGATTCTTTTTGAGATGGCGGAAGTTAAGGAGTCGGTGACAGACATCCCGGTGGTGCGAGATTTCGCTGACGTCTTTCCAGAGAAACTACCAGGATTACCTCCACACCGAGAGCAGGATTTTCAGATACAGCTTGTGCCGGGGGCCAAGCCGGCGTCTAGGGCCCCTTATCGGATGGCCCCAAAGGAGTTGGCAGAGTTTCGGACTCAGTTGCAGGAATTAGTTGAGGCAGGTTTTGTTAGACCGAGTTCCTCGCCATGGGGAGCTCCGGTCCTGTTCGTGAAGAAGAAGGATGGGACACTCCGCCTGTGCATCGATTATCGAGCACTAAACAGGCTGACCGTCCGGAATACCTATCCGCTCCCACGGATAGACGAATTATTCGACCAGTTGGAGGGGGCCCATTATTTCTCGAAGCTGGATTTGAGATCAGGATACTACCAGCTGCGGATCCAGGAGGAGGATATCCCGAAGACGGCCTTTAGTAGCAGATATGGCCTGTATGAGTTCACCGTGATGCCCTTTGGGCTCACGAATGCTCCGTCGGCGTTCATGAGTCTCATGAACCGGGTTTTCGAGGCCTACTTGGATGTGTTCGTCATAGTATTCATAGACGACATCCTGATCTACTCTAGGACGGAGGAGGAGCACACTCGACATCTGGCACTGACCTTGGAGAGGTTGCGGGAGCATCACCTTTATGCCAAATTCAGCAAGTGTCAGTTCTGGTTGAAGGAGGTGGCCTTCCTAGGCCACATCATCAGCGGAGCCGGGTTATCAGTAGATCCAGCAAAGATTCGGGCAGTTCGCGATTGGCCGCAGCTGAGGACAGCCACCGATGTACGCAGTTTCTTGGGACTTGCCGGTTACTACCGGAAGTTCGTGGAGGGGTTCTCTCGGATTGCCCTCCCCCTCACATCTTTGACAAAGAAGGAGGCACCTTTTGTTTGGACCCCGCAGTGCCAGGCGGCTTTCCAGGAGCTGAAGGATCGACTCATCTCGGCCCCTATCCTGGCCCTTCCATCCGGAAGGGAGGGATTCCAGGTGTATACCGACGCATCATACCAAGGGATGGGAGCGGTGCTGATGCAGAACGGACATGTCATAGATATGCCTCCCGCCAGCTGAAGACCCATGAGAGGAACTACCCGGTGCACGACCTCGAGATGGGAGCGGTCGTTTTTGCTCTGAAGGTCTGGCGTCATTACCTTTATGGAGTCCACTGCGATATCTTCTCCGATCACAAGAACTTGAAATACGTGGACACTCAGAAGGAGCTAAATATCAGGCAGAGGCGCTGGGTGGAGTTCTTAGCAGATTATCAGTATGAGATGCACTACCACCCAGGGAAGGCAAACGTGGTGGCCGACGCGTTGAGCCGGAGAGCGGCCACTTCCGAAGCTGGGCCCCAGGTTATGTCTATGGAGCTAGTCCAGTCATTCAGAGATATGCAGATATCCCTAGTGTCCGAGGATGACCCAGATCTGTATAGGGAGTATCTGGCATCGATAGTGGCCATTGACGATATTCGGGATCGCATTCGGGACGGACAGAGGACAGATGCGGGGGCAGAGCCGATGTTCCGAGCTTTGGAGGAAGGTTCGACAGGGGATTATTCCCTGAGGGATGGTTTGCTCCACTTCAGAGGCAGAGTATATATACCCGCAGGAGGCCAGATCCGAGAGGATATCTTGACGGAGGCGCATTGCAGCCGGTACTCCGTGCACCCGGGGATCACAAAGATGACCGCTGATCTGAAGAGGACGATGTTTTGGCCGGGCATGCAGAAGGACATTACGTACTTCGTGACCCATTGCGAGGCGTGTCAGTTGGTGAAGGCGGAGTGCAGGAACCCCGCAGGACTATTGCAGCCACTCCTGGTGCCGGAGTGGAAGTTTGACGACATAGCGATGGATTTTATACATGGTCTTCCCCGGTCTCGGACAGGGAACGACTCGATTTGGGTGATTGTCGATCGTTTGACGAAGGTGGCCCGCTTTATACCGATCAGGAAAGATGACTCGGTGGGAGTACTGGTACGGAAGTTTGTGGAGCAGTATGCCCGATATCATGGCGTACCCCGGACGATAGTGTCGGACCGCGATGGACGGTTTACATCCAGGGAGTGGCGGTCAGTGCAGGCATATTTGGGCACCCGATTGACTTTTAGCACGGCCTTCCACCCTCAGACGGACGGGCAGACCGAGCGCACCAACAGGACCTTGGAGGACTTACTACGCCTGTGTATACTAGACCGAGGGGAGCCGTGGGAGAAGACGTTACCGTTGGTCGAGTTCTCCTACAACAATAGCTACCAGTCCAGCATCAGGATGGCGCCTTATGAGGCCTTGTATGGAAGGAAATGTAGGACCCCGCTTTCCTGGGTTCAGGACGAGGATCCGAAGCTGCTGGGATCGGATTTCGTTGAAGATACCGAGGCTCAGGTGAGACTGATCAGAGATAGGATGTTGGAGGCGCAGAGCAGACAGGCCAAATACTATGACGCCCGGCATCGTCAGGTGGAGTTTCGGGTAGGGGATCGAGTGTTCTTGAAGATCCGACCCATGCACGGAGTCTCAAGGGTGCGCGGTCGGAGGAAGAAACTCAGCCCTAGGTATATGGGCCCTTACCGGATCCTGGAGCGGATCGGACCCCTAGCCTACAGGCTAGAGTTGCCACCGGAGCTGGCAGCTCTACACGACGTCTTCCACATCTCTTCGCTGAGAAGGGCTCTACTACGCCCGGAGCAGCGGATTTTGACCACAGAAGGGCCGGTAGCTTCAGACCGATCTGTTCACTTGGAGCCGGTTCGGATCGATGACAAAGGAGTGCGGATCTTGCGCCGCAAGAAGATCCCCTTAGTCAAGGTTCTGTGGAGAAATCACGGTCAGGAGGAGCACACCTGGGAACCGCAGGATCTGATGAGGCAAAGATACCCGGAGTTGTTCAGTCAGGTACATCTCACCACCTCTCGGTATATTATAGACTGCCTTCTTGTTTTGGAATGTTAAGATTAGATAAGGAAAAAAATCCAGGACCTAGGCATGCACACTTAATCAGAAAGGTAGGGGCTAATCTTTTGTTTATTGGGGAGATTGTCTTCGTTATCAAACGAACAGTCGCTTGAACCCAATAGAAAGATCGTATGGGATGTTACAAGTTTAATTTATTCCGATAGAAATCCCCGTAGGCTCGACTTCAATTTCGGGGACGAAATTTTTGTTTTGTTTATTGGGATTTGTAACATCCCATTTCCGGCTAGACCCCTAGGAGTCAGATTGGTCGTGACGGAACCCTAGGAAGCCCAAAATTGGAAATAAAGCGACCAACATTGCGGGTCACGGGTTGGTCACGCCCGTGACCGGCCCGTCACGCCCGTGACCTGGGCGTGTCTACTTCGACGATCGTCGATCTCCACGAGACGATCGTCGAACGCGCTGTCTGGGCATGTCACGCCCGTGACCAAGATGTCACGCCCGTGACTATGGGCGTGACCCCATCGACGATCGTCGATCGCCGTGAGACAATCGTCGACCTTGCGGCCCGAGCATGTCACGCCCGTGACATGAGTGTCACGCCCGTGACCTAGGGCGTGACCAGCCTTCGACGATCGTCGACCTCAATTCGACGATCGTCGAGCTCGAAACTTGCCGTCCGGGCATGTCACGCCCGTGACCTGGAGGTCACGCCCGTGACCTAGGGCGTGACCAGCCTTCGACGGTCATCGATCTCAATTCGACGATCGTCGACCAGAAATCTGCCGTTCGGGCCTGTCACGCCCGTGACACAGGTGTCACGCCCGTGACCTTCGATCGACGATCGTCGATCTCAGTTCGACGATCGTCGAACCCAGAATGGGCTACCCGGGCCTGTCACGCCCGTGACTTATGTGTCACGCCCGTGACATTGGCCGAAACGGCGGTTCAGGCCCGAAATAATTCTAACGCGCGTGGAAATAAATGCTGGCTTGGGAGGTTACACCAGGAGTAATTTCAGGCCGTTCTCCTTCTGTAAATACATAATAAATGAGGAAAGGGTGGTCCAATAGGAAATCGCCAGCTGGACATACCTGTTCAGTTTCCGCCGTTTCTTATCCCTGCATCATAACCGAAGCATTACGGGGAGGGAACTTCATGGCCATAATGGCTTAAACCATTCACCTTCCCACTTTTCTGACTTATAAAAGCCAACCTGGAACCGGAGGAGAAGGTTACACGCTCAAGTAACCGGATCAGACCCTTGTTCTTACTGTAGGAGAAGTTCAGCAAACGCCACCACCGCGCCATGGCACCCCGACGTTCTTCTCGCCTTCAAACCGCGAACAAGGTCCTCCTCTACTCCTTCTCTTTCATGGGTAGATCTTAGGATTCTTAGAAAGGAGGTTCGCGCTCAACGGAGCCGGATCCATCTCTCGTTTTCATGGAAAAACCATGAAAAAGATATTTTGAGTTCGCCGGAAACCGCCACCTCCGGCGGCCAAACCACCGCCGACCGCTAGCCATCGCCTCAACGGAGGTGTTGGTGGTGGTGGCTGGCCAGGGAAGTGACCGAACGGCCGGCGACGGATCACTGAATGCTTACAGGAAAAATATTTTCCTGTGTCTGTTCGGGTTCATGAAGAAGATGAACAGTGGAATTAATATTATAATACATAGGTTGTTATATTTTACTTAATGAAAATAGATTATTTGAATGTATTTTTGAGGCTGCAAAACGAGGCACTTAGAGGCCGATTTAGGAAAAATGACCAGACACAAAAGTTGTAGCCCTCGGGGTCTACTTTAATTTAAAATTGATTTTATTCAATTTGGGTGAGTGGTTTGAACACAGCACTCATTTTGGTGGGATCAAGACCTAGGTTAACCAGAAATTAAAATGGTTGCCCACGGTTCATAACATGTCCAAATGACTTGAAATTTGGACTGGAGGTCTATAATATGTATATCGAGAGGCTGTCCAAAAATGAGAATTTTTGGAGAACTTTTGCCTAAAGTTTTTGTAAAAATTTAATAAACAATATAAAATTAATTAGGAGATGAAATTAAGCCCAAACTCCCCCAAATTTTGGGTGGTGGTCCCTGGCATAAATATTAAGATCTGTGCAAAATTTCAACTCAATTGGTCGAGTTTTGAATAGGGAATTATCAAGTCCTAGATAGGTCTTAGTGAGGGGTACTTTGGGGAAAGTACAATTGGAGATGGAGTGGACAAATCTCCTCAAAAGAGGCTGAAGTTGTTGGCCACTGATTTGTTGAGTCTATGTCTACCCTCTTGGGTAACATGGTGTGGCTTAGGGTGGATTTTACCCTAAGAGATTAGCTCAACTCCAACGGGTGGGAGTTTGAGGTTTGTGAAGGACATAGGAGCAAAAGCTCTTGTATGCCCTTGAAATTTGGAGGAGAGGGGGAGGATATGATAAAAACCCTCTGGTTGAAATAGTGAAGGAATTGGAGGTAGTTAGGTACCTCGAAAGTTGAGATTTTGGAATAGGATAAACATGTAATTTAATTATTTTAAGCACTAAATCTAATCCAAAAATTATGAAACTCGGGAGGAGGGAGTTTTAGGATGTATTAGACTTATGGTAATTTTTCTGGAATTTTGTGATTAATATATATTATACTTCATGTGTTAAAGAATTATTAGCCCAATTTGTTGTTTCGATTATTTGGAGGCTTTACATTAATTATAATCAGCTAAAATTCTGGATTTAGATCTTGACTAGTAGAACATTGATCCCTGAATTTTTATAGAATTTTATGTTGAGTAAATCTAGTACTTTATTCACAAATAATAGAAAGGGCTTTTATGTTTAAAAATTTATTATGGATAGAACACTTGCTGGAAAATTATGAAACTTAGCCAGTGCAAATTTTAGGCCTTAATCTTCATGTCATAAATTATTTAGAATTTTGGGAAGAATATTTTCTGTACTTGATTCATAAACTATAGAAATTAGAGATTATTTCCAAATAGTTTTTCAGGTCATTTTGATGATAGAAAATTATGATACTTAGGGTTTAGCCTTCTGAGATAGCCTACTAATTATCATAAATTTGCTGGACATCTTGCATGAATAATTAGGATAGTTCATGTTCAAACCGGTGGCCCTTGAGATTTTCGAGGAATTTAATTAAATGCCAAATAAATTAGGAAAATTTCCATTTTATGGATTTAGGTTATTTATATCAAGATAAGTCTCCAGTAAATAGTTTAGGGCATTTGGATGAGTAATCGATCATTGCATAACCGGTTCGACATGTAGCCTAGGTCGGTCTGCATTTAGTAAATTGCGAAATGCAATAGAACATGATCTGATGAAGATATAAAGAGTAGTGAGTAGTGGTGATAGTTAGAGTTAAGAGGTGCTCGGGTTTGGCGAAAGATCGCTTTTCCCGAGGAGTGGAAGGTTTAAAAATCACCCTAGGATAGTCTATCGTAATATGAGAAGGGAATCGGGCTAAGGGAAAACAACCAATAACAATAAGTGCCTTGCGAAAGGGAACTTCGGGCCGTAATGCACCGTCTTGGTTCCTAGTGCCCCTTGAGAGCCCTTCACGGGGTATACCGGGGGCAGTCCTGGGCTAACGTAAACTGTAACAATAAACTGGCAAGAGTAACTTAGTAACTAGGGTTGCACTCTTCACAAACACTGTTGGCACAGGAAGAATGATGAGAGCTTCGGCTCGGTTGGTTTGGAGACGGACGGGATGGTCCGGGGAGCTTCGGCTCGGTTGGTGTGGAGACGGACGTTTTGGTCCGGGGAGCTTTGGCTCGGTTTTTATGTGTTTACGATAAACTTGCATGTGCATAAAATAGGAAAAGTTAAGGTGGTGGGTCTTTCGATATCGGGGAGTTCGATTGCACCGACACCGATATCGTTGACTCGGCGGGGTGATTAGCACTTCGCCAGCAGAAGTCCGGTGCGCCAGCCGGCAAGAGTACGCAGGCGTCCGCTTAGTGCACCAAGCGTTGAGGCGTACGATAGGTCAGACCAGTGGTGCTTTTACTGGTTTTGAGGTGGGCGAGGCCCAACCCACCGCTTCCGTCTGCCACTACGGAGGTATCCTGGGAGGTAACGGCTCCGAAAGGGGGAACTAAAGGTCTGTGTGCACAGAGTCGGGTGTGTGAGTTGCACTTGCATGTTTCATCATACCCACTAGCATGTCATAGCATAATCGATTCATTTAACCCTGACACCTAAAGTATAAGTGGTATGGGACGCTTATACATTAGGACCTGCAAAACGACCCATTGGTCTATAAGCTTGTGTGGGCAAGTTTATAAATCAAAGGTTAATTTCAATATATAACAACCATTGCTGTTTGATAACCGACACCCCAACGTATAAGTGGTATGGGACACTCTATACGATGGGAGCCTTGCAAAAGATCCCTTTTGCTTATGTGTTCTCGCATAAGTGAAGGTTTAAATTCATTTAATTGCTTTTCTTACTGCTAGACCTATTATAACAATTTATTAACTGCTCACCTAACACAACTTGCTAGATTAGTTTCCGCTGCCATCTGTTTCATGTTTAATCTTTACCTTCATGTCCTTCCCCTTCTTCCTCTCCGCTCGGTACCTAGGAGCCATGGGGGAAGGGGTAGGGGATGATAGGGCTTAGTCTTTATGACTAACGGTTTTCGAACCGCATCATTTAGGGGATCGTGGAGCCCAGCATAGAGGAGCAGCCCCAGAGATCGGTGCGCCTAGAGATGGGGCAGTCTAGCTCCGGAGTTCACACAGCCGGGACCGTGAGTCTCGATCCTTGAGTAGTTTACTGTTTCGCTTCCGCATGAGAGACTTGTAGTGAGGACATTTTGTACCGGGCATAAGCCCGTATTTATAGTACTCTGATGTTTCTGTGGACACTCCCTTCGTGGAGCTTTATTATTTATATATGTGATTTTATTATTGTGGACTGATTACTCTTACTTCAATAATTGTGCTACTTTCTGTGATCGAAATTAGCTGGCAGAATCGGCGCCTTGTGGTGATGACCCTTCGGGACGTGAAGGAGTCACCGCAAAGCGGCGGTTCTGGGCCTAAGACCCCGGTGGTTGAAAAAGAAAAAAAAAGGGGGTCTTACAAAGAGTCCATCAAATTACTTATCAAATTCTGTAGGATCTTTTTAAAGATCTGAGTTGTAAGCCTGTGTTATAAAGGCTGAGTGTAGGAGATTTAATTCTCTGAGTGGTAAAGCTGGTTGAGCCTGAGTGTAGGAGATTTTGATCTCTGAGTGGTAAGGCTGATTGAGCTTGAGTGTAGGAGAATTGGTTCTCTGAGTTGTAGGCCTTGTGGCAAGGCTGAGGTAGGGTTGTTAGCCTGAGTTGTAGGAACCAACCTTATAGGGTTCTGAGTTGTAGGAACATCTCAGGTTCTGAGCTGTAAGATCTGTGGATCTGAGAAGAAGGAAGAAGTTAGGCCGAATCTAGCACACTTCTAGATAGGTGAAGGAGGGAAAGTGGATGTACCCAGACCTTGGGGAACCACTATAAACCTATGTGCAATCTGTGATGCTTGTGTAATTCTAGATTCTGTGATTGTATATGTTGTGGTAGCTGTAAAGATTTGAGCTTTATATTAAAGATCTGTAGCTATATTCTGCCTATATTTAAAACAAGGAAAAGAACCTATTCACCCCCTCTAGGTGTTTAGGTTGTCTTGAAGTTAAAACTATCAAGTGATATCAGAGGGAGGTTACTCAAAGAAGGACTTAACAGTCTGAGTTAGATCCCTAAGGCAGAATCAAGAAAATGGGTTCTGGAGAAAATCACAAGGAACTAGGTTCTATGAAATTACCCATCTGCAGGAAGGAGATATTTGGTATATGGAAAGAAAGAGTCAGATTATTTATGGAGGCTTCATACCCAATGATCTATATTACAGTAAAAGAAGGTCCTTATATTCCAATGAATGTATCTGTTTTAGATGAAAATCAAAGAACTCCTAAAGATTTTTCTGAGATGACTAAGGATGAGATCATTCTGGCAACTATGGATAAAAGAGCCCAGAATATCATAGTAAGTGTCATAGATGATTCAACCTTTCAGAATTTGATTCACTGCAAGACCTCCAAGAAAATGTGGGATACCTTGTTAGTCTACATGGAGGGATCTAAAGAAGTTAGACAAGATAAAAAGTCTATGCTAAATCAGGAATATGAAAGCTTCAGACAAGGGAAGTCAGATAGCATATCTGAGTACTATAAGAAGTTCTATAGAATAGTAAATGAGTTGATGTCTTATGGAAGAGTCTTCAGTACATATGAACTGAATGACAAATTCCTAAGATCCTTGACAAAGGATTGAGACATCAAGATTTATGCCATTAGGGAAGTGGCCAAACTTGAAGATATTTTACCTCCAACTCTATTTGGAAAGTTGTTGTCTTATGAAATGCAACTAATGACTAGAAAAGAGAAAGAAAGAAATGCAAAAGGGGAGCATAGAGAAAAGTCTGTGGCCTTCAAGGTTGAAGCCACTAGAAAGAATAGGAGGATGTCTCTATCACCTCCTAGGGAAGTTGCTGAAATTACCTCAGATAATTCAGATAACCAAAATTCAGATAGAAGTGATTCAGATGCAGATTTTGCTGCCTTTACAAGGCAGTTTCAGAGATTCTTGAAGAAGAAGCTATGGAAATCTAGGCCCTCAACATCACAGCCAGTTGATGACTATTATCAAAAGAGAAAGTCATCTAGGAAGGACAGAAGCAGGTCAAAGCCTAGAAAATCTATAACATCAAAGATAGTTTGCTATTGCTGTAATAAGCCTGGACATGTGGTGCCTGAGTGTCCTGACAAAGGAAGGAGTCTGCTGATAAAAGGAAGACTCAACAAAAGAGCAAGAAGGAGAAATCCTTTGTTGCTAAGAAGGAGCAGAGCTTGGCAGACCAATCAACTTCAGAGTCTGAATCTGAAGCTGAGGCATACATTAGTCTTTATGCAGCTGATGAAGAAGAAGAGTTTATGCAATTTCTGAACTCTATCTATGATCAAGAAGACCATCAGTGTATAGGACTGATGGCTGTATCAGAAGAAGACAAGTGACAGGATCAGCCTGGTCCTAGTAAGGTGAGTCCAAGTCACCATACCCCTATATGGTACTTGGACAGTGGATGTTCCAGGCACATGACTGGAACAAAGGGATTGCTGAAGGAGTACTTGCCTATCATAAATGGTCCTAAAGTGATCTTTGGTGGCTTTGAAAAAGGCATCATCAAAGGATTTTGTAACATTTCTAGTAATTAGATTACTATCACTCAAGTGGCCTATGTGAAGGGTTTGAAACACAACCTTATAAGCATAAGTTAGCTGAGTGATCTAGAATATGACATTTCATTTGTTAAGAATGGATGTCATGATATCAAAAGGTCAAGTGATCAAAAGATCATTTTGATAGGATATAGAAAGAGGAATGTGTACTGTCTCAATTTTGAGTGTGAGAACAAAGGTTCTCCTTTTTTCTTGTAGCTAATTAGAGAGCTTCTCATTATGTAAAATTGCACAAGAGGCTGACACATCTTAACTACAAAACAATTGGTCAACTCTTTAGCAAAGAGTTAGTGAGGAATGATCCTCAAGTTAAGTGTATAAAGGAAGAGATATGTTCAGCTTGTCAAAAGGGCAAGCAGACAAAATCCTCCTTTCATAGCCTTGAAAACAAGGATTCAGTGAGGTGTCTATACCTCTTATATATAGATCTTTTTGGTCCTATGCCAGTTCATAGTCTAGTTAGGAAGGTCTACACTTTTGTGATAGTAGATGACTATTCTAGATATCCCTGGGTGTTCTTTCTGAGACATAAATCAGAAACCCTAAGTGTTTTACATAGTTTTGTCAAACAAATTCAGAATGAACTGGACAGTACAGTGGTCAAAATCAAAAGTGACCATGGCACTGAATTTCAATTTGAAAGTATGACAAGACTGTGTGAAGAATTTGAGATTTTCCAAGAGTTCTCCTCACCTAGAACACCACAGCAAAATGGTATTGCTGAAAGGAAGAATAGAACATTGATTGAGGCTCGTAGAACTCTATTGAGTGACACTTCTCTCCCAGAATATTTCTGGGCTGAGGAAGTAAATACTGTATGTCATGTGATCAACAGGTCTTCTATCACTAAATGTTACAAAAGACTCCCTATGAGATCATGAAAGGTAGAAAACCAAATTTATCCTATTTTAGGATCTTTGGTTGCAAGTGCTATATCCTTAACAATGACAAGTCTTATCTAACTAAGTTTGCTGTCAAATCCCAAGATGGGATATTTGTTGGGTACATCAACAATAGTAAGGCTTATAGAGTCTACAACTTGATTACTCAAGTTGTAGAAGAATCTGTACATGTTGTATTTGATGAAACTAGATTAATCAACAGTGAGTTGCCTTGTAGCTCATGCAGTCCAACAGGTATAAATGAGAGAATGGACAAGCTTTCCATTGCAGAAGATTCAACTGCAGATCAACAAATGAAAAATGGTGGCTACTGTCCAGGGGGAGTACAGGACTCTCTAGATACTGAAGTACATTAAGAGGTACACCATATTGAAGAGACTGGAGGTGTTCAACCAGAAGACAGTCTACCTCCAGCTGTTAGACACTTAAAGGATCATCCAGCAAATCAGATAATTAGTGATCTAAGACATGGATTGCAAACCAGAAGCAGGAACTTGAACACAGTGCTATGCTCAAGCTTCCTATCTCAACTGGAGCCAAAGAAATTTGAAGAAGCTATTCTAGACCCACATTGAATTGATGCTATGCAAGAGGAGCTGAATCAGTTCAGAAGGTGCAAGGTCTGGGAGTTAGTTCCTAAACCAAAAGACAACAACATCATTGGAATAAAGTGGATCTTTAGGAACAAACTGGATGAGAATGGAATCATTGTGAAGAACAAAGCAAGACTTGTTGCAAAATGATACATGCAGGAAGAGGGTATTGACTTTGATCAAACCTTTGCCCCAGTAGCAAGACTGAAAGCCATTAGAATATTCCTTGCCTATGCAGCATATCAAGGATTCAAAGTATTCCAAATGGATGTAAAATCAGCATTCCTGAATGGAAATCTAAAAGAAGAAGTCTATGTATAGCAGCCCTCAGGTTTTGTAGATTCTCTCAAACCTGATTATGTTTATAGACTTAGGAAAGCTTTGTATGGGTTAAAGCAAGCCCCAAGGGCTTGGTATGAAACCCTGTCTACTTTTCTTATTGAGAACAAATTCTCAAGAGGGAAAATAGACAAAACTCTATTCCTAAGGGAATCCAAAGGTAAGATAATCTTAGTTCAGATTTATGTAGATGACATAATTTTTGGATCTACTGAAAACAACCTTTGCAAGAAATTTGCTAAACTTATGCAAGGGAAGTTTGAAATGAGCAGTATGGGGGAACTTAAGTTCTTCTTGGGAATCCAAGTAAGACAGACTAATGATGGGTTGACCATATCCCAGTCTAAGTTCACCAAGGAGTTAATTAAGAAGTATGATATGAAATCATCCTCCACCATGAGAACTCCTATGGGAACAAGTATGCCTATATGCAAAGATGATGTAAGTAAACCTGTAGATGAGTCTTTGTATAGAGGAATAATTGGCTCTCTACTATATCTCACTGCTAGTAGACCAGACATTATGTATGCAACATGTGTCTGTGCTAGGTACCAATCATGCCCAAAAGAATCTCATTACACTACAGTAAAAAGGATTTTGAGATACCTAAAGGGCACACTTAATCTAGGCCTTTGGTACCCTAGGAATGGAGATTTTCTACTAACAGGCTATTCAGATGCAGATTTTGCAGGTTGTAAAGAAGATAGGAAAAGTACTACAGGTATATGTCAATTTCTAGGTAGAAGATTGATATCTTGGAGTAGAAAGAAGCAGACTAGTGTGGCAATATCCACAGCTGAGTCTGAATATGTGGCAGCAGGATGTTGTTGTGCACAACTATTGTGGATTCAACACAAGCTAGAAGACTATGGTATTCATGTAAGTAGAACACCTTTGTTTTGTGATTCTACTAGTGCTATTTCTATTGCTAATAATCCTGTTTCACATAGTAGGACAAAACATATAAAAATAAGATACCATTTTCTTAGAGAACATGTAGAGAAAGAGGACATCTCACTAGAGTTTGTTAAGACAGATTATCAAATTGCAGATGTATTTACTAAGCCTCTAGATGAAACTAAATTCAATAGATTTAAAATTGAATTAGGAATGTTGAACATAGACTAGTCTAACATATGCGGCTAAGTAAAATTGTGTTGACACATTCAGTAATAATGTGTCGACACAGAGGATTTGTGTCGACAATTCAGGGAAATTGTGCCGACACAGTATCGTTGTGTCGACACCTAAGGGACAATATGTCGTCACATCCAGAAAAGTAGTGTCGACACAACCAGAGTAATGGTGTCGACACTTCCAGAAATTGTGTCGACACTTGCAATAAGAGTCGACACAGAATTTCTGATGGTCTACAAAGTATGTCCAGTGTCGACATATCATCAATTGATGTCGACACATAGTAGTCATCGCCGTGGTCGAGACAACAGAAGTATGTGTCGACTTTCCAACAGTGTCGACACATTTAGACAGTTTTTGCCCGCCTTTTGACCTTTATTGTTTAAAAGGGTATAAATAGGTCGAGAACATATTCTGTCGACATGCTCACCAGATTTTCGAGACTAAACCCTGGTGTCGATAAAATCTCTTCTCTTAATTCAAGATTTCTCTCCATACCAATGGCGCCAAAGATTGAAGATAACATCAACGAAGGCTACGAGCTGGTGCGCAATGCTTTTGATGATGCGGCGACAGAGATTAAAGGGGTCATTACCCTAGTTACTGATTCTGGGTTAGAGTTTCTTGTTTCTGAACCTACAAAGATCTGGAAGAAAGAAGTATTTGAATTCTATGCTGCTGCAACAGTGGATTCCACTGGCCTCAAGATCAAATCAACAGTTCATGGTAATAAAGTCAAACTTACTCTGAAGAGTTTAAGAAAGATTCTTCACCTACCAAGAATTCAGGATGAAGAAGAGGTCCCAGCCTCAAAGACAAGGGAGGCCCTTCAGTGGTGTGGATTGGATCCAGCCATGAAGATTGGCGCAACAATCAACAGAAAAGGGATGAATTAACAAGGAAAATTTCTATCTGAAGTAGTAGGGAAGGTGATTTTGTGTAAACCAAGAGGACATGATAGGCTATCTGCCTTTATGTTCAGTCTGATGACAAGGATAATCTATAAGATTAATACAGACTGGTCTGCAGTTTTGTTTGACAAGATAAAGGAAGGAATCAAGAAGCCTAATTTGGCTAGATTAATGAGTTTGTACCTAGCTGGAGCAATTCCAGAGGTAATGCATCAGCTTTCAGGATCTAAAATAAATCATGTGAGAAGGATGGACATCAGGATCATATCCAGATGGGATTGGGTCCTCTCCAAGGACACACCTTATTTGGATACCCAAGATACTGCAGCTAAATCACCAGTCCATGACAGTACTGATATTGATCATGTGCAGGAAGACACATTGAATGCACAAGTGCAGGGGGAGCAAGTTAGGGAACAGGTCTAGGACCTGACTGAAAATGCCCAAGTCCTTGAGGAGACAGTTACTGCACAGTTGCAGGGGGAGCCACAGTCTGCACAGGTGCAGGAGGAAGACAGAATCAACTTATCAGAAGAAATAGTTCTACAAACAGATCTTGATACTTCTGGACTTGCTGATGTTGCTGAAAAAGAACTCTCACCAGTTCATAACCAACAAGAGTTCACTATGGAAGAGTTGTTTCCAGACATTGAGGGAGCAGCAGTTGAGGGGGAGCAGGCTAATATTGAGGAAGTGCAGCATGTGACTGAAAAGAAGCTGCCTCCTAGTCCTAAAGAAAGAGTTGATATTGCCCGTTCTTCTGATTCAGAGGATGAGGAGATAGCAAGTGTTAAGAAAAGAAAACTAATGGTTTTTAAGAGGAGAAGCCAGACCTATAAGAAGGCTTTGCAAGCAACTACTTCACAACAAGCTCCTGAGACTGATTACAACAAATATTTGGTTGATTTACAAGTGAAATTTGATGAGCAGAGATTGGCTCTTGAAAAATATGTGGATGAAAGTCATAAGGCTCTTCAATTTGATCTAGCCCAAGACATAAAGTCAATCAGATTTGAGGTCAACTAGAATAAAAAAGAAATGACAGATTGCTTCCACAAGGGGGGCAATGCTGTAGTCTTTCTAGCAAAGCAACAAGCTGAAATCAAGAAACAAGTGGATGATATTGCTGTCAAACAAGGCTATGTACTTGAAAATCAAATAAGAATGAATGACAATCTGACTGAATCTCACAATGAGATAGTCACTGAAGTAAGGAAAACAGTTATTACAATGACTGAGGCAAGAAATAAGGAGAAAGAAGAATTTGATAAGAAGCTACAGGAAGCCTTGGATTCCTTTAAGACAGCTATTACAATTTCTCAGAAAATAATTTCTGATCAGCTTAAAAAGTTAAAGCCATTTTTTAAGGATGGTGTCAATTACTTGGATGGGCAAATCAGATTTCAAAAAGATGATTTGAGAGAACATGTGGCCAGAGAAGTCATAAAGGGGGAGAGGGTGATAGTATATGCTGGCTCTGATCATGCCAAATGGGTAACCAACAGCATTAGAGCCACTCTGGGATATCCACCCTTATGTGATAATGATAATGTGGCTGAGTCAGGTGTGCAACCAGCTCAACTTGAAGGTGATCAACCTGAGGTTGCCCAAGTTATTTACCCCATACAGATCTTGAAATGATACATCAACAAGTTTAGTCTATGTACATCCCTCCTCAACCAGTTACTAATGTTATTATTGAAAAGGTAGATATGCCAGAAGGTTGTCTGAAAGCTCAGCAAAATGCTCAATTATCAAAGAAAAGATTTAGAGAGCCGGCAGAGTTAAAACCTGATTTTGAGCAATGGAGCTCCACTTCTAGAAATATCATATTAACTGTCTGTAAAGCTGTAAAAGACCAAGTTCATGAAAGGGGTAAATGGTACAATGAGCAGGAGTGGAAGAAGTATGAGGCTAGGAAAGAAGCCATTATTCAATACAGAAGGAAGGCCAAGATTGGGAAGCTACCTCCTGATGCACAGGAGCCTAATAAGTATTTCCCTAAGCCTTTTCATTACTTTGAAAGGCAAAGGATTAAGGCTGAAGCACAAAAGAAGGCTGAGTTGAAAGGCAAGAAGCACATTGATAATTCAGAACCTTCTATGCAGGCTCAGATTAAATCAGGAAAAGGAATCGTCATCAAGGAGCCAGCCCAGCCTTAGTTTAGATTTACTAGATATTTCTAGAACTATATAATTCTTAGTTTTAAAGAAATCTATGTAAACAGTGTTAAGAAACTTTTTGATATAATAAACAAAACAATGTTCCATGTTCATTTAATTTGCATCTTTATTATGTGATGTGATTTTGATATATATTTTGTTTATAAGTTGCCCTGTCATATAATGTTTGTATACATTATAATGTTTATTTATCATAAGTGGTGTATATCATTGACAAAAGGATTTATGACTTCTCCAAATAGGGGGAGATTGTTGGGTACATTGGAAAATGTGTACCTGATTTGGAGAAGCCTCACTTAGCTCAATGATATACATCAAGGTGTATTTGATGTTATTTTGAGTTTATATGTGCAGGTTAAGTTTTGGCTAAAATACAGGAAAAAATTTCTAAGTCCATGTGTCGACACTTAAGCAATCCTGTGTCGACACTTGGGAAAGCAGTGTCGACACCAGAAGAAACTGTGTCGACACACAAAAGATTTTAGTCGACATCAACTGTTTCGACACCGGGAGGCAGTGTCGACACACAGGAGTAATCATCGACATCAACTGTGTCGACACCTGAAGGCAGTGTCGACACACAGAATTCTTAGTCTACATCAACTGTGTCGACACACAGGACTTGTGTCGACACACAACAGAGTTTCAATATAGTTGATTGTTGTAGAGTGAAGAAGTGATTGTGTCGACACAAATAATCTATGCCGACACATTCTCAAGATGCAGTGTCAAGAAGCTGTGTCGGCATCAAGCCAGCTATGTCGACATCACCAAAGTCTGTGTCGACACTTAAGTTATATGTGTCGACACATATTGACAGATTGTCTCGACACATAATGACAGTCAGTCTCGACGCTTTGCTGACAGAGACAAAGGCTCAAGAACTGTTTGAGGACTTGATAGCTGTGAGTTACAATAACTTTAATGAAGCTGTCAGACTTGTCAGAAGTTAGTTAGAAACCGGATCAGCCGGTTACCATGGATGAAGTCTATATATAGATGGATTCAGAAGGAGAAAAGAGAGACAATACATACAACTAACACAACTATTGAGAGTTTGATCTCTGATCAAGAAAGTGCAAGTCATAGAAGAAGATCTTCGTGAGAAGATCTAAGAAGACATTCTGAAGTGTTCATCCACTCGGATTTTGTCTAAGGGGAATTCATTCCAGAATTCAGAAGAAACTTCAGAAGGTTTGGGGATAGAGAGCTCCAGCTGTTTTGAGGTCAAGAAAGAGACAATCACAAGTCTCTTAAGAAGTAGATCCTAAACTAATCTACTAAGAAGATCCAGATCCATATCTGGAATCCAAGAAGGAAGCTTCCAGTCAGTCAACTTCAAAGAAGATCAACCCTACTAAGTTAAAATTTGTGAGAAGTAGCAAACAAACGACTAAAGTAACGAACAAACGACTAGAAAATATGTCGGAACTTTGAATAATTGAAATTTTATTATCCAAAAAAAGATATCATTTACAAAGGTATGGCCTCCCTTTTATAGAATGGAGGAGAGAGGATAGAGTACAAACTAACAATATAGGACTAAAGCTATACAACAGGTTTGGTCGGCTAGAACAATAGACCAGAATAGGCTGCGCGGTTAGACAATGTTCTAACTGCTCGGCAATACTAGAAGCAAGAAAGAGATGCGGTAGGAGACCGCTAGACCGCCCGGTTTCCAATCTGCCAGAGATAAACCGTCAGACCGCCGGACACCACACAACAACAGCCTGGATATCAACCCGCCAGACTCAAACCGCCAGACCGCCCGATCTACAACCCGCCAGGCTCAAACCGCCAGACCGCCCAGTCTCATACTTCGACACTCCCCCTCAAGCTGGAGCATAGATATCAATCATGCCCAGGTTGTCACAAATGTGGAAGAAGGAAGAAGAAACCGGCTTGGTGAAGATATCTGCCAACTCTTTGTCGGAGGTGACGAACGGAGTGCAAATCTGTCTCTTCAAGACCTCTTCTCGGATGAAATGGCAGTCGACCTCTATATGTTTCGTTCTCTCATAGAAGACCGAATTTTTGGATATGTATATAGCAGCCTTGTTGTCACAGAATATAGGCAGAGGATAGTCGTAGACCTCTCCTAGGTCAAGCATGAGAGCCTGTAACCATTTTAACTCACACATGGTTGACGCCATACTCCGGTATTCGGCTTCTACACTGGACCTTAAGACAACATACTGCTTCTTGCTCTTCCAGCTCACAAAATTACCTCCAACAAATGTTCAAAAACCCGATGTAGATTTACGGTCACCTTTATCATCCGCATAGCTTGAGTCTGAGTAGGCTTCAACTCTCAGATGACCATGCTTCTGAAAGAGTAGCCCTTTTCCTGGTACTGCTTTGACATACTCTAGTATCTTCAACGCAGACTGAAGATGACATTCTCTGGGAGCTTGCATGAACTGACTTACCTTGCCTACAACATAGGCGATGTCGGGTCTGGTCACCGTGAGATAAATGAGTTTGCCCACCAGACGTCTATACCTCATGGCATCGGATATAAGAGGTGAGTCATCTGTCCTTTTTTTGTCCTCTCCAGTGGCCATGGGATACCGGGTCGGTTTGGCACCGGTCAATCCTACCTCTTGTAGAAGATCAAGAGCATACTTCCGTTGGGAGAGAACCAACGAGTCGGGCTTCTGAGAGATTTCTATCCCCAAAAAATATTTCGGGGAGCCCATATCCTTCGTGACTAGGTGTTGACGGAGGTGTTTCTTTTTCAAGTCCACCCCAGCCTGGTCATCGCCGGTAAGAAGAATATCATCCACATACACCGCCAAAACCACAAGGCCCGATGCAGTTTTGCAAATAAACAATGAGTGATCGGCTGAACTTCTTGTAAAGCCAATGACAGCCACAATGCCACTACACTTGTTGAACCATGCCCGAGGGCTCTGTTTTAGGCCGTAGATGGCCTTCTTCAACTGGCATACACGTGTCTCCCCCTGAGCAACATACCCAGGAGGTTGCTCCATATAAACGTCTTCCTGAAGATCCCCATACAGAAAAGCTTTCTTGACATCAAGCTGGGAAATAGCCCACTCCTTGTTGACGACCACAGAAAGAAGAACCCGGATGGTGCTGAGGCGAGCAACCGGGGAGAAAGTATCAAAATAGTCAACTCCATAAGTCTGAGTAAAGCCTTTGGCCACCAGTCGGGCTTTGTAACGATCCACAGTTCCGTATGGGCGAAACTTCACAACGAACACCCAGCAGCAGCCAACTACATCAGTACCTACTGGTGGAGGAACAAGGGTCCAGGTACCCCTTTCAGTAAGAGTGGTGATTTCCTCATCCATGACAGATTTCTAATGAGGAAGAACAAGAGCCTCCTAGTAAGTGCGGGGAGTGGTAGTAGCCGAGATAGCCAAAGCAAAGCTCCTGTGAGAGGGAGTAAGCCGATCATAGGAAATAATAGCAGCAAGCGGGTGTTGGGTACACGCCCGCACCCCTTTGCGAAGGGCAATGGGAAGATCCAGGTCGTCTTGTGCCTCAGGGACCGGAGCGTCCGTGGCAGAGAAAGCTGGCCCGGGACTAGAGAGACGGCAGCGGAGAAGAAGGAAGGGATATAATAGGGAGAGGAGGAGACGGAGGAGGAGATGATATAGGAGGGGAGACGTCGATATGCGTGGAAGGATCACATAGAGATGGTGGAGAGTCAGAGAGAGCAGGAGGAAGCGGGGATGGAGAAGAAAAGTAGGATGCATTTTCGAAGAAGGTGACGTCCGCGGAAACAAATTGTTTGCGTAGAACGGGGTCAAAGCAACAATAGCCTTTTTGAGTGGTCGAGTATCCCAAAAAGACACATTTTGTGGAACGGGGGGAAAGCTTGTCACGGGTAGCAGATGGAGCATGCACAAAGGCCGTACACCCAAAGATACGGAGAGGAAGAGGAAAGGGTTCCTTGCCCGGGTAGAGAATGGAGAAGGGGGTCTTACCGTGAAGAATCGAAGAGGGAATGCAATTGATGAGATAGTAGGCAAGAAGAACAACATAGCCCCAGTAGGAGCGAGGCACCTGCATCTGCATCATTAGAGTGCGAGCGATATCGAGGAGATGACGGTTTTTACGCTCCGCCACCCCATTTTGCTGGGAGGTGTAAACACAACTGATCAAATGAATAAGACCATGTTGCATACAAAAAGACGAAAACTCATGACTGAGATATTCTTTAGCATTATCAGAGTGTAGCACTTTAATAGAAATAGCAAATTAAGTTTTAATCATATTGTAAAAGGATTGTCATACAGATAATAGTTCAGAACGATCTTTTAATAGATACACCCAGGTACATCTAGAGAAATCATCAATAAAAGTTACAAAGTAAGAACTACCCCGACAAACGGTGAGAGTAGGAGCAGGACCCCAGATATCAGAATGAATGAGATCAAAAGGCCGGGAGGAACCACGACCTTGCTTCGGCAGGAAGGAGGAGCGGTGATGTTTGCCAAGCTGACACGCATCACAGTTGAGCAGAGGACTAGTCTGAGGTAAGTGGGGAAGAAGCTGACGAAGAATCCGAGGAGGAGGATGTCCAAGGCGAAGATGCAATTGAAGCAGATCAGTAGAAGAGGAAGAGAAGGCGGACAGAGCGGAAACATTGTCGAGGAAGTAGAGGTCGCCGCTCTCAGTCCCAGTAGCAATCGTCCATTGGGTCCTCGGGTCCTGAAAACAACAAGAAGTAGGAGTAAATAAGACAGAGCACTGAAGTTGCTTGCATAAAGTAGTAACTGAGAGCAAATTACAAGGGAACTTAGGGACATAGAGAGTATCCGCTAAGCGAAGCGACGGAGTGACTTGAACCATGCCCGTCCCGTGAACCGGGGAAGGTGAACCATCCGCAACAAGAACCGGGGGTAACCGATCATGCGTCTCTAGGAGAGAGAAGCAGTGAGGGTTTCCGGTCATGTGATTTGTAGCACCAAAGTCAATCAGCCATTTACCTTGGGTAACGACGTGTGCACTACCTGAGGTCGTGGCCACAGAAGCAGATGGCCGAGAGGAGGTGGAGGTTGAGGAAGAAGTATCACCGGAGGGACGAAGATGAGGATGTTTCTGCCAGCAGCGGTCAATAGACAAGCCACGAGAACAGGTCGCGAGAGGAAGGGGCAAGCCGCGCGGACAGGGCACAAGCAAGCGGAAGAGACAAACCGCGAGAATAGGTCGCGAGAAGAAGAGGCAAGCCGCGCGGACAGGGCGCACAGAATCAGGAGGAGAAGTTCGAGTCCTCTGATACCATGTGAGAAGTAGCGAACAAACGACTAAAGTAGCAAACAAACGACTAGAAAACAAGCCGGAACTTTGAATAATTGAAATTTTATTATCCAAAAAAGATATCATTTACAAAGGTATGACCTCCCTTTTATAGAATGGAGGAGAGAGGATAGAGTACAAACTAACAATGTGGGACTAAAGCTATACAACAGGTCTGGTCAGCTAGAACAACAGACCAGAACAGGCCGCGCGGTTAGACAATGTTCTAACCGCTCGGCAATACCAGAAGCAAGAGAGAGATGCGGTAGGAGACCACTAGACCGCCCGATTTCCAAGCCGCCGGAGATAAACCGTCAGACCGCCGGACACCACACAACAACAGCCGTGATATCAACCCACCAGACTCAAACCGCCAGACCGCCCGGTCTACAACCCGCCAGGGTTAAACCGCCAGACCGCCCGGTCTCATACTTCGACAAGATTCAAGAAGCTTTGAAGAAAGCTAAGAACAAGTTGATTTCTATAATCAGGTTCATCAAGAAGCTGATCAAGAATTCTCTTATCCTTTCTCTCTCAACAAGGGTAAGAGTCCATCAAATTACTTATCAAATTCTGTAGGATCTTTTCAAAGATCTGAGTTGTAAGCCTGTGTTATAAAGGTTGAGTGTAGGAGATTTAATTCTCTGAGTTGTAAGGCTGGTTGAGCCTGAGTGTAGGAGATTTTGATCTCTAAGTGGTAAGGCTGATTGAGCCTGAGTGTAGGAGAATTGGTTCTCTGAGTTGTAGGCCTTGTGACAAGGTTGAGGTAGGGCTGTTAGCCTGAGTTGTAGGAACCTTATAGGGTTCAAAGTTGTAGGAACCTTTCAGGTTCTGAGCTGTAAGATCTGTGGATCTGAGAAGAAGGAAGAAGTTAGGCCGAATCTAACACACTGCTAGATAGGTGAAGGGGGGAAAAGTGGATGTACCCAGACCTTGGGGAACCACTATAAATCTATGTGCAATCTGTGATGCTTGTGTTATTCTAGATTCTGTGATTGTATATGCTGTGGTAGCTGTAGAGATTTGAGCTTTATATTAAAGATCTGTAGCTATATTCTGCCTATATTTAAAATAAGGAAAAGAACCTATTCACCCCCCCTCTAGGTGTTTAGGTTGTCTTGAAGTTAAAACCATCAAGGAGGGCCCTTATATCCACATTAAGGCCTCCACCATTGATCCGACCAAGATGGTGCCCAATAAGCTCTCCGAAATGGATAAGGATAAGATGGTGCTTGTCGGACTAGACAAGAAAGCTCAAAACATCTTAGTAAGCGCCGTCGATGATTCCATGATGCAGAATTTCAGCAACTGCAGGACTGCCAAGGACATATGGCACTGCTTGATCATTCTGATGGAAGGCACAGATGAAGTAAGGGATGATCAAAGATCCCTTCTAAACAAGAAGTATGAGGTCTTCAGGTAAGTTCCCAAGGAAGAAATCGGAGTGAGATTCGAGAACTTTCTGAAGATCGTCAATGCCCTGAAGGGTTATGGCAGAGTGTTCGCCGATGGTGAACTAAATGACAAATTCCTTAGATCCCTTACTAAGGAATGAGACACCAAGATCTGCGCCATCAGAGAATTTGGCAAGCTGGCAGAAACTGATCCCCAGATTCTGTTTGGAAAGCTAATGTCCTACGAGCTTCAGCTAAACACCAGAAAAGCTGAAGAAGAAGCCGATAAGGCCGCCGCCAAAGAAAAGACTGTGTCCCTGAAAGCTAATCACTCAAGGAAAGGCAAGGGTGCAGCCTCATCCCGCTCTTGGAGAAAGGCTGAGGAAGAAGACTCTGAGCCATGCTCATCCGGCTCAGAGCTATCTGAGGAAGAATTCTCCTTCATCACTCGAGAGTTCAAGAAGTTCCTCAAGATGAGGAATCAAAGAAAGAGGGATGGCTCCTCCTCCAGACATCAGAAGAAGAATTACTCTTCTGACAGGTATGAGTCTAAACAGAACAAACATCGTTCTACTGACATTATCTTCTTTGGATGCAATAAGCCAGGTCACGTCATTGCTGACTGCCACCAAAGTAAGAGAGATAAGGGGAAAGGAGAGGAGCACAAGTCCTCTAGAGATAAGAAGAAGGAGAGGATCTACATTGATAAAAAGCAAAAGACACTGAGTGAATCAGACTCTTCAGACTCCAGTGATGATGAGGAAGCCTACTTCGGGCTAATGGGTCGCTCCGACTCAGATGGAGACTGTCCCCCATTTATTGGGAAGGTAAATGATCACGAGGACAGTCCTTCTGCCCGTGAGGCTGAACTCCTCGAAAAGTATGAGCTTCTGCTCAAAACTTTTGAAGAGTGCCGAAAGAGGTTGAGCGCTCAGAAAAAGGAAGTCAAATTCCTTAAGGCTGAGGGTGTGTCCCTAAGAGAAGAGATCACTAGCTTAATTTCTCTCTGACAGGAACACCTCGACCTGAATTCTAAGCACTCATATTCTTTAAGGCTCCTTGACCAAAAACAGGAAGAAATCAACAAGCTGGAAGAACAGCTTGCGGCAGAAAGGAAGATTGTCAAAAGCTTCTCTATCCCCAAGACCGTTCTTCCTCTGGTTGATGAATTCTCTGTTCAGGCTAAGGGGGCTGGCTTAGGGCATGTGGCTGTGCCTGGTAAATCATCCAGGAGAAACATAAATCAGAGGAAAAATAAGGCTGCTAAGAAGGCCTCTGCTGTAGAAAAGGGAAAGGCCCCACTCAGTCCTGTTTCATTAAGAAAGCCTAGCTTTCCATGCAATGAGCATGACTTTGAGTCAACATATGACCACCACTTCAGGCCCTCAGTTGAAAAGCCCAAGAGCCGATATGATGGTTAGACCTTCCCCTGCAACTACGGTGAGAGTGTCTTCAAGGCACCTTATGAGGAAATCCATGTGGAGAATTATGGCCACTTCTCTAGCGGCCATAATAGGAAGTAGGCCCCAAAGGCAAAGCCTGTTATACAGAAGAAATAGGAAGTGAAGAAATCATGTGACTGCTGTCGTCATGATGCCTCTCCTCCAGATCCAAGGCCCCGGCTAGACCCACCGTTCCAATGATGAAGCAGGAGCCTAGGAAACAGTACAATATGTTTGATTATTGGTGCCATGGCAAAGTTGGTCACTTCGCCGTAGATTGCTGGTTTCATCCAAGATTCAACGAGACTCCTCATGTTAGCAATGCGAGGCCGACCACTCGTAGGGTTAACCACCCGAGGGGGAGTATGCTAATAAGGAATATAGGACCCAAGTTCAATTGGGTTCCTAGGGGAAGCTAATTCTATTTTGCAGGTATGTCCAAAGGCCACCAAAACGCCAATCTGGTACTTGGACAGTGGATTTCCCGGCATATGACCGGGACAAGAAGCCTGCTGCGTGATTACTTCTCAGTCGAAAATGGACCCAAAGTCATCTTTGGAGGATCAGATCGAGGAGTCACCAAGGGTTATGGTATGATTTCCAACGGTCTATTCTCTATCACCGACGTGACCTATGTTGAAGGGTTAAATCATAACCTGATTAGTGTAAGCCAGTTGTGTGATAAAGGATACGACGTTAAGTTTTGCAAGGAGAAGTGCTTGATAATATCGTGTGCCTCTTCAGAGACGGTATTAACTGGCATTAGGAGCAGAAATATCTTTTGCTTAGATTTTCTTAGCTTAGACTCTTCTACCCCCGTGTGCCTAGTAGCAAAAGGCAGTGCATCTCTCTTTGAACAATGACACAAGAGATTAACACATATTAATTTCAAGACTATTAATATGTTGTTTTCCAAGAATTTAGTAAGGGATGCCCCTACTATTAAGTGCATCAAAGATAGCCCTTCTCCTGCATGTCAGAAGGGCAAACAGACTCGGGCTACCTTTAAGGGCATTGCTGACAAAGACTCTTCCAGATGTCTTTATCTTCTGCATATGGACTTGTTCGGTCCAGTGCAAGTTCATAGCTTAGGAGGCAAATCGTATACGCTAGTGATTATTGATGATCACTCTTGGTTTATGTGGGTGTTCTTCTTGAGATGAAAGTCAGATACGTTTGACATCTTCACTAATTTTATCAAGCAGATTCAGAACGAACTTAACTGCTCCGTGGTCAAAATCAAAAGTGACCATGGAACAGAATTCGAGTCTGGTGCTATGACAGAATTCTATAAAAAACATGATATCTTTCATGAGTTTTCCTCCCCGCCTACTCCTCAGTAAAACGGAGTTGCGGAGAGGAGAAATAGAACGCTCATTGAAGCATGTACGATAATGTTGAATGACGCTTCTCTTCCAGAGTACTTCTGGGCAGAGGCTGTCAATACGGCTTGTCATGTGCAGAACCGAGCATTGATCAACAAGAATAATCGTAAGACGCCTTATGAGCTATTGAAAGGCAGGAAACCGACCATGTCCTATTTAAAGATTTTTGGCTGTAGATGCTATGTACTCAATAATGGGAAGTACCCACGTACTAAATTCGGAGAAAAATGTTTCGAATGCATCTTCATGGGCTATAGTAGCCATAGTCGGGCATATAGGATTTTCAATAAGAAAACCCTAGTTGTAGAGGACTCCATTAATGTTGTATTTGATGAAGGAAGCTTGCTTCACAACAATTCTTCTAGTGGCATTCTTAAAGATGCAGGTGCAAGGCTTGAACAGCTAAGTATCGATGAGACTGCTAAAGATGAAACTCCCAAGTACGTCAAGGTCTCCACCTCAACGCCAACTTGAGAAGATGACGATCAGGATGGAGAAAATCTCCCAGAAGAGGGAGGAGCCCGAGAAGCTGGTAGAGCTCCAGATGCCAGACTCTTAGAGCTCCGACACGTGAGGGATCATCCCAGAGATCAGATCATAGGAGATCCTCGTGACGGTGTCAAAACTCGCAGAGGTACAATTAACGAGATTCTGCATCTTAGTTTTCTGTCACAGGTTGAGCCAAAGAAGTTCTATGAAGCGAACAAAGATGTGTCATGGATATTAGCCATGCAAGATGAACTGCATCAATTCGAACGATGCAACGTCTGGACGCTTGTTCCGAGACCAAAGAAACAGAATGTGATCGACACTAAGTGGATCTTCAGAAACAAACTGGATGAACGCGGTGTCATCATCAAGAACAACGCCAGACTGGTGGCTCAAGGTTACAGACAGGAGGAGGGGATTGACTTCGACCAAACCTTTGCACCAGTTGCAAGGCTCGAGGCGATCAGATTGTTCCTGGCGTATGCCTCTCACAAAGGATTCACTGTCTATCAGATGGACGTGAAATCTGAGTTCCTAAATGGAAATTTGAAAGAGGAAGTATATGTCGCGCAACCCCCAGGTTTTGTTAATCCAACATTCCCTAATCATGTTTACTTTCTTAATAAAGCATTATATGGCTTAAAATAAGCTCCTCGAGCTTGGTATGAGACTCTGTCTAGTTTTCTTCTTGAGAACAAGTTCTCGAGAGGAAAAATAGATAAGATATTGTTTCTTAGGGAAGTCAAAGGCAAGATTTTACTGGTGCAAATCTATGTCGATGATATAATATTCGGCTCAATGGACAACAACCTGTGCAAGAAGTTTTCTAAACTTATGCAAGGGAAGTTTGAAATGAGCAGCATGGGTGAGCTGAAGTACTTCTTGGGACTTCAAGTGAAACAGTCTGAGGATGGAATTTTTATTTCTCAGACGAAGTTCACAAATGAACTCAAGAAATTCGGAATGGAGAATGCAACCTCTATGATGACTCTAATGGGATCCACTATGTCTCTGGACAAGGATGAGAAAGGGAAACCTTTTGATGAAACCAAATACATGAGCATAATTGGATCCCTGCTCTACCTTACTGCTAGTAGACCGGATATTATGTTTTCCACATGCGTTTGTGCCAGATAGCAGGTGAACACTAAGGAATCTCATTATGTCGCTGCAAAGCGAATTCATAGATACCTTAAAGGTACACCAAATCTTGGCTTGTGGTACCCAAGAAACAATGATGTCGAGCTGATAGGCTTTTCAGATGCTGACTTTGCAGGAAGCAGGGATGATAGGAAAAGCACTTCCGGGACGTGCCAATTCCTCGGAAGAAGGCTTATTTCGTGGAACAGTAAAAAGCAGAACTTTGTCGCAACCTCTACGGCTGAATCTGAGTACATCTCAGCAGGCAGCTATTGCGCACAACTTCTATGGATCAGAAATCAACTCGAAGATTATGACTTGCAGTTCAGAGAAGTTCCTATGTATTTTGATTCCTCGAGCGCAATTGCAATTGTGAACAATCCAGTGTCGCACAGCAGAACAAAGCATATTGAAGTGCGCTACCACTTCATTCGGGAGCATGTGGAAAACAAAGATATCTCTCTCTACTATGTCCCCACGGATAAGCAGATTGCAAATATATTCACAAAGCCCCTAGACGAGGCAAAGTTCAGTCTTTTCAAAACTAAAATCGGCATGCTGAACTATGAAGATTGAAAACTGAAGGGCTCAAGGCTCGTGGATCAAGGGGAAGCATCAACGAGGAACTCAAGATCAGGCACAGATGCAAGAACTGAGGGGGAGCATTTTTCTCCAAGTAAAATCCCAAATTTGTAGAAGCTGAAAAGGGGGAGATTTCCCTCTCGGCTAAGGCTAAGGTGGCTGCCAGTGTTAAGTATGCTCTCAGGAAAATGGTAATGAATTTCACTCTCAACTGAATTTTCTGTTTCTGTTTTTCATTCCCATATGTTCTATTCACCTTAGCTTGTAGGGTTTAGGCTTCTTCAAATATGGGGAGATTGTTGGGTATTGTATCCACAATTACCTGGATTTGAAGAAGACTCTAGTCAAGCTAAGTTGAATTGACAATGTATTTGACATTTCTATCAATTTGTGCTTGCAGCTATTCCATGCTAAGTACACGCCAATGTCAGGGTGCAGTGGGTCAATATACACGGGTCTGTGAACCGTAATCCCTCTTTGAGTAGATCAGTGTGTTGACTCACGTGTGCTCTCTCTATTGGAGTGTACTTATTTTTAAGTACAGGGACAAGGTAGATCAAGAGCAGAAGAAGGAGCAAAGATGGGTCAAAGACCAAGTCTTCAAAAGAAGGAAGAGAGAAAACTCTTCTAAGTCAAATCGACGGGAATCGCTATGTGATTCCCGCCGACTTCGATGGGAATCGCTAGTGATTCCCGCCGACTTCGACGGGAATCGTTAGTGATTCCCGCCGATTCGTCGAGTATCAGATAGCTTCTCCCGCCGACTTCTTCCGGCTGACAGATTTCATCAGGGATTCTGCCAAGGCAGAATCGACGGGAATCGTGAGTGATTCCCGCCGACATCGACGGGAATCACCAACGATTCCCTCCGATTTTGCCTTAGGAAAATTTCCTCGTTCGCTGGACCGAACCAACTTGTCGTGCGCTGTTTCAGCCGGGTATAGGGTTTCTCCTTGTGGTCCCCACAACGGTCATTAGGGTTGGCTCCTGGTATATATATACGCGTATTTTGAACCTCTACAGACAAACATTCACGCAGAAATGAAAGCAGCTGACGTCGTGCCCTAGCCAATCGCGGAAACCGCCGATCGCCTATAGCCGCTCGCAAGCTCATCGTCGCCGCTGAACTCCGATCTTCTTTGATCTTCCGACGACAGTACCAAAGCAAGCCGAGCATCTCACGCATCTCTCTTGAGATCTCTTGTCTTTCGATTCGTTGAACGAGATTTGTTCTCCATTCCGAATTGGTTGAGACGATTGATCCGACTGAGATCGTTCGTAGACCTTGCTTGCTTCGTCAAGAAGTTTGGATCTACAAAGTATCGCCGCCGCAATCACTTGCCGCCACCGATCTTGAGAAGACCCATTCCAAGAGAGAAATCCGGTTGTGGACTCTTCGTATTTTTCGTGCAAGCAACACGAACGAAGAAGGACATCGGAATCTCCAAAAGCTTTGTTTATATTTTCTGTTACATTCAATTTTTGTTTGTTGTAAAGGAATTTTCATTCCTTGTTGTAAGGGTTGGGTGCAACCCGTGGTGTTGGAGTTGTGAATCCTTTGTTGGAAGGGTTCCTTCCGTAGTGTGAGGATTGGATTTCAATCCATTTGAAGAAGTGACCGAGTCGTCCTTTGGTGAGAGATAGGTCGAAGGGGGAAAGTGGACATACCCAAATCGGGGAACCACTATAATTCTTTGTGTGTTTTCTGTGCTCTATTTGTTAATTTGTGTAGGTAAATTTAATTCCATAAAAGATTGCATGACACCTATTCCCCCCCCCCCATAGGTGGATTTAGTCGACACTAGAGACTTTCAAAAAACCTAGACAACTTATCAATTAAAATCACAGCAAAACAATCTTATCACAATCAATACCAGCACAGTACACAGAGATTTATAGTGGTTCCACAATTGATGGGTACATCCACTTCCCCCCTTCGCCTATCTAGCAGTATACTAGATTTGGCCAAACTTCCTTCTATATTTCTCAGATCCTTAGATATTATAGCTCAGAGACCAACCGGCTCCTACAACTAAGGCGCAAGCCCTATCACTCAGATCACCAATATCCTACAACTCAAGTTCTTCCCAAGAACTCTACCTCAGAGTAACTCCACACTCCTACAGCTCAGGCAATCCTGCCCTACCTCAGTGTGAATCCACACACCTACAATTCAGGCAACTCCTGCCCTATCTCATCCTTTATAACATAGGCTTATAACTCAGGCCATAGCCTTACCACTCAGATTCAAAATGACTCTTACACAGAAATATTCAAGATAATGAATTACAGACACCAGAGAAAACTCTTTGCGCCTGTCTACCTGGACCGAGCAGATGTCAGCCCTTCCTTCTTCTTTGATCCAACAAATTGATCTTCAAATTCTGGCTCGGCTTGGATCGAGAAGATAACTTCAGCTAGGGCACACCTACGCTGATTCGTCTCTCTCAGAGGATTACTCTGAACCTGCTAGAGTGGATGTTGATTGCACCAGCAAACTCAGAAGCCCTTAAGATTTGAACTTGAGGTTCTTGGCTTCTGCAACAATGGCGGATGAAGACGACGAACTCCGCTTCTCATTTTCTAGAAAGTTAATCAGAAATTAATCTAATAATTATTAATAGATCTCGATCTCTTCTACTATTTATAATCCTATCACATTGGCGAGATGATCGACACGTGTCACAGTTTTAACTGTGGTTAAAACCTCAGCTTTATTAACTTGAGATCCATTGTAGACTGACGACGACGTTAATGTCGATTTGCATCGAATTTGAACAATGTTGACTTATTGACTTTACTGAGTCAGCATCATTCTAGACTTAGCCAAAATCAACTAACTTTTCTGAAATCCTGCGTTCGACGAACTTCAAGCTCAGCTCGACGAACTTTGAGCTTAGCATGACGAAACAGTGAAGCTGAGATCGACAAATTCTCTCAGTATAGTTCTTTCTTCAAGTGAAAGCTGATGTCGACGAACTTCGAGCTCAGTTCGACGAAACCTGAGCTCATCTTGATGAAACAGTGAAGCGGAGATCGATGAATTCTCTCAGCCTAGTTCTTTCTTTAGCTGAAGGCTGAGATCGACAAATTCTAAACTCTGGTTGACGAAATCTAAACTCAGATCGACAAATTCTCTCAGCCCAATTCTTTCTTAAGGTGAAGGTTGAGATCGATGAAATTTGAACTCTGGTCAACAAAATCTGAACTCAGATTGACAAATTCTCTCAGCCCAAATCTTTCTTCAGGTGAAGGCTGAGATCGATGAAATCTGAACTACAGTCGATGAAATCTGAACTCCAATCGACGATTCTGATAGCTGAGCCCTTCTTATAGATAAAAGTTGAGATCGTCGAACTCTAAACTTCGGTCGATGAAAGTTAAGCTCGGTTCGACGAATGGTAGACTCAGCAAATCTGGACTTAGAAATTTTCTTCATTCTTCAACTTTGCTTGATGGCATTGAGAGCGTTAAGTTCACTCAATGCTTCTGGACTTAGCCTGATTTCTGCCTTTGCAATACTGTCAGTTTTGACTGCCTGCCTTCTCTCAGCACTATTAGCTGAATGACGTTGGGTGATCTTGCCTCACTCGATGCTTTTATACTTAGGTAGTTTTCTGAGTTTCCAGCTCCACCTTGAGTCCACCTGTCATTGTCTCTTGAACTAGATGTCCAATCATTGTGACAAAGACTAATCTGTATGCATGAACTTAAGCATACATCAAATGCAACTATGTATATCTCATTGACACGTTTGACATCATCAAATTAGGGCTATTGGGATCAATGGACCCAACAATCTCCCCCTACTTGAAGATGTCAAAACCACTGATTAATTACCTTAGTCAATGAGATACACATTACACAGGCAATAAAAGCATATTCATATTAAATTCAATGAAATGAATTTTACCTACTCTCCCTAGATTGCTGCAGGGTGAGTTACACCTTAGAGGATTACCTCTTAGCTTGATCCTTTCTTGCTAGATCAACCTGGTCTCCCCATGATTTTCTCCCCTTGTGTTTCTGCCATGAAGGAGCTTAATCCTTTTTGATAGTCATCTTTTATCTCCCCCCCTTGAGCTTGATCAACCAAAGGTAAACATGACCTCTATCTCTCCCCCTTTTTGACCTCTTTAGATAGTCAGGAAGGAGCATTAGGTCATTTACTCCCCTTGTGTTCTCCCCCTAGCTGATGTAGATGAAGCCAGGATTGCAGCTGCCAACATGCCCCTTATATAGGGCTGACTTGTATATCACTTGATACCACTTGAAATTTAGTATCACTGGAAATTCTCTATACCACTTGAAAAGACTACTTGAAAGTCTCTAGTCCTGCAGCTGCTGATACCACTTGAGAAGAAGCATCTTCTCTCATCTTGCTTTCCACTAGGTCTGTAGTACCTGCAAAAAGAACAAACTTGTACCAAGCATAATACCTTAGGGAGTACCTGAAGCTATTCTAAGTACAACATACCCAATTTAATTTTGAAGGTGTTGAACTTGACTTCATCTAGTGACTTAGTGAAGATATCAGTCACTTGCTTATCAGTGGAGACAAACTCTAGGAAAATGGCTTCTTTCTCAACATGCTCCCTAATAAAATGATACTTAATTTCTATGTTCTTAGTCTTGCTATGTCAAATAGGATTCCTAGCAATAGAAATTGCACTATTAGAATCACAATATAGAGGAGTTCTACTTATCTTAATGTCATAGTCTTCAAGCTGATGTTGTATCCACAGTAATTGAGCACAACAAATACCTACTACAATGTACTCTGACTCTACAGTGGAGATAACAACACTAGTTTGCTTCTTGCTGCTCCATGACACTAGTCTTCCACCTAGGAATTGATATGTACCAGTAGTACTTTTCCTGTCTTTCTTGCAGCCTGCAAAATCTGCATCTGAAAATCCAGTTAGCTCAAAATCTCTATTCCCAGGGTACCATAGACCAAGATCTGGTGTCCCCTTAAGATACCTTAAAATTCTCTTTGCAATAGAATAATGAGATTCTTTAGGGCATGCCTGATACTTAGCACAGACACATGTAACATGCATGATGTCAGGCCTACTAGCAGTCAAGTATAGAAGGGAGCCAATTATCCCTCTACACAAAGACTCGTCAACAGGTTTCCCTGCCTCATCTTTGCCAACATGCATACTTGATCCCATTGGAGTTCTCATGGTGGAGGCATTCTCCATACCATATTTCTTAATTAACTCTCTTGTGAACTTAGACTGGGATATGGATAAGCCATCATCAGTCTGTCTTACTTGGAGTCCCAAGAAGAATTTTAGCTCACCTATGTTGCTCATCTCAAACTTTCCTTGCATAAGTTTGGCAAAATTCCTACAAAGTTTGTTTTCAGTAGATCCAAAGATAATGTCATCGACATATATCTGGACTAGGATAACCTTGCCCTTAGATTCCCTTAGGAATAGGGTCTTATCTATTTTCCCCCTTGAGAATTTGTTCTCAATGAGGAAAGCAGACAATGTTTCATACCATGCTCTAGGGGCTTGCTTCAACCCACATAGAGCTTTATTAAGCTTATAAAAAAATTAGGAAAGTGAGGATCTACAAAACCTGGTGGTTGATCCACATATACTCCCTCTTTTAAGTCTCCATTCAGGAATGCTGATTTCACATCCATCTTGAAGACTTTGAATCCTTGATAGGCAGCAAAATCAAGGAATAACTTTATTGCTTTCAGCCTTGCTACTGGGACAAAGGTTTGGTCAAAATCTATTCCTTCTTATTGCCTGTATCCTTTTGCCACCAATCTGGTCTTGTTTTTGATAATAATGTCATTCTCATCTAGTTTGTTCCTGTAGATCCACTTTATTCCTATGATATTATGTCCATTTGGTCTGGGAACCAGCTTCCAGACTCTACACCTTTTGAATTGGTTCAACTCTTCCTACATAGCTCCAATCTAGTAAGAGTCTTTGATAGCCTCTTCAAGCTTCTTGGGATCTATTTGTGATAGGAAGCTTGAATATAGAGCTGTGTTGATGCTCTTGATCATTGTTTAGACACCATTTTTTGCATCACCAATGATTTGGTGTGCTGGATGGTCCCTCAGATGTCTCTCAGTTGGAGGCATTATTGCTTCAGCTTGCTGTTCTGCATTGTTCTCAGCTGGCTGAACTTCATTATCTTTAGATGGATGTACTGCATTGTCTTCAGCTGACTGTTCTTCATCCTCAGCTTGTGAGTCTTGAGCTCTCATTGGACATCACCTATCTTCTTCCTTATCTTGTCCTATTGGATCCATTTCCCTGATGGTAAGCTTGTTCATCACATCCTTTAAACCTGCATAACTAGAAGAGGTGCTTGGCAGCTCATAGTTAATTAGGTTTGACTCATCAAAGACAACATGTATTGATTCTTGTACAACTTGAGTAGTCAAGTTATAAATCCTATATGCCTTACTATTGGTGCTGTACCCAATAAATATCCTTTCTTCAGACTTGGCAGCAAACTTAGTCACATAGGACTTACCATTGTTTAGAACATAGCACTTGCTACCAAAATCCTGAAGTAGGATAAGTTTGGTTTTCTGCCTTTTAGAATCTCATAGGGAGTCTTCTTGTGGCTTTTGGTAATGGAAGAGCTGTTAAGGACATGACATCAGTGTTTACTGCCTCAGCCAAGAAATATTCTGGGAGAAATGTGTCACTTAACAAGGTTCTACCAGCCTCTATGAGAGTTCTGTTTTTCCTCTTAGCAATCCCAATTTTCTGGAGTGTTATAGGAGAGGAGAACTCTTGATGAATCCTAAGCCCTTCACAGAATCTTGTCATGCATTTAGACTGAAACTCAGTTCCATGGTCACTTCTGATTTTGACCACAATACTGTTAAGTTCATTCTGAATTTGCCTAACAAATGTCTAGAAGACATCAGGGGTTTCAGATTTCATCCTTAGAAAGAACACCCCGGTAAATCTGGAAAAATCATAAAAAACCACAAGGGTGTAGACTTTCCTACCTAGACTATTAACTGGCATAGGACCAAATAGATCCATATGCAGGAGGTATAAATACTTCACTGAGTCTTTGGTATCAAGGATCTGGAAGGAGGTCTTGGTTTGCTTTCCCTTTTGGCATGCTGAGCAGATACCCTCCTTGATGCACTTCACCTTAGGACCATTTCTCATTAACTCTTCACTTAAGAGTTTGCTTATGGTCTTGTGATTCAGTTAGGATGAGTTAGCCTTTTGTGCCATTGGACACAATGTGAAGCTTTCTCATCTACAACTAGGCATATAGAAGAGTCCTTACTCTCACAAATAAAGGTGAGACAATAGACATTTCCTCTCCTAGTGCCTGTCAAGATGACCCCTTGGTCACTTGACCTCCTAATTTGGCACTCATTCTTGAGAAAAGAAATATCATAGCCAAGATCACATAGTTGGCTAATGCTTATCAGGTTATGTTGCAAACCTTTCACATAAGCTACTTGTGTGATAGTGATTATGTCATTAGATATCTTACCAAACCCTTTGGTTACTCCTCTTTCTTAACCACCAAAGTTGACTTTGGGTCCATTTTCAACTAGAGTGTACTCCTTCAACATGCTCCCTATTCCAGTCATGTGCCTAGAACATCCACTGTCCAAGTACCATATAGGGGTATGACCACTTGGACTTACCTACAACAAATAAATCATCTTTCCTTAGGATCCCAATTCTTATTGGGTCCTAGGTGCAGTTTAGACTGAAATTGAACATGCCTACCTGCAGCTTTTCTGACAGGTAAGCTGACATTATCTCTTTAGACACTCTTATTATGCCAGCAATCAATAGTATAGTGGCCCACTTTGCCACAGCACTAACACTCATAAATGTTGTATCTTCTTTAAGGGCTGGCTTTACAGCATAGCAGTCAATAGCTCTCATTCCAGCAGGTACAACAATCTTTTTCTTAAGTCTTCCAGCCATAGCCTGATTTGGGATTTGTCTAGCAGCAGAGGTACTAGGGATATCTTGGACCCTATCAGCAGCTGCCTTCTATTCAGAGTGCAAGCTCCTTATAGCTTCGGATATACCCAAGTCTGGTGTGCTAACAGACTTTTCTTTAGTCTGATTGTGGACTGACAGACTTTGAGAATGGGCTGTAGCCTTATTTTTGAGTGTTGGGGCTGGTACACCAAACACAAATGGTTCAGGATGGGCCATTTGGATTTCTTCATGGGCTGCCTTGTTGGCACTAACAACCTTGCCATTCCTAACACCATACTCCCAGTGACCATAAATGCTCTCATGTTCATACTTGTTAGATGGTAGTACCACTTTCCTGAAAGGAATTGGAGGCTTGGAGGCTAGTGGCTGTACTGGAGCTTTTCTCTTCCTTTTGGAATAGGCAGCTCTAGTTCTCCCTTTGAAGCCTAACCCCTTCTTACCCTTTTGGGAGGAGAAGGAATCAATTAAAGGCAATACTGAACATGGCTTTGAGAACTTAGCCACTAGCTCCTCCTTTTGGAGTTTACCTTCAAGATTTTTAATATGGTCAGTTTTGAAGGTGATTGTGCCCATCTGAATAACTGTGATGTTTTTCAGCTTACTGACTTCTTTTATCTCCAGGTTCAATATGTTTGTTGACTCAGAAATAACCAGCTTCAGAGAGGCAATCTCCTTAGCCTGTTTTTTTACTAGAAGCCTGCTTCTCTTTAGTGCTTGCGGGAGTTCACCATAATCATCAATCAATTGATTGACATATCCTTCAGATTCAGAACCATCTTCATCTCTTGATGCAAATGCTTCTTATTCTGGACTTGTTTCATAATCTGACACAGAAGGTGTAGAATGTACCTTACTAGGGCCAGGATGCTCCTGGTTGGGTCCTTCCCAAGTCAAAGCCATCAGCCCAAGGCAATGAATGACTTCTTCTGCTTCTTCAGATCTGGCAACATCATCAGCTTATCCAGTGATTGCAGCCAACATCTCTAAGAAGTCTGCTTCTACAGATTCTTCTTCAGCAGTAAACAACCCAATGTAGGCTTCAGATTCATCTACCTCTTCTGAATCTGATGATGAGGAGTCATTCCAGCTCTTTTGCTTCTTGGCAATAAAAGACTTCTCCTTCTTGCCCTTCTACTGATGTTCCTTCTTTCCACCAGCATCCTTTCTTTTGGCAGGGCAGTTAGCTATGACATGCCCTGACTTGCTGCAACTGAGAGCGCTAAGTTGTCAACCTAAATCACCTAGAGGAGGGTGAATAGGTGAATTTCGTGTCAAATGTGCAATAAAAAATATAACACAGCACAGATCCGTAATCAAGCAATCACACAGACGACAAGAGATTTATAGTGGTTCCCCAATCTTGGGTACGTCCACTTTCCTCACCGATCTAGCAAATCACTAGACTCGGCTACTCCACTATCTCAGATTGCAAAAACAATCCTACACCTCGGAACCACGTTCCTACAAAACTCGATCCCAAACGGATCTACACTCGGAAGATAAAACTTCCTACCACTCGGAGAAAGATCTCCTACAATGAAATTTGTTTGAATAAAATTTACAACAAGAATATCACAGATCTGGATCTTTGACGTAATCTTCTTCTTGAGAGCTTTTCAGTTTGAACAGAATTAGTTGAAGAAGACTTGACTGAGATCCATGATTCTGAGATCTGGAATCACCACGATCAAGAAAGTAAATCAGAGACGATGAAGCACGGAGAGATCGGATGATTCTTCTTGAGTCTGGATCGCTAGAAAAACTGAGATCGATAGTAGCGGCGTGAGAACGACGTTCCAGAGCTTCTTCCGAAAACGGTAATGGCGGCGGACAGAAAATTAGGGTTTTCGAGATTTTCTCTTTCTTAAAAAGATAATCTCTGTAAAACACATGTTTAGTCAAATCTGAAAAGACCTATTTATAGGCTATCTCCAACGGTCATAATCGTAATTAAGATTGACACGTGGACCAATAAAAAAAGGTTAATTTCAAATCTCCGTCAATTCTGGACTTAATGATTTCTGGAATTCTGAGCCAACATACTCGGGTTAGATAAGATACTCAAGTATAAAGGTCTGCTACTCGAGTGATAAGAGAAACATGTACTCGAGTAATAGAAATGACTACTCGAGTGCCTTGGAAGAACTACCCGAGTTACTCTAGACAGATTACTCGAGTAAGTAGAAACATCTACTCGAGTACTAATCCAAACTACTCGAGTATAAGAATAATCTACTCGAGTGCTAAGCCAGTCTACTCGAGTATAAGAAGGATCTACTCGAGTGCTAAGCCACTTACTCGAGTATATGAGTGAAGTTACTCAAGTATGTGGACTTAGAAATATTTAGACTGAACAGCTAGCCCTACTCGAGTATAATTAAGAGACTACTCGAGTATGACTAAGGCTCTACTCGAGTACACAAACACCTACTCGAGTAAGGAAAAGAGGTACTCGAGTACATGAATGGATTTACTCGAGTTTGTGGACTTAGAAACTTTCTGAGATGAGAAGTCCAGATCAACTCGAGTACGATCAGAACACTTACTCGAGTAACTTGAGAACTACTCGAGTATGTAATCCAATCTACTCGAGTACTAAGTCACTTACTCGAGTATATAGAAGATACTACTCGAGTATGTGGACTTAGAGAAAAAATTTCTTCTGAGAAAGTCTTCAATACTCCAGAGTCCAGTAGTCCAAGTGCATGGAAACAAAGTGTACCCCAATAGAGAGGCTATACATGAGTCAACACCTTGGATCACACAATGAGGAATTACATTGTATGGTCCTGTGTTTGATGACCCACTATAGACTAACATTGGTTTACACTTGGCAATAGAGTCCTGCATGCACAACTTAAACACAACATCAAATACAACTTAATTCATCTTAGTTTCAGGTCTAACTTCCCACAAATCTGCGGTATTGTGAAGACAATTCCCAACAATCTCCCCTATTTGTAGAAGTCAGCACCCTTTGCACTAAGATGAATTTCTAGAAAAGAAATGATCATCTAAAACAACAAGCAATAGAAAATGACTAAAGCAGAGAATAATAGCAAATAAGGGAACCATAATCAGAATTAGATATATTAAATAGAAAGATTTTCCAGTTCCACAAAACACTTTCAGGGGTAATTCTCTCTGTGAAGTTTAGCTTTCTTCAGCTTTTGCCTTTCCAAATAACTGAAGGGTTTAGGAAAATAAGTCCTTGGCCTTGGAGGAGCTACTGGATTGTTGAATCCCCATTGCCTGTCATGTAATCTGATCTTGATTTGAGATGCATCATAGGCTTTCCATTCTGAGTAGCTGTAGAATTTGTCTTTATTTTCCCCAAAATCAGTTACCAGCTTTAGAGTGTCAAAGATTAAGGATTTGGAGGTTGGACTCCAAACTTCTGAATGTACTGACTCTGATTTGCCTTCTGAAGCTTGAGCTTGCTCTCTCTTAGGTGCAGAACGGCTAGCAGAAGCGCCGTCACCATATTTTCTTTTCTTGCTGGGGCCACCTTGATCAGCAGGTCTTCTAGAGGAGGAAGTGCCTCGATCAAAGTGCCCCTGAGAGCTGGCAGGGACATCCTCTTTCCACACATCAGAATATGAAAGAGGAGGCTCAGACATCTCTCCAGCAGGTCTGGGAGAGAAGGCTGGCACTGCCTTTGGAATGGTAGCATGAACCTGGGCATCAGATGGAGGATGTTCCTCAAGAGGATCTAAGCTTTTAGGAATGATGGAGGGGTCGAGGCTGAATTCTGGAAAATTCTGATTATGTACCCAAACTGCAGTGTCATAAATGTAGAATTTGACAGACTGTAGCTGTGCTAGAATATCTGCTTTCATGGTGTTAAATAATCCATCCAGAGTCTCTTTAGACTTGGTAGAGATTTCAGCAGAAATTTTCTCAACTTGTTCTTTCACAATTTTCTCCCCCTTGCTGATTTCTATAGATAGCTTTTCAATAGCTTCATCTCTGAATGTGCCTACTTCTTCACAAACTTTCATCACATTGGCTTCAGCTCTTTTGTCTAGCAGAATCTGGTTATGTGCCACTGTTTTAGCCTGATTTCTGACTTCACCCATGTTGGTGATGGTGTGATCTATCGCTTTTCCACCTATTTTGAAGAGTTGTTTAAGTTCATCAGTGTTGGCTTGAATTTCTGCAAAGCCTCTGCTCATCTCAATTTCAAGAGCAGAGACCTTGTTGTTAACTGATTTCAGAGACTCATCAAAGTAATGTCTCTGTTCTTGGAGCATCTTCTCAATCTTACTGATGATGTCTGAGGAGTTGAGGGAAGCAGAAGATGGAGCACTGGTAGAAGTAGAGACCTGAGGTAGCTGAGAGACTGGGGGAGCCCAAGGAGGGATTTCTTTCACAACCACTGAGCTAGCAGTTCTCTTGGTGTGAGTGATTTCTACTGAATCTAGGGGATCTGTGAAGGAGGGGAGAGTGAAGGCTAATGTACTTAGAGGAGGCTCAACAGGTTCTGGAGATAACTCCTCTTCATCGGACAGGATGATACTATCATGTTGTTCTGCTTCTTCAATGGGAGACTGAACTGAGGATGGAGAGGGTTCCTTGAGAGGGATCTGTTCATCTTGTACCTGAACCTCAGGAGTACCAACAACTGGATCTGCAGGAGGTAGGGGACTGTCTGACCTTAGTTCTTCAATGAGTTTATCAATCTCTGCAGCTGTGGACAGAAGGTCTTGTTGAACTTGAATCTCTTGGGAAACTTGATTATCTGCTGGACTTTGTACATCTATTGGAATATCTTCTGGAGGAGGAGGAGGAGAGGGATCTCTGACTGTCTGGGAGGGAACTTCTGTCATCAGAATCTGAGAGCTAGATGAGGCAGGCTCCCCCTCAACTACTGCACCCAGTGTGTCAGTAGCTTGATGTAGAGGAGGAGATGGAGTCCTGTCATCAGCAACATGCTGAGGGCTGGGGACATTTTCATCCATAATGACTTTGAAGGCTTGGGCAGTGTTCTTGAGTTGGATTTCATATCTTTGGATGGAAGAGATGGATACCTTTTTCATGTGATGGAGGGGAGTTCCTTTGGAGAAATCAAACACTGTAGGATTTATCTCATGAAGGAGGAGGGAGATAATCCTGGCATAGCTGGGTTTTTTCACACTTTCTTTGATCTTATCCAGTATCATCATTCCGAACTGGAATTTCTTCCGGCATACGATGGCTTGCATAACATCAAAATTTTTTTGGGAGATTTCTCTTAGGGAATAGGTTTTGCAGAGAAGAACTTTGCCAATGACATCCACAAGGAATTTGCCCTCTAAATTAAAATCTACACGTCGGAACGAATATCCTTCATATGGGTCTATTCCACAGAAGAAACTGGTTCTCTCGGAATCTTCGGAAGTCAGATCATCTTCCTCATCCACCACGGGCAACTGTAACAGAGTAGCTAATGAAGTTTTGTCCAAAAGGATCTTTATCCCACTGACCTTGGTTTTGAGAACTGTACCATTTCGCTTGATCTTCAGATTCTTGTAGAACTCTTCCACTGCAGAAAATAGGATCTTACACGGCGTCTGTAACAGGAGCGATAGCCCGGCTGTGTCAAGGAGAATGAGAAGGTTTCGAAAGTCATCTGAGAGATTGGCGATTCCATCTATAACCAATTCGGACCCGATTCCTATCTTAGATGGAGGAGCCATCGAGTTCTGGAGTAACGGATTCTGGAGAAGACAGCGCTCTGCGGTTCTGGAAGACGAAGCGCCGGCGAATACTCGAGAAAGGTTTCGTGGAATGGATTACGGGATCATTCTATTTATATACATAACCCTAATTAGGTTTTAGATTGGGTTTTTAAAATAAAACATACCTTATGGGGGGCGGTAAAAATCGAGGTGCGCGAAAAGTGAAAAATGAGATTTTCAAAGTTCTGGAATTTCAAGGTACTCGAGTATATATCGGCATACACGAGTAGTCTGTTGTAACTTACACGAGTAAGTCGAAGACCAAGTAGATCATGAAGTACTCGAGTGAGTTACTAAGTACTCGAGTATGAAGAATATGTACTCGAGTGAATTTTTTACCTACACGAGTAGATACTTTGAGTTACTCGAGTATATAGTAATGTACTCGAGTGTATTCGTGTAACCACTCGTGATTGTTTCCAAGTACTCGAGTATGCGAGTACACTTACTCGAGTAAGTCACTTTGACAAAATATTTTTCTCGATGCACTGATCTTTACCTCTACCACCTTTTAACTCTGAGACTTTGATAGAGACCACTAATCTTCCTTGTTGAGCATACCAAATTCAGTTTTGAAGAATGAGAACTTGGTCTCATCTAGCGGCTTTGTGAATATATCTACAACTTGTCTATCTATGGAGACGTATTGTAGATCTATGTCTCCATTCTCCACATGCTCCCGGATGAAGTGATAGCGAAGCTCTATGTGCTTTGTCCGGCTGTGGGAGACTGGGTTGTTGGCGATTGCTATTGCACTGGAAGAGTCGCAAAGCAGAGGGATGTTCTGGAACTTCATGTTATAGTCTTCAAATTGATTCTTGATCCATAGAAGCTGTGCACAACAGCTGTCTGCAGAGATGTACTCTGATTTAGCCGTTGAGATGGCTACACAGTTCTGCTTCTTACTGCTCCATGAAATAAGTCTCTTTCCGAGAAATTGGCAAGTCCCGGAAGTACTTTTCCTGTCGTCTTTGCTTCCTGCAAAATCTGCATCTGAAAATCCAATTAGTTCACTATCATTACTTCTTGGGTACCATAAGCCAAGATTTGGTGTACCTTTGAGGTATCTCAAGATTCGTTTTGCAGCAATGTAGTGAGATTCCTTAGAGTTCACCTGAAATCTAGCACATACACATGTTGAAAACATTATGTCTGGTCTACTTGCGGTAAGGTAGAGCAAGGACTCAATTATGCTTCTGTACTTGGTTTCATCAAAAGGTTTCCCTTTCTCATCCTTGTCCAGAGACATAGCTGAGGCCATTGGAGTTCTCATAGAGGTTGCGTTCTCCATTCCGAATTTCTTAAGTATCTCTTTGGTGAATTTAGTCTGTGAGATGAAAATTCTATCCTCAGATTGTTTCACCTGAAGCCCTAAGAAATACTTCAGCTCTCCCATACTGCTCATTTCAAACTTCCCTTGCATAAGTTTAGAAAACTTCTTGCAGTGGTTGTCATCCGTAGAGCCAAAAATAATGTCGTCAATATATATTTGTACCAGCAAAATCTTGCCTTTTATTTCCATAAGAAATAATGTCTTGTCTATCTTTCCTCTTGTGAACTTGCTCTCAAGAAGGAAGCTAGACAGCGTCTCATACCAAGCTCGGGGAGCTTGTTTAAGACCATATAAAGCTTTTTGCAGTAAATAAACATGATTAGGAAAAGTTGAGTCAACAAAACCTGGCGGTTGCTCTACATACACTTCTTCCTTTATGTCACCATTCAGGAAGGCGGACTTGACGTCCATCTGATAGACGGTAAAGCCCTTAAGTGCAGCGTAGGCAAGAAATAACCTGATCGCCTCCAGTCTTGCCACTGGAGCATATGTTTGGTCAAAGTCGATTCCTTCTTCTTGACGATAGCCCTTGGCGACAAGTCTGGCTTTATTCTTTATAATTGTTCCATCTTCGTCCATCTTATTCCGGTAGACCCATTTTGTCCCGATGACATTCTTACTCTTGGGTCTAGGAACAAGTGTCCAAACTTTGCAACGTTTGAACTGATTCAACTCTTCTTCCATGGCTAGTATCCAGGATGCATCCGAGTTTGCTTCCTCGAACTTCTTAGGTTCAACCTGTGATAGAAAGCTCAAGAATAAATTCTCGTTAGTTGTACCTCTCCGGGTTCTGACACCATCCTGAGGATCTCCTATGATTTGATCTAAGGGATGATCCTTCAAGTGTATGAACTCTAGAGTCCTTGCATCTGGGATCTCTTCAGCCACTGGTGTTGCATCTTCAGCTGGGATGTGTTCTTCATCTTGATCATCTACCTCTCCAATAGGGGTAGTAGAGGTGATCTTGATGAACGTCTCATCTTTATCTTGAGTAGGCTCATCCAAGCTAAGTTCCTTCATCTTGGTACCTGCATCTTTAATGAGCACACTAGAAGAGTTGCTTTGCAGCAAACTCATCTCATCAAATACAAGATGTATCGACTCTTCTACCACCAGAGTTTTTCTATTAAATACTCTATAGGCCTTACTATTGCTACTATAACCTATAAAAATACCTTCAAAGCTTTTCTCGCTGAACTTGGTAGTGCGATACTTGCCGTTGTTAAGTACGAAGCACTTACAACCAAAGATTCTAAAATATGAAATGGTTGGTTTCCTGCCTTTTAGAAGTTCGTAAGGAGTCTTATCATGGTTCTTGTTGATGAGAGCTCGATTTTGCACGTGACAAGCGGTGTTGACGGCTTCAGCCCAGAAGTACTCTGGAAGTGAGGCATCACTCAACATGGTCCGGCAAGCCTCTATGAGTGTTCTGTTCCTTCTCTCAGCTACTCCATTTTGCTGTGGAGTGCGAGGAGAGGAAAACTCATGAAATATACCTTGACTTTCGCAGAATTCTGTCATGGCTCCATACTTGAATTCTGTTCCATTGTCACTTCTGATTTTGACTACGGAACAGTTGTATTCATTCTGGATTTGCCTAACAAAACTAGTGAAAGTACTGAAGGTGTCTGACTTGTGTTTCAGAAAGAACACCCACGCAAAGCGCGAGTAATCATCCACAATAACCAACGTATATTCCTTACCTCCCAAACTTCTAACTTGCAGTGGACCAAACAAGTCCATATGGAGAAGTTGTAAGCTTCTATTGGAATCCTTGCCTATTATGCTTTTAAATGAACTCCTTGTTTGCTTGCCTTTGATACAGGCGTGACAAAGACTGTCCATAACGCACTTGACACTTGGTGCATCACGTACTAAGTTTTGGGAGAATAGTTTATTAATAGTTTTGAAGTTAATATGTGCTAGTCTCTTGTGCCATTGGTCAGCAAGAGATGCACTACTTTTTGCTAAAAGACATACTGGTGTAGACGAGTCTATACAAATGAATTTTAAATAGAAAATATTTCTGCTTCGAGTGCCTGATAAAACAGTTTCCATGTTGTCAACCGATTTTATCAAACACTTGTCAGCATGAAATTCAACCACGTATCCTTTGTCGCATAGTTGGCTTGTGCTGATGAGATTGTGTTCCAATCCTTCAACATAAGCTACATCCGAAAAGGATACGCTACCGTTAGTAATCATACCGTAGCCTTTAGTTATTCCTCGATTTAAACCTCCAAAGATGACCTTTGGTCCGTTGCAGACTGAGGTGAAATTCTGGAGTAGGCTTCTTGTCCCGGTCATATGCCGAGAGCATCCACTGTCCAAGTACCAGATTGGCATTTTGGTGGTCTTTGGACATACCTGCAATTACAATCACTTAGCCTTAGGAACCCAAACAAGTTTGGGTCCTTAGTCTCGAGTTAGAATACTCCCCCTACGAGCATTAGCCTCATGAGTGGTCATTCTCACATTGCTAACTTGAGGGGTTGCAACATTTCTAGGATTGTACCAACAATCGATGCCAAAATGACCAATTTTTCCACAGCACCAACAGTCGAACCTGTTGTATCTTTGCCTAGTGTATTCCTGCTTGATTTTCTTAAGTGATGGTCTAGCAGGAACTTCACTCGTGGAGGAAGAAGCTTCATGATGATGGCAGCTACATGAAGTCTTCTCTTTCATAGGCTTTTCCACAATAGGCTTTACCTTTGGCGTCTTCTTGATGTTATGACCATGAGCATAAGGTCCATAGTTCTGAAGTTGAATCTCTTCATAAGGTGCCTTAAAGACACTCTCGCCAAAGTTACGAGGACGAGTACAATCTTGGTATCTTGACTTAGGCTTCTCGGGGATCGGCCTAGAGAAGTGTCCATAGGTGGACTCATAGTCGTATTCGTTCGTAGGAAAGATAACTTTCTTGAACAAAATCGGTTCCAAGGGAGCTTTCCCCTTTTCTTCAGCTAGAGCCTTCCGGGCAGCCTTATTCTTTCTCTTGGCCTTGTTTCTCCTAGAAGATTTACTAGAAGCACCAATGTGGCCTATACCAGCACCCTTGGCCTTAGCTGAGAACTCAGCAACGAGTGGAAGAACTGTCTTAGGCTTGGAGAAACTCTCAACAAGTTTCTTCTCAGCCTCGAGTAGTTGTTCCAATTCTTTGATGATTTCATCTTTAAGGTCGAGGTGCTTGAGAGCTTGATTGTATTCTTCCATAGCAGCATTGAAGTTCTCTTGAAGAGAATTAGTCTTGGTGACTTCTTCTCTCAAGCTGCTCTCCATAGCCTGTAGAGATTTTATCTCTTTGGCTTGAGTTTTCACGACTCTGCGACATTTTTCGTATGCCGTGAGTAACTCCTTATACTGTCCCATGAGTTCAGATTCATCTTCAGAGGAATAGCCCTCTTGCTCATTATCATCATCAGATTCAGAGAGAGGAGTGTGAGATTTTACTTCCCCAGTGAACTGGGGGACTTGTTCATCATCAGAGTGAGCCATGAGCCCGAAGTAAGCTTCCTCTTCTTCACTCGACTCAGATGAGTCGGAGTCGCTGAGAGTTTTGCTCTTCTTGGCTAATAAGCTCTTCTCTGTCCTCTTCTTGTGGTATGAGGATTTCTTTTCCTCTCTTCTTCCACTCTCTTTCTTCTTGTGAGGGCAGTCCGCGATGACGTGACCTGGCTTATTATAACAATAACAAACGATGTCAGTTGAAATTTGTTTGTTCTGTTTGGAGTTATACCTGTCATGGCTGCTCGAGTCATTCTTTCGCTGATCACCGTTATGTCGTGATCTTCTGTATGAGGTATCTTTGCCTCTCCATTTCTTCTTCTTATTTAAGAACTTCTTGAACTTCCGCGAGAGCAATGAGAACTCTCCTTCAGATAGTTCTGAGCCTGAGGTGCTTGGCTCGGAGCCTTCTTCTTCACTTACTTCTTGAGGAGGTGCTGGTGAGGCAGCTTTGCCCTTCCTTGAACTGTCAGTCTTTAAAGCAACCGACTTCTCTTTTGAGGAGAAACGACTTATCTCTTCTTCGACTTTTCTGGAGTTGATTTGCAGTTCATAGGACATTAGCTTGCCAAATAGGTTCTGTGGATCTGTCTCTGCTAGTCTGCCAAACTCTCAGATGGCACAGACTTTATTTTTCCATTCTTTGGTGAGAGATCTCAAAAACTTATCATTCAGCTCCCCATTACTAAAGACTCGGCCATACACTCTCAGTCCATTGACTATCTTAAAGATGTTTTCAAATGTGTCAGCTATGGGTTCCTTGTGACCTTGTCGGAAGGCTTCATACTTCTAATTTAAGAGGGATCTCCGATCATCCCTAACTTCCTCAGTACCTTCCATTAAGGTAACTAGGGACCGCCACATCTCTTTAGCTGATTGGCAGTGAATTAGATTATGCAGCATTGAGTCATCGACTGCACTTGCAATAATATTTTTGGCTTTCTTGTCCAGGGAAACAAGTGCAATCTCGTCCTTATCCAAGTCCATCAACTTCTTTGGGACCTTTTTGGTTGGGTCTATTGTTGATGCATTCATAGGAACATGCGGACCTTCTTCCACAATCATGAAGATCCGAGGGTCTACTGCTTCCATGAAGAACTTAACTCTTTCCTTCCACATAGGAAAATTGTTCTTGGTGCAGATAGGGAGCTTAGCAAAATCCTTGGTCTTACTCATGCTTGATACTTCTCTTGAGACAACTTGGTGAGGATTAGATCAAGGTGTTAACCTTTTAACGATCAACCTCCCTCTGATACCAATTGAGAGCGCTAAGTTGTCAACCTAAATCACCTAGAGGGGGTGAATAGGTGAATTTCGTGTCAAATGCGGAATAAAAAATATAACACAGCACAGATCCGTAATCAAGCAATCACACAGACGACAAGAGATTTATAGTGGTTCCACAATCTTGGGTACGTCCAGTTTCCTCACCGATCTAGCAAATCACTAGACTCGGCTACTCCACTATCTCAGATTGCAAAAACAATCCTACACCTCGGAACCACGTTCCTACAAAACTCGATCCCAAACGGATCTACACTCGGAAGATAAAACTTCCTACCACTCGGAGAAAGATCTCCTACAATGAAATTTGTTTGAATAAAATTTACAACAAGAATATCACAGATCTGGATCTTTGACGTAATCTTCTTCTTGAGAGCTTTTCAGTTTGAACAGAATTAGTTGAAGAAGACTTGACTGAGATCCACGATTCTGAGATCTGGAATCACCACGATCAAGAAAGTAAATCAGAGACGATGAAGCACAGAGAGATCGGATGATTCTTCTTGAGTCTGGATCGCTAGAAAAACTGAGATCGATAGCAGCGGCGTGAGAACGATGATCCAGAGCTTCTTCCGAAAACGGTAATGGCAGCGGACAGAAAATTAGGGTTTTCGGGATTTTCTCTTTCTTAAAAAGATAATCTCTATAAAACGCATGTTTAGTCAAATCTGAAAAGACCTATTTATAGGCTATCTCCAACGGTCATAATCGTAATTAAGATTGACACGTGGACCAATAAAAAAAAGGTTAATTTCAAATCTCCGTCAATTCTGGACTTAACGATCTCTGGAATTCTGAGCCAACATACTCGGGTTAGATAAGATACTCGAGTATAAAGGTCTGCTACTCCAGTGATAAGAGAAACATGTCCTCGAGTAATAGAAATGACTACTCGAGTGCCTTGGAAGAACTACCCGAGTTACTCTAGACAGATTACTCGAGTAAGTAGAAACATCTACTCGAGTACTAATCCAAACTACTCGAGTATAAGAATAATCTACTCGAGTGCTAAGCCAGTCTACTCGAGTATAAGAAGGATCTACTCGAGTGCTAAGCCACTTACTCGAGTATATGAGTGAAGTTACTTAAGTATGTGGACTTAGAAATATTTAGACTGAACAGCTAGCCCTACTCGAGTTTAATTAAGAGACTACTCGAGTATGACTAAGGCTCTACTCGAGTACACAAACACCTACTCGAGTAAGGAAAAGAGGTACTCGAGTACATGAATGGATTTACTCGAGTTTGTGGACTTAGAAACTTTCTGAGATGAGAAGTCCAGATCAACTCGAGTACGATCAGAACACTTACTCGAGTAACTTGAGAACTACTCGAGTATGTAATCCAATCTACTCGAGTACTAAGTCACTTACTCGAGTATATAGAAGATACTACTCGAGTATGTGGACTTAGAGAAAAATTTCTTCTGAGAAAGTCTTCAATACTCCAGAGTCTAGTAGTCCAAGTGCATGGAAACAAAGTGTACCCCAATAGAGAGGCTATACATGAGTCAACACCTTGGATCACACAATGAGGAATTACATTGTATGGTCCTGTGTTTGATGACCCACTATAGACTGACATTGGTTTACACTTGGCAATAGAGTCATGCATGCACAACTTAAACACAACATCAAATACAACTTAATTCATCTTAGTTTCAGGTCTGACTTCCCACAAATCTGGGGTATTGTGAAGACAATTTCTAACAGCAACAATAACACACCACTTTAGAAGAAGTATGTTTACTTGATTTAGAGTCATACATGTCCTCTTTAGAGGATTTCTTCTTGCCATTGTAGTAATCTTCCTTGGGATAAGAAGAAGAGGATGGCCTGCTTCTCCAGTGCTTCTTCTTCAAAAATTTCTGAAATTGCCTAGAGAAGTCAGCAAAGTCTTCATCAGAAATATGGCAGTCTGATGTGCTGGTTTCTAAGCTTTCTGACTCAGAATCAGCAACACTCCTTGGTTGAGAAGGAATCTTTCTCCTGCTCTTTCTTATGGCTTCAGCTTTGAAGGACACTAACTTGTCTTTGACTGTAGACTTGCTGATTTTCTCCTACTCCTTTCTAGCAGTCAGCTGCATTTCATAAGACAACAGCTTTCCAAACAGGGTTGGTGGTGGAGTGTCTGCAAGTCTGGCCACTTCTCTGATGGCACAGATTTTTGTGTCCCGGTCTTTAGTTAAAGACCTGAGGAACTTGTCATTCAATTCATAAGTGCTGAAGACTCTGCCATATGTCATCAGCTCATTCACAATTCTGAAAAACTTCTCATAGCACTCAACAATGCCATCGACTTGTCCTGCCTGAAGATTTCAAACTCTTGATTGAGCATGGACTTCCTATCCTCCCTCACTTCTTCAGTCCCCTCCATATAAATAACTAGTGTGTCCCACATCTCCTTAGATGTCTTGTAGTGGACTAGGTTTTGGAAGGTTGAGTCATTTATGACACTAACATTAATATTTTGTGCCCTCTTATCCAATGTAGCTAAGATGATTTCATCTTTAGTCATCTCAGAATACTGCTTTGGAGTCTTCAGATTTGCATCAAGGACTGATGTCTTCATTGGGATGAAGGGTCTTTCCTGTACTGTGATGTATATCTTAGGATCAGATGCTTCCGTAAAAAATCTGACTCTTTCCTTCAAGATGCCAAAGGTATCCTTCCTTCAAAGAGGAAGTTTCATGGATCCAAGTTCTTTATGATTCTCACTTGAACCCATTTTGGCCTTCTGATAGCTGCCCCTGGAGATCAACTCAGACTGTTAAGTCTATCTTGAGGAACCTCCCTCTGATACCACTTGAATGTCTTGATTTCAAGAACAACTAATCACCTAGAGGGGGGGGGGGGTGAATAGGTCCAATTTAAAAACTTAGGCAACTTATCAATTAAAATTACAGTACAGCAATCTTATCACAATCAATACCAGTACAGTACACAGAGATTTATAGTGGTTCCCCAATTGATGGGTACATCCACTTTCCCCATTCGCCTATCTAGCAGTATACTAGATTCAGCCAAACTTCCTTCTATCTTTCTCAGATCCTCAGATCTTACAGCTCAGAGCCCAACCGGATCCTACAACTCAGGCACAAGTCCTATCACTCAGATCACCAAGATCCTACAACTCAAGTTCTTCCTAAGAACTCTACCTCAGATTAACTCCACACTCATACAGCTCAGGCAATCCTGCCCTACCTTAGTGTGAATCCATACACCTATAATTTAGGCAACTCCTGCCCTACCTCAGACTTTATAACACAGGCTTACAACTCAGGCCATAGCCTTACCACTTAGATTCAAAATGAATCTTACATAGAAATATTCAAGATAATGAATTACAGACACCAGAGAAAATTCTTTGTGCTTGTCTACCTGGACCGAGCAGATGTCAGTCCTTCCTTCTTCTTTGATCCAGCGAATTGATCTTCAGATTATGGCTCGACTTGGATCGAGAAGATAACTTCAGCTAGGGCATGCCTAGGCATATTCGTCTCTCTCAGAGGATTACTCTGAACCCGCTGGAGTGGATATTGATTGCACCAGCAAACTCAGAAGCCCTTCAGATGTGAACTTGAGGTTCTTGGCTTCTGCAACAATGACGGATGAAGTCGACGAACTACGCTTCACGTTTTCTAGAAAGTTAATCCGAAATTAATCAAATAATTATTAATAGATCTGGATCTCTTCTACTATTTATAATCCTGTCACATTGGCGAGATGATTGACACCTGTCTCAGTTTTAACGGTGGTTAAAACCTCAGATTTATTAACTTGAGATCCACTGTAGACTGACAACGACGTTAATGTCGATTTGCATCGAATTTGAACTATGTTGACTTATTGACTTTGATGAGTCAGCATCATTCTAGACTTAGCCAAAATCAACTAACTTTTCTTAAATCCTGCGTTCGACGAACTTCAAGCTCAGCTCGACGAACTCTGAGCTCAGCTTGACGAAACAGTGAAGCTAAGATCGACGAATTCTCTCAGCACAGTTCTTTCTTCAGGTGAAAGCTAAGGTCGACGAACTTCGAGCTCAGTTCGACAAAACCTGAGCTCAGCTTGACGAAACAGTGAAGCTGAGATCGACGAATTCTCTCAGCCCAGTTCTTTCTTCAGGTGAAGGCTGAGATCGACGAATTCTGAACTCTAGTCGACGAAATCTGAACTAAGATCGAAAAATTCTCTCAGCCCAGTTCTTTATTAAGGTGAAGGCTGAGATCGATGAAATTTGAACTCTAGTCGATGAAATCTGAACTTAGATCAACAAATTAGCTCAGCCCAGTTCTTTCTTCAGGTGAAGGCTGAGATCGATGAAATCTGAACTCCGGTCGACGAAATATGAACTACGGTTGACAAAATCTGAACTTCGATCGACGATTCTGATAGTTGATCCCTTCTTATAGATAAAAGCTGAGATCGACGAACTCTGAACTCCGGTCGACGAAAGCTAAGCTCAGATCGATGAATGGTAGACTCAGCGATTCTGGACTTAGAAATTTTCTTGATTCTTTAGCTTTGCTTGATGGCATTGAGAGCGTTGAGTTCACTCAACGCTTCTGGACTTAGCCTGATTTCTGCCTTTACAATACTTTTAGTTTTGACTGCCTGCCTTCTCTCAGCACTATTAGCTAAATGGCGTTGAGTGAGCTTGCCTCACTCGACGCTTTTGGACTTAGGTAGTTTTTTTAGTTTTCAGCTCCACCTTGAGTCCACCTATCATTGTCTCTTGAACTAGCTGTCCAATCATTGTTACAAAGACTAACCTGTATGCATGAACTTAATCATACATCAAATACAATTATATCTATCTCATTGACACGTTTGACATCATCAAATCAGGGCCATTGGGTTCAATGGGACCAACAACCGACAGCAGCGACGAGGAAGTGGGCAATCAGGCTCGACCCTTCCAGTGGCGACAGGAGAGGGAAGAACTGGTTCGGCCCTTCCTTCCAGCGGCGATGGGAGAAAGAAAATCAGGAGAGGAGGGAGGTGCATCGAGTGCGGCGCGTGAGGGAAAGACTGGTAGAGGGAGAGATCGGGAGAGGGAGGTGGGAGGAGATAGGTTTAGGTTTTATATAAAACCGTAGTCCAAGTGGCTATCCACACTCCACGCTCTTTAATCGCACACCAAACTCATTTAAATACGTGACACAATTTTTGGGCGTTACACCCCGCACCCACCTCGATTTTGAGTTTTTATATAATCACAAATCTACAACCATAAAACTGAAAAATAGTTTCAATCCATAAAATGGAGATAAAAATTTAAAAAATGAGAAGTTTTTGATTGATAAGGGCAGCAAAATGTTATAGAATCGAATCTCCAGATAGTATGGAGGAAAACACAGATCTAGAGCAAAATGCACCCCAAGTTAGAAACCCTAACCAAAATAGAGATCTTTGAATCCAAAAAAAGGATACATGAGGGAGAAGGGGCACTCTTACTAGTCCAGAGGATGGATTTGGCAACGAAAATAGTGGCCGACGCTGGGGTATAAGGCGTCGGCAACGAAACCAGACGGAGAGCTTTCTCGTGAACAGTTTTCGAAACATGAGCAGGAGGTGGCTGGGCGTGAATGAACCGGTATGTGTATAGGAGCAGTTTTTAGGTTTTATATTTTTTAGGTTAATTTTTGAGTTTTTAGGTGCGTGCATATTCATTATAGGTGTGGAGGGGTATTATAGGCACACCAATTTTGAATATGTGCTACCAAAATAAAATTGAAGCCCAATTTCATATATTTGCACACCAAGCACATAATTACACATCAAAAATTGATTTTAAAAATGTGCAAATCATCTAAAAAACTACTTAGTAAGTACTCACCTCACATTTGAGTTTTTTTATATGATCATTTCTTCTTTTAATAATATTAGAACTCCTTTTATGCAAACAAAATAAAATATTTGTAGTAGTTTTGACAAATTATAAGTTAACATACATTAGAGTTTTAACTATCCGTTATACAAAATGTGTTAGCCAGCTTAAATAACCACTATGTTAGTAGATTACTTCAATGGTCCTCTATGTTAGGAAAAACTATATCTGTAACAAAGTAAATCCCGACATTTACTGAACTCATTTTACATTAGTGCTCAACTACCGACAATGTATGCTCCACATTCATTTTAAACAATAAATACATAAAATGAATAAAAAAACATTCATCACAAAACTACAATACTAAAATTGAAAAAATGAGTTTTGATCTATAAAATGCAGGTAAAAAGAATAAAATGAGAAGTTAAACCTTGATAAAGGCAGCAAAATGAAATAAAATTGAATCTCTAGATGGCATGGAGAAAAACACGCAGATTTAGAGCAAAATGCACCCAAAGTTTGAAACTCTAACCAAAATAGAGAGCTTTGAATTCGAAAAAAGGATGCATGAGGTAGAAGGGGCGCTCTTACCGGTTTAGAGGAAGGATTTGTCGGCAAAAATGGTGGCTGACGGTGGCGTATAAGGCGTCGACGATGAAACCAGATGGGGAGCTTTCTCTCGAACTGTTCACAAAATAGGAGCATGAGGAGGCACTGTGTGAATGAACTAGTGTGCATGCATAGGAGGAGTTTTTAGGTTTTATATTTTTTTGGTTACTTTTTAAGTTTTTAGGTGTGCGCATATTCATTATACGTGTGGAGTGGTATTATAGGCACACCAATTTTGGATATGTTCAATCAAAATATAAATGCAGCTCAATTTCAGATATTTGCACACCAAGCCTATGATTGCACATCAAAAACTTATTTTAAAAATTTGCAAATCATATAAAAAACTACTTAATAGGCACCCACCTCGCATTTGAGCTTTTTTATATGTTCATTCTTTACAAATAATATTAGAACTTCTTTTAAGGCAAACAAAACAGAAGAAATTTGTAGTAGTTACGACATAAAATAAGTTAACCAACATAAGAGTTTTAACAGTGCATTATATAAAATGTGTTAGCTAACTTAAACAACCACTATGTTAGTAGATTACATCAATGATTGAAAGTCTTTGTTTCAAGAGTAGTTATACACCTAGAGGGGAGGAGGGGGGAATAGGTTTCCTAGTCTTTATGACTATCTTTTTCTTTTGGTGTGTTGAGGGTTAAGTTATTTTATTAGCTTTCAAGAATAAGACTCACCACACAAGGATTTATAGTGATTCCCCAAGGTATAAGTACATCCATTTTCTCTCCCACCTTTCTAACAATGTGTTAGACAAGGCAATCTTCTCTAAATCTCAGCTCAAAGAGTGTATAACACAGATCCTACCCCAGACCAAAGGCCCTACCTTAAATTATCAGCAAAATCCTACCTCAGGCACACAAGCCCTATAACTCAGAGAATATATATCCTACCTCAGGCACAAAGGCCCTACCTCAGATTCACCATTGAATCTGACCTCTCAGCCTTTATATTTTAGGCTTACAACTCAGATTAAGATTGATCCTACAGAATGAGTAAGCTGTTGATGATTGACTCTAGAGAAATGTTCTCTGAGTCTGCCTTTCTGGACTGAGTGAACTCAGCCCTACCTTTGACTCCAGAGAAATGATTCTCTAAGTGAAAGTATCTAGTGTCGACTAAGTCCACCTAGGGGGGGGGGGAATAGGTGTCATGCAGTCGTTTGCGGAATTTAAATTACCTGCACAAATAAACAAACAAAGCACAAAAAAGCACACAAGCAATTATAGTGGTTCCCCGATTTAGGTACGTCCACTTTCCCCCTTCAACCTATCTCCCACCAAGGGACGACTCAGTCACTTCACCAGCCAGATTGAAATCCAATCCTCACACTACAGAAGGAACCCTTCCAACCAAAGGAGTCACTACTCCTCCACCATGGGTTGCACCCAACCCTTACAACTAGGAATAAAAATTCCTTTACAACAAAACAAAAATTGAATGTACAAGAAATACAAACAAACTTGTGGAGAATCCGATGTCGCTCTTCATTCGTTGATGCTTTCTTGAAAGAGATGAAGAGTCCACGACCGGAGTACTCTCTTGGAGAGGATCTTGACAAGATCAGTGGCGGCAAGAGGTTGCGGCGGCGATGCTTTATGAATCCAATCTTCTTGGCGAAGCAAGCAAGGTCTACGAATGATCTCAGTTGGATCAGTCGTCTCGATCGATTCGGAATGAAGAACAAACTTCGTTCAACGATTCGAGAGACAAGAGATCTCAAGAGAGAAGCGTGAGATGCACTGCTAGCCTCGGTCCTGTCGACGGAAGATCAAAGAATCTCTGAGATCTACGACGGCGACGAGTTTGCGAGCGGCGATATCGATCGGCGATTTTCGCGATCAGCTAGGGCACGACGTCGGCTTCTTGATTTCGCGTGAATAGTTACTGTAGATGTTCGAAATAAGCATGTATATATACCCGAGCCAACCCTAATGATCGTTGTGGGGCCCACAAGGAAAAACCCTAGCCCCGGCCGAAACAGCGCACAACTTCTTGGTTCGGACCAGCGAACAGGCGAAAATTGCCTAAGGCAAAATCGGCGAGAATCGTTGGTGATTCCCGTCGAATTCGGCGGGAATCACTCACGATTCCCGTCGATTCTGCCTTGGTCGATTTCCAGTTGTAAAACTAGTCAACCTGTTTGAATCGGCGGGAATGCAACCGGATTCTCGTCAAATCGGAGGGAATCAGAACGATTCCCGTCGAAGTCGGCGAGAATCACTTGGTGATTCCCGTCGATTCTGCCTTAGCAGAATTTCTGATAGGAAAACAGTCATCCGGAAGAGGTCGGCGGGAATGAAGCCTGATTCCCGTCGAATCGGCGAGAATCACAAGTGTCTCCCATCGAAGTCGGCGGGAATGACTTAGTGATTCTCGCCGATTATAACTTAGACGATTTTCTCTTCCTTTCTATGAACTTGGTCTTTGACCCATCTTTGCTCCTCTTCTGCTCTTGATCAATCATGACCCTGTACTTGAAAATAAGTACACTCCAATAGAGAGAGCACATGTGAGTCAACACACTGATCTGCTCAATGAGGGATTACGTTGCGCAGACTCGTGTATATTGACCCACTGCACCCTGACATTAGTGTGTACTTAGCATGGAATAGCTGCAAGCACAACTTGATAGAAAATCATCAAATAGATTGTCAATTAAACTTAGCTTGTTTAGGGGCTTCTTCAAATCAGGTACATTGTGGATACAATACCCAACAATCTCCCCCTATTTGAAGAAGCCTAAACCCTACAAGCTAAGGTGAATAGAATAGATGAGAATGAAAATCATAAAATGAGAATTCAGCTGAGAGTGAAATTCATTACCCTTTTCCTGAGACCATACTTAACATTGACAGCCACCTTAGCCTTAGCCGAGAGGGTAATCTCCCCCTTTTCGGCTTCTACAAATCTTGGACTTCACTTGGATCCAAATGCTCCCCCTCAGTTCTTGCATCCGTGCTCGATCTTGAATCCATAGCAAATGCTCCCCCTTGATCCAAGAGCCTTGACCCCTTAGGGCTTCAATCTTCATAGTTCAGCATGCCGAGTTAAGTTTTGAAGAGACAAAACTTGGCCTCATCTAGGGGCTTTGTGAAGATATCTGCAATCTTCTTATCTGTGGGGACATAGCAGAGAGAGATATCTTTATTTTCCACATGCTCCCGAATGAAGTGGTAGCGCACTTCAATATGCTTGGTTCTGCTGTGCGACACAGGATTGTTCGCAATTGCTATTGCGCTCGAGGAGTCGCAATACATAGGATCTTCTCTGAACTGCAAGTCATAATCTTTGAGTTGATTTCTGATCCATAGAAGTTGTGCGCAACAGCTGCCTGCTGAGATGTACTCATATTCAGCCGTAGAGTTTGCGACACAATTCTGCTTTTTTACTGTTCCATGAAATAAGCCTTCTTCCGAGGAATTGGCACGTCCCGGAAGTGCTTTTCCTATCATCCCTACTTCCTACAAAGTCAGCATCTGAAAAGCCTATCAGCTCGACATCATTGTTTCTTGGGTACCACAAGCCAAGATTTGGTGTACCTTTAAGGTATCTAAGAATTCGCTTAGCAGTGACATAATGAGATTCCTTAGTGTTCACCTGATATCTGGCACAAACACATGTATAAAACATAATATCCGGTCGACTGGCAGTAAGGTAGAGCAGGGATCCAATTATGCTTCTGTATTTGGTTTCATCAAAAGGTTTCCCTTTCTCATTCTTATCCAGAGACACAGTGGATCCCATTGGAGTCCTCATAGAGGTTGCATTCTTCATTCCGAATTTCTTAAGGAGTTCATTTGTGAACTTCGTCTGAGAGATGAAAATTCCATCCTCAGACTGTTTCACTTGAAGTCCCAAGAAATACTTTAGCTCTCCCATGCTGCTCATTTCAAACTTTCCTTGCATAACTTTAGAAAACTTCTTGCAAAGATTATTGTCCGTTGAGCCGAATATTATGTCATCGACATAGATTTGCACCAGCAAAATCTTGCCTTTGACTTCCCTAAGAAACAATGTCTTATCTATTTTTCCGCTCGAGAACTTGTTCTCAAGAAGAAAACTAGACAGAGTCTCATACCAAGCTCGAGGAGCTTGTTTTAAGCCATATAATGCTTTATTAAGAAAATAAACATGATTAGGAAGTGATGGATTAACAAAACCTGGGGGTTGCGCGACATATACTTCCTCTTTAAAATTTCCATTTAGGAACGCAGATTTCACATCCATCTGATAGACCGTGAATCCCTTGTGAGAGGCATATGCCAGGAACAATCTGATCGCCTCGAGCCTTGCAACCGGTGCAAAGGTTTGGTCGAAGTCAATCCCCTCCTCCTGTCTGTAACCTTGTGCAACCAGTCTGGCCTTGTTCTTGATGATGACACCGTGTTCATCCAGCTCGTTTCTGAAGATCCACTTAGTGCCGATCACATTCTGTTACTTTGGTCTGGGAACAAGCGCCCAGACGTTGCATCGTTCGAATTGATGCAGTTCATATTGCATGGCCAATATTCATGATGCATCCTTGTTCGCTTCGTCGAACTTCTTTGGCTCAACCTATGACAGAAAACTAATGTGCAGAATCTTGTTAATTGTACCTCTTCGAGTTCTAACACCGTCACGAGGATCTCATATGATCTGATCTCTGGGATGATCCCTTACATGTCGGAGCTCCAAGAGTCTGGCATCTGGAGCTCTAACAGCTTCTTGGGCTTCTCCTTCTTCTGGGAGAGTTGCTCCATCCTGATCGTCATCTTCTCCAGTTTGCGTTAAGGTGGAAACCTTGACGTACTTGGAAGTTGCACCTTTTGCAGTCTCATCGAGACTTAGCTGTTCAAGCCTTGCACCTGCATCTTCAAGAATGCCACTGGAAGAATTGCTATGAAGCAAGCTTCCTTCATCAAAAACAACATTAATGGACTCCTCTACCACTAGGGTTTTCTTATTGAAGACCCTATATGCCCGACTATGGCTATTATAGCCCATGAAGATGCCTTCGAAGCATTTTTCTCCGAATTTAGTACGTGGGTACTTCCCATTATTGAGTACATAGCATCTGCAGCCAAAAATCCTTAAATAGGACATGGTCGGTTTCCTGCCTTTCAGTAGCTCATAAGGCGTCTTACGATGATTCTTGTTGATCAATGCCCGGTTCTACACATGACAAGCCGTATTGACAGCCTCTGCCCAGAAGTACTCTGGAAGGGAAACGTCATTCAACATTATCATACATGCTTCAATGAGCGTTCTATTTCTCCTCTCCGTAACTCCGTTTTGCTGAGGAGTACGCGGGGAGGAAAACTCATGAAAGATATCATGTTCTTCACAGAATTTTGTCATAGCATCAGACTCGAATTCTGTTCCATGGTCACTTCTGATTTTTACCACGGAGCAGTCAAGTTCGTCCTGAATCCGCCTGACAAAGTTAGTGAAGATGTCAAACGTATCTTACTTTCGTTTCAAGAAGAACACCCACGTAAACCGAGACTGATCATCAACAATCACTAGCGTATACGATTTGCCTCCTAAGCTATGAACTTGCACTGGACCGAACAAGTCCATATGCAGAAGATAGAGACATCTGGAGGAGACTTTGTCTGTAATGCTCTTAAAGGTAGCCCGAGTCTGTTTGCCCTTCTGGCATGCAGGACAAGGGCTATCTTTGATGCACTTAATAGTAGGGGCATCCCTTACTAAGTTCTTGGAAAACAACATATTAATTGTCTTGAAATTAATATGTGCTAATCTCTTGTGACATTGTTCACAAAGAGATGCACTGCCTTTTGCTACTAGCATACGGGGGTAGAAGAATCTAAACTAAGAAAATCTAAGCAAAATATATTTCTGCTCCTAATTCAAGTTAATACCGTCTCCGAAGAGGCACACGATATTATCAAGAACTTATCCTTGCAGAACTTAACGTCGTATACTTTATCACACCACTGGCTTACACTGACCAGGTTGTGGTTTAACCCTTCAACATAGGCCACGTCAGTGATAGAGAATACACCGTTGGAAATCATACCATAACCCCTGGTGACTCCTCGATCAGATCCTCCAAAGATGACTTTGGGTCCATTTTCGACTGGGGAGTAATCACGCAACAGGCTTCTTATCCAGGTCATATGTCGGGAGCATCCACTGTCTAAGTACCAGATTGGCGTTTTGGTGGCCTTTGGACATACCTGCAAAACAGAATTAATTTCCCTTAGGAACCCAATCGAACTTGGGTCCTAGATTCCTTATTAGCACACTCCCCCTCGGGTGGTTAACCCTATGAGTGGTCGGCCTCGCATTGCTAACATGAGGAGTCTCGTTGAATCTTGGGTTAAACCAGCAATCCACGGCAAAGTGACTAACTTTGCCACAGCACCAACAGTCAAACCTATTGTACCGCTTCCTAGGCTCCAGCTTCACCCTTGGAACGGTGGGTCCAGCCGGGGCCTTAGATCTGGAGGTGGAGGCATCATGATGACAGCAGTCACACGATTTCTTCACTTCATGTTCCTTCAGTATAACAGGCTTGGCCTTTGGTGCCTGCTTCCTATTATGGCAGCTAGAGAAGTGGCCATAATTCTCCACTTGGATTTCCTCATAAGGTGCCTTAAAGACACTCTCACCGTAGTTGCGGGGGAAGGCCAACCATCATACCAGCTCTTGGGCTTTTCAACCAAGGGCCGGAAGAAGTGTCCATAGGTTGACTCAAAGTCCTGCTCATTGCAAGGAAAGCCAGGCTTTCTGAATAAAACAGGATCGAGTGGGGCCTTTCCCTTTTCTACAGCAGAGGCCTTCTTAGCAGCCTTATTTTTCCTCTATTTTCTGTTTCTCCTTGATGATTTACCAGGCACACCCACATGCCCTAAGCCAGCCCCTTTAGCCTGAGCAGAGAATTCATCAACTAGAGGAAGAACGGTCTTAGGCATGGAGAAGCTTTTGACAATCTTCCTTTCAGCCGCTAGTTGTTCTTCCAACTCGTTGATTTCTTCCTGTTTCTGGTCAAGGAGCCTTAGAGACTCTGAGTGCTCAGAAGTCAGGTCCAGGTGTTCCTATCGGAGAGAAATCAAGCTAGTGATCTCTTCTCTTAGGGACACATCCTTAGCCTTAAGGATTTTGACTTCCTTTTTCTGATCCCTCAACCTCTTGCGGCATTCCTCAAAGGTATTGAGCAGAAGCTCATACTTTTCAAGGAGCTCAACTTCACAGGCAGATGGGCTGTCCTCGAGATCATCATCAGGAGACTCAGAGTCAGAGTCAGAGAGGGGGGGGGGGTACGATCTTTTACCTTCCTAGTAAATGGGGGGCAGTCTCCTTCTGAGTAAGAGCGGCCCATTAGCCCGAAGTAGGCTTCCTCATCATCACTGGAGTCTGATGAATCAGACTCACTCAGTGTCTTTGTCTTTTTGGCAATGTAGCTCCTCTCCTTCTTCTTATCTCTAGAGGATATGTGCTCCTCTCCCTTCCCCTTGTCTTTCTTGCTTTGGTGGAAGTCAGCAACGACGTGACCTGACTTATTACATCCAAAGCAAATAATGTCAGCAGAGCGATGTTTGTTCTGTTTAGGTTCATACCTGTCAGAAGAGTAATTCTTCTTCTGATGTCTGGAGGAGGAGCTGTCTCTCTTTTTTTGATTCCTCATCTTGAGGAACTTCTTGAATTCTCGAGTGATGAGGGAGAATTCTTCTTCAGATAGCTCTGAGCCGGAAGAGCATGGCTCAGAGTCTTCTTCCTTATCCCTTTTCCAAGAGCGGGACAAGGCTGCACCCTTTCCTTTCCTTGAGTGACTGGCTTTCAGCGCTACAGTCTTTTCTTTGGCAGCGGCTTTGTCAGCTTCTTCTTCAGCTTTTCTGGTGTTTAGCTGAAGCTCATAGGACATAAGCTTCCCAAACAGAATCTGGGGATTAGTTTCTGCCAGCTTGCCAAATTCTCTGATGGCGCAGATCTTGGTATCCCATTCCTTAGTAAGGGATCTAAGTAATTTTTCATTTAATTCACCATCGGCGAACACTCTGCCATAGACTTTCAGGGCATTGACGATCTTCAAGAAGTTCTCGAAAGTCACTCCGATCTCTTCCTTAGGACCTTGCCTGAAGGCCTCATACTTTTGGTTCAGAAGGGATCTTCGATCATCCCTTACTTCATCTGTGCCTTCCATCAGGATGATCAGGCAGTGCCAGATGTCCTTAGCAGTCCTGTAGTTGCTGAAGTTCTATATAATGGAGTCATCGACGATGCTGACAAGAATGTTCTGATCCTTCTTGTCAAGACCGACTAGCACCATCTCATCCTTGTCCATTTCGGAGAGCTTCTTCGGCACCATCTTGGTCGGATCAATGGTGGAGGCCTTAGTGGGGATATAAGGTCCCTCCTCCACTACCATGAAGGGTCGAGGGTCGACTGCTTCCATGTAGAACCTGATCCTATCCTTCCAGATAGGAAAGTTCAGATTGGTGCACACTTGGATCTTTCCTGCATACTTGAGTCCGTCCATTTCTGAGATCTTCTTGACACTAGACACGGGATCTTACTCAAGGTATTAACCTTATTGCTGAGTAACCTCCCTCTGATACCACTTGAAAGTATTTAGTGTCGACTAAGTCCACCTAGGGGGAAGGAATAGGTGTCGTGCAGTCGTTTGCGGAATTTAAATTACCTGCACAAATAAACAAACACAGCACAAAAAAGCACACAAGCAATTATAGTGGTTCCCCGATTTGGGTACGTCCACTTTCCCCCTTCGACCTATCTCCCACCAAGGGACGACTCGGTCACTTCACCAACTGGATTGAAATCCAATCCTCACACTACGGAAGGAACCTTTCCAACCAAAGGAGTCATTAATCCTCCACCACGGGTTGCACCTAATCCTTACAACTAGGAATAAAAATTCCTTTACAACAAAACAAAAATTGAATGTACAAGAAATACAAACAAACTTATCGAGAATCCGATGTCGCTCTTCGTTTGTTGATGCTTTCTTGAAAGAGATGAAGAGTCCACGACCGGAGTACTCTCTTGGAGAGGATCTTGATAAGATCGGCGGCAGCAAGAGGTTGCGGCAGCGATGCTTTGTGATTCCAATCTTCTTGGCGAAGCAAGCAAGATCTACGAACGATCTCAGTTGGATCAGTCGTCTCGATTGATTCGGAATGAAGAACAAACTTCATTCAACGATTCGAGAGACAAGAGATCTCAAGAGAGAAGCGTGAGACGCACTACTAGCCTTGGTCCTGTCGATAGAAGATCAAAGAATCTCTGAGATATGCGGCGGCGACAGCGATCGATGATTTTCGCGATCTGCTAGGGCACGACGTCGGCTTCTTGATTTCGCGTGAATAGTCACTGTAGATGTTCGAAATAAGCATGTATATATACCCAAGCCAACCCTAATAACCATTGTGGGGCCCACAAGGAAAAACCCTAGCCCCGGCCGAAACAGCGCACGACTTCTTGGTTTGGACCAGCGAACAGGCGAAAATTTCCTAAGGCAAAATCGGCGAGAATCGTTGGTGATTCCCGTCGAATTCGGCGGGAATCACTCACGATTCCCGTCGATTCTGCCTTGGCCGATTTCCAGTTGTAAAACTAGTTAGCCTGTGGGAATCGGCGGGAATGCAACCCTATTCTCGTCGAATCGGCGGGAATCAGAACGATTCCTGTCGAAGTCGGTGAGAATCACTTGGTGATTCCCGTCGATTCTGCCTTAGCAGAATTTCTGATAGGAAAACAGTCATCCTGAAGAGGTCGGCGGGAATGAAGCCTGATTCCCGTCGAATCGGCGAGAATCACAAGTGACTCCCATCGAAGTCGGCGGGAATGACTTAGTGATTCTCGCCGATTTTAACTTAGACGATTTTTCTCTTCCTTTCTATGAACTTGGTCTTTGACCCATCTTTGCTCCTCTTCTACTCTTGATCAATCTTGACCCTGTACTTGAAAATAAGTACACTCCAATAGAGAGAGCACACGTGAGTCAACACACTGATCTGCTCAACGAGGGATTACATTGCGCAGACCCGTGTATATTGACCCACTGCACCCTGACATTTGTGTGTACTTAGCATGGAATAGCCGCAAGCACAACTTGATAGAAAATCATCAAATACATTGTCAATTCAACTTAGCTTGTTCAGGGGCTTCTTCAAATCAGGTACATTGTGGATACAATACCCAACACTAAGTCTTCTTCTTCCTGAACTAAGAAAGCTCAGTCCTATCTTCTTCACAACAATAAGATGGTTAATCTTCAAGTTTGTTCTACTTGTACTGAGGAGACAAATGCAGAGCACTGACTCCAGAGAAATGATTCTCTGAGCCTTCTTTCTAAACTGAGAAAATTCAGCCATAACTTCTTCACAACACCAAGGAAGTAGACTATAGGATGCTTCTGTTTGTACTGAGAAGATAATTGCAGAGCACTGCTTCTTCAAGCCTTTGATGTAGTAGAGTCGAGTGTAGTGGCCTTGAAGTTGAACAACAGCTTTAAGCTTACTATACTTCTCCTTCTTACTCAGAAAATAAGGTTTTTAAACTTGTTATTGAGATACACTGATTCTTCAGTTCTCTATTTCTTCAACCAGCTAATTTTTGCTTTGCTTCTCCTTCTTCAAAAAAGAATTTCTGATCTTATTATTGAAGACAAGTTTATTCTTTAGTGAGTTTTTTCTTCAACAACCAACTCTGTCTGCAAATAACAGACTAACTGTAGAGCAAGTTATTCGAAAACTTCTCCTTCGTCAAGAGGAAGAAGATGACCAAAAAGCTCTGTCTCCAAAAAGCTCTTTTCTTCTTTCTCGGGACTCTGCTTTTGTATCCCGCCATTCAACGGCTCTTTGTGCAGTATGAACCACCGAAGTTGGTAACTTCCACACTTCTTTTACATTAAATGTTGTACTAAAGGCAAGTTACGCCTTTTGTCATCTAGCGTGCAAAGCCCGCGACATTTGAATTCTTAATGACGCCATCATGACTCAACGCTTTTGAACTTAGCAAATTTCATGCAATCTGCATAGGGGTTGAGTGGAGTTTGGTTACTCAACGTAGAAATACTTAGCAAAATTCTGCATCTTGAGGCGTCGAGTGAACCTTCAGCACTCAAAGCTTTTGAATTTTATAGTCTAACTGTTAAGGTGTTGAGTGAGCCTTCATCACTCAACGCTTTTGACTTTTATAGTCTAACTGTAAAGGCGTTGAGTGAGCTTTCATCACTCAACGCTTTTGGAGTTAGCTAAAATTTCTCTGCATGAAGGCACTGAGTGCAGCTTCAATACTCAACGCTTCTGGCTTTTGACTATCTTCTTGATGAGGCGTTGAGTGACCTGTTTTCACCCAACACTTCTATACTTGAATAGATTTCTTGATGAGACGTTGAGTGGCTCGTATTTACTCAGCACTTCTATACTTGGACAGATTTCTTGATGAGTAGGCGTTGAGTGAACTGCCTTTACTCAATGCTTCTATCCTTAGACAGATTTCTGGATGAGTAGGCGTTGAGTGAGCTGTCTTCACTCAACACTTCTGACCTTAGACATATTTCTTGTCAGCAACACTGTGGCTTTGACTGCATGTAGTTCTGTCAACGTTTTTCGGTTTTTAGCCTTGAGTGACGTGAGTTTACTCAATGCTTCTGTCCTTGACAGATTTCTTCATGAGGCATTCATTGGCCCATCTTCACTTAATGCTTCTATACTTGGACAGATTTCTCGATGAGTAGGCATTGAGTGAACTGCCTTCACTCAATGCTTCTGTCCTTAGACATATTTATGGATGAGTAGGCGTTGGTGAACTGTATTCACTCAACACTTCTGTCCTTAGACAGATTTCTGGTCAGCAACTCTGAGGCTTTGACTGCTTGAGGTTCTATCAACGCTTTTAGGCTCATGGTGTTGAGTAAACTGTCTTCACTCAACACTTCTGGGCTTAGCCAATTTTCTGTTTTTCCAGTAACCTATCTTAAGTCCAACTATCATTGTGACTCTGACTGCTTGTCTAATTAATATAGCAGAGTACAACCTTCATACAATGAACTTGGACATATATTAAATATATTCATGTGTATACCATTGACTTGTGGCCTTCTTCAAATTTAGGGCATTGTGATTAATGGACCCAACAATCTCCAGAGGGCCCGACAAAGGGCGTTTTGATTTTTAGGACTTTCTGGGAGTTCTAGAGCTCATATTTAGGCGATTTTGTGGTGTTGGAAAACTATTATAAATACTGATCTGATGGAATATTCAAATTACTTCAAATTCTTTTCAGTTATTTAAAATCAAGAGAGAATGGGGGAGAGAGGAGAGAATGTGTTAGAATGTTGTAAACTTTTTACCAAAGCTTTGAGAAAGTTTCGAGAGAGAGATTTTAGTCTTATTTGGTGCTCAAGTACTGCCCAAGTACTATATTTTAAGTCGAAACTCGAATTCTTAGGAGGCACCAACATGCAGGGTTGCCACATGAAGACATGCATGGGACACGTGGCGATGCGTGGACACACGTGTCGCCTCCATAGGTGCATGGGCAACATGTGGCGACACATGTCACTTTTTGAGAGCCTAGTAAAAGGCGATTTGGTTTTTTGGACGCTGCAAAAATTTTAAGAACGTGGTGAAAGAGAAAGTGTCAGAACGCTGCGAAAATTTAAAGGAAAGTTTTTATAGAGAGATTTCAACCTTAGTTGGTGCTGAAGTGTAGCCCAAGTACTATTTTTTGAAGTCGAAGCCCTAATTCTTAAAAAGCGCCGAAATAATGTATGTCGTTAATACAAGATCCCAAATCGAGTTAGGTGAAAAATAAAATAATATCTATGTGATCGCTAGTTTTTACTCATAATTATTATGCTGAAATGCTGGCAAAATTACCGCATGAATCTTATAGGCATAATGAGGGGTAGAATTGTATGTATTCACGTGATAATGAAACCCACGTTATAAATTGCATTGCACGCATAATTGAAGGCATGAATATAATTGGCATTTATCGTGTAAATATATTGAAGATTATGTGCATATGGAATTATTGTAGCAAGACTGATAATTAGTTGTTTGAGGGGTCTAAAGGACTAACCTGATAAAGGTCCATATTGAGACTGGCCTAATATATGACTATTCGGTAAGTAAACGATTATAATTCAAGATGCGATGATGTGACGTGCACAATATGATGAAAATAAAAGAATATGATGATGTGTATTATTACGTTAACTCAGTAATTGGCTCTTTTACCTGGGTCCCCTATATTTTGAGGGGGGCATCTCAAGAGTAGCGCGCCCATTTAGTTGGTTTAGCCACCCGCAATCCGAGAGCATTTAGCTCTATCCTATAGGACATATATGATGGGAGATGCTCCTTTCTAGCGGACTCACTCTCCATAGGATAGTTGGTCCAATCTTTCCAAAAAAGGCAATGAGCCATCTAATTTGGCCTACCGCCATACTGTAAGAGTTAACTAATAAATGAGATATTTTCGACAAAAACAAGTAATTGTATTTTGATAAAAAAATATAAAATATAAGTTTATGTGACTATCTATATTACTGATTATTGCTTTTGTTGCATACCTTACTTGAAATTGTGCATTAGATACATACATATGTATTATATTATTGTTTCTGGGTGGACAATGATAGTCACTAGCCAACTAAATATTCTTAGGTACGGATGAACATATGGGTGTCAGAGATTAGTGGAGGGGATAGATCAAATCTACTCTAGAGGGGGGGGGGGGTGAATAGAGTATTAAAAACTTTTAATTAATTTTTATAGCGAAATTAAAATAGGTGTTACTTATAAGTATAAGAGAATTAAAAAAAAATCAAACGCATCACAACAGGAATAAAGAAAGATGAGCAACCAGGCGATACAAGAAATATATAGTGGTTCCCCAAATCTGGGTACATCCACTCTTCTACCACCATGGTAGGAATCCACTTAGGTTTTTGATCAGGTGCTCTATCACCACAAGATCTGCTTCAGGTAGATCTAGAAATCCTTTAGGCTTTTGATCAGATGCCTAAAAACCAATAGGTTTTTGATCAGGTGCCCTATCACCAAAGAGTTCACTTTTGAAGGGAGTAATAACCCTGTACAAGAGAGGTTAAAGAAAATAGATGACAGTCTTCTCGTTCTCAAAGCAAATGAGAAGACTATGTGGATTTGATGATTCCAAAGCTCCCCCTGAGATATTGAGTAGATTCAGGAAGATGGAAGCTTTGTCCAGGGTGTATGTCTTCAATAGACTGATGTTCTTGCTCTTCAAAATCTGTAGAATGATGTTGATTTTCTGTCTCTATAGATTCTTGAAGATAGAACTGAAGAAGAAGATTCAAGATGAAAATTTATTGTTGTTCTTCTATTTTCTGAGAGCAGAATGGAGAATTCTGAGAGCTATTGTAGAAAAATGCTTGTGTTCTCTGAGAGACTGTTTCTGAATTTGCTTGTCTGTCAATTAACCAGTCTGAATATCTCTTTTTGAGATTCAAAAACATTCCTTAAATTACTGCATAAAATGAGGAGAGAAACGGCTGCAAATTCTGTCAATTAATTTTCTCCTCAACTGTCTTGGCAAATAAGTCAGAGTAATAACTCTGTGAAATACCATAGTTAATGCTTTGAAGAAACAACTATATGCCTTGAGAATGTCAGCATTAACTACCAAAGATTATTTGATATAAATAGAATCAATGAAGTAGGAAATAAATCTTCAAGATAGCTGCTGAAAATAAAAGAAGTCGGACACAGAGAATGATCGTCGATCTGAGCTGGAAGATCGTCGAGCTGAGATCAACTATCCGCGATCTAAGACTTCTGTGAAAAAAAAGAGAAAACGTCGACCTGAGCTCGTAGATCGTCGAGCTCAGTTCAGAGACTAATCTCTGAGATCATCGATCAGAGATCGACGATCGTTGAGCTGAGTTCGACAAAATTCGAACTGATATGAAATCCACAGATTTCTTCTGAGTCTGAGATCTTTGAGAGAAATCCAAAGTTGGTCTTAAGAAGTCTTACCTGTAGAGACTAACTTTAACCTAGAACTTGACCCTGGCTATACATATGGGTCAACATCCTAAGAGTGGACCTAGCCCAAATCAAATAAGGGTTCCAACAATCTTCCCCTATTTGGGTGAGGTCACTCAAACTAAAAGAAACTAAAAATACAAGGCCATATATATCGGATAAAATTTAAATTATCAATAGATATAATATAGCATTGTACTGCACATTCAGTTCAGATAAAACAGTAAAACAGTAAAGCTATAAAGTAATAGCAGTTCAGAGAAAAACTTAAGAATTAATAGGAGGAGGAGCAGAAGAAGTTTTGGCAAAAACAATCTTCCTAGTTGTTTCTTCTGCTTCCTTCTTTGACATCTTTAAGTCTTGCTCACCAAGGGTTTTCTGAGAGGTGGCTCTGGGTATAACTGCTTCTGGATGAAGTGACATATATTCAACAGGATTGAATACTTTCTTACTTACTTGTAGTCTTTCAAGTTCTTTTTCTCTGTAAGAGGACATAGTAGTAAACTGTGAGTGATCTTGTCCTTCTTTTCTGGCTTTGTTAATCTGAGACAATCCAATTAGCTCATTAAGTCTGGTCATCCTGAAGTTAGGATCAAGCTCTGGATCAGCAGGAGGAGAGGAAGGTTTCTCTGGATCAGCATCCTGTGATGGCTTCTGAGATAAGCTTATGAATTGGGTAGAATGTGCTTGAAAGTTTGTTGAAACAATATTTTGTTGTGTTGACTAGAGTAAAGAGATCTTGGAGGATGAGCTTGACTGAACTTGCCTTTGGACTTAAAATATTGAGAAGAGGAATGCCTTTGAGATCTAGAAGGAGCTTGCTTCTGATGCTGAGAAGGAGCTGGCTCTGAATACTTAGAGATATTTGAACTTTGAGTTACATTGCCTGAAGCTCCTGCAGTAGGAGGAGGAGGACCTCTACTGAACTTTTGAGGAGGAGGAGAGTAACTTCTGTTCTTCCTAGCCTTTTTCTCATTCTTTGACAGCAACATCCATTGTGGCATTCCTTGATAAGGAGTAATCTTCTGGAGTATGTAGTATGGAGTGTCATTATGAGGATTTAGCTTTGAAACTGCCTTAGGTGGAGCTTTCCTTTTCTTAGACACTTTCTTTTTGATGTCATCAGAATCTGAATTATCATCTTTATCATCATCATATGAGCCTTAAGGATTATCATACAGTGCATCAATCTCTCTAATTACTTTCTTTGGAACTTCCTTATCAGCTGGAGGAAGGAAAACTTCAATAGGAACTACTTCAGTTTCCATAGCAATATCTTGAGTAATGGGATCATCAAGACTTGGAATGGGGCTATCATCCAAAACATAGGATGGCCCAAGAGATCTTGACATTTGATCATCAGACTTTTCTGCTAGAGGAACTACAAAACTTGCCTTTAGTTGTCTGACAACTTCATGACTTATAGAGGGAGTACAACACACAATAGTCAAAGAAGATGACTTAAAACTTGGAAGACAATTTAGAAAAAGTGTACAGAAGGAACTCAACAACCCAAAGATATCTATTGTGGGATTGACGCAACAATCACCAACAGTCAAAACTTCTGGAAGAACTATTCCTTCTGTATCAGTATCAATATCAATAATTTTAGTATCTAAAGCCATCTGATCATCTGAGGAGACATCTTCCTGCATATCTACTGAAACTGCTACTGCTAGAGAGAGCATAGGAGCTTCTTCATTGGATATCTCCCCTTGCCTGACTGCAGAGGCATCTGTAGCCAGACCCCCAGAAGAAGGGACAGAGGAGAGGGTAGCAACTCTATGCGTAAGAGTGTTGATGGAGGCAGTGACAGGCGCTATAGCTTTTGCTATAAGATGCTCTAAGGAGGGAGAAATGAATTTCAGAAGATCTTGAGCTATATATGAGAAATTTAGGTATAAGGGTTTAGGATCAGAGGAGGTGTAAGGAGTTTGATGTCCATAATTTGAACAAACTGAGAAGGCAGAAGTGAAATCTGTATGGGTGAACTCAGGAAAAGAGGAGGATGGAGGAACATCAGAGGGAAGAGATGATGAAGGAACATCCTTTTGGATGAGCTCAGAGGGAATCTGAGAGGATAATGATGGAGAAATGATGGGAGAAGTAATGTGCTAAGGAGATTCATAATGATCTGCATGAGGAGATGCAAGATGATTTGGGGGAGTTCTGAATTTGGATAGGTGAAGCAGGAGGTAGAGGTGAAATAACTAGAGAGGATTGGATTTGGGAGGTAGGGGCTGAGGGGACTGAGGTTGAGACAAAGAGAGGAACATCTTCTGGGGTTGGGGAAGCAGTTGCATCAGTTCTTGTATCCTCAAAAGTCCTGGAGGCACTGGAAGGCCTAGGAATGGTCCTCTCCTACTTTGCAAACAGAGAGGAGTCAACCCTCTTACTGGCATTTATGAATTGGGTCTGAGAGACTAGCAATTCAGGAGCTTTAGCCTGGAGAAATATTCCTAATATTCTCCCAAAACAAACCTCTTTCTTAGAGTTTTTCCTTCTAATCAACTCAAAGAAAAGAACTGCCCAGTTTATAGATTTCATATTAACTAGAGCAGACATCACAGAAAACTACTGCTTGTTAATGTTATCATGAGCTGTATGCTTTCCCATCAGAACTTTACCAACAACATCTGCCAAGAATTTAAATTCTATAGATAGATTTTTCTTAAGTAGTTTTTATGGTGTTCTTTCTGGATGACCCATTCTTATCAGCATTGAACTATAATCAGAGGTATCTAGTTCTAGAGCATCTTCTCCATTTACTAATTCAAAAATTTCAGAAAGTATAGTTGGAGTTAGAATAACCTGGGTTTCAGAAATAGTTCCAACCATAGTCGATTCATCTGGAGATGTTGAAAAGTAAACCCATTCTTTTATTTCAGCTACTGGAAGCTTGATCCTTGTTGACATTATCTTCTTCAGATTCTGTTCTTTGAAGAGATTCAGTATATCCAAGAAGATTTGATTGCAGTGGTTGAAGGAGTCCATAATAATGTCGAATCCTGTGTCAAACTTCATCGAAGTAAGAAAGGCCACTGAAATCGCCATTAGAGTCCTGCAAAGAAAACAAAGATCAAGTGCAAGAGAATTTGGAAGGCGCGGGATAGAGAACGACGAGAAACCTTAATATAGGTTTTTGGAATACGAAAGGTCGGGCTTTATCCTACGATAAGATAAGAAAACTTCGATCTTAGGTCGATGACGTATTTATTGACAAATATTATCGTCGGCCTCTGAATGAAGAGGGAAAACAGATCGTCGATCGCAGGTCGACGATTTATTTTCTGGAGAAAAAAGTCGTTTAACTCTGGTCGATGATTTTAGCTTCACACAGAGCTGTCGTCGATCTCAGGTCGACGATAGAGCTCAAGATGAGTTCACAGATCGTTGATCTCCGTTCGACAATTTGTGAATAGATCTTCAAACACAGACAGAAAATAAATTAATCCACTCCATTTATCATTCCAAGCATATTTAAGAAGAATAGATGTTTCTTTTCATCCAAAGGCTTGGTGAAGATATCTGCTCTTTGAAAATCAGTGGAGATAAAGTAAAGATTAATTTTCTTTTTGTCTACACTAATGAAATGATGCTTTATTTCTATATGCTTAGTTCTAGAATGATGAACTGGATTCTGAGCAATAGAAATTGCACTAGTACTATCACAAAATATAATTGAATTATTTAGATTGTATCCATAATCTAGCAATTTGTTTTGAATCCACATTATCTGTGAGCAGTAACTATCAATTGCAATGTATTCAGCCTCTACAGTTGAGGTGGACACTGATGTTTGCTTCTTACAAAACCAAGACACAAGCCTATCACCAAGAAACTGGTATGTTCCTGATGTGCTTTTTCTATCTACTCTACATCCAGCATAGTCAGCATCTGAGTATCCAGTTAACTCAAACTCTAACTCTGTTGGATACCAAAGTCCTATATTAGGGCAACCCTTTATATATCTCAAAATTCTTTTTAGCAAAATTAGATAAGATTCTTTAGGGTTCACTTGGAACCTAGCACAAAGACATGTAGAGAACATGATGTCTGGTCTACTTGTTGTGAGGTATAATAGGGATCCAACAATAGCCCTATAAGTTTTCTGATCAACAGGTTTCCTTTTTTCATCAGAATTAACCACAACATTGGAAGTCATGGGTGTTTTCATTACTGAGGCATCAGCCATCCCAAACTTTTTTACTAATTCCTTAGCATACTTGGACTGATATAAGAAGATGCCATCAGGTGATTGCTTCACTTGGAGACTAAGGAAGTAAGAGAGTTCACCCATGCTACTCATTTCAAACTTAGAATGCATCAGGTTGGAGAACCTTTTGCATAGTTTAGAATCAGTAGAACCAAAAATAATACCATCTACATAAATTTGTACTAACAAGATTCTATCATGATAATGTCTAATAAATAAAGGTCTATCTACTATGCCTCTAGAAAATTTATGCACTAAAAGAAAGCTAGCAAAGGTTTCATACCAAGCTCTTGGAGCTTGCTTTAGACCATAGAGAGCTTTATGCAATCTAAAAACATAGGAGGGATGGGTTGAAGAGATAAAACCTGGAGGTTGTTCAACATAAACCTCTTCCTTTAGTTCTCCATTGAGAAAGGCACTCTTGACATCCATTTGATATACCTTGAACTTCTTATATACAGCATAAGCAAGAAATATCCTGATTGCTTCTAGCCTTGCAATAGGAGCAAAAGTCTGATCATAGTCAATTCCTTCCTCTTGCCTATAACCTTGAGCTACAAGTCTTGCTTTGTTCCTTATGATTGATCCATGGACATCAAGCTTATTTCTGAAAACCCACTTAGTTCCAATGGCTGGGTAGTCTTTGGGTCTTGGAATTAAGTCCCAAACTCTGCATCTCTCAAATTGGTTAAGCTCCTCTTGTATTGCAATAATCCAGTGTTGATCTTGCTCATCATCTTTAATGGATTGGGGCTCAATTTGAGATAAGAAGAGGGCATGCATCAAGTCTTGGTTGAGTTGATGTCTTGTCTGCACACCAGCTGTTATGTCTCCAATCACTTTAGATGTAGGGTGATCTCTAAGTGTGACAAGTTCAGGTGGTGGAGTTGGTTCAGCAATAGCTTGGGGAAATAATTCCTCTTGTGGAATTGAGTTAGCTATTGGAGGAAGTTCAGCCACTTTCAAAGTCTCTTCTTCACTTTCTTCATCAACTTGTGAGGAGAATGTGATGTAACCTTTTGAGTAAGGTTGAGATCATCCAATTTTTCACAAAGTTGGGGTACCTGCAAAGAGTTACTGGTAGAAGCTTCCTTCTCCTTGTAAAACATATTAGCTTCATCAAAATAAACATGAATAAATTCTTCAATTTTTAAAGTAGATTTATTAAACACCCTATATGCCTTGCTGACTTGAGAATATCCTAGAAAATTCCCATTGTAGCTTTGGCTTTAAACTTTCTAAAATGTTTCTTGTTATTATTGTGAATATAAAAAATGCAATCAAAAATTCTAAAATAATATATATTAGGTTTCTTCCCTTTGAGCAATTCATAGGGAGTCTTGCCCTTAAGTTTGTGTATCAAACTTCTATTCAGGGTATAGTTTGTTGTGCTCACAGCCTCTGCCCAATAGGACAGTGGCATGAAAGCATCAGCAAGTAATGTACCTACAGCTTCAATGAGTGTTCTGTTCTTCCTTTCAACTACCCCATTTTGTTGAGGAGTTCTAGGAGCAGAGAAACAATGCTTAATACCTTCCATCTCACAGAATCTTTGTATGGAAAGAGATTTAAACTCAGTACCATGCTCACTTCTGATCAAAATAACTGGAATAGAATACTCAATCCTTATGCCTTTAAGAAAGTCTGTAATAACCTTGAAGTTATCAGACTTGTGTCTCAAGAAGAAAACCCAAGTGAACCTTGAGAAGTCATCTACAATAACTAAAGTATAGAACTTCCCTCCTAAGCTCTGTACAACAATGGGTCCAAAAAAATCCATATGAAGCAAATACAGGATCCTAGGTGAATCACTCTTATTAACAGATTTAAAACTATTTTTTGGTTTGCTTGCCTACTTTACAAGTCCTGCAAAGGCTTTCCTTCTTGTAGGGGCAAGATGGCAATCCTCTAACAAGGTTGTCCCTAGATAATTTGGAAATGTTTTTAAGGTTTACATGACCTAGTCTTTTATGCCAAAGAGTATTATTATTACTAATCTGATTAAATAAACAAATTTATGAGCTAGCAGAATTAAAATTGACTAGATAAATGTTACCTTGTCTAAATCCTGTTAGAACAGTTTGGCTGTTTAAAGAAATAATGCATTGAGATTCAGAAAAGCAAACCTGATAGCCTGCATCACATAACTGGCTTATTGATATGAGGTTATGTCTCAAACCACTCACATAGTCTACCTTGTTGAATGTAACATCTTCAATGTAGAAATCTCCATATTCTTCTATCTGACCAAAGCTGGAATCACCAAAGATTACCTTTGGACCTAACTTGGACTTATAATTGATTAGCTTGTCCTTGCTTCCTGTTATGTGCTTTGAGCACCCATTATCCAGGTACCACTTGTCCTGTATGGTAGGATAGTTCTTTACCTGCAAGAGAAAAGATTAAATGTTCTGGACCAAGGTAACCATGGGTCCTTGTCTCTTCTCATACTTGAAACTGGAAATAAAGGAGCATATAGGTTGGCATTTATAACCTAAGGGGTGAAATTTTCTAGGTGAAATTACCCAATTTGAAAATGGATTAACATGTTTTTGTTTCTGGATATTAGAATTTTTATTACAGTTATGGTTTTGGTAAACATGATCTGGGTTCGACGATTTATGTAGAGATCGTCAATCTGCATTCGACGACCAGTGCTGATCTTGTCGATCTTGGTTCATAGAATAATAGTGTTGGGTACACTAAAAAATATGTACCATATTTGTAGAAGCCTCCCCTTACTCAATGATATACATCAATTTGTATTTGATGGGATGTTTGAGTTTCATTGTGCATGTGTAAGGTTTGCACGAAAATTCTCTAAGTACAAGTATCGACACTTGTGAAGAATTGTGTTGACACCCAGAAGTTGTGTCGACACTAGAAGCAAGGCCTGTGTCGACACCCAGGCATTGTGTCGACAACTGAAGAAGAAGCTGTGTCGACACCCAGAATTGTGTCGACACTTGAGGCAGGAATTGTGTCGACACCTGAAGAAGATTTGTGTCGACACACAAGACTTGTGTCGACACACACTCAACGCCATTTATCAGCAATAGCTATATTGAGTCTGAAAAGCTTGTGTCGACACACAGGACTTGTGTTGACACACACTCAACGACATATGGACAACACACAATACCATCTAACAGTAACAACTATACTGAGTCTGAAGGCTTGTGTCGACACATAGGACTTGTGTCGACACACACTCAACGATGTCTCAACACACACTCAACGATATCTGGACATACACTCAATGCCATCTATCAGATCAGTTATGTCGATACCAGGAGCAGTTATGTAGACACACAGGACTTGTGTCAAAACATCTAACAGAAGCTGTGTCGAGTAGCAGAAGAATGACTATATCAACACATGGAGTGTTGTGTCGACATCATCAAGACTTATGTCGACACACGGGACTTTTGTCGACATATAGAAATAGAATCTGTGTCGAGAAGCAGAAGAATGACTATGTCGACACATGGAGTGTTGTGTTGACATCATCAAGACTTGTGTCGACACTTAGTCTTTTTGTGTCGACACATGTGAAGCAGTTTGTTGAGTGGTTCATGCTGAGTTGTAAAGTCTTTGAAGAATCAGCTGTCATGACTGGTGACTCGACAGATGTCATAACAAACAGGTCTGACACCTTTGTCAGAACTGTCAGAAGGTTGTTACAAACCAGATCAGCCGGTAATCATGAGGAAACTCTATATAAGGGACTAATCCTTGACAACCAAAAAGAACTAAGAAAGTGAATCATTCAGAGAGAGAATTCAACAACAAGAAAAGAGGAAACCCTTAAGAAGGCAGATCCAGAACAGTCTGTAAGAAAGATTTAGATCTTATTCTGAATTTAAGGAGGGAGCTATCTGAAGATCAACTTCTACATCAAGTGAAGATCAACCTTATTTTGTTCAATCAAGAAGCTTTGAAATAGCTAAGTCAGGTTGGATCTGAAGATTCAGTTTATTCAAGAACTGATCAAGAAGCTCACACCAATAGAGAGTTCTATCTGGTGAAATTTCTATACCTTTTAAAACATTCGATTTCTTGTAAGATCTTTTGTAAGATCTGAGTTATAAGCTTGTAATTATAAAGGCTGAGGTAGGGCTGAGAGCCTGAGGTGTAGGACTTGTCAAAGTCTGAGTTGTAAGCCTAGTGATAAAGGCTGAGGTAGGGCTGAGGCCTAAGGTAGGGTTCTTGGGAAGAATCTGAGGTAAGACTTTTATAAGTCTGAGCTATAAGAACCAATCTGGTTTTGAGTTGTAAGATCTGTGGATCTGAGTAAGTGGAAGGAAGTTGGGCTGAATCCAGTTCTCTACTTGATAGGCGAAGAGGGGAAAGTGGATGTACCCATACCTTGGGGAACCACTATAAATTTGATGTATGTTGTGCTGTGATTATTGTGTTGTGTATTGAATTTTCTATGCTGAGTTAGAACTAGCTAATTGCCTAAAATTTCTTAAAGAAAATTAGAACCTATTCACCCCCCTCTAGGTGTTTAGGCTCTTGAAATCAAGTCTTTCAAGTGGTATCAGAGGGAGGTTACTCAAAGATAGACCTAACAGTCTGAGTGAATCTCCAAGACAATTAATAGATTTCAAGAATGGGTTCAAATGAGAATCAGAAGGAATTTTGATCTATGAAACTGCCTATCTACAGGAAAGAATGATTTGGCATATAGAAGGAAAGGGTCAGGTTGTTCATGGAAGCATATGATCAAAGAATATACACAACAGTACAAGAAGGTCCCTTCATTCGAATGAAGGTATCAGCTCTTGATGCAAATGTTAAAACTCCTAAGAGCTATTCTGAAATGACTAAGGATGAGATCATCCTGGCAACACTAGACAAAAGAGCACAAAACATTATTGTAAGTGTTATAGATGATGCCATATTTCAGAATCTAGTGCATTGCAAAACCTCTAAGGAGATGTGAGACACCTTGATTGTCTACATGAAGGGAACTGAAGAAGTTAGAGAAGACATGAAATCTATGCTGAATCAAGAATATGAGAGCTTTAGATAAGCCAAGTCTGACATCATAGCTGAATGTTACAAGAAGTTCTTCAAGATAGTAAATGAGTTGATGACCTATAGAAGAGTCTTCAACACATATGAATTGAATGACAAGTTTCTCAGATCACTAACAAAGGACTGGGACACAAATATATGTGCCATCAGAGAGGTGGCCAGGCTTGCTGATACACCTCCACCCACACTATTTGGAAAGCTGCTATCATATGAAATGCAGCTCACTGCTAGAAAAGATGAGGAGAAAAGCAGTAGGTTTGAGTACAAAGAGAAGTCAGTAGACTTCAAGGCTGAAGGCATAAGAAAGGGTAGGAGAAAGTCTCCTTCTTCAGCCAGAAGGAGTGCTGAGGCAGAAGAAGAAAATCCTGACAATAACACATCAGATAGCCACACCTCTGATGAGGACTTTGCTGCCTTTACAAGGCAGTTTCAAAGGTTCATGAAAAAGAAGAAATGGAGAACCAGGCCATCAACATCCTTCTCCAAGGATGAGTATTACAAGAAAAAGAACTCCCAAGGAGGACAGGTATGCCTCAAAACCTAGAAAACAAACTAATTCTAAGATTGTTTGTTATTGTTGCAATAGGCCTGGACATGTCATAGCTGACTGTCCAGACAAGAGGACTGAATCTAAGGACAAGAAGAAGCATCAAGTGAAAGGCAAGAAGGAGAAATCCTTTGTTGCTTAAAAGCAGAAGAGTTGGACAGACTCTTCATTTTTAGGATCAGGAGAAGAAGATGATGCAGAAGCATATGTTGGGCTGTTCTCAACAGAAAAGGATTCTAGGGAACTAGAAATCCTACATATGCTGGACTACATAAATGGAGTGGAAGATTATTGTTGTAGAGGGCTGATGGCTCTGTCAAAAAATGATCAGTGTCAGGATTAGCCTGGTCCAAGTAAGGTATACAATTCTCCCTTTGCTTCTGATTATTTTACTGGATCACAATCAGTAGCATCAACTTCAAGAGAAGTGGATGGTTCTGATTCTGAGGGGGATGTACATCAACTCATTAATGAGTATGGTGGGCTATTACAAGCTCTGAAGAGGAGCAAGTTTCTTGTCAAGGAGCAGGCCAAGGAAATTGAGTCTCTTAAGCAGGCTGCATGAGATTCAACCATGTTGATAGATTTAAAACTGAAGGAGGTTGCCAAACTGAAAAACATTACTGTTATTCAGATGGGCACAATCTCTTTCAAGGAAAATCATATCAAGAAACAAGAGACAAAACTTCAGCAAGAAAGAGAGTTAGCGGCTAAATTATCTAAGCCAAAATCTGTCTTGCCCTTAATAGACAATTTCATTTCTCATAAAGGACAGAATGGTCTAGGTTTTAAGGGAAGAACTAGGGCCACCAATTCTCATAGAAAAGGTAAGGCCCCAGTTCAACCACTAGCTACAAAGCCCCCTATTTTCTTTAGGAAAGTGATGCAACCTACAAATAGGTATGATCATGATATTACTCATGGTCACTATGAGTATGGAGATATCATGGGCAAGCGTGCAAATACTAATAGGTCACTCTATAGGCAAGCCCATCAGGTTCAAAAGGAATTCTTGGGGTTTGCTGCTCCAGCACCTACACTTAATAGGACTGCTGGAAATAAAGTTGAGAAGTTTGTACCTAAAAGAAGGTACAATAGATTTGAGTCTTGGTGCTATGACAAGGTGGGCCACTTTGCCATGGATTGCTAGTTCAACACAAGTGTTAAAACCAAGAATAGTTTACCTATTAGAACAGCTACAGGATTTTAAACTAACAAGGACCTAGGACCCAATAATAATTTGGGTTCTAAGGATGAGTGATTCTTTATTTGATACAGGTGAATCTAAGTGGCCATACCCCTATATGGTACTTGGATAGTGAATGTTTCAGACACATGACTGGAACAAGAAGAATGTTGAGGGACTATGTACCCATAGAGAATGGACCCAAAGTAATCTTTGGTGGATTAGAAAAAGGAATCATCAAAGGATTTGGTAACATTTCTACTGATTCAATTATTATCACTAAAGTGGCTTATGTGAAGGGTCTAAAACATAACATGATTAGCATAAGTCAACTTAGTGATCTAGGTTATGACATCTCTTTCCTAAAATGGGAGTGCCAAATAAGGAGGTCAAGTGATCAAGAGATCATTTTGACTGGAACTAGGAAAGGGAATGTATATTGTCTTAACCTAGATTGTTAGTTTAACATCTCACCCATTTGTCTTGTTGCAGGAGAGAAAGATTCACTATGTGTCAAATGGCACAATAGGCTAGCTCATCTAAACTATAAGTCAATAGGACAGCTGTTCAACATGGGGTTAGTGAGGAATGGTCCTCAAGTCAAGTGCATTAAAGAGGGTGTGTGTTCAGCTTGCCAAAAGGGCAAACAGACTAAGTCCTCTTTCCATGCACTTGATACCAAATATTCAATGAGATGTTTATATCTCTTGCATATGAAATTGTTTGGTCCTATGCCAGTTCATAGTATTGGTAGGAAAGCATACACACTAATTATTGTGGATGTCTATTCTAGATACACATGGGTTTTCTTCTTGAGGCAGAAATATGAAACCTCTACTGTTTTCCAGACTTTTGTTAGACAAATTCAGAATGCATATAACAATTTAGTGGTCAAAATCAGAAGTGACCATGGAACTGAATTTCAGTCTGAATGAATGACAAAGTTCTGTGAAGAACTTAGGATTCATCAGGAATTTTCCTCACCTAGAACTCCCCAGCATAATGGAGTTGCTGAAAAAAAGAATAGGACTCTAATTGAGGCAAGTAGAACATTACTTAGTGACACTACTCTCCCTGAGTACTTCTGGGCAAAGGTAGTTAATACTGCATGTCATGTACTCAATAGAGCCTCCATCAATAAGTAACATAAGATGACTCCCTATCAGGCTTTGAAAGGCAGAAAACCAAACATTTTCTACTTCAGAATCTTTGGTAGCAAGTGTTATGTCCTAGTTAATGGTAAGCACTACCAAACAAAGTTTGCTGCAAAATCCCTAGAAGGGATATTTGTTGGGTACAGAAATAATAGTAGGGCATACAGGATCTACAGCTTGACTACCCAAGTTGTAGAAGAATCTGTCCATATTATATTTGATGAGTCTAAGTTGATTAACAGTGAATTGTCTAGCTCTTCAGTTAGTTCTACAGGTCTAACAGATAGGTTGTACAAGCTGACCATCAATAAAGAAGTTCCTGCTAGGCTAGATGAAGAAAAAGATGCATGTTGTCCAGGGGGAGAACAAGACTCGCTGGATGAAGAAGACAATGAGGAGCATCAGGTTGAGGAAAATGAAGAAGGGCATGAGGTTGACAGATTTCCCCCAGCAAGAAGACACTTGAAGGATCATCCAGCACACTAAATCATTGGTGATGCAAGTCAAGGTGTTCTTACAAGGAGCAAGAGCATGACCATAATTCTATGTTCTAGCTTCTTGTCACAAATAGAACCCAGGAAGTTTGAAGAAGCCATGCTAGACACAAACTGGATTGATGTTATGCAAGAAGAGCTGAATCAATTCAGAAGATGTAAAGTCTGGGAACTAGTTCCTAAACCAAAGGATCACAACATTATAGGAACCAAGTGAATCTACAAGAACAAACTTGATGAGAATGACACTATAATCAAGAATAAGGCCAGACTGGTAGCAAAAGGCTACAGGCAAGAGGAAGGGATTGACTTTGATCAAACCTTTGCCCTAGTGGCAAGGCTGGAGTCTATATGGCTGTTCTTAGCCTATGTTGTCTATCAAGGGTTCAAGGTATATCAGATGGATGTAAAGTCAACATTTCTGAATGGTGACTTAAAAGAGGAAGTCTATGTTGAACAACCCTCAGGTTTTGTAGATTCTCATTATCCTGATTATGTATATAGGCTTATGAAAGCTCTATATTGTTTGAAATAAGCCCCTAGGGCTTGGTATGAAACCTTGTATGCTTTTCTTATTGAGAATAAATTCTCTAGAGGAAAGATGGACAAAACTCTATTCTTTAGGGAATCTAAATGCAAGATAATTCTAGTCCAGATATATATTGATGACATTATCTTTGGATCTACTGAAAACAACCTTTGTAGAAAGTTTGCCAAACTTATGCAAGGGAAGTTTGAGATGAGCAGTATGGGTGAGCTGAAGTTCTTTTTGGGACTTCAAGTTAGACAGACTGATGATGGATTGTTCATATCCCAGTCTAAGTTCACCAAGGCGTTGATTAAGAAATATGAAATGGACTCAGCCTCCACCATGTAAACTCCAATGGGAACAAGTATGCATATAAACAAAGATGAGAAAGGGAAACCTGTTGATGAGTCTTTGTATAGAGGGATAATTGGCTCCCTACTCTACTTGACTGCTAGTAGACCTGACATCATGTATGCTACATGTGTCTGTGCTAGGTACCAAGCTTGCCCAAAGGAATCTCATTATACTGCAGTTAAGAGAATTTTGAGATATCTTAAGGACACACCTAATCTAGGTCTTTGGTACCCTAAGAATAGAGATTTCTTACTAACAGTCTTCTCAGATGTAATCTTTGCAGGATGCAAAGAAGATAGGAAGAGTACTATAGGAACTTGTCAATTCCTAGGTGGAAGGCTGGTGTCATGGTGCAGGAAGAAGCAAACAAGTGTAGCTATATCAACAGCTGAGTCTGAGTATGTAGCTGCAGGCAGTTGTTGTGCACAGATGTTGTGGATAAAGCACCAACTTGAAGATTATGACATCAAGATAAGTAAAATTCCACTGTTTTGAGATTCTACTAGTTCTATTTCTATTGCTAAGAACCCTGTATCACACAGTATAACCAAGCATATAGAAATTAAGTTTCATTTCATCAGAGAACATATTGAGAAGGAAGATATTAGTCTAGAAATTATGAACACAAATAATCAAATTGCTGATATTTTTACAAAACCTATGGATGAAACTAAATTCAATTATTTAAAAATTAAATTAGGTATGTTGAACCTAGAATAGGTCAGCACAAGCTTTCCTAAGAAGAATATGTAAGTACAAAATTTCTCAGGAAATTTGGTTAAGTAATAAAGTTTGTGTCGACACAAGCAAATTGTGTCGACACTCTCAGTATGTTGTGTCAACACATAAACAGTATTTGTGTCGACACAAGAATTGGTGTCGACACACTCTGTCGAGACTTGAATAGCCTGTGTCGACACACAAGTATGTCGACACATAGACATGTCGACTAAAGATAAGTTTTGTTGAGCTCTAAGTCTTTTATGTCGACACATGTAAAATTATGTCGACTAATCTTATTACTAAGTAAGGTGCGTCCTTTGACCTACCCTTTACCAGTAGACTATAAATAAGGGGAGACAAAATCTGGTCGACTACGCCTTCAGATTTCTCGACTCTAGACCTTGTGTCGACATAGATATTCACTTTTCTTCTCTCTCTCTCTCTTGTCAATAGCGCCCTACCAGGATGATAAGGTGAATGAAGGTTATGAGCTGGTTTGTGGGGGATTCACATCAGCTTCACAAGACATCCAGGGTATAATTACCCTAATTTTGGAAAATTGTTTGGAGTTCTTGGTCTCAGAACCAACAAGAATTTGGAAAAAGGAAGTACTGGAATTCTATTCATCAGCAACTGTGGACACTGAAGGGAAGAAGATCAAATCCACAGTTCAGGATTCCCGAGTGAAACTAACACTAAAGACAATCAGGAAATCACTCCAACATCCCATGGTTAAGGATGATGAAGAAATAGTTCCATCCATGACTAAAGATGTACTAAGTTGGTGCAGGCTGAACCCTAATACCAAAGTTGGATTATCAATTACCAGAAAGGGGATGAATTCCCAAGGTAAGTTTCTTTCTGAAATAGTAGGGAAGGTGATTTTGTGTAAAACTGGTGGATATGACAGAATTTCAGTCTACATGTTCAATCTAATGACAAGGGTCATATTCACTGTAAAAATAGACTGGGCATCAGGAGTATTTGATAAGATCCAAGAAGGGGTAAAGAAACCAAATTTTGGAAGGATCCTAAGTTTATGTCTATCTTCAATAATACCAGATGTTATGAACCAACAGCTAGGATCCAAGATAAACCATATTAGGAGGATGGATGTAATGATTCTATCTAGATGGGATAGAGTATTGAACAAAGAGGTTTCTACTCCACAAAAACAGGTCAAGAAAGATAAGAAAAAGAAAGAAATTGTTCAGCAAGAAGAATCCTCCAGTTATTCTGAAGAGGAGGTAGTCTTCAGTTCAAATGAAGACCAACAACAAAAAGAAGCTCAAGATCAAATAGAGAGCAGTCAGCACCCAAAGAAACAAGTAGCCTCCACTCCAGGGGGAGAACACCCTGAAGTAGTAGTAAAAGACACTGAACTATCTGAGCTGCCTGCCAAAGGGGGAGGCATTGCTGTAGCTACTCTAGAGAGTGAGTATGCTGCTGATACAGTGATGGACATTGTATTAGACATAAATAAAGAAGCACAAATCATTGTTGAGAAGGAAGAACAAGATGTGCAGATGATAGATACATCTCAAGATGAGTAAGTAAGTATCTCCTTTATAGAGAGGGCCCTGGACAAAAATCTGGATGTCCAGGGAGAACCTTTTGTTTTCCAAACTAATATTGTTCCTCCTGTTCAGATGCAGCAGGAGTTAACTATGGAAGAGCTATTTCCTGATTTACATATAGCAAGGACTGAGGGGGAGCAACAAATAGGAGAAAAAGAACTGCCAGGAACTTAGGGGAGGAGCTACTGGATGCCCCAGTTAGTAAAGAAACTGTAGATATAGAAAGCTCCTCTCAATCTTCTGATGATGAAGAAGCCTCCATTGGTAAAAAGAGAAAACTGGTTTATCTAAGGAAAAGGAGCTCAGGCTACAAGAAAGCCTTGCAAATAGTCACACCACCACCTACTCCAAGCATGGACTTCAGTTCATTATTGGTCCAACTGCAAGTCAAATTGGATGAACAAAGGCAGTCCTTAGAGAAATATGTGGATGAGTCAAATAAAGAACAGCACTTCCATCTAGCACAGGACAACAAGTCCATTAGATTTGAAGTCAATTTGCATAAGAAAGAGATGACAGATTGCTTCCATAAGGGAGGTAAAGCTGTAGTATATTTCGCTGAGCAACAACAGCTAATAAAAACTGAAGTTGAGGACATAGCAGTTAAGCAAGAATATATATTAGAAAATCAGTTCAGATCAAATGAAAATCTCAAAGACTCCCATGAAGAAATTCTCAAAAAACTGGGAAGTATTTCTACTGATTTGAAAACTGAAATATCAAAGCAAATACAAGAAGATCTAGCTGCTGTCCAAACGGCCATTGGAGCCTCTTAAAAGACTATTTCTAATTACCTGACTAAATTCAAAGCCTATTACCAAGAAGGTACATAATATCTAGCTGATCAAATAAGGTTTCAAAAGAATGATCTGAGGGATCATATAATTAGAGAAGTCATAAAGGGGGAGAGAATGTTAGTCAAAGCCAGCTCTGGTCATGCAAAATGGGTATCTAACACCATCAGAGCTACACTTGGATTTCCACCCCTATGTGAGGATGATAATACATCTGAGTCTGGTGTTCAACCTGCCTACATTGAAGGTGATAAGCCAGAGGTTGCACATGTCATTTTCCCTCCAGCTGATTTTGACATAGTCCAACAAGAAGTTCAGAAAATGTATAGCCCTCCACAGGAGGAACAAAATGTTATTATTGAAAAAGTAGAAATGTCAGAGGTTGCCAAGGAAGCTCAGAAAGAAGCATAGCTATCCAAGAAAAGGTTCAGAGAATAGGCTGAGTTGAAGCCTAATTTTGAGCAATGGAGCCCTACTTCCAGGAATATTATTTTGACTGCCTGAAAAGCTGTGAAGGATAAGACCTATGATAGGGGTAAATGGTACTCTGAGCAAGAGTGGAACAAGTATCAAGCCAGGCAAGAAGCCATTCTTCAGTACAGGAGGAGTGCAAAAGCTTA